>CM020022.1:7993527-9193527 GCA_009771035.1 Lupinus albus | reverse complement strand
CGTTAGAACCATCTCTCATGACGATGTATTACCATAAATGAGCATATTGCGTTTTACTTAAATAAATGGTTTTCTCGCACATATATCTCCACTTTTATGGCTAATACATCCTCATGTAAAATAAAGACTCTCACATGGACCACAAACACCCAAGAGAGTTTCTATACGTTAACATGCTCCGATACGTGAAGGAAATCGGAGAAGATGACTCTAATGAAATACTCTAAGACCACAATGGTCTTCTCCCTCACCTTAGGTTGCTTAAGCTTCGTTGCTCCGCAAAAGAGTCACATCTCCCTTGGTCTTCTCCAATCTCCATTGTTCCATTTTTCACCTCCAAGATTTCCCAAATGTGCCACCAATAAGTAATAGAAAGAGGTTTTGATGAGTTTTGATGTTTAGTGGAGAGGATAATGATTCATTTGGGTGGAACCGCCGTTGGGAGAGAAAAGAAAATGAAGATTAGGCTTTTTGAAACCCCTCTTTTACTTTTATAGCTGCGCAGCATCGCCCGGGCGAGAATGGCTTGCTTGGGCGAGAATTTCGCAATTTTCCAACTTTTCAACTCTGACGCTCTCGCCCGGGCATGGATTTCTAGTTCGGGCGAGAAACGGGAAGTATGCTAAGGCTCGTCTCTAGCCTGGGCGAAAATTCTAGCTCAAGCTAGAATTTGACAACTTTTCCAGATTTCACTCTCACTCAAGCGACTACTTCCTTGCTTAAGCGAGGTCTCCGGGAAACTCATATTAGAACACCGAGTCTCTCTCTCGGGCGAGGTCCACTCTCTCAAACGAGGATTGCCCAATATATACTCCAACACTCTACTTTTTCCAATCATTCCGAAAATGAAATTTGAGGTGTTACAATCCTTCCCCCCTAAAAGAAATTTCGTCCCCGAAATTTTATTATGTTGCTCTTAGGAAAACAAATACTATCATCACCTAAACATTAGGCATAAGATTTACTCGATCAACCTTAGATCCACCATCCAAACAATTATGTTTCTCTTAGACGACAAACAAGGACACATACCACATAACAGTGATGCCACATAGACAATTCATGGATTAACCTCTTAGAGTCCAAATATGAAAGCCAAATATCAGGACAACTAGGACGACTAAGAGAAAATTATCATAACTGAAATAAAGATTCTCAAGTATTCAACACGAACAATAGATCTCCCCGATCTATCAAGTTAACAATCGTTCAAAACGATCAACACATACAGTGAGATTCACGATAACACCTTCGAATTCGAAAGAAAGTGGGAATCAATACCCATCATTTACCACGATGCATTAGATCGCATCCAACATGCAAAAGCTAGATTAACATCCACTCGATGGAAATAACGTCATTTCATTTCATACATGAGAAATAGTCACGATTAATTCAAAATTCTCAATAACATTTCAAACTTGTACTCGCTACAACACAAAAACATGGTAGTCATCCAACAAGTAGCATTTAGACAAACAAGATTTTTGGAGTCCTTCCGAGTGCAAAATAGAATTACCAAGTAATTATCCAGTTTAATCAAACATTTCTAGCACAAACGGATGCAGTAGAAGATGATTCACTAGTTAATCACCTCAACTAGACGTACAAGGCAGTAGGCCCACTCAAATCACATATTTTATTATCAATGATCATTTGCAAATTTATAGACATTCAATCCAATAACATACGTTAGATATGGATACCCCAATTACACTTGCAAATATACATTTAGTACTCAAATTTGCGTCACGTGTAGAAATAGATGGTCATAATCGCATCACCAAGATTTTAACAACATCAAATTCGTTCAAGATACCATTGTTAAAAATTTGGATCATCAACAAAGGAACTTAATTAATGCTTAGCCAAATGCTAAACTTCACCCAAAATGATTTTCGAAAATACATTAGATGTAAGATTCATGGCAATCACTTTGTGAAAGAAAGGTTTTCATAACCATTTCAAAATAACTTGAAAACCCCTTTTTTTTCTCATTAGACACTGAACGTCCCAATCACCATTTTCACAAGGCTAGTTAGTTCTGGAGTTACATTTCATCCAGGACATTATAGTCCCTACAGTCCATTTATAGAAACATACTTATGCCATAACATTGCAATTATGCATAACAATTACTGACACACATGAAACATAAACAAGTTTTGTAAGCACAATATCAAAGCAATTAATTTGTGTTCATTCCCATTATATCGTGCATTGCAAATATTCAACTACAAAAGGTCAATCACCATAGACCAAAAGTTTCATGTACAAAAATCAAGATGACTTCGCTATTCCCAATACCACTTTCCACAGAAGCATGGAACAAAATTTTGTTTATCCATTAACCCGCTAAAACTTAAGCAACACAACATCCATGTTCATCATAAAGGTTCAGATTTATGCACATATAAGAAATCACTAGCATAATGAAAATTTGTTACCATAACTTTATTATGCCCATTTTGTTTTTCATATCGGTTCGCTTTTAGTTTCCAAAGGTTTAGAGAGTCACTTCAAGTTTAAACATATAAGGAATTTCCACCTTTATGCAAACACACTCATCACAATGAAATTTAATTACTTCACCCACTTCATTCATTACTTTGAACCATGAGTTTTACCTTTTAGTGTATAATCATACAAACTAATGCAAACAAGAAAGTCTAACTTTTAGCAACTCATAAAAACAAATATACCAGACTTAGTCTTTTCAAAACACACTAGGTATCTTTCATTTAATTTCCTCGTTAACACAATATTTTTTTTTTAAAACCATTACTTCATGCTCAGCACCTTCCATACAACATATCCATCTACATGTTCACGTTAATCATTACCTTACTATTCAAGTCATTATCGTAACAATTAACATATCGCTTCTAGAATTCATACATCACATAACAAATTATCGGATATTAACAATTAATCTCCAAGGAATATTTCACCATTGTCATACAGAAAATGTTACACACAAATTCCTCATTTCATTCAACTTTCTAAACTTTCATGCATGATAAGCAAACTTGTATACAAGAATAAGTCAAGATGTACATGTTCATTTCCAAGCAAAACAGACAAATACATGTTAGTGGACTTTTACAAAGTAAACAGCTTGGTTACATGTCATGAAATAAAATGTAGATATTTAGCCATCGAGTCTAATAACCGGCTAATCACTACATCATGCGTATTTGTTTTAATCCTGATGAATGGCAAGATAATTAACAACATACATTAACTAGGAACATGTAGGAAAACACATAACATAACATACAACTTTTCATGTTATAGATTATCCTACTATTAGCAAAAGCTAACATTCTCCTATTTATCAAAAATCATCCATCAAATAAAAATCCATTTTTTCAAGACAAAAGATATAGTTCTTTCAAAGTCTTATTCTCTCAACATGCTAACAAGATCTTTAATTATCGTTCATATGTTACAGCGGACGACTATTACCTTAATCTTGTTCAACTAGAGCCATAGAGACATATAAGCAAACATCCAAGAAAGCCAATTTAATCATTCCTCTTCAATTATCTTAATCTTAGTGATAAAAGAAAATTCACATCAAGAGGTTGATCAAAGCTCAAACAAGAGATCCACCACTAGAAACTCTCAACAAATAAATCTCACACCGAGAAATTCAACCGGAAAATCACAATCACAAACTCCTCATAAACAATTCCAACAAGATGTTCACAACCATAAACTTTTAGCAAGAGTTTCACTAGAGAATCCCCAACAAGGGTCTCACACAATAAATTCAACAACATGTCCATACCAGGGAATTCAACAAGAGTTTTACAACAAGAAATCCTCTACGAAATTCACATCAAGGAATTTTCAACAAGCACTTCATCAATAACTCACAACAAGACATCCAACGATCATCTTTCACATAAGCAGTTATCACATAGTTAACAAACTATAAGCATAAATCAAGCAGTTAACTCACAAAATTTCTAAAGAAGCACGTAAGGCCACACCCAAGGCCGTAGAGTTGACATATGCTCTGATACCATATTGTAAGGACCCGATTTTTATAACCCAAAAATTTATTTTTAAAAATTTAAAACTTTATTCACGGAAAAGAAGTGATTACTTTTGAAAGGCGTTGCTTGAAACTATTTGGAGAACGAGTGAATACAAATATTAATTCCATTCATAATTCAAAATGCAGAAATACTCCATGTACATATTTCAAATACATAATCTATACAATTGCCCTTTCTCAAAAGTACTTTGAATAAAAACATTAGATGAACTTCATTATACACTTAGGAGGATTTCCTTGTTACAAAATAGATAATCCAACATAGTTCTCATATTATAAACATTTATCATATGACATATCAATAACATAAAACCATACTCTACCATGTACTCTTCTCCGCAAGCGTCCAACGCGCTACCGCCACAACGTGAACTCAAATACACAACACATACAAGAAGTGACAGAGGGAGCAAGAACTAACTACGGTGACCGTAGCGTGGAATTACATAGAGTAATAGCATTAAAGTATTAAACCTATACAACGTTTAACATCAATCGTATTAAACATATATCAATCAACACATTATACCACATAATGTTCATATTACAACTTACTTATATGATTTACCCAATTCAACCTTCATCATAAATCAATATACATATATATCCATTAAATCATGCTACGTAACTTGAGCCAAAGTTTGTTACATTGCTTGAGCCAAAGCTTGCTACATTGCTTGAGCCAAAGCTTGCTATATCGCTTGAACCAAAGCTTTCTACATCGCTTGAGCCAAAGCTTGCTACATCGCTTGAGCCAAAGCTTGCTACATCGCTTCAGCCGAAGCTTGCTACATCCCTTGAGCCAAAGCTTGCTACATCGCTTGAGTCGAAGCTTGCTACATCGCTTTAGCCGAAGCTTGCTACATCGCTTAAGCCCAAGCTTGCTACATCGCTTGAGCCAAAGCTTGTTACATCCCTTGAGCCAAAGCTTGCTACATCCCTTGAGCCAAAGCTTGCTACATAACTTGAGCCAAAGTCGCTATACCATTCGGTTAGCTAAAATATACTTTCTTTTTGAAAATCATGCTTCATAACTTGAGCCAAAGTTTGCTACATTGCTTGAGCCAAAGCTTGCTACATCACTTTAGCCAAAGTTTGCTACATCACTTGAGCCAAAGTTTGCTACATAACTTGAGCCAAAGTGTGCTAAATAACTTGAGCCAAAGTAGCTAACGAATCATGGTTGGCTAAAAACGTGTTTTCTTTTCTTTGATTCACCACCAATTTATCTCATAACACAATAAACACAAGGTATCTCATTTGTGAACACCATATTTTTTAGCAGCCCATAAAATAGGTCCAACATTAGTTCTTTTTAGCATTTAACTATATTCAAAATAATAAGGAGGGAATGGTGGAGGTGGAAACTGCTTTGATAACTTGGAGAAGGTTTCCTATTATCTAGGGTGAGTGGGTAGTGTGGCATTCATTAAAGAGGAGGATTCAATTGCTTTTGGCAGATACAACAAGTAAGGCAAGAGACACAGAAATGCTAAAGCACACACGCATAGGAAAAAGTACAAAATAGAGAAAGTAACCAGAAAAGCACAGGGAAACTACACACCCTTCTTCCCCCTCATATTTGGTCTTCTCTAACACAACAAATTCCATCATCATCAACTTTCATCTATACATTAAATTTGAGGCACTAAGGCAATAAAAGTGGAATTGCCAGTGTGACGTAATAGAAAAAGGCAAAGTGAAAAAGGTTGGATAGATTGAAAGATGCAATTTATTGTGTGGTTTTCACATTATAAAACAACCACATACACAAGCAAAAACAACAACACAGAGAAAAATACATAAAGCCATCCCTTCTTCTGTGGACTCATATTCCAGTGCAACTTCCGTACAAGACAATCCTTCTTAAAACATTCTGCATAATTAAAAGACCAAAACTATTGCAACGGTAAATATTATTATTATCTTCTATTCTATTTCATAATGTATGGTTTTTGTTAATCATTTGGTTTTCTGCCCAAATTATATGTCTTATACGTGTTGCCACTACCATTTGAGTTTACTGTGAAATTTTGAACCCATGATGGCCTCGTGTTATGATGGAGTAGAAGCAAGTATCAACTGTAGAGATTCTAATGGACATTGTGTTAAGGTCTAACATTTTTTATGAGTTTAGTTATTTCAATTAGATGGGGTTTTTGTTTTGTTTTTTTCTTGATTCACCCACTGTGCACTATATTAAATTTGCTCATTAGGAAATGTGCCAAATCTCTTTATTTATAAAAGGAACCAATGCACAAAATGTAACCAAATGAAATACTACACTTAGTTTAGTGTTATTATATAAATATTTGTATAACTGAGTTAACTAAATTTCAAGGTAAAATAAATATATAAATTTCTATCTCTGTAATATTAAATTTGTTGATACTGATTCACAAAGTTTATTTAGGAAAGGTTTTAATAATAATTAGGTAATTGAAATAAAAATGTTTTTAAACAATCTTTACGGAGTAAATTATTTTCAGAGTTTAATAGTGAATCAATCATTCATGTCATATTTATTAGTTCGAACAGAGGACCGATCGCGGTCACTTGTACTGCTTCTGCTATTTATCAAAGTAAATATATATTATAATAACCAATATTTTAATTATTTTTGGGATTCAATAGCGAGGTTACAACTCGTATTGCATCTTTCTCCTCATTTCGAGTCGAGAATCGGCCGCGGTTACTTGTACTGCTTCTGCTATTTATCGAAGTGATGAGAGGGTAAGAAATCAATGCTGACTCGTCGTCTATTAGTCCCACTTCAATTAAACTCAAACCAATTTTCAATCAAACCATTTTTAATAAAACCAAACCAACAAACGATTTTTATAAAGAACTACGTAGTCTTGATTTCCCTATTGCACCTAGGGATACGTAGGAGCAAGATAAACTCTTGTCAGACACAAAAATAAAAAATAAATATTTTGTTTTAATTAATTTAATTTTAATAAAGTAAGGGTAAATTAAAAGCATGCAATTAATTAGGGTACCGTTTAATAACGGGCGAACGGGGTGCTAATACCTTCCCTGATCCGTAATCGACTCCCGAACTCACAACTCTAGTTTAAAAGACCAATTTTTATCCAATTTGGGCATAATTTGAGTTTTCCACGTTTTAACTGCAGAAGACGTGGTGGCGACTCCTCAAGAGGTCGCGTGGCCGAAAATCCGGGCGCGACATCATTGTTTTATCACCATAAAATAACCCATAACACCTTCATTGTAACAAACATACCCATATATGTTCATAACAATAAAGCGACTCACAACTTAGTCATTTTCATAAACATACTCATCGCCATTTTAACAAATCAACAACTCATCACACAATCATTGTTACAATTACACTCATATAAGTTTATAACAATAAACAACTCACACACAATCATTATCACACAACATAACCATTTCTACTTTTGCCATTAAACAACACATCTCACAATCCTTATTACAAATACACCCATATATGTTTATAACAAATCAACCATCCATAACACACCATTATCATAAACAAACCACAACCAACATATTCTTCATCATATAACACATTAACGTTAGAATCATATTTCATGACGGTGTATTATCATAAATGAGCATATTACGTTTTACTTAAATAAATGGTTTTACCGCACATATATCTCTACTTTTATGGCTAATACATCCTCATGTAAAATAAATACTCTCACATGGACCACAAACACCCAAAAGAGTTTCTATCCGTTAACATGCTCCGATTCTTGAAGGAAATCGGAGAAGATAACTCCAATGAAATACTCTAAGACCACAATGGTCTTCTCCCTCACCTTAGGTTGCGTAATCTCCATTGCTCCGCAAAAGAGCCACATCTCCCTTCATCTTCTCCAATCTCCATTGTTCCATTTTTCACCTTCCAGATTTCCCAAATGTGCCACCAAGAAGTAATAGAAAGAGGTTTTGATGTTTAGTGGAGAGGATAATGGTTCATTTGGGTGGAGCTGTCGTTGGGAGAGAAAGGAGAGAAAAGAAAATGAAGATTAGGGTTTTTGAAACCCCTCTTTTACTTTTGTAGCTGCGGAGCGTCGCCCAGGCGAGAATGGCTCGCTTGGGCGAGAATTTTGCAATTTTTCAGCTATTCAACTCTAACGCTCTCGCCCGGGCGCAGATTTCTAGCTCGGGCGAGAATCGGGATATATGCTAAGGCTCCTCTCTAGCCTGGGTGAAAATTCTAGCTCAAGCTAGAATTTGACAGCTTTTCTAGATTTCACTTTCACTCAAGCGACTACTTCCTTGCTTAAGCGAGGTCTTTGGGAAAATCATATTAGAACACCGAGTCTCTCTCTCGGGCGAGGTCCTCTCTCTCAAACGAGGATTGCCCAATATATACTCCAACACTCTACTTTTTCCAATCATTCCGAAAACGAAATTTGAGGTATTACACTTAACTCGAAGTTGATGATAACCCGACCGAAGATCAATCTTTGAGAACACCACCGCTCCTCTCAACTGATCCATCAAGTCATCAATTCTAGGCAACAAATACTTGTTCTTGATAGTGACCTTGTTCAACAGCCTGTAGTCGGTCCACAACCTCATACTCCCATCTTTCTTCTTAACCAACAGAACTGGTGCACCCCACGGTGAGACACTAGGACGAATGAATTTCTTCGCCAAAAAATCCTCCACCTGCTTTTTCAACTCAGCCAGCTCTAATGGTGCCATCCTATAAGGAACTATAGAGATGGGTCCCGTTACCGACACTAAGTCAATGGAGAATTCAACTTCTCTGACTGGAGGTAATTCCGGAATATCACTAGGAAATACCTCAGGAAACTCACGAATTTTCGAAATATCCTCAACTCTGGGTTTCTCAATACCCTCCACGGATGCCAACAATACAAACACGACCCCTCCCTCCTTAAAGGAAGTCCCGACTCCCGTAGCCGACAACAAATTCGTATAACAAGCCTCATCAGAAATCTCACCCAGATCTCCAAACATAACGGTTTTATTAGCACAATTAAGCATCACATGGTTTGCTGATAACCAGTCCATCCCCAGAATTAGATCTAACTGGGACAGTGGTAAGCATATTAAATCCACTGTAAATGTCCTACCGTTTACCACCACCGGATGTAAGGATCCAAATTCTACCCTTGAAATTTTTTCCTGATTTTATTCCTTTTTCATTCATTTTCCTATCACTTTTAATTATAACGTTCAACAAACTTATTATAAATCCCACTTTCCTATTCATACTCATTTCGTAAGTAAAAAATGACAGACACATTCGTTTAACAGAAAATCATAATTCATTAATGCATCCCGGTAACTATCGCATACAACTAGCTATGGGATTCCAAAATACCCATAGCTACAAATATCCAGAGTTACAAATATTCATGACTACCAACTTGTACAAATATCGTGTACATGATTACAAATATTCAGTTCAAAACACAATCAGTTTGATTGTAAGGACCCAAATTCTTCCCTTGAAAATTTTTCCTTTATTTTAATCCTTTTATACCTACATTCAACATCTTACTCTAATTCCCCCATAATCACTTCGTAAAACTAAATTTATAATATATTATGTTAACATACATCTCATGTTGCGGAAAACATAATTCATATATAACTTTCATCGGTAATTGCTGCATATGTTTAACTATGGGTTTCCAAAACACTCATAGTTACTAATATCCAGCATTACACAAAAATGTAGTGAGTTAAATGGTTATAAATACAATCATCCAAACAACTATTTACGACACAAAAAGCAAAATAGAGGATCCAACTCCTAAGCTCCTACAGCCTCGAACCAAACATCCTCAACTACCCTGTTTACCTACAATGGGATTATCAATGGAAAATACACACAACATACAAAGGAGTAAGTCATAAAAAAAATACCATTACAAGATAATCCACATTTTAAAGGGGTTAGTAAACCATTTGTTTTATAAATTCATTTTGTGCTACATTACTTGAGCCAAAGTTTTTCTACATAGCTTGAGCCAAAGCGTTGCTACATAACTTGAGCCAAAGTATCGCTACATAACTTGAGCCAAAGTATCGCTACATAACTTGAGCCAAAGTATCGCTACATAACTTGAGCCACAATCAGAAATCCATGCATTGATACATCATCAATCCGTAAACAGTAAATCCACGCATTCCATTATTATAAACATACCCATATATGTTTACAATAACTAAGCGATTCATCACTTTATCATTATACACAATCAGAAAAGCCACATATTATCCATTTCAATATGCTATTTAAAGACTCCTCCTTACCTTGGTGAGGGTTGGGTTTGGTTATTGGCAACTTCGCAAGTTCCGCTGACACCTCCTCCAACTTTAGGATCTTTCCTCATTCCCACCTTATAGCACAATGTTAGTCATTTATTCCAATATCACATAAATAACTCATATTGCATTATTTAACCATACAAGATATTTAACATATTTTCAATGTTTATAAACTACTTTCATCATAAGATTACAAACATCTAAAACATACATATTCATCTCATATTTCAACATTAGAATGCTTAGTCATCTTCTACATCTAGCATTTTACTCTTTTTCCTCTTTAACCCCATTTTCACTTTAGGGTTTTGGGGTTTTCATGAATCAACCCCCAAACCCTTTCCATTTTTGAAATACTAACTCTAAACCAAGAAATTTCAAGATAGAAACAACATAAAACGAACCATAACTTAAAAGGATGAGTTTCCATGGTTTCTCTCATTTTGAGAAGAGATCCAACATACCCAAAATAAGTTTCAAAGGGAAGGGGAAAGTTAGAATCAAGAACTTTACCTCTTCTCAAGCTTCTAAATTACTAACAAGCCTTCTTGCTCTTGAAAAAGCCCTCTTCTCTCACTTCTCTCTAGGTTAACCCTCATAAATGTGTTTGGGGTTCCCTATTTAATGTAACAGCGTCGGGTCCTCGCTTAAGCGAGCTCGTTCTCGCTCAAGCGAGAAAATCCCGCCCACTTTAAAATTTCAGATCTGACCCTCTCGCCCAGGCGAGACACTCTCGCTCAAACGAGAATCCGCCAGTATAGCCCAGGATTTCACCATCCCAGTTGAGCCTTCCTCGCTCAAGCTAGCCAACCCTCGCTCAGGCGAGAATCTTCCAGTATAGCCCAAGATTTCACCCCCCCAGTTGAACCTTTCTCTCCCAGACGAGAATCCCTCGCTCAAGCGAGAATCCTAGGATTGTTACTATAATTTTAAAGACTTAAATTTAGGGTGTTACAATCCTCCCCCTCTTATAAGAACAAATTAGGGTAATCCTCCCTCATATCATGCTCCACCTCCCAAGTAGCATCCCCTTCGTCTACTTGGCTCCACAACACTTTCACCAATGGAATCTCTTTGCCTCTTAGCCTCTTGACACTGGTATCTATGATCCTCATGGGAACGTCGAAAAAGTCAAGTTATCCTTCAACTCTATCTGATCAAACTAAACCACATGAGTTGGGTCCCCAACATACTTCCTTAACTGAGACACATGAAACACATTATGAAGGTTCGACAACAACGGAGGCAAAGCAATCCGATATGCAATCGGCCCAATCCTTTTCAATACTTGATACGGCTCAATAAATCTCGGAGTCATCTTACGAGATTTCAACACTCTACCAATCCCGGTAGTCTGGACTACTCTCATGAAGACATGATCTCCCTCATTAAACTCAAGAGGTTTCTGCCTCTTATCGTAATAGCTTTTCTGCCGACTCTTGGCTATTCTCATATTCTCCCGGATCTTTTTGATCTTTTCTGTCGTCTCTTGGACTAGCTCGGGTCCCAATATCAAGTTCTCCCCAGTTTCAAACCAACTCATTAGAGTTCGGCACTTCCTACCATACAATGCCTCATAAGGTGCCATCCCAATACTCGAATGGAAGCTATTGTTGTAGGTAAACTCAATCAAAGGCAACATGCCATCCCAACTCCCCGGTTGCTCTAAGACACAAGCCCTCAAAAGATCTTCCAATGACTGTATTGTTCTTTCCAATTGACCGTCCGTTTTTGGATGATAAGCTGAACTCAACTTCAACTTAGTTCCCAATGCAGACTACAAACTAGTCCAAAAGTTGGAAGTGAAACTGGGATCCCTATCCGATATAATGCTCGACGGTATCCTTACACTCCTATTCTTTTTTTTTATCTCGTTTTTTTAGTCAATCGTTGTGAAGGAAACGGGAATCAGTTCTAGTTCTATAAAACATATTTTTTTAATCATACGTCGTAAATGTGGATATCATACAAAATTATAGCTACTAGTATCTACTATATTGACTATATCCAAAGTGCTTCCATTTTATATGAGCTGATGTGAATAAGGTATGTGTAAGAGGTAATATGTTTGTAAGAATATTATTGTTGTTACCCTACCCGGAGAGGTAGTGGGTTATTGTTGTTATCCTACCCGCAGTGGTAGGGGATTATTTTGTTATCCTACCCGAAGTGGTAGCGGATTATTGTTAATGGTCCTACCCGAAGTGGTAGTGGATTATTGTTGTTGCCTATCCGAAGAGGTAGTGAATTATTATGGTATCGACCTGCCCGATGTGGTATGGGGAATAAAATCGACCTGCCCGATGTGGTATGCAGGAAAATAACTAGACCTGCCCGCTGTGTATGGAGAATTAACTCGACCTACCCGATGTGGTATGGAGAATAAACTCGACCTGCCCGATGTGGTATGGGGAATTAACTAGACCTGCCCGATGTGGTATGGAGAATGAACTCGACCTGCCTGATGTAGTATGGGGAATTAACTAGACCTGCCCGATGTGGTATGGAGAATGAACTCGACCTGCCCGATGTGGTATGGGGAATTAACTAGACCTGCCCGATGTGGTATGGAAAATAAACTAGACCTGCCCGATGTGGTATGGAGAATAAACTCAACCTGCCCGATGTGGTATGGGGGAAAATAACTAGACCTACCCGATGTGGTAGAGGATTATCTTTGCGGGAGACTCGCTGAATGTGATTAAGGGTGAATAGGATTAATGGGAAATGAGTATGTTTGGAATGAAAAGAATATGCATGCTATAGAATATATATTATGGAATATATATACTATAGGGTGAATATGAATAAGTGGAAAGGATATGTTTGGAATGAAACGAATATGCATGCTATAGAATATATATTATGAGATATATATACTATAGGGTGAATATGAATAAGTGGAAATGATATGTTTGTAAGGAAAGTAATATGCATGCTATAGAATATATATTATGGGATATATATACTATTGGGTGAATATGAATAAGTGGAAAGGATATGTTTGAAATAAAAGTAATATGCATTGTAAGGACCCAAATTCTACCCTTGAAATTTTTTCCTTTGTTTTAATCCTTTTATATATACATTCCACATCTTACTCTAATTTTCCCCATAATCAATTTGTAAAACCACCTTTACAGTACATGATGTTAACATATATCTCGTATTGTGGAAAACATAATTCATATATAACTTTCATCGGTAATTACCGCATATGTTTAACTATGGATTTCCAAAATCACCCATAGTTACTAATATCCAGCATTACTTAGAAATGTTAATAAGTTAAATGGTTACGAATACAATTATCCAAATAGCAATTTTACAACACAAAAAGCAAAAATAGAAGATCCAAGTCCTAAGCTCCTAAAGCCTCGAACCAAGCATCCTCAACTACCCTGTTTACCTGCAATGGGATTATCAATGGCAAATACACACAACATACAAGGAGTAAGTCATCAAAACAATAAATACCATTATAAGATAATCCACATTTCAAAGGGGTTAGTAAACCATTTGTTTTATAAATTCATTTTTGCTACATAGCTTGTGCCAGAGCATCGCTACATAACTTGAGCCACAATATCGCTACATAACTTGAGCCAAAGTTTTACTACATAGTTTGAGCCAAAACATCGCTACATAACTTGAGCCAAAGTTTTGCTACATAGCTTGAGCCAAAGCATTGCTACATAACTTGAGCCAAAGTATCGCTACATAACTTGAGCCAAAGTATCGCTACATAACTGGAGCCAAAGTATCGCTACATAACTTGAGCCAAAGTATCGCTACATAACTTGAGCCAATGTTTGGCTACATAGCTTGAGCCAAAGCATCGCTACATAACTTGAGCCAAAGTTTTGCTACATAGTTTGAGCCAAAGCATTGCTACATAACTTGAGCCAAAGTATTGCTACATAACTTGATGCAAAGTTTTGCTACATAACTTGAGCCAAAGTATCGCTACATAACTTGAGCCAAAGTATCGCTACATAACTTGAGCCAAAGTATCGCTACATAACTTGAGCCAAAGTTTTGCTACATAGCTTGAGCCAAAGCATCGCTACATAACTTGAGCCAAAGTTTTGATACATAGCTTGAGCCAAAGCATCGCTACATAACTTGAGCCAAACATATTTTCTTTTCATTGATACATCATCAATCTGTAAACAGTTAATCCACGCGTTCCATTATCATAAACATACCCATATATGTTTACCATAACTAAGCGGTTCATCACTTTATCATTATACACACTCAGAAAATACACATATTATCCATTTTCATATGCTATTTAAAGACTCCTCCTTACCTTGGTGAGTGGTGGGTTGGGTTCTTGGTAACTGCACTAGTTCCACCGACACCGCCGCCAACTCTAGGATCTTTCCCATTCCCACCATCCAACACAATGTTAGTCATTTAATCCAAATATCACATAAACAACTCATATTGCATTATTTAACCACACAAGATATTTAACACATGTTCCATGTTGCTAAACTACTTTCATCAAAAGTTTACAACATCTAAAACATACATATTCATCTCCTATTTCCACATTAGAAATTAAACTCATCTTCTACCTCTAGCATTTTACTCATTTTCCCCTTTTACCACATTTTCACTTTAGGGTTTTGGGGTTTTTATGAATCAACCGACAAATCCATTCTATTCTTGAAATACCAACTCTAAACCAAGAGTTACAAGAGAGAAACAACATAAAACGAACCATAACTCAAAAGGATGAGTTTCCATGGTTTTTCACCTTTGGAGAAGAGATCCTTTACAGTCCACAATGAGTTTGAAAGAGCAAAAGAGAGTTAGAATCAAGAGATTTACCTCTTCTCGAGCTTCTAAATGACTCACAAGCCTTCTTGCTCATGAAAATGCTCCCTTTTCTAACTTCTCTCTAGGTTAACCCCCATAAATGTGTTTGGGGTCCCCTATTTAATGTAACAGCGTCGGGTTCTCGCTTAAGCGAGAAAATCCTGCCTATTTTTAAAAACTCAGATCTAACCCTCTCGCTTAAGCGAGAATCTCACAG
This sequence comes from Lupinus albus, assembly GCA_009771035.1. Lineage (NCBI taxonomy): Eukaryota > Viridiplantae > Streptophyta > Magnoliopsida > Fabales > Fabaceae > Lupinus > Lupinus albus. The sequence goes on along the minus strand of CM020022.1, from coordinate 9,178,105 downwards.
TCTCAACAGTCCCAAAATGCCATTTCTCGCCCAGGCGAGACAACTCTCGCTTAGGCGAGAATCCTCCAGTATAGCCCAGGATTTCACCCTCCCAGGTGAGCCTTTCTCGCCCAGGCGAGAATCTCTCGCTCAGGCGAGAATCTCTCGCTCAAGCGAGACTTCCAGGACTGATATTATAATTTTAAAGACTTAAATTTAGGGTGTTACAATCCTCCCCCTCTTATAAGAATTTTCGTCCCCGAAAATTAAAAATACCTCGTTTCGAACAAGTGAGGGTAACCTCTGTAATGACCCAAATTCTACACTTGAAATTTTTTCATTATTTAATTCAAATTCCTGGCATTTAACGATAAATCATAAATTCTAAATGTATACACGTATTTAAAAGGTCCCACTTCTTCCTCACACCCGCTTTGTAAACTAAAAGTAACATACAAAATCCAATAGCAGAAAACATAATTCATATTAGTATTATCTAGTAACTGCCGCATACAATTAGCTATGGGTTTCCAAAACACCCTTAGCTACATATATCCCGAGTTACTAGTTCCCATGATTAATACCATGTACGAAATTAGGTATATAATTACAAAATAATTAATATCAAGTACAACCAATAAGGTTACAAAATAATGGCTAAGAGACATCAAAATAAAGTCTCTAATGCTCCTAATCAAAAACACCCATGCTCCTTTCACCTACCTTCAATGGGATTAACATTGACAATACACCAAGAAAACACAAAGGATTAAGTCGTTAACTCATTAATCATCAATGTAAGTTAATCCACATTTAATAAGATTAAATAAACGGTTTAAAAGTCGAGTTTTCTGAAAAGCCAATTTCAACGTTCATACTTTTGAAAAACCATGCTACATAACTTGAGCCAAAGTTTGCTACATTGCTTGAGCAAAAGCTTGCTACATTACTTGAGCCAAAGTTTGCTAATTCGCTTGAGCCAAAGCTTGCTACATTACTTGAGCCAAAGTTTGCTACATCGCTTGAGCCAAAGCTTGCTACATTACTTGAGCCAAACTTGCTAACCAATCATGGTCGGCCCAAAACGAGTTTTATTTCCATTGGCACTCCACCAATACACTTTTACGAGTTTTATTTTCATTGGCACCAACCAATACAAAAAATAGTAAATACACCCGACATCATTACAAACATATACCTACATGCTTATAACTACAAGGTGATTTACAAATCATTTTATCATTCCGAGTTTTATGTCCATTGACACTCCACCAATACATATACGGTAAATTCATTCCCGGTTGTTACAAACATACCCATATATGATTATAACAACTAAGTGATTTACGCTTCACTGCATTATTCTGATTATTATTTCCATTGGTACTCCACCAATATATAAACGGTAAATCAACTCCTCGTTATTACAAACATACCCATATATGTTTATAACAACTAAGTGATTTACACTTCAGTTCTTCATCCATATCAGGAAGTCCACACATTTTCTATCACAGTGCATAAGTTAAAGACTTATCCTTACCTCGGTGAGTGTTGGGTTTGGGTTATTGGCAACATCTCAAGTTATACCGACACCACCTCCAACCTTAGGATCTTTCCTCATCCCATCACATAACACAATGTTAGTCATTTATTCCAAATATCACATAAAGAACTTACATTGCATTATTTAACCATACAAGATATTCATCATATTTTTAACGTTGCTAAACTATTTTCATCATAAGCTTACAACCATCCAAAACATGCATATTCATTTCATATTTCAACATTAGAAAGTAAACTCATCTTCTACCTCTAACATTTTACCCATTTTCCATCTTAACCCCATTTGCACTTTAGGGTTTTGGGGTTTTCATGAACCAACCCCCAAACCCTTTCCATTCTTGAAATACTAACTCTAAACCAAGAAATCACAAGATAGAAACAAAATAAAACGAACCATAACTCAAAAGGATGAGTTTCCATGGTTTCTCTCATTTTAAGAAGAGATCCATACTACCAAAAATGGGTTTTCAAGAGAAGAAGAGAGTTAGAATAGAGAGTTTTACCTCTTCTCAAGCTCTTGAACAAGAATCAAAGCTCCTAGACCTTGGGAATGCTCTCTTCTCTCACCTCTCTTCAATTCTTAACCTAAAATGTATTTGGGGTTTCCCTCATTTAATGCTCTTGCCGGGTTCTCGCTTAAGCGAGCTTATTCTCGCTCAAACAAGAAAATCCCGCCCATTTTAAAAACTCAAATCTGACCCTCTCGCTCAAGCGAGGAATTCTCGCTCAAGCGAGAATCTCACAGTGTCCACAGCCCAAAGTGCTATTTCTCGCCCAGGCGAGACAACTCTCACTCAGGCGAGAATCTCATAGTATACTCCAGGATTTCACCCTCCCAGGTGAGCCTCTCTCGCCCAGGGGAGAATCTCTCGCTCAAGCGAGAATCCTCTAGTATCTCAGGACTGATAATATAATTTTAAAGACTTAAAATTTGGGGTGTTACAACCTCCCTCATGTCACGTTCCATCTCCCAAGTAGCATCCCCTTAGTCTACTTGGCTCCACAGTAATTTCACCAACGAAATCTCCTTACCTCTTAGTCTCTTGATATCGGTATTCATTATCCTCACGGGCAATGTCGAAAAGGTCAAGTTATCCTTCAGCTCTATCTGATCAGATTCTACCACATGAGATGGATCTCCAACATACTTCCTTAACTGAGACACATGAAACACATTATGAAGGTTCAACAAAAACGGAGGAAAAGCAATCTGATATGCTATCGGTTCAATCCTTTTCAATACTTGATATGGTCCAATAAATCTCGGAGTCAGCTTGCGAGACTTCAACACCCTACCATTTCCGATAGTCGGAACTACTCTCATGAAAACATGATCTCCCTCATTATACTCAAGAGGTTTCCGCCTCTTATCGTAATAGCTTTTCTGCCGACTCTGGGCGATCCTCGTGTTCTCTCGGATTTTCTTGATCTCATTCGTAGTCTCTTGGACCAGCTCGGGCCCCAATATCAAGTTCTCCCCAGTCTCAAACCAACTCACTGGAGTTCGACATTTCCTACTATACAACTCCTCATAAGGTGCCATTCCAATACTCGAATGGAAGCTATTGTTGTAAGTAAATTCAATCAGAGGTAACATGCCATCCCAACTCCCTGGTTGTTCCAAGACGCAAGCCCTGAGAAGATCCTCCAGTGACTGTATTGTCCTTTCCGATTGACCGTCCGTTTGTGGATGATAAGCTGAACCCGACTTCAACTTAGTTCCCAATGCGGACTGCAAACTAGTACAAAAGTTGGAAGTGAAACGGGGATCCCTGTCTAATATAATGCTCGACGGTATCCAATGAAAACGAACTATTTCTCGGATATACAATTCCGTCAATCGCTCCAAAGAGTATCTCATGTTTATAGGTTGAAAGTGTGCAGATTTTGTTAACCGATTCACTATCACCCATATCGAATCATAGCCGTTCTCAGTCATTGGAAAACCTGATACAAAATCCATGGAGATACTATTCCACTTCCAAACAGGTATTTCTAGGGATTGTAGTTCTCCCGCTGGCCGTTGATGCTCAATCTTGGCTTTTTGACAGACAAGACAACTCGAGACATACAAAGTCACGTCCCTTTTCAACCCAGACCACCAAAACATCTTTTTCAAATCTTGGTACATCTTTGTAGTCCCCGGGTGAAAACTCATTTTACTCTTGTGTGACTCCTCTAAAATACTCTTTCGCAACTCCACATCTCGAGGTACACAAACTCTCCCTTTGTAACGCAACAGTCCACTAGGGTCCAATGCGAAATCAGTTTCCTTACCACTTAGCATCAAATCCCGTTTAGCTATTAGCTCAATATCCTCCACTTGCATTACCCGGATTAGATCGAACAGTCCATTTGTGACTTTAAGCATCCCTAGAATCATACTTTGAGGCTTTATCTGAACTTCCAAGTTCATATCCCTGAACTCTACAATCTGTTTCCCTTCTCGAACCATCAATGCCGACATATGTAAAGATTTCCGACTTAGAGCATCAGCCACCACATTGGCCTTTCCCGGATGGTACTGCAGCCCAAAATCATAATCCTTAAGGAATTCCATCCACCGTCTCTGTCTCATATTCAATTTCTTTTGACCAAATAGGTACTTCAAACTCTTGTGGTCGCTGTATACCTCAAAACTCAGGCCATAAAGGTGGTATCTCCAGATTTTTAAGGCAAAGACCACTACAGCTAATTCCAAGTCATGGGTAGGGTAGTTTTGCTCGTGCGTCCTCAACTGTCGAGAAGCATCGGCAACAACCTTTCCTTCTTGTATCAACACACAACCCAGACCTTGCTAGGATGCATCACAATAAACACTGAAATCTCAATTAGTATAAGGAAGAACCAAAACTAGCGCCGTAGTCAACCTCCGTTTCAACTCTTGAAAACTTTCTTCACATCGAAGCGTCCACACAAACGGTTCCCCTTTTCTAGTGAGCTTAGTCTACGGTAGTGCCAACTTCGAAAATCCCTCAATGAACTTCCGATAATAACCAGCCAAACCTAGAAAACTCCGGATTTCAGTAACCGACTTGGGCACTGCCCATTCCATAACCACTTCAACCTTTGAAGGATCGACAACCACCCCTTCCTTGGATATTACATGTCCAAGAAAGTTTACCGATTCCAACCAGAAATCACATTTTGACAGCTTCACATATAACCGATTCTTACTCAGAAGTTCTAGAACAATCCTCAGGTGCTCAGCATGTTCCTCTCGACTTTTGGAGTAAACCAAAATGTCATCAATAAATACCACTACGAATGAATCCAAATAGGGATGAAAAATCCGATTCATGTAGTCGGTAAATATTGTTGGGGCATTCGTTACGCCAAAAGGCATGACCAAATATTCGAAATGTCCATACCTTATCCTAAAAGCAGTTTTAGGAATGTCTTCTGCCTTCACACAAAGTTGGTGGTAACCCGACCGAAGGTCAATCTATGAAAACAACACCGTTCCTCTCAACGGATCCATTAAGTCATCAATTCTAGGCAACGAATACTTATTCTTGATTGTAACCTTGTTCAATTTCCTTTAGTCAGTACACAACCGCATACTACCATCTTTCTTCTTAACCAACAAAACAGGCGCACCCCACGGCGAGACACTAGGACGAATAAACTTCTTGGCCAATAAGTCCTCAACCTGCTTTTTCAACTCAGTCAATTCTAACGGTGCCATCCTATAAGGAGCTATAGAGATGGGTCCCGTTCCAGGTACCAAGTCAATAGAGAATTCAACTTCCCTCACTAGAGGCAATTCCGGAATATCACCAGGAAATACCTCAGGAAACTAATGAACTATCTGAACATCCTCAACCTTGGGTTTCTCAATACCCTCCAAGGATGCCAACAACATAAATACTGCTCCTCCCTATTTACAAGAAGTCTTGACTTCCTTTGCCGACAACGGCTTCATATAACTAACCTCATCAGAAATCCCAGTTGGATCTCCAAATACCACAGTCTTATCAGCACAATTCAGCACCACATGATTCGCCGACAACCAGTCCATTCCCAAAATTAGATCTAACTGAGACAGTGGTAAGCAGATCAAGTCCATGGTAAATGTCCTACCGTTTACCACTACCCGACATCGAGACACAATTGTCGACACCACCATAGGCACGTTAGTCGGGGTGGATACGACCAAGTCGAAAGGCAACGACTCAGTTTGCAATTTCAGTCTATCCACATTCAATAGATACAAAGGAGTGTGTCGCTCCCGAATCAAACAACACTAAAAGAGGGATACCTGCCACCATGCAATTACTTTTTATCAGGCCATCTACTCCCGATGTCTCTGCACCACTCATGGTGAATACTCTACCAGTGGTTCTAGGTCGTTCAGCCCTAACATCATTCACGCCCTGTAGTAGCATAGGACAATATCGTTTGATGTGCCCAACTTCCTTGCAGTGGAAGCTGCTAAGTGTCGTCCTAGGGCACAACTCACCAATATGATTCTTGCCACACTTGTTGCAAAAGGACAGAGATTGAACTTGTGATCCTCCCGCCTTAACATGTAGCCTCGACCCATGCGAACTATTTCCCCGATTCCCACAAGTAAGGAAGTATGGTTTTTGTTCCTTTCGGAAAACCTTACCCTTCCCTTTTCCATAACTCCTTTGAGGGCCAAAGTGTTTCGGAGGATCGGTTCGAGGAGTCACCACCTCATCTTTAGTCAAGTCGTCCTCAAACATCCTGCACTTGTTTAGCAGGGTGGCAAAATCTGCGATTTCTTGATGCTTGAACATCCTTTTTAGCTTGGGCTTCAGGCCCGACTCAAACTTAGAAAATTTGGACCTTCCGTCTACTTCCAACTTAGCGTATGGACAAAACTGGGCCAATTCCTCAAACTTGGTCGCATACTCTCCCACAGACATGTTACCCTGCTCCAACCTCCGAAACTCCACTTCCTTCTTCCTCTTCAGATCAGTAGAAAAATATTTCTAAAGGAATTTCTCCTTGAAGGTAGTCCATGTAATCACTAGCCCCTCCGTTTCCATCTGCCGCCGAGTAAATTCCCACCAACTTTCAGCCTCCTTCATCAACATATAAGAAGCATACTTCACCTTCTGAACGTCACTACAACCCATGGCTCGGAATATGCGCTCAAAGTCTTGAACCCACTCGTTCGCCGCATTAGGAGCGAACCTACCTTGGAAATGGCTAGGATTTTTCTTGCGGAACTCATTCAACCCACGGTACTCGGCCGGCCCCGGTGGAACTAATGGTTGTGAGCTAGGACTTGACGTGGGGTTCTGGTTTAGATTGTGCAAGTTCTCGTTAACCTGTTGTAATGCCGCCACCATTTGTGCCAACATGTCGTTCGGAACATTTTGACTCGCTCCTCTTCCTCTTCATGCCATAGGTACCTGTACACAAGTACTAGTCAATAAACACTTTTCTAATAAGGTAAGTGTCACATAAGCACACAACAGTCAATGCCAACTAAGCAATTCAAGCACATACCTATCACAAAGAAGCATGTAAGGTCATACCCTTTGTAAGGACCCAAATTCTACCCTTGAAATTTTTTCGTTTATTTAAAATCTTTCCTTACATACATTCGTTATTTTACTGAAAAACCTTCATGAATCATTCTTTGACACTAATCTTTTAACCTATTATATTATCATGCAATTCATGTTGCGGAAAAACATAATTCATTCATTTAGTAATTACCACATACAACCAGTATAGGCTTCTAAGAGTTATATCCTCCATAACTACATATCTCAATATTGTCCTAATCAGATTTACATTCATCCCAAAATGTTATCAAATCAACTACAATGTTAAAGTAGCGATAAAGACAATCAAGTTAAAAAACACATAAGCTTCCTAAGTGAGCTTCCTCCTCAAATCCTTCATTTACCTACAATGGCATTATCATAAACAACACACAAAACAAGGGAGTAAGTAATTAGTTCAAAAACTAACATTACATGATAATCCACATTTCAAATACGATTAAGCTTTAATATAATTAATAACCACAAATACGTAAATGTAAGTATTCATATCTTACTCCTTTCACTTCCACGTTATTCATATTCATCCTATAGTATATATATCCCATAATATATATTCTATAGCATGCATATTACGTTCTTTCGAAACATCGTACTTCTCATTATTCATATCCACCCTATTGAACATATATCCCATAATATATCTCTTATAGCATGTATATTACTTTTATTCTTAACATCTTCCTTTTCATCATTCATATTCACCCTATAGTATATATATCCCATAATATATATCCTATAGCATGCATATTACTTTCATTCTTAACATCTTCCTTTTCATCATTCATATTCACCCTATAGTATATATATCCCATAATATATATCCTATAGCATGCATATTACTTTTATTCTGACATTCTCATTTCTCATCTTTCATATTCACCCTATAGTATATATATCCCATAATATATATCCTATAGCATGTATATCTCTTTTATCCTTCACATCCTCATTTAATTCCTTTGTATTCACCCTTAATCGTATTCATCGATTTCATTTCCCATACCACATCGAGCAGGTCGAGTTTATTCCCATACCACATCGGGCAGGTCGAGTTATCCCCATACCACATCGGGCAGGTCGAGTTATCCCCCATACCACATCGGGCAGGTCGAGTTATTATCCATACCACAACGGGCAGGTCGAGTTATTATCCACACCACATCGGGCAGGTCGAGTTATTATCCATACCACATCGGGCAGGTCGAGTTATCCTCATACCACATCGGGCAGGTCAAGTTATCCCCATACCACATCAGGCAGGTCGAGTGTTTATCCATACCACATCGGGCAAGTCGAGTTATTATCCATACCACATCGGGCAGGTCGAGTTATTATCCATACCACATCTGGCAGATCGAGTTATCCCCACACCACGTCGGGCAGGTCGAGTTATTATCCATACCACATCGGGCAGGTCGAGTTATTATCTATACCACATCGGGCAGGTCGAGTTATCCCCATACCACATCGGGAAGGTCGAGTTCACAATAATCCACTACCACTCCGGGTAGAACAGTCACAATAATCCACTACCGCTCCGGGTAGGATAACCACTATAATCCACTACCACTCCGGGTAGGATAACAACAATAATCTGCTACCACTTCGGGTAGGGTATCAACAATAAACCATTACCTCTTCAGGTAGGGTATCAACAATAAACCACTACCTATTCGGGTAGGGTATCAACAGTATTCTTACAAACACATTACCTCATTCACATACCTCATTCACATCAGCGAGTATGATTTAGAGACACTTATCCCTTACCTTGGTGAGTGTTGGGATCGTTTCCGAGTAACTTTAAAACTCTCCTCCGCGATTTCCTCCAACCTTAAGATCTTTCCTCATTTCCACCAATAACAGCAATGTTAGTCATTTACTCAAAATAACACATAAACAACTCGTATTTCATCATCAAACATACAAGGGATTCACATATTTTCAAGATTTCCAAAACTACTTCAACACAAGTTTCCAAACATCTAAACATACATGTTCATCTCCTATATCAACATCAAAGCACAACTCATCATCCACATTTAACATTTCATCCATTTCTCTTTTTACTCATATTCTCATTTTGGGGTTTTTTGGGCTTTTCATGAATAACCAACAAAACCTTTCCATTCATCAAATACCAACTCTAAACCAAGAGTTTACAAGAGAAAAACAACATAAAACGAACCATAACTCTAACGGATGAGTTTCCATGGTTTCTCATGATTGGAAAAGAGACCCAACATACCCAAAACAAGTTAGAGAGGAAGAAGAAGAGTTAGAAACAAGAGGTTTACCTCTTCTCAAGCTCTAAGATGAGTCCTAAGGCTATTTGCTCTTGAAAAGCTCTCCTCTCTCTCTTCTCTTCAATGTTCTAACACTAAAATGTGTTTGGGGTTTCTATTTTAAAGTGGAGTCGTCTGGTTCTCGCTCAAGCGAGCCCATTCTCGCTCAGGCGAGAATATCCCGCCTTTTTAAAATTTCAGATCTGATGCTCTCGCTCAAGCGAGGGATTCTCGCTCAAGCGAGAATCTCACAGTCTCAACATCCCCAAAATGCCATTTCTCGCCCAGGCGAGACAATTCTCGCTCAGGTGAGAATCCTCCAGTATAGCCCAAGATTTCACCCTCCCAAGTGAGCCTTCCTCGCCCAGGTGAGAATCTCTCGCTCAAGCGAGAATCCTAGGACTGATACTATAATTTTAAAGACTTAAATTTAGGGTGTTACACCCTAGACCGCAAAATTAACTATGCTCTGATACCATATTGTAAGGACCCAAATTCTACCCTTGAAAATTTTTCCTTTATTTTAATCCTTTTATACATACATTCCACATCTTATTCTAATTTTCCCCATAATCAATTAGTAAAACCACCTTTACAGTACATGATGTTAACATATATCTCATATTGCGGAAAACATAATTCATATATAACTTTCATCGGTAATTACCACATATGTTTAACTATGGGTTTCCAAAATCACCCATAGTTACTAATTTCCAGCATTACTCAAAAATGTTAATTAGTTAAATGGTTACGAATACAATTAACCAAATAGCAATTTTACAACACAAAAAGCAAAAATAGAAGATCCAAGTCCTAAGCTCCTAAAGCCTCGAACCAACCATCCTCAACTACCCTGTTTACCTGCAATGGGATTATCAATGGCAAATACACACAACATACAAGGAGTAAGTCATCAAAACAATAAATACCATTATAAGATAATCCACATTTCAAAGGGGTTAGTAAACCATTTGTTTTATAAATTCATTTTTGCTACATAGCTTGTGCCAGAGCATCGCTACATAACTTGAGCCACAATATCGCTACATAACTTAAGCCAAAGTTTTGCAACATAGCTTGAGCCAAAGCATCGCTACATAACTTGAGCCAAAGTATCGCTACATAGCTTGAGGCAAAGCATTGCTACATAACTTGAGCCAAAGTATTGCTACATAAATTGAGCCAAAGTTTTGCTACATAACTTGAGCCAAAGTTTTGCTACATAGCTTGAGCCTAAGCATCGCTACATAACTTGAGCCAAAGTTTTGCTACATAGCTTGAGCCAAAGCATCGCTACATAGCTTGAGCCAAAGCATCGCTACATAACTTGAGCCAAAGTATCGCTACATAACTTGAGCCAAAGTTTTGCTACATAGCTTGAGCCAAAGCATCGCTACATAACTTGAGCCAAAGTTTTGCTACATAGCTTGAGCCAAAGCATCACTACATAACTTGAGCCAAAGTCGCTAACCAATTATGGTCGGCTAAAAACATATTTTCTTTTCATTGATACATCATCAATCTATAAACAGTAAATCCACGCGTTCCATTATCCTAAACATACCCATATATGTTTACCATAACTAAGCGATTCATCATTTTATCATTATACACACTCAGAAAATACACATATTATCCATTTTCATATGCTATTTAAAGACTCCTCCTTACCTTGGTGAGTGTTAGGTTGGGTTCTTGGTAACTGCACTAGTTCCACCGACACTGCCGCCAACTCTAGGATCTTTCCCATTCCCACCATACAACACAATGCCATTTCTCGCCCAGGCGAGACAACTCTCGCTCGGGCGAGAATCCTCCAGTATAGCCCAGGATTTCACCCTCCCAGGTGAGCCTTTCTCGCCCAGGCGAGAATCTCTCGCTAAAGCGAGACTTCCAGGACTGATACTATAATTTTAAAGACTTAAATTTAGGGTGTTACATGCATGCTATAGAATATATGTTATAGGATATATATACTATAGGGTGAAAATGAATAACATGGAGATGGAAGAAAGAGGATATGAATGTTTATATTTACGTGTTTGTGTTTATAATTTATCCCACCGCTTAATCGTATTTAAAATGTGGATTATCATGTAATGTTAGTCTTGAACTAATGACTTACTCCCTTGTTTTTGTGTGTTGTTTATGATAATCCCATTGTAGGTAAACGAAGGATTTGAGGAGAATGCTCACTTTGGAATTTATGCGTTTCTTAACTTGGATTTCTTTATCTATATTTTTGTATTATAGTTGACTAGACATTATTTTGGGATAAATGTAATTCTAATTTTGGTAACACTGGATATGTGTAATTATGGGCATTGTGATTCTTGGAAACCCATAACTAGTTGTATGCAGTAGTTACTAAGGATTAATTGAATGAATTATGTTTTTCTACAATATGAGAAAGTATAGTAATATAACATGTTAAAAAGTGGTTTTATGGAATAATCAATGAGGGATTAAAGTAAGATGATGAATGTGTGCATGATAGGAGTAAAATAAAGGAAAACATTTTAAGCGTAGATTTTGGGTCCTTACAATATGGTATCAGAGCATAGTTAATTCTGCGGCCTAGGGTATGGCCTTACTTGCTTCTTTGTAACATGTTTATGATTTGACTAGTTGAGATTGTGTGAATTGAATGTTTAAAGCATGTAGCCGTGGTGTTGTGACATGTAATGTGTTATGAGACTATTTGATAACCTGACTTATGTGAGTTAAATTTGCATGCTGACTATCAATGAGCGCACCTGGACCGGCAGAGTACCGAGGTTTGGATGAGTTTTGCAGGAGAAACCCCATTCAGTTCCACGGGGGATTTGCTCCTGATGCTGCCATTGAGTGGATTAAAGGAATGGAGCAGATCTTTCGGGCCATGAACTGTTCGGAGGCTCAGAAGTTGGCCTATGCCACTTATATGCTAGTGAAGGAGGCCAAGAACTGGTGGGATTATTAGCTGGATAGGTCAGAGAGACCTATGGTTCTTGATGAATACTGGGGAATCTTTAGTCCGGTTACAGTTTCGTTCTCTTAGTTGTTCGAGCTGTTCGAGATTGGGATATTAGTATTTGGACCTTGAGGAGATTGTTCATGAATTGGCCTTGTGATATCACGGTTTTGTGGGTGTGCCCTTGGTGGTCGTTTAAGTAATCTTAATGGATTAGATGATCGAATATGAATTTGGTTGAGTATATCTTATGCCTAAAATCTAGGCGATGATACTATTTTATGAGAGTAGGCTAATAAAATTTTTGGGACGAAAATTCCTATAAGAGGGGGAGGATTGTAACACCCTAAATTTTAGTCATTAAATTATAGTATCAGTCCTGGGAGTCTCGCTTGAGCGAGAGAATTGTTGCCTGGGCTAGACAGGTTCACCTGGAAGGGTGAAATCTTGGGCTATACTGAAGGATTCTCTCTTGAGGGTGAATTGTCTTGCTTGAGCGAGAGTGGTCTTGCCTGAGCGAGAGTGGTCTCGCCTGAGCGAGAGTTGTCTCGCCTGGGCGAGAAAAGTGGCATTTAGGACCTGTCGAGGCTGTAAGATCCTCGCTTGAGCGAGAGCTACCTCGCCTGAGTGAGGAATCCCTCGCTTGAGCGAGAGCATCAGATTTGAAATTTTAAAAAGGCGGGATTTTCTCGCCTGAGCGAGAATAGGCTCGCTTGAGCGAGAACCCGAAGATTTCACTTTAAAATAGAAACCCCAAATACATTTTAGGGTTAGAAATTGAGAGAGAAGAGAGGAGAAGGTAATTTTGAGAGCAAAAACTCGTGGGAATCATCTAGGAGCTTGAGAAGAGGTAAATCTCTTGATTCTAACTCTCTTCCTCATTTTCAAACTCGTTTTTGGGTGTATGTATCTCTTCTCAAAGTATGAGAAACCATGGAAACTCTTCCTTTAGAGTTATGGTTCGTTTTATATTGTTTTTCTCTTGTAAACTCTTGGTTTAGAGTTGGTATTTGATGAATGGAAAGGTTTTGTGGGTTTATTCATGAAAATCCCAAAACCCCTAACATGAGAATATGAGTAAAAAGGGAAATGGGTGAAATGTTAAATGTAGAAGATGAGTTATGCTTTAATGTTGATATATGAGATGAATATGTATGTTTTGGATGTTTGAAACTCGTATTCAAGTAGTTTTGGAAACCTTGAAAATATGTGAATCTCTTGTGTGTTTGATGATGAAATATGAGTCGTTTATGTGTTATTTTGAATAAATGACTGACATTTTAGTTATTGGTGGGAATGAGGAAAGATCCTAAGGTTGGAGGAAATCGCGGAGGAAACTTGTAAAGTTACTCGAAACCGACTCCAACTCTCACCAAGGTAAGGGATTAGTGTTTCCATTTTATATGAGCTGATGTGAATAAGGTATGTGTAAGAGGTAATATGTTTGTAAGAATATTATTGTTGTTACCCTACCCGGAGTGGTAGTGGGTTATTGTTGTTATCCTACCCGCAGTGGTAAGGGATTATTTTGTTATCCTACCCGAAGTGGTAGCGGATTATTGTTAATGGTCCTACCCGAACTGGTAGTGGATTATTGTTGTTGCCTATCCGAAGAGGTAGTGAATTATGATGGTATCGACCTGCCCGGTGTGGTATGGGGAATAAAATCGACCTGTCCGATGTGGTATGCGGGAAAATAACTAGACATACCCGTTGTGGTATGGAGAATTAACTCGACCTGCCCGATGTGGTATGGAGAATAAACTCGACCTACCCGATGTGGTATGAAGAATTAACTCGACTTGCCCGATGTGGTATGGGGAATTAATTAGACCTGCGCAATGTGGTATGGAGAATAAACTACACCTGCCCGATGTGGTATGGAGAATAAACTCGACCTGCCCGATGTGTTATGGTGGAAAATAACTAGACCTACCCGATGTGGTAGAGGATTATCTTTGCGGGAGACTTGTTGAATGTGATTAAGGGTGAATACGATTAATGGGAAATGAGCATGTTTGGAATGAAAAGAATATGCATTCTCTAGAATATATATTATGGGATATATATACTATAGGGTGAATGATCATTTAGTACACAAATTCTCAAATTTACAGACATTCAATCCAATAACATACGTTAGATATGGATACCCCAATTACACTTGCGAATATACATTTAGTACACAAATTTGCATCACGACTAGAAACACATGGTCATAAACACATGGTCTTCTGCAAGGGAACTTAATTAATGCTTAGCCAAATGCTAAACTTCACCCAAAATGATTTTCGAAAATACATTAGATGTAAGATTCATGGCAATCACATCGTGAAAGCAAGGTTTTAATAACCATTTCAAAATAACATGAAAACCCCCTTTTTTTCCTCATGCAACACTAAACGTCCCAATAACCATTTTCAAAAGGCTAGTTAGTTCTGGAGTTACATTTCATCCAGGACATGAGAGTCCCCACAGTCCATTTACAGAAACATACTTATGCCATAAGATTGCAATTATGCATAACAATTACTGACACACATGAAACATAAACAAGTTTTTTAAGCACAATATCAAAGCAGTTAATTTGTGTTCATTACCACTATATCGTGCATTGCAAATATTCAACTACAAAAGGTCAATCACCATAGACCAAAAGTTTCATGTCCAAAAATCAAGATGACTTCGCTATTCCCAATACCACTTTCCATAGAAGCATAGAACAAAATTTTGTTTATCCATTAACCCGCTAAAACTTAAGCAACACAACATCCATGTTCATCATCAAGGTTCAGATTTATGCACATATAAGAAATCACTGGCATAATGAAAATTTGTTACCTTAACTTTATTATGCCCATTTTGTTTTTCATACCGGTTGGCTTTTAGTTTCCAAAGGTTTAGAGAGTCACTTCAAGTTTAAACTTATAAGGAATCTCCACCTTTATGCAAACACACTCATCACAATGACATTTAACTACTTCACCCACTTCATTCATTACTTTGAACCATGAGTTTTACCTTTTAGTATAATCATACAAACTAATGCAAACAAGAAAGTCTAACTTTCAGCAACTCATAAAAACAAAGATACCAGACTTAGTCTTTTCAAAACACACTAGGTATCTTTCATTTAATTTCCTCGTTAACACAATATTTTTTTTTAAAAACCATTACTTCATGCTCAACACCTTCCATACAACATATCCATCTACATGTTCACGTGAATCATTACCTTACTATTCAAGTCATTACCGTAACAATTAACTTATCGCTTCTAGAGTTCACACATCACGAAACAAATTATCGGATATTAAAAATTAATCTCCAAGGAATATTTCACCATTGTCATACAGAACATGTTACACACAAATTCCTCATTTCATTCAACTTTCTAAACTTTCATGCATGATAAGGAAACTTGTATGCAGGAATAAGTCAAGATGTACATGTTCATTTCCAAGCAAAACAGACAAATACATGTTAGTGGACTTTTACAAAGTAAACGGCTTGGTTACATGTCATGAAATAAAATGTAGATATTTAGCCACCGAGTCTAATAACCGGTTAATCACTACATCATGCGTATTTGTTTTAATCATGAGGAATGGCAAGATAATTAACAAGATACATTAACTAGGAACATGTAGGAAATCACATAACATAACATACAACTTTTCATGTTATAGATTATCCTACTATTAGCAAAAATTAACATTCTCCTATTTATCAAAAATCATCCATCAAATAAAAATCCAATGTTTCATGACAAAAGATATAGTTCTTTCAAAGTCTTATTCTCTCAACATGCTAACAAGATCTTTAATTCTCATTCATATGTCACAGCGGACGACTATTACCTTAATCTTGTTCAACTAGAGCCATAGAGACATATTGTAACAACCCGATTTTCTACCCTTGAAATTTTTTTCTCATTTTAAATCAATTCCATTCAATCACTCATAACTCACATTACCGTTTTAATATCCTTACTTCAAAATCTTATTTCCTCTCCTCACACTCAATCCATGAATCAATAACAACATACATAATCATTTTACCTAGAAGTTCTCATGAATCATTCCTTGAACTAATCTTATAACCTATTATATTATCATACAATTAATCTTGCAGAAAAACATAATTCATTCAAATATCATTTACCACATACAACCAGTTATGGGTCTCCCAAAGTTATAAAGCCCATAACTACACATATCCATATTAATCTAAACGAATTTACAATCATCTCATATTATTATCAAATCAATTACCATATCAAATAACAATAAAGACAATCGATTAAATGAACACAAAAGCTTCATAATTAATCTTCATCCTCAAAATCCTTCATTTACCTACAATGGGGTTATCAGAAACAACACATAAAACAAAAGGGAGTAAGTCATTAGTTCAAAACTAACATCACATGATAACCCATATTCAAATACAATTAAGCTTTAATATAATTCATAAACACACATACGGAATTGAAAACATTCAAGTTATCTTCCTTTCATTTCCACTTTACTCATATTCATCATATAGTATATATATCCCATAATATATATTCTATAGTATGAATATTACGTTCGTTTGGAACATCTTCTGTCCTGTTATTCATATCCACCCTATAACATATATATCCCATAATATATATATCCTATAGCATGTATACTACTTTCTTTCTCCACATCTTCTTTTTTCATCGCTCATATTCACCCTATAGAATTTATATCCCATACTATATATCCTATAGCACGCATACGACATTCATGTGACATTCACATTTCTCATCATTCATATTCACCCTATAGAATATATATCTCATACTATATATCCTATAGCATGCATACGACATTCATTACTCCGAGTCATATTTCCATTGGTACTTCCCCAATAATATTAATTTCATTGAGTCATCTTTCCATTGGTTCTCCCCCAATAATATTACTTTTATTGAGTCATCTTTCCATTGGTTCTCCCCCAATAATATTACTTTTATCGAGTCATCTTTCCATTTGTTCTCCCCCAATAATGTTACTTTTATTGAGTCATCTTTCCATTGGTTCTCCCCCAATAATGTTACTTTTATTGAGTCATCTTTCCATTGGTTCTCCCCCAATAAGATTGAATTCATTATGAGTCTTATTTTCTTTGGTACTCCCCAAATAGATTGAATTCGTTTTTGAGTCATATTTCCTTTGGTACTCCTCCAAATAGATTGAATTCGTTTTGAGTCATATTTCCATTGGTACTCCCCCAATAAATGATTCCGAGTCTTATTTCCATTGGGACTCCCCCAATAAATGTTTCCGAGTCTTATTTCCATTGGGACTCCCCCAATAAATGTTTCCGAGTCTTATTTCCATTGGGACTCCCCCAATAAATGTTTCCGAGTCTTATTTCCATTGGGACTCCCTCAATAAATGTTTCCTTCTTTTTCCATAACAGTAAAATCACGCATTTTCCAACATAATGCATAAATTACAGACATATTATTTTAAACCATTACCTCTTTCACATACCTCATTCATATCAGCTAGTATGATTTAGAAAACACTTATCCCTTACCTCGGTGAGCGTTGGAGATCAGTTCCGAGTAACTTTAAAAGTCTACTCCGCGATTTCCTCCAACCTTAGGATCTTTCCTCATTATCACCAATAAAAATGATGTCAGTCATTTATTCAAAATAACACATAAATAACTCGTATTTCATCATCAAATACACAAGGGATTCATGTATTCTCAATATTTCCAAAACTACTTCAATTCAAGTTTCTAAATATCAAAACATACATGTTCATCTCATATAACAACATCAAAGCACAACTCATTATCCACATCTAACATTTAATCTCTTTCTCTTTATACTCATATTCTCATTTTGGGGGTTTTTGGGGGTTTTTGGGGTTTTTCATGAATAACCCATAAAATCTTTCCATTCATACAATATCAACTCTAAATCAAGAGTTTACAAGATAGAAACAACATAAAATGAACCATAACTCGAAAAGATGAGTTTCCATGGTTTCCATTATTTTGAAAATGAATCCAACATACCCAAAACAAGTTAGAGAGGAAGAAGAAGAGTTAGGAACAAGAAGTTTACCTCTTCTCAAGCTCTAAGATGAGTCCTAAGGCTCTTTGCTCTTGAAAAGCTCTCTTCTCTCTCTTCTCTTCAAAGTTCTAACCCTAAAATGTGTTTTGGGTTTCGATTTTGAAAGTGTGCATGTTAAAAGGAACACTTTAGAAAGCTCTCTTTATGTGTCATGGTTTTGATGAGGACAACTTGTGCGTATAAGAGCTTGAAGATCATCAACAAATCAACGTGCTTAAGTCTTCTGTTTGGTACTAAGCTTAGACTAGAGTTAGTTTAGGTTGAGTCTAAGGCTTAAGTTACCTAATACATGTCTCATATGCATAAATCTTTTAAATCATTTTCATCTTGAGATATGTCATTCATAATATGTTCATGCATCACATAAATACATGTATATGTGCATTCTAGGCATAAACTAAGTGTTAAACATGTATGAATTAAGTGCATAATGTATTTGAGTTTTTTTACACATGAAAATATGCTGTTAATCGATTAAGGGATAGGTTAATCGATTAATCTAACAGTTTGCACAGTTTAATCGATTAAGGCATTCGTTAATCGATTAACTGGGCTTTAGAATTAATTCTTTATAAACTGCGTTTTTCAGTATTAATCTCATAAGTTGCATGTTGCATTTTTAGAGAGTTAGAGCATTTTTCGTGTTAATTGTTGCATCTAATTGTAAATGCATTTGTGAGTTTAGAAAAGAGAGAATTCTATGCTTTAGGATTGAGTGCATTACATGATACATTTCTCATCTTTTCATATCACATGTTCATGCATATTATTGATGCTTCTTGATTAGATTTTTACATTCTATGCATTCTGTTTTTAAACTAAAACATTGTCATATTGCATGAGTTTCTATTAGGTGATTAGAGTAAAGTGTTGTCTTGTTAGATATAAGCTTTGTAATAGCTTAAGTTTACTCTATTTCGTTTTGATTGAGAAATTGTTGTAACATTGGGAATCTCGAGGTGTCGTATCGCCAAAGAGATTGAGTGTATCTTCATTGGGTTTAGACTTAGAGATAAGGAAAGAATAGAGGTTCTTTGCTGGGGCTACGCCGAAAGAAAGGTTTTCTTTGTCGGTAGGAAGGGAGTCAAACCATAGAATAGGAGTCTTTATTATCTTGTAAATGTCTAAGTGTTGTAATTGGATGATGTGTATGTAATAACATTGATTCGATTATAGTGAAGAAAAATCTCCCAAATCAGCCGGGAGGCCTGGATGTAGTTTGCGGTGGACAAGCAAACGAACCAGGATAAAATTTGTGTTGCAGGATTTTTCTATCTCTCTCTCTTTATTGCATTTAATCGGTTAACTTGTATAGTAGTTTTAATGACTAATATGTTTCTGTGCTATACTGTTAATACTCTGATAAATCTGTAAGCTCTGTAAATTCGTTTTGTTATCGATTAATTGTCGTGCAAGTAATCGTATCTGCCTAAGCTTGTTGTCTCTGTTTAATCGATTAAGTCAAGTTTGTTAATCGATTACATTCATTCGGTTAATCGATTAAGTGGACTGTGTTGATTGTGTTAATCGATTATCCCTGTTCTGTTAATCGATTAATTAGGTGTATTTCAGCATTAAGTGTTGTTTTTCGAAAAGCGGATATTCTAACCACTACACCTATTCAACCCCCCCCCTTCTAGGTGTATTGTAACCACTGATACCTAACAGATTTTATAGACACAGCGATAAGTGTAATCGATTACAAGTATAGTATAATCGATTACACAGTTTAAATTACAGAGGCATTGTCGTGCTGTAATCGATTACCAACATGGTGTAATCGATTACATTGTGCCAGATGTACATATCTGATGCTTTTCATCATGTAATCGATTACCAGGACTGTGTAATCGATTTTATTACCCAAAATTGCCAAGTATAGCCTAGTATTTCACCCTCCCAGGTGAACCTTTCTCGCTCAAGCGAGTACCTCTCGCTCAAGCGACTACCTCTCGCTCAAGCGAGTACCTCTCGCTCAAGCGAGGATCCGAGGACTGATACTAAAATTTTACAGACTTAAAATTTGGGGTGTTACACATATAAGCAAACATCCAAGAAAGCCAATTTAATCATTCCTCTTCAATTATCTTAATCGTAGTGACAAAAGAAAATTCACATCAAGAGGTTGATCAAAGCTCAAACAAGAGATCCACCACTAGGAACTCTCAACAAATAAATCTCACACCAAGAAATCCAATCGGAAAATCACAAACACAAACTCCCCATAAACAATTCCAACAAGATGTTCACAACCAGAAACTTTCAACAAGAGTTTCACCAGAGAATCCCCAACAAGGGTCTCACACAATAAATTCAACAACAAGTCCATACCAGGGAATTCAACAAG
Source organism: Lupinus albus (assembly GCA_009771035.1). NCBI lineage: Eukaryota > Viridiplantae > Streptophyta > Magnoliopsida > Fabales > Fabaceae > Lupinus > Lupinus albus. The sequence goes on along the minus strand of CM020022.1, from coordinate 9,157,301 downwards.
AGTTTTACAACAAGAAATCCTCTACGAAATTAACAACAAGGAATTTTCAACAAGCACTTCATCAGTAACTCACAACAAGACATCCAACGATAAGTTCACAACCAGACGTTTACCGCAAGGAATTGAACAATCATCTTTCACATCAGCAGTTATCACATAGTTAATAAACTATCAGCATAAATCAAGCAATTAACTCACACAAATTTCACAAAGAAGCACGTAAGGCCATACCCTAGGCTGTAGAGTTGACATATGCTCTGATACCATATTGTAAGGACCCGATTTTCATAACCCAAAAATTTATTTTTAAAAATTTAAAACTTTATTCACGGAAAGGAAGTGATTACTTTTGAAAGGCGTTGCTTGAAACTATTTGGAGAACGAGTGAATACAAATATTAATTCCATTCATAATTCAAAATGCAGAAATACGCCATGTACATATTTCAAATACATAATCTATACAATTGCCCTTTCTCAAAAGTACTTTGAATAGAAACATTAGATGAACTTCATTATACACTTAGGAGGATTTCCTTGTTACAAAATAGATAATTCAACATAGTTCTCATATTATAAACATTTATCATATGACATATCAATAACATAAAACCCTACTCTACCATGTACTCTTCTCCGCAAGCGTCCAACGCGCTACCGCCACAACGTGAACTCAAATACACAACACATACAAGAAGTGACAGAGGGAGCAAGAACTAACTATGGTGACCGTAGCGTGGAATTACATAGAGTAATAGCATTAAAGTATTAAACCAATACAACGTTTAACATCAATCGTATTAAACATATATCAATCAACACATTATACCACATAATGTTCATATTACAACTTACTTATATGATTTACCCAATTCAACCTTCATCATAAATCAATATATATATATATATATATCCATTTACCACTACCGGACATCGAGACACAACTGTCGACACCACCACAGGCACATTAGTTGGGGTAGATATGACCAAGTCGAAAGGCAACGACTCAGTTTGCAATTTCAGTCTATCCACGCATTCAATAGATACAAAGGAGTGTGTCGCTCCCGAATCAAATAACACTAAAAGAGGAATACCTACCACCATGCAATTACCTTTTATCAGGCCATCTACACCCGATGCCTCTACACCACTCATGGTGAACACTCTTCCAGTGGATCGAGGTCGTTCAGCCCTCACAACATTCACACTCTGCTGTAACTTAGGACAATATCTTCTAGTATGCCCAACCTCCTTGCAGTGAAAGCAGCTAAGTGTCATTCTGGGGCATAAGTCACTGACATGAGCTCGGCCACATTTACCGCACAAGGATGGGGAGTTCAACCGTGACCCTCCGACATTGACATGAGTCCTCGGCCCATGCGAAGTATAACCCCGACTACCCATTGGATAAGAGTAAGGCTTTCGTTCCTCTTGAAACACCTTGCCCTTCCCTTTTCCGTGCGAGTAGTTCCGTTGTGGCCCAAAGTTTATGGGAGGAATCACCTTAGGTGCCGCCGCTTCATCGGCTGCCAAGTCATCCTCATACACCCTACACTTGTTCACTAAGGTAGGGAAGTCAGCAATCTCCTGGTGCCCAAACATGCTTTTCAACTTGGGCTTCAAAACTGATTCGAACTTGAAGCACTTGGACCTTCCGTCCACCTCCAATTCGGAGTAAGGACAAAATCAGACCAATTCTTCAAACTTGGCTGCATACTCTCCCACTGACATGTTCCCCTGTTCCAACTTCAAAAACTCCATTTCCTTCTTCCTCTTCAGATCAACAGGGAAGTATTTATGAAGGAATTTCGCCTTGAATGTACCCTAGGAAATCAATTGCCCCTCCGCCTCCATTTGCCGTCGAGTAAACTCCCACCAGTTCTCGGCCTCTGTCACTAGCATATAAGTGGCATAGGCCAACTTCTAAGCCTCCGAACAGTTCATGGCCCTGAAGATCCGCTCCATTCCTTGAATCTACTAAATAGCAGCATCAGGAGCAAATCTCCCGTGGAACTAACTTGGGTTCTTCATGCAAAAATCATCCAATCCTCCGTACTCTGTAGGTCCGGGTGGGACTAGGGGTTTCGAACTCGGACTTGGTGCGGGGTTCTGATTCAGATTGTGCAAGTTCTCGTTCATCTGTTGTAGTGCAGCCACCATTTGGGCCAACAAATCATTTGGAACGTTCTGACTCATTCCTCTTCCTCTCCCTCTTCCAGCCATGTCTTAACATGCACTCATTGATAGTCAGCACACAAATCTAACTCACATAAGTCATGTTATCACATAGTCTCATAACACATTACATGTCACTACTCCAAAGCTACGTGCTTTAAACATTCAATTTACACAATCTCAACTAGTCAAATCATAAACATGTTACAAAGAAGCAAGTAAGGCCATACCCTAGGCCGAAGAATTAACTATGCTCTGATACCATATTGTAAGGACCCAAATTCTACCCTTGAAATTTTTTCCTTATTTTAATCTAATTTCATGCATTTTCAAGTAACATATCTTTACAAATTGAATAAACTTATTTTAAAATCTCACTTTTCTTATTCGTACTCAATCTATGAACCCATAACGACATACACGTTCGTTTGACAGAAAAACATAATTCATGTTAATACAGCTCAGTAACTACCGCATACAACTAGCTATGGTTTCCAAAATAAACATAGCTACAAATATTACCATTATCCATGGTCACTAACATGTACAAAAAATCACGCCCATGGTTACAAATAGTCAGTTCAGAATACAATCTGTTAGATTACAAAAGAATGGAAATAAGGACTTCAAAAATAAAAGCCTCTAAGCTCCTAATCAAAACATCCTTACATCTTCCACCTACCTGCAATGGGATTAACATTGACCATACACAGAAAACACAAAGTAGTAAGTCGTTAACTCAATAAATGTCAATGTAAGTTAATCCACATTTTAATAAGATTATGTAAACAATTTAAAATCAGATATACTTAAAACCATTTTCATCATTCACACTTTTAAAAACCATGCTACATAACTTGAGCCAAAGTTTGCTACATCGCTTGAGCCAAAGCCGCTACACTACTTAAGGTTAGCCAAAACAGATTTCCCTTTTCTTTTGAAAACGTGCTACATAACTTGAGCCAAAGTTTGCTACATCGCTTGAGCCAAATCTTGCTACATCGCTTGAGCCAAAGCTTGCTACATCGCTTGAGCCAAAGCTTGCTACATCGCTTGAGCCAAAGCTTGCTACATTGCTTGAGCCAAATCTTGCTACATCGCTTGAGCCAAAGCTTGCTTTGTAATACCCTAAATTTGAGTCTCCAAAATTATAGTATCAGTCCTGGAAGTCTCGGTTGAGCGAGAGATTCTCGCCTGAGCGAGAAAGGATCCCCTGGGAGGGTGAAATCCTGGACTATACTGGATGATTCTCGCCTGAGGGAGAGTTGCCTCGCCTGAGCAAGAAATGACAATTTGGGGCTGTTGGCACTATGAGATTCTCGCTTGAGCGAGAGCGTCAGATCTGAAATTTTAAAAAGGCGGGATTTTCTTGCCTGAGCGAGAATGGGCTCGCTTGAGCGAGAACCCGACGACTGCTCTTTAAAATAGAAACCCCAAACACATTTTAGGGTTAGAACTTTGAAGAGAAGAGAGAGAGGAGAGCTTTTCAAGAGCAAAGAGCCTTAGGACTCATCTTAGAGCTTGAGAAGAGGTAAACCTCTTGTTCCTAACTCTTCTTCTTCCTCTCTAACTTGTTTTGGGTATGTTGGATCTATTTTCAAAACATGAGAAACCATGGAAACTCACCCTTTAGAGTTATGGTTCGTTTTATGTTGTTTTTCTCTTGTAAACTCTTGGTTTAGAGTTGATATTTGATGAATGGAAAGGTTTTGTGGGTTATTCATGTAAACCCTAAAAACCCCCAAAATGAGAATATGAGTAAAAAGAGAAATGGATGAAATGTTAAATGTGGATGATGAGTTTGTGCTTTGATGTTGATATATGAGATGAACATGTATCTTTAGATGTTTGGAAACTTGTATTGAAGTAGTTTTGGAAATCTTGAAAATATGTGAATCCCTTGTATGATTGATGATGAAATACGAGTTATTTATGTGTTATTTTGAATAAATGACTGACATTGTTGTTATTGGTGGAAATGAGGAAAGATCCTAAGGTTGGAGGAAATCGTGGAGGAGACTTTTAAAGTTACGGGAACCGATCCCCAATACTCACCAAGGTAAGGGATAAGTGTCTCTAATTCATACTCACTGATGTGAATGAGGTATGTGAAAGAGGTAATGTGTTGGTAAGTTTTATTGTTGTTACCCTACCCGAAGAGGTAGTGGTTTACTGTTGTTGTCCTTCCTAGAGTGGTAGTGGACTGTTATTGTGTCCTACCCAGAGTGGTAGTGGACTGTTATTGTGTCCTACCCGGAGTGGTAGCGGACTATTATTGTGTCCTACCCGGAGTGGTAGCGGACTGTTATTGTGTCCTACCCAGAGTGGTAGCGGACTGTTATTGTGTACTACCGAGAATGGTAGTGATTATTGTGAACTCGACCTGCCAAATGTGGTATGGGGTAATAAGTAATAACTCGACCTGCCCGATGTGGTATGGGGTAATAACTCAACATGCCCGATGTGGTATGGGGTAATAAGTAATAACTCGACCTGCCCGATGTAGTATGGGGTAATAACTCGACCTGCCCGATGTGGTATAGGGAAATAACTCGACCTGCCCGATGTGGTATGGGGTTATAACTCGACCTGCCCGATGTGGTATGGAGTAATAACTCGACCTGCCCAATGTGGTATGGGGTAATAACTCGACCTGCCCGATGTGGTATGGGGTAATAACTCGGCCTGCCCGATGTGGTATGGGAAATGAAATTGATGAGGAATGTAGATGTCATCACGAAAGTAATATGCATGCTATAGAATATATATTATGGGATGTATATTTTATAGGGTGAATATGAATGATGAGAAGTGTGGATGTCATAAAGAATGTCGTATGCATGCTATGGGATATATAGTATGGGATATATATTCTATAGGGTGAATATGAATGATGAGAAATGTGGGTGTCACAATGAATGTCGTATGCGTGCTATAGGATATATAGTATGTGATATATATTCTATAGGGTGAATATGAATGATGAGAAATGTGGGTGTCACAATGAATGTCGTATGCATGCTATACGATATATAGTATGGGATATATATTCTATAGGGTGAATATGAATGATGAGAAATGTGGGTGTCACAATGAATGTCGTATGCATGCTATAGGATATATAGTGTGGGATATATATTCTATAGGGTGAATATGAATGATGAGAAAGGGAATGTCACAAAGAAAGTAATATACATGCTATAGGATATATAGTATGGGATATATATTCTATAGGGTGAATATGAACGATAAAAAGGAAGATGTTGGGAATGAAAGTAATATACATGCTATAGGATATATATTATGGGATATATATACTATAGAGTGGATATGAATAATGAGAAGGATGATGTTTCGAACGAACGTAATATGCATACTATAGAATATATATTATGGGATATATATACTATAGGATGAATATGAGTAAAGTGGAAATGAAAGGAAGATGATATGAATGTTTACAATTTCGCATGTGTGTTTTACGAATTATATTAAAGATTAATCGTATTTTGAAATGTGGATTATCATGTGATGTTAGTTTTTGAACTAATGACTTACTCCCTTTTGTTTGTGTGTTGTTTATGATAATACCATTGTAGGTAAATGAAGGATTTTGAGAAGGAAGCTCACTTAGGAAGCTTTTGTGTTTATTAACCTATTTGTTTTTATTTGCTACTTGACGTTGTAGTTAAGTTGATATCATTATGGGATGACTGTAAATCCGTTTAGATTAATACGGATATATGTAGTTATGGACTTTATAACTCTGGGAGACCTATAACTGGTTGTATGTGGTAAATGATATTTGAATGAATTATGTTTTTCCGCAACATAAATTTGTATGATAATATAATAAGGTAAAGAGTATTTTCAAAGAGTGATACTTGAGAGTTTTTAATGAAGGTGACGACTGTATGTAAGAAATGATTAAAATAAATGAAAAAATTTCATGGCTAGAATTTTGGGTCGTTAAAATATGGTATCAGAGCATAGTTAATCCTGCGCCTAGGATATGGCCTTGCATGCTTCTTTGTAATCTTTATGTGCTGAAATTGTTTGATTTGTACTAATTGTTACTTGGTCATGTGAATTTTGTTTAGACAAAATTTAATTATTGATAAGTGAGTAAGTACAGGTACCTATGACAGGAAGAGGAAGAGGAACGAGTCAGAACGTTCAGAATAATTTGTTGGTCCAGATGGTAGCTACGCTAGATTAAACTACCCTACACATGATTTGGAACTAGCCGTTGTGGTCTTTGCATTGAAAATATGGGGACACCACCTCTATGTTGTAAGATTTGTGGTATACAGCGACCACAAGAGCTTAAAGTATCTTTCGATCAAAAGGAACTGAATATGAGACAAATGAGGTGGATGGAGGTCCTCAAGGATTATGATTTTGGATTACAGTACCATCCCGGAAAAGCCAATGTGGTAGCCGACGCCTTAAGTCGAAAGTCCTTACATATGTCGGCTTTAATGGTGCACGAAGGGAAATTAATTGAGGAGTTCAGGGATATGAACTTAGAAGTTCAAGTGAAACCACATAGCATGATTTTGGGAATGCTTAAGGTCACTAATGAATTTTTTGACTAATTCAGAATGATGCAAGTTGAGGATCGTGAGTTGAAGGTCAAATGTGATTTGATGGCTAGTGGGAAGGAGACCGATTTTGAATCAGACTCTAGTGGAATGTTGAGATACAAGGGAAGGGTGTGTGTACCTCATGATGTGGAATTGAGAAAGGGCATTTTGGAGGAGTCACCCAAGAGTAAAATGAGTTTCCACCCTGGAACAACGAAGATGTACCAAGATCTGAAAAAGCTGTTTTGGTGGTGTGGGTTGAAGAAGGATGTGGCTCTGTATGTCTCAAGTTGCCTCGTTTGTTAGAAAGCTAAGATTGAGCATCAACGGCCATCGGGAGAGTTATTATCACTAGAGGTTCCCGTTTGGAAGTGGGATAGTATCTCCATGGATTTTGTATCGGGTTTTCCGAAGACTCAAAGAGGATACGACTCTATATGGGTAATAGTGGACCGGTTGACTAAGTCTGCTTATTTCTTACCGATGAACATGAGATATTCCTTGGAACGATTAACTGAGTTTTATATCAAGGAGATCGCTCGGTTGCATGGGATACCGTCGAGCATTGTGTCGGATAGAGATCTTCGTTTCACTTCAAACTTTTGGACTAGTTTGCAATCCGCTTTGGGGACTAAGATGAAACTGAGTTCGACTTATCACCCACAAACAGATGGTCAATCGGAAAGGACCATACAGTCATTGGAGGATCTTTTAAGGGCTTGTGTTTTGGAACAACCGGGAAGTTGGGATAACATGTTGCCTTTGATTGAATTTACCTACAACAATAGCTTCCATTCGAGTATTGGGATAGCACCCTATGAGGCATTGTTTGGTAGGAAGTGCCGAACTCCAGTGAGTTGGTTTGAAACTGGGGAGACAACTCTCGCTCAGGCGAGACCACTCTCGCTCAAGCGAGACAATTCTCGCTCAAGCGAGAATCCTTCAGTAAAGCCCATGATTTCACCTTCCCAGGTGAGCCTCTCTCTCCCAGGAAACAATTCTCTCGCTCAAGCGAGACTCACAGGGCTAATTAACATTGCCCATGGTTACAAATAGTCAGTTCAGAATACAATCTGTTAGATTACAAAAGAATGGAAATAAGGACTTCAAAAATAAAAGCCTCTATGCTCCTAATCAAAACATCCTTACATCTTCCACCTACCTGCAATGGGATTAACATTGACCATACACAAAAAACACAAAGGAGTATGTCGTTAACTCAATAAATGTCAATGTAAGTTAATCGACATTTAATAAGATTACGTAAACAATTTAAAACCAGATATACTTAAAACCATTTTCATCGTTCACACTTTTAAAAACCATGCTACATAACTTGAGCCAAAGTTTGCTACATCGCTTGAGCTAAAGCGTGCTACATCTCTTGAGCCAAAGCTTGCTACATCGCTTGAGATAAAGCTTGCTACATCGCTTGAGCGAAAGCTTGCTACATCGCTTGAGCCAAAGCTTGCTACATCGCTTGAGCCAAAGCTTGCTACATAGCTTGAGCCACAGCTTGCTACATTACTTGAGCCAAAGTTTGCTACATTACTTGAGCCAAAGTTTGTTACATTACTTGAGCCAAAGTTTGCTACATTACTGGAGCAAAGTTTGCTACATCACTTGAGTCAAAGTCGCTAACCAATCGTGGTCGGCTAAAACGAGTTTTCTTTTCATTGATACACCATCAATTCATAAACAGTAAATCCAAGCAATCCTCATTACAATCATACTCATATATGTTTATAATAAATAAGTGGTTCACCACTTGATCATTATCCACAACCAGAAAATCCACACATTTTCTATTACAATGCACAAGTTTAAGACTTATCCTTACCTTGGTGAGTGTTGGGTTTGGTTCTTGGCAACTTCGCAAGTTCCACCGATATTGCCTCCAACTTTAGGATCTTTCCTCATTCCCACCATATAACACAATGTTAGTCATTGATTCCAAATAACATCTAACCATACAAGAGATTTATCATATTTTCAATGTTTCTAAACTACTTTCATTATAAGTTTACAAACTTATAAAATATACATATTCATCTCATATTTCAACATTAGAGTGCATATTCATCTTCTACGTTTAACATTTTACCAATTCCCTCTTTAACCACATTTTCATTTTAGGTTTTTGGGGTTTTCATGAATCAACCCACAAATCCTTTCCATTCTTGAAATACCAACTCTAAACCAAGAGTTTACAAGAGAAAAACAACATAAAACGAACCATAACTCAAACGAATTAGTTTCCATGGGAAGAAGAGAGTTAGAATCAAGAGTTTTACCTCTTCTCAAGGTCTTAGATGATTCCCAAGACTCCTTGCTCTTGAAAAGTCTCTCTTCTTTCACTTCTCTCTAAGTTATCCCCAAAAAATGTGTTTGGGGGTCCCTAATAAATGCAACAGCGTCGGGTTCTCGCTCAAGCGAAAAAATCCCGCCCATTTTAAAAACTCAGATCTGACCGTCTCGCTCAAGCGAGGGATTCTCGCTTAAGCCAGATTCTCATAGCCTTGACAGGTTCCAAAATGCAATTTCTCGCCCAAGCGAGACAACATTCGCTCAGGCGAGACCGCTCTCGCTCAAGCGAGACAATTCTCGCTCACGCGAGAATCCTTCAGTATAACCCAGGATTTCACACTCCCAGGTGAGCTTCTCTCGCCAAGGCGACACTTTCTCACTCTCGCGTGACTCCCAGGACTGATACTATAATTTTAAAGAATTTCAAAATTTAGGGTGTTACACGTTCAAGCGAGGATCTTACAGCCTCTATGGCTTTAGAGTGCCACTTCTCGCCCATGCGAGACAACTGTCGCTCAAGCGAGCCAACTCTCGCTCAAGCGAAACAATTCTCGCTCAGGTGAGAATCCTTCAGTATAGCCCAGTATTCCACTCACCCAGGTGAGCCAATCTCGCCCAAGCGACCCCTTTTTCGCTCAAGCGAGATTTCCATAACTAGTACTATAATTTAATAACTTAATTGAGGGTGTCACAATCCTCCCCCTCTTATAAGAATTTTCGTCTCCGAAAATTAAACATACCTTGATTCAAACAAATGAGGGTAATCCTCCCTCATATCACGCTCCACTTCCCAAGTAGCGTCTCCTTCATCTACTTGGCTCCACAATACCTTCACTAAGGTAATCTCTTTGCCCCTCAATCTTTTCATACTCTTATCCATGATTCTCACTAGCAACGTCATAAAGGTCAAGTTGTCCTTTAACTATATCTGATCAGACTCGACCACATGGGACGGATCCCCAATATATTTTCTAAACTGAGACACATGAATCACATTGTGATGATTTGACAACAATGGAGGTATAGCAAACTGATAAGCTACTGGTCCAATCCTCTTCAATATCTGATACGGTCCAATGAATCTCGGAGTAAGCTCACGGGATTTCAACACTCTACCAATCCTAGTAGTCGGAACTACTCTCATAAACACGTGATCTACCTCATCAAACTCAATAGGTTTCCACTTCTTATCATAATAGCTTTTCTGCCGACTTTGCACTATTCTCATATTCTCCCGGATTTTCTTGATCTTTTCCGTCGTTTCTCAGACCAACTCCTGTCCCAATACCAAGTTTTCTCCAGTTTCAAACCAACTCACTGGAGTTCGGCGCTTCCTACCATACAATGCTTCATATGGTGCAATCCCAATACTCGAAAGGAAGCTATTGTTGTAGGTAAATTCAATCAAAGGCAACATGCTATCCCAAGTCCCAGGTTGTTCGAATACACAAGCCCTCAAAAGGTCTTCTATTGACTGTATGGTCCTTTTCGATTGACCATCCGTTTGTGGGTGATAAGCCGAACTCAGTTTCAACTTAGTCCCCAAAGAGGATTGCAAACTAGTCCAGAAGTTTAAAGTGAAACGGGGGTTTCTATCCGAAACAATGCTCGACGGTATCCCATGCAACCAAATGATTTCCTTGATATACAACTCAGCTAATCATTCCAGGGAATATTTCATGTTCATCGGCAAGAAATGAGCAGTCTTAGTCAAACGATCCACTATTACCCATATCGAATCATACCCTTTACGAGTCTTTGGAAAACCCGACACAGTCCATCGAAATGCTATCCCACTTCCACACAAGAATTTCTAAAGATTGAAGTTCTCCTGTCGACCTCTGATGTTCGATTTTTGCCTTCTCATAGATCAAACAACTTGAAACATACAAAGCCACATCCTTCTTTAAACCAAACCACCAAAACATCTTTTTCAATTTTTGATACATTTTCGTAGTTCCAAGATGGAAACTCATTTTACTCTTGTGTGACTCCTCCAAAATACTCTTTCTCAATTCAACATCATGGGGCAGACACACTCTTCCCTTGTATCGCTACATTCCACTAGAGTCTAATTCAAAATCAGTCTCCTTTCCACTAGCCGTCAAATCGCGTTTGACTTTCAACTCACGATCCTCAACCTGCATCATTCTAATCTGGTCAAAGAATTCATTGGTGACCTTAAGTATTCCCATGATCATGCTATGGGGTCCCACTTGAACTGCCAAGTTCATATCCCTGAACTCCTCAATTAGTTGCTCTTCATGAACCATCAAAGCCGAGATATGTATGGACTTCCGACTTAAAGCATCGGCTACCACATTGGCTTTTCCCAGATGATACTGCAATATGAAATCATAGTTCTTAGGAAACTCCATCCACCTTCTATGTCTCATGTTCAGATCCTTTTGATCAAGCAGGTACTTAAAACTCTTGTGGTCGCTGTACACCTCAAATCTTATGCCATAAAGATGGTGTCTCCTAATTTTCAAAGCAAAGACCATTGCAGCTAATTCTAGATCATGTGTAGGGTAGTTTTGCTCAAGCGTCCTCAACTGTCGCAAAGCATAAGAAACAACTTTCATGTCCTGCATTAACACACAACCAAAACCTTGCTTAGAAGCATCGCAATACACACTAAAATCACGATCAGTAAACGAACACTAGTGCCATAGTAAACCTCCGCTTCAACTCTTGAAAACTTTCTTCACAACAGATTGTCCACACATACGGTTCTCCTTTTCTGGTAAGCTTAGTCCATGGTAGTGACAACTTCGAAAACCCTTCTATGAACTTCCGATAATAACCGGCCAATCTCCTAGAAAACTCCTGATCTCGGTAACTAACTTGGGTACTGCCCATTCCATAACCGCTTCGACCTAAGAAGGGTCTACTGCTACCCATTCCTTGGATATTACATGCCCAAGAAAGTATACTGATTCCAACCAGAAATCACATTTTGACAGTTTAGCATACAACTGGTTCCTTTTCAGAAGATCTAAAACCACCCTCAGATGTTGCGCATGTTCCTCCCTGCTCTTGGAGTATATTAGAATGTCATCAATAAAAACCACTACAAATGAATCTAAGTACGGGTGAAAAATCCGATTCATGTAGTCGGTAAATATTGTTGGAGCATTCATCACACCAAAGGGCATTACCAAATACTCAAAATGCCCATACCTCGTCTTAAAAGCAGTCTTAGGAATATCTTCCGACTTAATGTAAGGACCCGATTTTCATAACCCAAAAATTCATTTATAAAACTTTAAAACTTTATTCACGGAAAGGAAGTGATTATTTTTGAAAGGCGTTGTTAGAAACTATTTGGAGAATGAGTGAATAGAAATATTAATTCCATTCATAATTCAAAATTCGGAAATACTCCAAGTACATATTTCTTTTAAAGAATGCGATTACACTTCCTTTGAAATACATAATCTACACAATTACCCTTTCTCAAAAGTACTCTGAATACAAACATTAGATCAACTTCATTATACACTTAGGAGGAGTTCCATTATACAAAATAGATAATCCAACATAGTTGTCATATTATAAACATTTATCATATAACATATCAATTACATAAAACCCTACTCTACCATGTACTCTTCTCCGCAAGCGTCCAACGCGCTCCTGCCACAACCTGAACTCAAATACACAACACGTACAAGAAGAGACAGAGGGAGTAAGAACCAACTACGGTGACCGTAGCGTGGATTTACATTGAGTAATAACATTGAAGTATTAAACCTATACAACGTCTAACATCAATCATATTAAACATATATCATTCAACACATTATACCACATAATGTTCATATATCGAATTAGCATGATTATCGTCACTAACATAGGCAATTCATCCCAAATCATTACAACATGCCATAGGATAGTCACTCCTTCATTTAGCACCTATTACTATTTACTTATATGATTTACCCAATTCAACCATCATCATAAATCAACATACATATATATCCATAAAATCATGCTACACAACTTGAGCCAAAGTTTGCTACATTGCTTGAGTCAAAGCTTGCTACATTGCTTGAACCAAAGCTTGCTACATCACTTGAGCCAAAGCTTGCTACATCGCTTGAGCCAAAGCTTGCTACATCGCTTGAGCCGAAGCTTGCTACATCGCTTGAGCCAAAGCGTGCTACATCACTCGAGCCAAAGCTTGCTACATAACTTGATCCAAAGTTGCTATACCATTCGGTTAGCTAAAATATACTTTCTTTTTGAAAATCATGCTACATAACTTGAGCCAAAGTTTGCTACAGCACTTGAGCCAAAGTTTGCTACATAACTTGAGCCAAAATGTGCAACATAACTTGAGCCAAAATCGCTAACCAATCATGGTCGGCTAAAAACGTGTTTTCTTTTCATTGATTCACCACCAATTCATCTCATAACACAATAAACACAAGGTATCTCATTGTTTCACCACCATAAAATAACCCACAACACCTTCATTGTCATAAATATACCCATATATGTTCATAACAATAAAGCGACTCACAACTTAGTCATTTTCATAAACATACTCATCGCCACTTTTAAAAAATCAACAACTCACAACACAATCATTGTTACAAATACACTCATGTAAGTTTATAACAATAAACAACTCACACACAATCATTATCACACAACATAACCATTTCTACTTTTGCCATTAAACAACACATCTCACAATCCTTATTACAAACAGACCCATATATGTTTATAACAAATCAACCATCCATAACACACCATTATCATAAACAAACCACACACAACATATTCTTCATCATATAACACATTAACATTAGAACCATCTTTCATGACGGTGTATTACCATAAATTAGCATATTGCGTTTACTTAAATAAACAATTTTCCCACACATATATCTCCACTTTTATGGCTAATACATCCTCATGTAAAATAAAGACTCTCACATGGACCACAAACACCCAAGAGAGTTTCTATCCGTTAACATGGCTACGATTAGCCGTTACCAAAAGATAACTCATACATAGCTACAAATAGCTGTTACTAATAGGTAACTCATACATTGCTACATAATCCGTGTCAGGGTGTCGCTACATAACCGGAGCCCACGGCATCGCATCCTTAACCCGTGCCAGGGTGTCGCTACATAACTGGAGCCCACAATATCGCATCCTTAACCCGAGCCAGGGTGTCGCTACATAACTGGAGCCCACAGTATCGCCTCCTATCAAGGCCAATATCAACGCCACATATCACATACAATTTGTACATTCCTCATATCATTGTCACGATCAATCTATACCATACTCATATTCCTACAACAACATCATAACACGTAATACTACATCTAGGGCAGGTCTAATTCATTCTCCATATTGTCCATATTCACCCTATAGTAGTACCTATATATCCCATAATATATATGTTCTATAGTGTCCATATTTATTCATCACATATTGTCCAAATTCACCCTATAGTACACATACATCCCGTAATATATATGTTCTATAGTGTGCATATTTATTCATCACATATTATCCATATTCACCCTACACATATATCCCATAATATATATCTTCTATAGTGTGCATATTTATTCATCAAATATTATCCATATTCACCCTATAGTACACATATATCCCATAATATATAAGTTCTATAGTGTGCATATTTATTCATCACATATTGTCCATATTCACCCTATAGTACACATACATCCCATAATATATATGTTCTATAGTGTGCATATTTATTCTTCTCATATTTCTCCATATTCACCTTATAGTACACATATATCCCAAAATATACATGTTCTATAATGTGCATATTTATTCTTCTCAACTTTATCCACATTCCATCCGTGTACACCACACAGATAATCTAATACCACAAAGGGTAAGTCTACATCACAAAAGTGATCCATTGCCTCAACCGAAAGTTCTACACCTCAAGGGTGATCCATTACCACTACGGGCAAAACTACACCACAAAGGTGATCCATTACCTCTACGGGCAACACTACACCACAAAGGTGATCCATTACCTCTACAGGCAACACTACACCACAAAGGTGTTCCATTACCACTACGGGCAACACTTCACCACAAAGGTGTTCCATTACCATTACGGGCAACACTTCACTACAAAGGTGTTCCATTACCACTACGGGCAACACTTCACCACAAAGGTGTTCCATTACCACTACGGGCAACACTTCACCACAAACGGGTTCCATTACCACTACGGGCAACACTTCACCACAAAGGTGTTCCATTACCACTATGGGAAACACTTCACCACAAAGGTGTTCCATTTTACATTATATCACAACCACATCCATTTACACGCATAATATAGTTGCATCATCTTAAATAGAATGAAAATACTTATCCCTTACTACGTATAAATAGCTCACAACCCAATAATTATCATACAACATAATCATATCCATTTGTTGTCGTTAAACAACTTACCACACCATCATTGCTACAAAAATACCCATATATGTTTATAACAATAAACACCCATCACTTATAACACATCAACACTCATAACACACTATTATCATAAACAAACCACACACAACATATTTTTCATCATATAACACATTAACGTTAGCATCATCTTTCATGACGGCGTATTACCATAAGTGAGCATATTGCGTTTTATCTAAATAAACAGTTTTCCTACTCATATTTCTCCACTTTTATGGCTAATACATCCTCATGTAAAATAAAGACTCTCACATGGACCACAAACATTCAAAAGAGTTTCTATCCGATAATATGCTCCGATTCTTGAGGGAAATCAGAGATGATGACTCTAATGAAATACTCTAAGACCACAATGGTCTTCTCCCTCACCTTAGGCTGCGTAAGTTTCGTTGCTCGGCAAAAGAACCATATCTCCCTTCATCTCCTCCAACCTCCATTTTTGCTCTTTCACCTCCAAGCTTTTCCAAATGTGTCACCATGAAGCAAGAGGAAGGTTTTAATGAGTTTTGAGGCTTAGTGGAGGAAAAAATGGTCCATTTGGGTGGATCCACCGTTGGGAGAGAAAGGGGGGGGGGGGGAGAAAATGAAGATTAGGGTTTCTAGATCCCTTTTTTCACTTTTGTAGCTCTGACGCTCTCGCCCGGGAGAGAACGGCTTGCTTGAGCGAGAATTTCGCGACTTTTTCACATTTCACACTGGAAAGCTCTCGCCCGGGCGCAGATTTCTCGCTCGGGAGAGAATCTGGCAGTATGCTAAGGCCCCCCTCAAGCTTGGGCGAAAATCGTAGATCGAGTTAGAATTTGACAGCTTTTCTAGATTTCACTTTCGCTCAAACGACCACTTCTTCGCTTGGGCGAGGTTCCTATACTTCTCAAACTTAAAACGTTGAGTCCCTCGCTTAGGCGAGACCCTCTCGTCGAAGAGAGAATGGTCAAGCATGCACCTCAACACCCTAAGTTTTCCAATCAATCCGAAAACAAAAATTGAGGTGTTACAATTTCTGATGAGGTTAGTTGTATGAGGTCTTTTTCGGCGAAAGAAGTCAGGACTTCCTGTAAGGATGGAGGAGTCGTGTTTATGTTGTTGGCATCCCTGGAGGGTATTGAGAAACCCAGAGTTGAGGACATTCCGATAGTTTGTTAGTTCCCTGAGGTATTTCCTGGTGACATCGCGGAGTTACCTCCAGTGAGGGAATTGGAATTCTCTATTGATTTGGTACCGGGAATGGGACCCATCTCTATAGCTCCCTATAGGATGGCACCGTTAGAATTGGCCGAGTTGAAGAAGCAGGTCGAGGACTTATTGGCCAAGAAGTTTATTCGTCCTAGTATCTCGCCGTGGGGTGCGCCTGTTTTGTTGGTTAAGAAGAAAGATGGTTGTATGTGGTTGTGTACCGACTACAGACAGTTCAACAAGGTTACTATCAAGAATAATTATTTGTTGCCTCGGATTGATGACTTGATGGATCAATTGAGGGGAGCGGTGGTGTTTTCAAAAATTGACCTTCGGTCGGGTTACCACCAACTTCGTGTGAAGTCGGAAGACATTCCTAAAACTGCTTTTAGGACAAGGTATGAACATTTTGAGTATTTGGTTATGCCTTTTGGTGTAATGAATGCCCCAACAATATTTACCGACTACATGAATTAGATTTTTCATCCATATTTGGATTCATTCGTAGTGGTATTTATTGATGACATTTTGGTTTACTCCAAAAGCCGAGAGGAACCTATTGAGCACCTAAGGATTGTTCTAGAGTTTCTTAGTAAGAATCGGTTGTATACGAAGCAGTCAAAATGCGATTTCTGGTTGGAATCGGTAAACTTTCTTGGACATGTAATATCCCAGGAAGGAGTGGCAGTAGATCCTTCTAAGGTTGAAGCGGTTATGGAATGGGCGGTACCCAAGTCAGTCACTGAGATCAGAAGTTTTTTGGGTTTGGATGGTTATTATCGGAAATTCATTAAGGGATTTTCGAAGTTGGCACTACCATTGACGAAACTCACTAGGAAAGGGGAACCATATGTGTGGACACTTCGTTGTGAAGAAATCTTTCAAGAGTTGAAACGAAGGTTGACTACGGCGCCAGTGTTGGTCCTTCCTTGTACTGATCGGGATTTCAGTGAGTATTATCATGCATCCAAGCAAGGTTTGGGTTGTGTGTTGATGCAAGAAGGGAAGGTTGTTGCCTATGCTTCTCGACAGTTGAGGACGCATGAGCAAAACTACCCTACCCATTACTTGGAATTAGTTGAAGTGGTCTTTGCCTTAAAAATCTGGAGACACCACCTTTATGGCGTGAGATTTGAGGTATACAGCAACCACAAGAGTTTGAAGTACCTGTTTGATCAAAATGAATTGAATGAGACTGAGAAGGTGGATGGAATTCCTTAAGGATTATGATTTTGGGTTGCAGTACCATCCGGGAAAGGCCAATGTGGTGGCCAATGCTCTTAGTCGAAAGTCTATGCATATGTCAGTTTTGATGGTTAGAGATGGGAAACTGATTGAAGAGTTCAGGGATATGAACTTGGAAGTTCAGATAAAGCCTCATAGTATGATGTTAGGAATGCTTAAGGTCACCAATGAACAGTTTGATCAAATTCGGGCGATGCAAGTTGAGGATAGTGAACTAATGGCTAAACGGGATTTAATTCTAAGTGGTAAGGAAATTGATTTCGCATCAAACCCTAGTGGATTGCTGCGTTACAAAGGGAGAGAGTGTGTGCCTCATGATGTGGAATTGTGAAAGAATATTTTAGAGGAGTCACACAAGAGTAAAATGAGTTTTCACCCGGGGACTACAAAGACGTACCAAGATTTGAAAAAGTTGTTTTTGTGGTATGGGTTAAAGAAGGATCTGGCTTTGTATGTCTCGATTTGTCTAGTTTTTCAGAAAGCCAAGATTGAGCATCAGCGGCCAGCGGGAGAACTGCAATCCCTAGAAATTCCCGTTTTGAAGTGGGATAATATCTCCATGGATTTTGTATCGGGTTTTCCAAAGACTCAGAAAGGGTATGATTCGATATGGGTGATAGTGGATCGGTTAATTAAATCTGCACACTTTCTGCCCATGAACATGAGGTATTCTTTGGAGCGATTGGCGGAATTGTATATCCGGGAAATAGTTCGTTTGGATGGGATACCGTCGAGCATTATATCAGATAGGGACCTCCGTTTCACTTCAAACTTTTCGACTAGTTTGCAGTCCGCATTGGGAACTAAGTTGAAACTGAGTTCAGCTTATCATCCACAAATGAACGGTCAATCGGAAAGAACTATACAGTCATTGAAAGATCTTTTGAGGGCATGTGTCTTAGAGCAACCGGGGAGTTGGGATGACATGTTGCATTTGATTGAGTTTACCTACAACAATAGCTTTCATTCGAGTATTGGGATGGCACCCTATGTGGCATTGTATGGTAGGAAGTGCCGAATTGAAGTGAGTTGGTTTGAAACAGGGGAGAACTTGATATTGGGACCCGAGCTAGTCCAAGAGACGACAGAAAAGATCAAGAAGATCCGGGAGAATATGAGAATAGCCCAGAGTCGGCAGAAAAGATATTACGATAAGAGACGAAAACCTCTTGAGTTTAATGAGGGAGATCATGTTTTCATTAGAGTAGTCCCGACTACCAGAATTGGTAGAGTGTTGAAGTCTCGCAAGCTGACACCGAGATTTATTGGGCCGTATCAATTTTTGAAAAGGAATGGGATGGTGGCATATCGGATTGCTTTACCTCCTTTATTGTCGAATCCCCACAATGTGTTTCATGTGTCTCAATTGAGGAAATATGTTGGGGATCCATCTCATGTGATTGAGTCCGATCAAATAGAGTTGAAGGATAACTAGACTTTTACGACGTTGCCCGTGAGAATCATGGATACCAATATCAAAAGATTGAGAGGCAAGGAGATTGCCTTGGTGAAGGTATTGTGGAGCCAGGTGGACGAATGAGATACTACAGGGGAAGTGGAGCGTAAGATGAGGGAGGATTACCCTCATTTGTTTGAATCGAGGTATGTTTAATTTTTGGGGATGAAAATTCTTATAAGAGGGGGAGGATTGTATCACCCTAAGTTTACGTCTTTAAAATTATAGTATCAGTCCTGGGGTTCTCGCTTGAGCAAGAGATTCTCGCTTGGGCGAGAAAGGCTCACCTGGGAGGGTGAAATCATGGGCTATACTAAGGGATTCTTGCCTGAGCGAGAGTTGGCTCGCTTGAGCGAGAGTGGTATCGCCTGAGCGAGAGTTGGCTCACCTGGGCGAGGAAGGCTCAACTAGGAGGGTGAAATCCTGGGCTATACTGTAGGATTCTCGCCCGAGCGAGCGTTGGCTCGCTTGAGCGAGAGTGGTCTCGCCTGAGCAAGAGATTAGCTCGCCTGGGCAAGAAAATGTGATATTTTGGAGCTGTCGAGCTGTAAGATCCTCGCTTGAGCGAGAGTGGTCTCGCCTGAGCAAGAGATTAGCTCGCCTGCGCAAGAAAATGTGATATTTTGGAGCTGTCGAGCAGTAAGATCCTCGCTTGAGCGAGAGTTCCCTCGCCTGGGCGAGAGGGTCAGATCTGAGTTTTTAAAATGAGCGGGATTTTCTCGCTTAAGCGAGAATGAGCTCGCTTAAGCGAGAACCCGACGCTGTTACAATAAATAGGGAACCCCAAACACATTTATGAGGGTTAACCTAGAGAGAGGTGAGAGAAGAGAGCATTTTCAAGAGCAAGAGGTAAAACTCTTGATTCTAACACTCTTCTTCCCTTTGAAACTTGTTTTGGGTATGTTGGATCTCTTCTCAAAATGAGAGAAACCATGGAAACTCATCCTTTTGAGTTATGGTTCATTTTATGTTGTTTTCACCTTGTAAACTCTTGGTTTAGAGTTAGTATTTCAAAAATGGAAAGGGTTTGTGGGTTGATTCATGAAAACCCCAAAACCCTAAAGAGAAAATGTGGTTAAAGTGGAAAATGGGTTAAATGCTAGAGGTAGAAGATGAGTTTACTTTCAAATGTTGAAATATGAGATAAATATGTATGTTTTGGATGGTTGTAAACTTATGATGAAAGTAGTTTAGCAACATTGAAAATATGATGAACATCTTGTATGGTTAAATAATGCAATATAAGTTGTTTTTGTGATATTTGGAATAAATGACTAGCATTGTTTTATATGGTGGGAATAAGGAAAGATCCTAAAGTTGGAGGTGGTGTCGGTGGAACTTACGTAGTTGCCAAGAACCAAACCCAACACTCACCGAGGTAAGGATAAGTTAACTTATGCACTGTGATGGAAAATGCGTGGATTTTCTGGTTATGGATAATGAAATGAATTGTGAAATCACTTGATTAATATAAACATATATGGGTATGTTTGTAATGATGATGATGTAGATTTACTGTTTATGTATTGGTGGAGTGCCAATTGTAACACCCTAATTTTGATTCTTTAAAATTATAGTATCAGTCTTGGAAGTGTCGCTTGAGTGAGAAATCCTCGCCTGAGCGAGAAAGGATCACCTGGGAGTGTGAAATCCTGGGATATATTGGAGGATTCTCGCCTGAGCGAGAGTTGTCTCGCCTGGGCGAGAAATGGCAATTTGGGGGCCGCTGACACTGTGAGATTCTCGCCTGAGCGAGAATCCCTCGCTTGAGCAAGAGGGTCAGATCTGAAATTTTAAAAAGGCGGGATTTTCTCGCCTGGGTGAGAAAGGGCTCGCTTGAGCGAGAACCCGACGACTGCTCTTTAAAATAGAAACCCCAAACACATTTTAAGGTTAGAACTTTTAAGAGAAGAGAGAGA
Organism: Lupinus albus; assembly: GCA_009771035.1. Classification (NCBI taxonomy): domain Eukaryota; kingdom Viridiplantae; phylum Streptophyta; class Magnoliopsida; order Fabales; family Fabaceae; genus Lupinus; species Lupinus albus. Next base: position 9,135,946 of record CM020022.1, on the reverse strand, counting down.
AGAGAGCTTTTCAAGAGCAAAGAGACTTAGGACTCATCTTAGAGCTCGAGAAGATGTAAACCTCTTGTTTCTAACTCTTCTTCTTCCTCTCTAACTTGTTTTGGGTTTGCTGGATCTATTTTCAAAATATGAGAAACCATGGAAACTCATCCTTTAGAGTTATGGTTCGTTTTATGTTGTTTTTCTCTTGTAAACTCTTGGTTTAGACTTGATATTTGATGAATGGAAAGTTTTTGTGGGTTATTCATGGAAACCCCAAAAAAAACCCCAAAATGAGAATATGGGTATAAAGAGAAAGAGATGAAATGTTAGATGTAGATGATGAGTTTGTGCTTGGATGTTGATGTATGAGATAAACATGTATGTTTTAATGTTTAGAAACTTGTATTGAAGTAGTTTTGGAAATATTGAAAATATGTGAATCCCTTGTATGTTGGATGATGAAATACGAGTTATTTATGTGTTATTTTGAATAAATGACTAACATTGTTGTTATTGGTGGAAATGAGGAAAAATCCTAAGGTTGGAGGAAATCGCGGAGGAGACTTTTAAAGTTACTCGGAACCTATCCCCAACACTCACCAAGGAAAGGGATAAGTGTCTCTAAATCATACTTGCTGATATGAATGAGGTATGTAAAAGTGGTAAAGTGTTTGTAAGGATAAGTCTGTAATTTATGCATTATGTTGGAAAATGCGTGGCTTTTCTGTTATGGATAATGAATCAAAGGTGAATCCCTTTGTCATTATGAACATATATGGGTATGTTATAACGACCCGATTTTCTACCCTTGAAAATTTTTCATTTATTTTAATCCTTTCTTACATACAGTCGTCACCTTCATTGAAAACTCTCAAGTATCACTCTTTGAAAATACCCTTTACCCTATTATATTATCATACAAATTTATGTTGCGGAAAAACATAATTCATTTAGATAACATTTACCACCTACATCCAGTTACGGGTTTTCCAAGGTTATAACGTCCATAACTACATGTCACCATATTATCCTAATCAGATTACATTTATCCCAAAATGCTATCGAATCAACTACAACGTCGAATAACAATAAAGACACTCAAGTAAATAGACACAAAGACTTCCTATTTGAGCTTCGTCCTCAAAATCCTTCATTTACCTACAATGAGAATATCATAAACAACACGCAAAACAAAAGGGAGTAAGTCATTAGTTCAAACTAACATCACATGATAATCCACATTCAAATACAATCAAGCTTTGATGTAATTCATAAACACACATACGAAATTATAAACATTCAAATCATCTTCCTTTAATTTCCACTTTACTCATATTCATCGATAGTATATATATCTCATAATATATATTCTATAGTATGCATATTACGTTCGTTCGAAACATCATCGGTCTCGTTCTTCATACCCACCCTATAACATATATATCCCATAATATATATCTTATAGCATGTATATTGCTTTCTTTCTCAACATCTTCCTTTTTATCGCTCATATTCACCCTATAGAATATATATCCCATACTATATATCCTATAACATGCATACAGCATTCATGTCATTTCTCGTCATTCATATTCACACTATAGAATATATATCCCATACTCTATACCCTATAGCATGCATATGACTTTCATGTGACATTCACGTTTCTCATCATTCATATTCACCCTATAGAATATATATCCCATACTATATATCCTATAGCATGCATATGACTTTCATTTTGACATTCAGTTCTCATCCTTCATATTCACCTTATAGAATATATATCCCATACTATATATCCTATAACATGCATATGACTTTCATTACTCCAAGTCATCTTTTCATTGGGCCTCCCCCAACAATGTTACTTTCAATTGAGTCATCTTTTCATTGGGCCTCCCCCAACAATGTTACTTTCATCGGAGTCATCTTTTCATTGGGCCTCCCCCAACAATGTTACTTTCATCGGAGTCATCTTTTCATTGGGCCTCCCCCAACAATGTTACTTTCATCGGAGTCATCTTTTCATTGGGCCTCCCCCAACAATGTTACTTTCATCGGAGTCATCTTTTCATTGGGCCTCCCCCAACAATGTTACTTTCATCGGAGTCATCTTTTCATTGGGCCTCCCCCAACAATGTTACTTTCATCGGAGTCATCTTTTCATTGGGCCTCCCCCAACAATGTTACTTTCATCGAGTCATCTTTTCATTGGGCCTCCCCCAACAATGTTACTTTTATCGGAGTCATCTTTTCATTGGGCCTCCCCCAACAATGTTACTTTTATCGGAGTCATCTTTTCATTGGGCCTCCCCCAACAATGTTACTTTCATTTATAACAGAAAAGTCACGCATTTTCCAACATAATGCATAAATTACAGACGTATCATTTTAAACCATTACCTCTTTCACATACCTCATTCATATCAGTAAGTATGATTTAGAGCCACTTATCCCTTACCTCAGTGAGTTTTGGGATCGGTTCCGAGTAACTTTAAAAGTCTCCTCCACGATTTCCTCCAACCTTAGGATCTTTCCTCATTTTCACCAATAACAACAATGTTAGTCATTTATTCCAAATATCACATAAACAACTTACTTTGCATCATTTAATCATACAAAATATTCATCATCAATATTCAACCATCTAAAACATGCATAACATCCCATATTTCAATATTTCCAAAACTACTTCAATACAAGTTTCTAAATATCAAAGCATACATGTTCATCTCATATAACAACATCAAAGCACTACTCATTATCCACATCTAACATTTCATCTCTTTCTCTTTATACTCGTATTCTCATTTTGGGGGTTTTTGAGGTTTTTCATGAATAACCCATAAAACTTTCCATTCAACAAATAACAACTCTAAACCAAGAGTTTACAAGATAAAAACAACATAAAACGAACCATAACTCTAAAGATGAGTTTCCATGGTTTCTCATGTTTTGAAAATAAATCCAACATACCCAAAACAAGTTAGAGAGGAAGAAGAAGAGTTAGTAACAAGAGGTTTACCTCTTCTCAAGCTCCAAGATGAGTCCTAAGGCTCCTTGCTCTTGAAAAGCTCTCATTTCTCTCTTCTCTTCGAAGTTCTTAACCTTAAAATGTGTTTGGGTTTCTGTTTTAAAGAGGTGTCGTCGGGTTGTAATCGATTACCAACATGGTGTAATCGATTACAACGTGAAAAATGTGCATATCTGATGCTTTTAATACGATGTAATCGATTACCAGCAATGTGTAATCGATTATCAGTAATGTGTAATCGATTACCAGAAATGTGTAATCGATTACCAGCAATGTGTAATCGATTACTAGAAATGTGTAATCGATTACCAGAAATGTGTAATCGATTACACTGTGTCAGATGCACATATCTGATGCTTTTAATACGATGTAATCGATTACCAACAGAGTGTAATCGATTACCATCAGTGTGTAATCGATTACCAGCAGAGTGTAATCGATTACACTGTGTCAACAGCCCAAAATTGCCATTTCTCGCCCAGGCGAGAACCCTCCAATATAGTCCAGGATTTCACCCTCCCATTTTCGCTCAGGCGAGAATCTCTCAATCAAGCGAGGATTCCAGGACTGATACTATATTTTTAAAGATTAAAATTTGGGGTGTTATATATGTTGATAATGGTGAGAAGTGGATTTACGGTTTATTTATTGGGGGAGTACCAATGGAAATAAGACTCAAAATGAAATCAATAAATTGTAAGTCACTTTGTAGTTACATGCATATACACTATGCTGTAATGATGTCGGGTGCACTTATTGACAATTTATTGGGGGAATACCAATGGAAATAAGACTCAAAATGAAATCAATAAATTGTAAGTCACTTTGTAGTTACAGGCATATACACTATGTTGTAATGATGTCGGGTGCATTTATTGACAATTTATTGGGGGAGTACCAATGGAAATAAGACTCAAAATGAAATCAATAAATTTTAAGTCACTTTGTAGTTACAAGCATATACACTATGCTGTAATGATGTCAGGTGCATTTATTGACAATTTATTGGGGGAGTACCAATGAAAAAAAGACTCAAAATGAAATCAATAAATTGTTAGTCACTTTGTAGTTACAGGCATATACACTATGCTGTAATGATGTCTGGTGCATTTATTGACAATTTATTGGGGGAGTACCAATGGAAAAAAGACTCAAAATGAAATCAATAAATTGTAAGTCACTTTGTAGTTACAGGCATATACACTATGATGTAATGATGTAGGGTGGATTTATTGACAATTTATTGGGGGAGTACCAATGGAAATAAGACTCAAAATGAAATCAATAAATTGTAAGTCACTTTATAGTTACAGGCATATACACTATGATGTAATGATGTCGGGTGCATTTATTGACAATTTATTGGGGAGTACCAATGGAAATAAAACTCAAAATGAAATCAATAAATTGTAAGTCACTTTGTAGTTACAGGAATATACACTATGCTGTAATGATGTCGGGTGCATTTATTGACAATTTATTGGGGGAGTACCAATGGAAATAAGACTCAAAATGAAATCAATAAATTGTAAGTCACTTTGTAGTTACAGACATATACACTATGCTGTAATGATGTCGGGTGCATTTATTGACAATTTATTGGGGGAGTACCAATGGAAATAAGACTCAAAATGAAATCAATAAATTGTAAGTCACTTTGTAGTTACAGACATATACACTATGCTGTAATGATGTCGGGTGCATTTATTGACGACTGTATGTAAGAAAGGATTAAAATAAATGAAAATTTTTCAAGGGTAGAATTTTGGGATGTTACACCAATGGAAATAAAACTCGGAATAATGAAATGAACTGTAAATCACTTAATTGTTATAAGCATATATGGGTATGTTTGTAATGATGATGGTGTGGATTTACTGTTTATGTATTGGTGGAGTGCTAATGGAAATAAAACTTGGAATATTGAAATGAACTGTAAATTACTTAATTGTTATAAGCATATATGGGTATGTTTGTAATGATGATGGTGTGGATTTACTACTTATGTATTGGTGGAGTGCCAATGGAAATAAAACTCGTTTTTAGCCGACCATGATTGGTTAGCGACTTTGGCTCAAGTAATGTAGCAAGCTTTGGCTCAAGCAATGTAGCAAACTTTAGCTCAAGTTATGGAGCATGTTTTCAAAAGTATAAACAAAGGAAATGGTTTTAAGTATATTTAATTCTAAGTGTTTACTTAACTTTATTAAAATGTGGATTAACAGATATTGACATTATTTTACGTTAACGACTTACTCCTTTCTGTTTCTATGTATGGTCAATGTTAATCCCATTGCAGGTAGGTGGAAGATGTAAGGACGTTTTGATTAGGAGCTCTGAGGCTTTTAATTTTTGGAAGTCCTTATATTCATTCTTTTATAATATGACTAATTGTCTTTTGAACATGAATATTTGTAACTCTGGATATTCGTAGCTATGGGTATTTTGGAATCCCATAGCTAATTGTATGCGGTAGTTACTAGAATTCATGAATGAATTATGATTTTCTGCTATGCGAACATGTATGTTATTTTGAGTTGTTGGTATTTTTATTTAAAAGTCGTAGGAAAATGTATAAAGGATGAATAAAATAAGGAAAAATTTTAAATGGTAGAATTTTGGTCCTTACAACCTTCACATGCACACTAGTTGGGGTGGATACGACCAAGTCGTAAGGCAACGACTTCGTGTGCAATTTCAGGAGATTAACACATTCAATAGATACAAAGGAGTGTGTCGCTCCCAAATCAAACAACACTAAAAGAGGAATACTTGCCACCAAGCAATTACCTTTGATCAGGAAATCCATATCTGATGTCTCTGCACCACTAATAATAAAAAAATCAGGATCATTAATTTTTGTTGTTGCCACATGTCAAAATTTGGACCCATTACCGAAAGCGTCCAAATCTCATATACATGCACGGGGTTCCTCTTTAGTACTGGAGAGTCCACTCGTAGATGAGGCTTGCAGAATGTGCAAAATAACTTCAACGGTTATGATTTTAAACTATTTTTTCAATTAAAAACATAAAATAAACAAATATTTTTATTCTTCTACTTCCAATACTAGAGAGGAGTTGTACTCCGTAAAATTGTCTTAGGGTATAATACATAAGAATTCGGTATAAATGAAATGAATGAAATTTAGAATATGACTACTTAAGTTCCTCTATTATTTGCATATATATGAGATACTTTATCTTTTATATATTTTTAACTTTTTCATTTCAAAATTGCTAATATCGGTAATTGGTTAGTATATTTCGAATAATTTAGATACTTGTAAGGATATTTTGTGAAATACCAAGAGCGAATGATGTTCTTTTCCTCACAATGAACATCTTTTTTATTGAAGGGTTCTCTTGAGGAAAAAATATAACAGGGGAAATCTGCAATACGTAGGTGATATTTGTCAACAAAGTACAAATAACTAATTATTCCTTTCCACGTAAATGTCGGTTGAATATATTTTTTTGTAAACATATGTTATATTGTCTACAAATTAATCCTGTGTTCAACATTTTCTTACCATTCTACACATCGTTTGTAGGGGTCTTTGGTCATTGGTCATCACTATTCACAATGAAGAACAAATATAAAATTTGAATTCATTGGTTCATGGTAATACGAACAAACACCTTGTCATGAAGGAAATATTCACTAGGTAAGTTCTCAGACTTGGATTATATTGTCTTTTAAAACTATTATGTTCTTGCTCTTATGAAAATATATAACTATGGGCTTTCTCTTTTTGATGTGAGTGCAAATTTACTTAACACAAATTCATTCCAAGGTTACTTAAAACATCCTCAAAGGTATTCATGTGACCGGTAGATAATTAAAATAATCTAGGCACTAAAGTAATAATTAAAATTGGATAATTAAATTTTGTGTTTGCCACATGTCAAAATCTGGGTTTAGTAGTGGATTTTTTAGTATTGAAGATAATCACAACCCATGAGGAGGAAAAGTGGTTTATGGTTTTTAATGTTGAGTAAAAGTGAATATGTATGTTTTACAATGCTTGAAATTCCTAATGGGGATGGTTTTGAAATTCATTGAAATATAAACCTCTTTTATGGTTGAATATGTAGTGTTAGTTGTTTATGTGATATTGTGAATAAATGACTGATTATTGTTGTTGTGTGATGGGAATGAGGAAAGATCCTAAGGTTGGAGAGGTGACGGAGGAACTTGCAAAGTTACCAAAACCAACCCCAACACTCACCAAGGTAAGGATAAGCATTGTATTATAATTCATGAAACACAGATTATGTGTTTACATGTCAATGACTCAAAGAGAATAAGGCGTGAAAAGTTAAAAATGTTGAATGTCTTGCCCTAAGTGGTATTGTATTGAATGTCTTTCCCTAAGTGGTATTGTATTGAATGTCTTGCCCTAAGTGGTATTGTAATGAACGTCTTTCCCTAAGTGGTATTGTAATGAATGTCTTGCCCTAAGTGGTATTGTAACGAATGTCTTACCTTAAGTGGTATTGTATTGAATATCTTGCCCTAAGTGGTATTGCAAATATATATATATATATATATATATATATGTATGTATACAATGTAGTCATGTGGAAGTTAAGGTAAAGTACTGTATGTGAAATATTACTGTGAGTATAGTAATAAGGTTAATATCCAGGAACGTGGAAGAAAGAGCCGACGGTCGAGGTAATATAAGACAGTGACTCAAATTGTTTATCTATCTTAATCCTTTCTATTATATTTACTCGTTTTAATTATAAATATCCAATTGTCGTTCTAACGATTTTAGTACGAATGTCTTACTCTTTTATGTTTGTGTTTCTTCTGTCGATGGCAATTGGATTGCAGGTAAAGTAAGTGTGGAGTAGATCGTGGTAGCTGTATGTTGTAGATTTTGTTTGCCCAATTATGCTATATTTTGTGTAACCATGATGTGTAAACTGGAAAACTTGTATGATGAATGTCTGACTAATTTGTCTTTAGACTATTTGTTAAATGAGTTGTAATAGTGACTAGTTTGTTGGTAAAAGGACTAAGATGTATGTGGAAGTTAGTTTTTGGATTAAAAAAATTGCTATAAACCTTGGAGGAGTATTTATTCATATGATCATTGGTATTTACCTTGGTACATTGCTTGAGCCAAAACTTGCTACATCACTTGAGCCAAAGTTTGCTACATGAATTGAGCCAAAGTGTGATACATAACTTGAGCCAAAGTCGCTAACCAATCATGGTCGGCTAAAAACATGTTTTCTTTTCATTGATTCACCACCAATTCATCTCATAACACAATAAACACAAGGTATCTCATTGTTTCATCACCATAAAATAACCCATAACACCTTCATTGTCACAAACATTCTCATATATGTTCATAACAATAAAGCGACTCACAACTTAGTCATTTTTATAAACATACTAAGTGGTATTGTAACGAATGTCTTGCCCTAAGTGGTATTGTAACGAATGTCTTGCCTTAAGTGGTATTGTATTGAATGTCTTGCCCTAAGTGGTATTGTATATATTTATAATGTAGTCATGAGGAAGTTAAGGTAAAGTACTGTATGTGAAATATTACTATGAGTATGGTAATAAGGTTAATATCCAAGAACGTGGAAGAAAGAGCCGACGATCGAGGTCGTATAAGACAGTGACTTAAATTGTTTATCTATCTTAATCCTTTCTATTATATTTACTCGTTTTAATTATAAATATCCAATTGTCGTTCTAACGATTTAAGTACGAATGTCTTAGTCCTTTATGTTTGTGTTTCTTCTGTTGATGGCAATTGGATTGTAGGTAAAGTAAGTGTGTAGTAGATCGTGGTAGCTATATGTTATAGATTTTGTTTGCCCAATCTTTCTATATTTTGTGTAACCATGATGTGTAAACTGGATAACTTGTATGATGAATGTCTGACTAATTTGACTTTAGACTATTTGTTAAATGAGTTGTAATAGTGACTAGTTTGTCGGTAAAAGGACTTAGATGTATGTGGAAGTTAGTTTTTGGATTAAAAAAATTGCTATAAACCTTGGAGGAGTATTTATTCATATGATCATTGGTATTTATCTTTGTGAAATAAATTTTCATTTGGATTTCCTGGTGGTAAGAATGGTATACGATATATTTAAATGGTAAAATAGCCAGGGAAAGAAATTGAACCGTTATAAATTGTAAGTCTTGGGAATACATGTATAATTGGATTGAAAATAAACGAAAAATTCCTATGGTTTAATTTGGGTCTTTAAAGTACCCTCTAGTAATGGAATGTGACGAGGACATAATAAAAATAATATAGGCCTTAAAATAGTAATTAAAATTGGATCATTAAATTTTGTGTTTGCCACATGTCAGAATCTGGGTTTAGTAGTGGATTTTTAAGTATTGAAGAGAATCACAACCCATGATGAGTCTAGATCCATTGTTTTTAGTTTTATATAGATATGACATAATTATCTTAGTTAGTCTAGATGCCAATCTAAAGAATTGCTGCATATAAAGTATGTATTGCATTAGGATGTGATAGTTCTACTATCTTGTATGCTTTTGATGATGCTATAGCTGATGGTGTAAGCATCATTTCAATTTCTATAGGAAGTTCCTACCAAGAAAATCTTGTAGAAGATCCTATCGCGATTGGTTCATTTCATGCTATGGCAGGAGGGATACTCACAGTGAATTTTGCAGGTAACAGCGGTCCTTTTCTAGCATCTGTTTCGAGTGTATCGCCGTGGATGCTAAGTGTAGTTGCGAGTACAATAGACCGAAGATTCATTGACAAGGTAATTCTAGGGAATGAAAAAATACTAACAGGTAAATCGATAAATTCTTTTAGTTTAAATAGAAAAAAGTTTCTCATTGCTAAGAAAAATAGTGAACCAGATTCAGAAAAATGTTCAAAAGATAGTGCTGATATATGCGAGTGTTTAGATAGCAGTTTGGTGGAAGGAAAGATAGTTTTATGTAATGGATTCAGTGGCTATGCTGATTATGAAGATGGGAAACCAATAGGTTCAATCATAAAGGATTTTGATGAAGGTTTCCCACCCTTTGTCTCTCCATTACCATCATTGTTCTTGTCTACAAATGACTATGATATTTTGAGATCATACACAAAGTCATCAAAAATTCCAAAAGCTGAAATACTAATGAGTGAGACAATTAAAGACCCCAATGCCCCTATCGTAGCTGAATTTTCTTCACGTGGGCCAAATACACTTGTTCCAGAAATTATGAAACCATATATAAGCGCCCCGGGTGTGGATATCTTGGCGTGATTTTCACAAGTCGTTTCTCCATCAGATGATGGATATGATAAAAGGTCTGTGAAATATAACATAATATCAGGAACATCCATGTCATGCCCTCATGTTGCTGGAATAGCTGCATATTTGAAAACATTTCATTTTGATTGGTCACCATCAGCCCTCAAATCTGCTATTATGACTTCAGCAAATCCTATGAAGGGTTCTAAGGATGAAGTTGGTGAATATGCTTATGGATCTGGCCATGTTAATCCGATTTCAGCTGTTCATCCTAGACTTATGTATGACATCTCCTTGGATGATTATATACAAATGCTTTGCAACTTGGGTTATGATAGCACAAAAGTTAAATTAATCTCTGGTAAGAACAATTCTTGCTCCAACACAATTGATAGATCCTTGGTGAGAGATCTCAATTATCCTGCTCTTTCTATTGATGTTAAGTCAAACACATCTTTTACCATCAAATTTGAAAGAACAGTCACAAATGTCGACATAGGAAAATCAATTTATAAGGCGTTAATTTTACCAAATCCTAAAATCAAAATAACGGTGGTACCTGAGACTCTGACATTCAAATCACTTTATGAGAAAAAATCTTTTGTCCTTACTGTCACCGGTAATGAATTACCTACACAAATTGTAATTTCATCATTGATGTGGTCAAATTTCATCCAAAATGTGAGGAGTCCAATTATTGTAAATTTTTCCGATTAGATACTGTAAAAATATATATAATAAATTTAAGAGAGTTACAACTAAGCTTTCTATTTTTATGTTTTATTTAAAAAATAAATTATCCACTATTTTTAGTTCTTTATAGATATGACGTAATTATCATAGTTCGTCAATATGTCAATCTCATCAAAGAAATGTTCTCATCAAAGAAATGTTTTCTAAGTTGTAAATCCTATAAATAAGATAGCTTAACAAACAAACAAAAATCAAAAAGAAAAAAATCACGTGAGCTTGCGTGCGCTACTAAATTTTATTCTTCTGCTAATTTTTTCTTCTATTTCATCTAATTTCAAGAAAATAGTACTGAAAGATACAAAACAAAATTTTAATTGATTGAGGTTGCTAGAGGTGCAGTTATTCATGATCCATTATAATATAACAAATCTTTTAGAGGTCATTCCTGTAATCTTTTGGCAAATCACTATTGAAACAACGAAACCTCCGTAGAAGTGTAAATGTTAAAAGGCAACAAATGCACCAAATCTTATAAATGTATGGTACTTTAGAACGGAGATCAGGTGTCCCATTTCTTATCCCCATTTACATTCCGGTCCAATTAAAAAGTGCAACTTAATTAAAATTAAAAATTATTAAAACAAAAATTAACATTTTTACATTCAAGTTCAGGACGTTACCTGATTCTCTAAATTATTCCTTCAAGGAAAAGTAAGCATATTCCAAAAAGCATAATGAGGAGAACAATATATAAATCGTATAATCTGAACAGGAATTGTCTAAATGTACAGTAATAATAAATATATAAATGTTTATGAAAACTATATAGTAACGATTTAATTAGCCTTAATATTAATTGTTGAAGAAGAAGCCAACATAGGCTTGTTCTATAACTATGATTCAAACAACGGTAATAAATAATAAACATTGACCAATCATTCTTAGTGCCATATTATGTATATGAAATTCATCTATCCTATGAATACAAATACTTTAGAAAAAGTTTTCAAACAATTTTGAACTTAAAGAGAATATTATGCAAAAAGAGCCCATTTTTTAAAAACATTAATGTTAAGTTTGAAAATGCCAGATTTACTAACAAGGGTGAAGATCGAGTGAACCCAACGCGACTAGTAATACGTAAAAGTGAGACTTAACCATATCCTTCTAATATTAGTCATAATCTTTGGGAAGCTTGAAGAAGCAAAACTTTATGTCTTTGAATCCTTGAAGTACCCTCTTGATAAAGTGAGACTAAACAATAAAAAGGTATGTGACAAAGTGTGTGCAAACATAACTCAACCCCTAACACATATCATAGGTTTTCCACATCACTTGTTAAAATTATTAGAAACCCAATGCATATCATATATGTTGAACACACCTCATGATAAACCATATTCAATATAAGACTAACACTTGCACTAAGGAATGGAGATCTTCTCCAATACTGAAAATTCCACTATTAGTTGAGAATTGTAACAACTTAAATTTTAATTTTCCTGAGTGAAGTGAGACTTAGAGGTACTGGGAGATACTAGGCAATTCTCGCTTGAGCGAGAGGGTCTCGCCCAAGCGAGGAGCTCAAAGTTCATCATAGGATTTTTCTGGGATTCTCGCCTGAGCGAGAGTTGGCTCGCTTAATCGAGAGAGAAAGTGTGAACGCTGTTGGATTCTCGCCTGAGCGAGGGTAGGCTCTCTTAACCGAGAGGGTGTGTAAGGACCCAAATTTACACCATAGAAATTGTTGTTCATTTTAACCCATTTATACACGGTTTCCCAATTATATCATACATTAATACCCCTAAATTTTAACTCATCCTTTTCTTTTATCATTTAATAACTCTGGACATACATTTGTTGTAAGGACCAAAATTCTACACTTGAAATTTTTTGTTTATTTTAATCCTTATGCTTAATTTTCCATGTTACATCATACATATATTTCATTTAACCTTTTAAATCATCCATTTCTTTAATTATCTAGTAACTCTAATCATACAATTTAAGTTTCATACCATGCTACCCTTAATTGTAGAAAAACAAATTCATATTACTATCTCCCGGTAATTGTAACACCCTAGATTTTTAAGTCGTTAAATTATAGTATCAGTCCTGGGAGTCTCGCTTGAGCGGTAGAATCGTCGCCTAGGCGAGAGAGGTTCATCTGGGAGGGTGAAATCCCGGGCTATACTGAAGGAAGAATAAGACTTGAAAGAACTATGTATTTTGTCTTGGAAAGTGGATTTTCTTCTATGGATGACGTTTGATAATGAATGAAATGTGAGTCCTTTGTAACCGTGGAAAGAGATATAACATGAAAAGTCTTATGTCATGCTATGTGGTTTCCTTCATGTTCCTATTTGAGATATGTTGCTGATTTTCTTGTCATTCCTGAAGATTAAAAAACTAATATGCATGAGGTAAAGATTAACCGATTTTGAGACTTGGTGACTAAATATCTACATCTTTATTAGGTGACATGTAATCGTTCAAAATTTTAAATTGTAGAAGTCTGCTAACATGTACTTGACTGTTTGCCTGGGAATGAACGTGTGTGTTGTGATCTATTCCTGCTTATGAGTTTGCTTGCAATGTATGAAGGATTAGAAAGTTGAATGAAGTGAATGATTCGTGTGTAACATGTTCTGTGTATGAAAATGGTGAATTATTCCTTGGAGACTAATTGTAAATATCCGATAATTGGTTCCGTGATGTGTGAATTCTAGAGGCGATGTGTTAATTGTTATGGTAATAACTTAAATAGTAAGAAAATGATTCACGTTAGCATGTAGATGGATATATTGTATGGAAGGTGCTGAACATAAAATGTTGGTTTTAAAAATACCGTGTTAAGGAGAAAATTAAATGAAAGATGCTTAGTGTGTTTTGAAACGACTAAGTCTGGTATCTTTGTTTTTATGAGTTGCTAAAAGTTAGACTTTCTTGTTTGCATTAGTTTGCATGATTATACTAAGGTAGAACTCATGGTTTAAATTAATGAATGAAGTAGGTGAATTACCTAAGTGTCATTGTGAAAAGTGTGTTTGCATAAAAGTGGAAATTCCTTATATGATTAAACTTGAAATGACTCTCTAAACCTGTGGAAATTAAAAGCGAACCAGTATGAAAAACAACAAGGGGCATAATAAAGTTGAGGTAACAAATTTTCTTTTGCTAGTAATTTCTTATATGTGCATAAATCTGAACCTTGATGACGAACATGGATGTTGTGTTGCTTAAGTTTTAGCGGGTTAATGGATAAACAAAATTTTGTTCTATACTTTTGTGGAAAGTAGTATTGGGTATATGGTGATTGACCTTTTGTAGTGGGATAATTGCAACTCGCGATATAGTGGTATTGTACTCCCAATTATCTGCTGGATATTGTGCTTACAAAACCTATTTTTGTTTCATGTGTCTTAGTGATTACTATGCATGATTGAAGTATTATGGCATAGGTAAGTTTTGTTAAATGGACTGTGAGAACCCTAATACCCCGAATGGAATGTCACTCCAGAAATAGCTAGCCTTTGAAAATCTTAATTTGAAAATTTCGGTGTCACATGAGAAAAATGGATTTTTGAAGATATTTTGAAATGATTATGAAAACCTTGTTTCGCGAGATAATTGCCACGAAACTTATATCTGAACTATTTTGAGCATCATTTGGGGTGAAGTGTAGATTGTGACTAAGCATTAACTTAGTTCCACATTGAATGTCCAAAAGTTTAACAACTGCATCCTGTGCGAATGTAATGTTGCAAAAAACTTTGTGGAGTACTTCTGACTGGGTGTTTCTAGACATGCTGTAGATATGAGTACTGAATATATATTTGCAATTGTACATGAAATATCCATACATAACTTAAATTATTGGGTTGAGTGTTTGTAAAATTGCAATGAGCGTTGATGGCCAAGTTTGTGATTCGATTGAGTATGTGACCTTGTATGCCTAGTTGAGACTATGAACTAGCAAATCTTCTTAAATTGTGATCATCGTATTAAGAAGGTTTGGTTGAGTTGGATAATTACTTGGAAATTTATTTAGTACTCGGAATAACTCCAAAAATCTTGTTTGCCTAAATGCTACTTGTTGGATGACTACCATGTTTCTGTGTTCAGCAAGTATGAATTGAAATACTATTGAGAATGTTTGAGTAAATTGAGATGGTTACTCATTTGTGGAATGAAATGAAGTTATTTATATTGAGTGGATGTCGATCTTGATTTTGCATATGGGGTGTGAACTAGTACGTCTTGGTAATTGATGGGTATGGAGTCCCACTTTCTTCTGAAATTGAAGGTAATACTGTGAATCTCACTGTTTATGTTGATCGTTTTGAACGATGATTGTGGTAATAGATCAGGGAGATCTATTGTGACTGAGGGGGATGTTTAGGAATCTTTATTTCGGTTGTGATAATTTTCCCTTAGTTGTCCTCATGGTTGACCTTGGTATGTGGACTTTTGAGGTTAGCCCATGAATTGGCTAGGTGGTATCACGGTTGCGTGGTATGCACCATTGTATGTCGTATAAGGAATCTTAGTTGTTTAGACGGTTGAGTCTAAGCTGTGTTGAGGGTATTTTATGCCTAACGATTAGGCGATGATGGTGTCTTCCTAAGAGTAACCAAATCAAATTTCGGGGACGAAATTTATTTTAGGGGGGAAGGATTGTAACACCCTAGATTTTTAAGTCGTTAAATTATAGTATCAGTACTGGGAGTCTTGCTTGAGCGAGAGAATCGTCGCCTGGGCGAGAAAAGTGGCATTCAGGACCTGTTGAGGCTGTAAGATCCTCGCTTGAGCGAGAGGATCCTCGCTTGAGCGAGAGGATCCTCGCTTGAGCGAGATTTGCCTCGCCTGAGTGAGAAATCCCTCGCTTGAGCGAGAGCGTCAGATCTGAAATTTTAAAAAGGCGGGATTTCCTCGCCTGAGCGAGAATGGCTCGCTTGAGCAAGAACCTGACGATTTCACTTTAAAATAGAAACCCCAAACACATTTTAGGGTTAGAACTTTGAAGAGAAGAGAGAGATGAGAGCTTTTCAAGAGCAAAGAGCCTTAGGAATTATCTTAGAGCTTGAGAAGAGCCAAACCTCTTGTTTCTAACTCTTCTTCTTCCTCTCTAACTTGTTTTGGTTGTATGGATCTCTTCTAAAAAATATGAGAAACAATGGAAACTCTTCCGTTTGAGTTGTTGATTTGTTATAAGAGGTGAATGTTTATTATGATAATCTTATATGCGTATGTTTGTAACAATGATTGTGTTATGAGTAGGTGTTCTAATGTTGAATACAAAGTGAATATGTATGTCTTGAATGGTTGGAAACATTGAACATGTATGAAACTCTTGTGTGTCTGGCGATGAAATATGAGTCGTTTATGTGTTATTTTGAATGAATGACTGACATTTTTATTATTAGTGGGAATGAGGAAAGATCCTAAGGTTGGAGGAGATCATGGAGGAAACTGGAAAAGTTACTCAAAAACCGACCCCCAACACTCACCGAGGTAAGGATAAGTCTTTACTTGTACATTGGAAATAGAAAATATGGGTATTTTCTGCTTGTGCCATAATTATATTGTGAATCACGAATTTAGTATAAACATATATGGGTGTGTTTATACTAATGATGGTGTGGTTTTATGGGAAATGATTGATGGTGAAATCGATGAAAAGAAAATATATTTTAGCCGACCATGAATGGTTAGCGACTCCGGCTCGAGTATATGAAGCAAAACTCCGGCTCGAGTATATGAAGCAAAACTCTGACTCGAGTATATGAAGCAAAACTCCGGCTCAAGTATATGAAGCAAAACTTCGGCTCAAGTATATGAAGCACGTTTTCGTTTTAAAAGAAAAGGGAATCTGCTTTTAGCTAACCTTAAAGGGTGTAGAGACTTCGGCTCAAGTATTGAAATAAAGAAAATGAATTTAAAAATGGTCTACTAACCCCTTTTAATGTGGATTATCATATAATGATGTTAATGAACTAATGACTAACTCCTTTGTATGTTTTGTGTCTTTGTCATTGATAATCCCATTGTAGGTAATCTAGTGAATTGAGGAGACTCATGTTGGAGCCTTAGGAGCTTTAGATCTGGATTCATCTAATTGCGTTTTTATATTCTAATTGACTATTTGCAGATTCGATTGATTGCAACCATGGTCATTATATATTCAGATACTTGTAACTGGATGTACTATTATTTGAAGACTATACTTTTGGGGTTTAATACCCGCGGGGAATTATTAATATGAATTATGTTTTTCTGCATTAGGAATGTATGTATGAATATCGCATGATAAACAGTCACGAAATAATTAAGGTAAATAACGTAACGTATTTTCGGTTACTAATTATAAAATAGGTACAAAATGAATGTTTGCTTGAGATAAAATAAGAAAAAATTTCAAGGGTAGAATTTGGGTCCTTACAGTAACTACCGCATACAACTAGCTATGAGTTTCCAAAATACCCATAGCTACAAATATCCAGAGTTACAAATATTCAGAATTACAATTATCCAAAATAGCATTTAGTCAATCATAATACAAAAATGGCAAAACAAAGGAACCCAAGTTTTAAGCTCCTAAGGCATCAAACCAAGCATCCTCAACATACCTATTTACCTGCAATGGGATTATCAATGACAAATACATAACATACAAAGGAGTAAGTCATTAATTTAATAAAACATCATTATAAGATAATCCACATTTTCAACAGGGTTAGTAAACCATTTTAGAAATTCATTTTCGCTACATCGCTTGAGCCAAAGCTTGCTATATAACTTGAGCCAAAGTTTGGCAACATAACTTGAGCAAAAATTTCGCTACATAAATTGAGCCAAAGTATTGCTACATCGCTTCAGCCAAAGCTTGTAAGGACCCAAATTCTACCCTTGAAATTTTTTCCTTATTTTAATCCAATTTCATGCATTTTCCTATAATTTACATTTACCAATCGAATAACCTTATGTTAAAATATCGCTTTCCCTTTTCTCACTCAAACCATGAACTTATAATGACATACATATTTTTTGGACAGAAAAACATAATTCATATTAATGCATTCGGGTAACTACCGCATACAACTAGCTATGGGTTTCCAAAATACCCATAGTTACAAATATACATAGTTAAAATTATCCAAAAAGAATGATAGCATTCATAGTTACAATTACAAGTCCACAAAATATTCAATCATGATGCAAAAAGATGTAAACAGAAGAATCCAGGTTTAAGCTCCTAAGGGATCAAATCCAAGCCTCCTCAATTTACTTCCTACCTGCAATGGGATTATCGATGACAAATACACAAAACATACAAAGGAGTAAGTCATTAATTTTATAAATATCATTAAGGGATAATCCACATTTTTAAAAATTTAAATAAACGACTTGGTGTTCGAATATAAAATCAACATATCATATTGCTTGTCTTATACTACCTACGTTCATCCCTACCATACCTTGTCACCTTACTCATCAATACCACACCATATCGTTACCTTCCACATATATATTTACCTTTTCATTACCACATGGGGAAAGACATACAATTCAATACCACGTAGGGCAAGTCATACACAATACCACATAGGACAGGTCATTCTCATTACCACGTAGGACAAGTCATTCACAATACCACGTAGGGCAAGTCATTCGCAATACCATGTAGGGCAAGTCATCACATTACCACGTAGGGCAAGTCATTCACAATACCACATAGGGAAAGTCATTCTCGTTACCACGTAGGGCAAGTCATTCACAAATCATATACATATTCAGAAATTCCACACAATTTCTATCGTCATATATAATAAACATCTTCTCCTTACCTTGGTGGGTGTCGGGTGGGTTTTGGGTAACTTTGCAAGTTCCTCCGCTAACTCCTCCAACCTTAGGATCTTTCCTCATCCCCACCAATCAACAAAAAAAGTCAGTAATTTATTCTCAGCAACATATAAACACTCATATATCATTTTTGTAAACATATAGGACATTCACACATTTCCAACATTTTCCAAAACCACTTTCATTAGAAGTTTCCAACATTAAAACATACATACTTACTTTCTATTTTTGCATTAGAACACCTACTCATCTTTTCCATCTACCATTTTACCCATTTTCCCTTTTTGACAAATTTTCAATTTGGGGGTTTTGGGGTTTTCATGAATCAACCCACAAAACCTTTCCATTCACTAAATACCAACTCTAAACTAAGAGTTTTCAAGAGAAAAACAACATAAAAAGAACCATAACTCTAAAGGATGAGTTTCCATGGTTTCTCACATTTTGAGAAGAGATCCAACATACCCAAAACAAGTTTCAAAGGGAAGAAGAGAGTTAGAATCTAGAGTTTTACTTCTTCTCAAGCTTCTAGATGAGTATCAAAGCTCCTTGCCATTGGAAAAGCTCTCTTCTCTCACCTCTCTTCAATTTCTAACCCTAAAATGTGTTTGGGGTTTCTCATTTAATGAAACTCGCCGGGTTCTCGCTTAAGCGAGCCCATTCTCGCTCAAGCGAGAAAATCCCGCACATTTTAAAAACTCAAATCTGACCCTCTCGCCCAGGCGAGGGAACTCTCGCTCAGGCGAGGCAGCTCTCACTCAAGAGAGGATCCTCTCGCTCAAGCGAGGATCTTACAGCCTCGACAGGTCCAAAATGTCACTTTTCTCGCCCAGACGAGACAACTCTCGCTCAGGCGAGACCACTCTCGCTCAAGCAAGGCAACTCTCGCTCAAGCGAGAATCCTTTAGTATATCTCAGGATTTCACCCTCCCAGGTGAGCCTTTCTTGCCCAGGCAACAATACCTCGCTAAAGCGAGAATCCCATGACTGATACTATAATTTTAAAGACTTAAGTTAAGGGTGTCACAAAGCTTGCTACATAACTTGATCCAAAGTTTCGCTACATAACTTGAGCCAAAGTTTCGCTACATCGCTTGAGCCAAAGCTTCCTACATAACTTGAGCCAAATTATCGCTACATAACTTGAGCCAAAGTTTGCTACATAACTTGAGCCAAAGTCGCTAACCATTCATGGTCGACTAAAAATAAATTTTCTCTTCATTGATACACCATCAATTCATAAACATCAATTCTACGCATTTTCTCAATACGATATGTTAATTAAAGACTTATCCTTACCATGGTGAGTGTTGGGTTTGGTCCTTGGTAACTTTGCAAGTTCCTCCGACACCGCCTCCAAATTTAGGATCTTTCCTCATTCCCACCATATAACAACAATGTTAGTCATTTATTCAAAATAACACATAAACAACTCATATTGCATCTTTAACCATACAAGAGATTCACCCATTTTCAATGTTTCCAAACTACTTTCATTAAGAGTTTCCAAACATCTAAAACATACATATTCATCTCATATTTCAAAATTAGAGCACATAATCATCTTCTACATCTAACATTTTATCCATTTTCCTCTTTAACCACATTTTCATTTTAGGGTTTTGGGGTTTTCATGAATCAACCCACAAATCCTCTCGACTCTTTGAATACCAACTCTAAACCAAGAGTTTACAAGAGAGAAACTAAATTAAACGAACCACAACTCAAAAGGAAGAGTTTCTATGGTTTCTCATATTTTGAGAAGAGATCCAACATACCCAAAACAAGTTTCAAAGGGAGAAGGAGAGTTAAAATCAAGAGATTTACCTCTTCTCAAGCTTCTAGATGATTCTCAAGACTCCTTTATCTTGAAAATGCTCTCTTTTCTCACTTCTCTCCAAGTTCTAACCCTAAAATGTGTTTGGGGTTCCTTATTCAATATAACAGCGTTGGGTTCTCGCTCAAGCGAGCCCATTCTCACTCAAGTGAGAAAATCCCGCCCATTTTAAAAACTCAGATCTGATTCTCACTCAAGGAGCCAAATTCTACCCTTGAAATTTTATCCTTATTTTATTCCCTTTTCATGCATATCCCCCCCTAACTTTTAAATACAATTTCAACAACCTTATTTTAAATCCCATTTTCCTATACATACTCATTTCATAAGTCAAAAACGACATACATATTCGTTTAACAGAAAATCTTAATTCATTAATGCATCTCGGTAACTACCGCATACAACTACCTATGATTCCAAAATACCCATAGCTACAAATATTCATAACTACCAACATGTACAAATATCGTGTACATGATTACAAATATTCAGTGAAAAAACACCATCAGTTAGATTACAAAACAATGAAGATAAGGACATTCAACAACTAAAAGCCTCTAAGCCCCTAATTGAGACATCCTTAAATCTTCCACCTACCTGCAATGGGATTAACATTGACAATTCACATAAAACACAAAGGAGTAAGTCGTTAACTCAATAAATGACAATATACATTAATCCACATTTTAATAAGGTTAATTAAACAATTTAGAGTTAAATATACTTAAAACCATTTTCATCTTTTATACTTTTTGAAAATCATGCTACATAACTAGAGCAAAAGTTTGCTACATTGCTTGAGCCAAAGCGTGCTACACCGCTTGAGCCAAAGCTTGCTACATCGCTTGAGCCAAAGCTTGCTACATCGCTTGAGCCAAAGCTTGCTACATCGCTTGAGCCAAAGTTTGCTACATCGTTTGAGCCAAAGTTTGATACATCGCTTGAGCCAAAGCTTGCTACATTACTTGAGCCAAAGTTTGCTACATTACTTGAGCGAAAGTTTGCTACATTACTAGAGCCAAAGTTTGCTACATCACTTGATCCAAAGTCGCTAACAAATCATGGTCGGCTAAAACAAGTTTTCTTTTCATTGATACACCATCAATTCATAAATAGTAAATCCACACAATCCTCATTATAAACATACCCATATATGTTTATAATAAATAAGTGGTTCACAACTTGATCATTATCCACAACCAGAAAATCCACACATTTTCTATTATAATGCACAAGTTAAAGATATATCATTACCTTGGTGAGTGTTGGGTTTGATTCTTGGCAACTTCGCAAGTTCCTTCAGTATAGCCCAGGATTTCACCCTCCCAGGTGAGCCTCTCTCGCATAGGCGACACTTTCTCGCTCAAGCGAGATTCCCAGGACTGATAATATAATTTTAAAGAATTTTAAAATCTAAGGTGTCACATGCTCAAACGAGGATCTTACAGCCTCAGGATGCCACTTCTCGCCCATGCGAGACAACTCTCGCTCAAGCGAGCCAACTCTCGCTCACGCGAGACAATTCTCGCTCAGGCGAGAATCCTTCATTATAGCCCAGTATTCCACTCACCAAAGTGAACCACTCTCGCCCAGGAGACCCCTTTCTCGCTCAAGCGAGATTTCCAGAACTGGTACTAAAATTTAATAACTTAAAAATGCAGGGTGTCACAATCCTCCCCCTCTTATAAGAATTTTCGTCCCCGAAAATTAAACATACCTTGATTCAAACAAATGAGGGTAATCCTCCCTCATATCAAGCTCCACTTCCCAAGTAGCGTCTCCTTCATCTACTTGGCTCCACAATACCTTCACTACGGCAATCTCTTTGCCCCTCAACCTTTTGATACCGGTATCCATGATTCTCATTGGCAACGTCGTAAAGGTCAAGTTGTCCTATAACTATATATGATCACACTCGACCACATCGGACGGATCCCCAATATATTTTCTCAACTAAGACACATGAAACACATTGTGAAGATTTGACAACAATGGAGGTAAAGCAATTTGATTAGCTACCGGTCCAATCCTCTTCAATATCTGATATGGTCCAATGAATCTCAGAGTAAGCTTACGAGATTTCAACACTCTACCAATTCTAGTTGTTGGAACTACTCTCATAAACACGTGATCTCCCTCATCAAACTCAAGAGGTTTCCGCTGCTTATCATAGCTTTTCTGTCGACTTTGTGCTATTCTTATATTCTCCTGGATTTTCTTGATCTTTTCCGTCGTTTCTCGGACCAACTCTGGTCCCAATACCAAGTTCTCTCCATTTTCAAACCAACTTACTGGAGTTCGGCGCTTCCTACCATACAATGCTTCATAGGGTGCCATCCCAATACTCGAATGGAAGCTATTGTTGTAGGTAAATTCAATCAAAGGCAACATGCTATCCCAACTCCCGGGTTGTTCCAATACACAAGCCCTCAAAACCTCTTCTAGTGACTGTATGGTCCTTTCCGATTGACCATCCGATTGTGGGTGATAAGTCGAACTCAGTTTCAGCTTAGTCCCCAAAGCGAATTTCAAACTAGTCCAGAAGTTTGAAGTGAAACGGGGGTCTCTATCCGAAACAATGCTCAACGGTATCCCATGCAACCGAATGATTTCCTTGATATTCAACCTCGCTAATCGTTGCAGGGAATATTTCATGTTCATCAGCAAGAAATGAGCAGTCTTAGTCAAAGGATCCACAATTACCCATATCGAATCATACCCTTTCTGAGTCTTTGGAAAACCCGACACAAAGTTCATTGAAATGCTATCCCACTTCCACACAGGAATTTCTAAAGATTGAAGTTCTCCTGTCGGCCTCTGATGTTCGATTTTTGCCATCTGACAGATCAAACAACTCGAAACATACAAAGCCACATCCTTCTTTAAACCAGACCACCAAAACAACTTTTTCAAATTTTGATACATATTCGTAGTTCCAAGATGGAAACTCATTTTACTCTTGTGTGACTCCTCCAAAATACTCTTTCTCAATTCAACATCATGGGGCACACACACTCTTCCCTTGTATCACAACATTCCACTAGAGAGTGATTCAAAATCAGTCTCCTTTCCACTATCCATCAAATCGCGTTTGAATTTCAACTCACGATCCTCAACCTGCATCATTCTGATCTGGTCAAACAATTCATTGGTGACCTTAAGCATTTCCAAGATATGGGGTCCCACTTGAACTGCCAAGTTCATATCCCTGAACTCCTCAATTAGTTGCACTTCACGAACCATCAATGCCGACATATGTAAGGACTTCCGACTTGAAGCATCGACTACCACATTTGCTTTTCCCGGATGATACTGCAATCTGAAATCAAAGTCCATAAGAAACTCTGTAACACCCTAAATTTGAGTCTTTAAAATTATAGTATCAGTCTTGGGATTCTCGCTTGAGCGAGGTAGTCTCTCTTGGGGGAGAAAGGCTCACCTAGGAGGGTGAGATCCTGGACTATACAGGAGGATTCTCGCCTGAGCGAGAATTGTCTCGCCTGGGCGAGAAATGGCATTTTGTGACTGTTGAGACTGTGAGATTCTCGCTTGAGCGAGAATCCCTCGTTTGAGCGAGAGGTCAGATCTGAATTTTTAAAATAGGCGGGATTTTCTCGCATGAGCGAGAATGGGCTCGCTTAAGCGAGAACCCGACGAGTTGTATTAAATGAGAAACCCCCAAACACAACCTAGGGTTTGGAAAAGAAGAAGGGTGAGAGAAGAGAGCTTTTTCAAGGACAGGAAGCTTGGATTACATCTAAGAGCTTGAGAAGAGGTAAAACTCTTGATTCAAACTCTCTTCTTCTCTTTAAAACCTATTTTGGGTATGTTGGATCTCTTCTCAAAATGAAGGAAACCATGGAAACTCATCCTTTTGAGTTATGGTTCGTCTTATGTGGTTTTCCTCTTGTAAACTCTTGGTTTAGAGTTAGTATGTCAAAAATGGAAAGAGTTTGTGGGTTAATTCATAAAAACCCCAAACCCCTAAAGTGAAAATGTGGTAAAAGGGGAAAATGAGTAAAATTCTAGAGGTAAAAGATGAGTTTACTTTCTAATGATGAAATATTAGATGAATATGTATGTGTTAGAGGGTTGTACACTTATGATGAAAGTAGTTATGAAAACTTGATAATATGATGAATATCTTATGTGGTTAAATGATGTTATATAAGTTATTTATATGTTATTGGAGTAAATTACTAACATTGTGTTATATGGTGGGAATGAGGAAAGATCCTAAAGTTGGCGGCGGTGTCGGTGGAACTTGAGAAGTTACCAGGAACCAAACCCAACACTCACCGAGGTAAGGATAAGTCTTTATTTGTGCATTTGAAATGGAAAATGTGTGTATTTTCTGGTTATGGAATGGTTGAGTTGTGAATCATGTATTTAGTATAAACATATATGGGTGTGTTTATACGAATGTGGGTGTGGATTTACGGGAAATGATTTATGGTGAAATCAATGAAAAGGAAATATATTTTTAGCCAACCATGAATGGTTAGAGAGACTGGCTTAAGTATATAAGCGAAACTCTGGCTTGAGTATATAAGCGAAACTCAAGCTTGAGTATATAAGCGGAAATTTGGCTTGAGTATATAAGCAAAACTCTGGCTTGAGTAAATAAGCAAAACTCTGGCTTGAGTATATAAGCAAAACTCTAGCTTGAGTATATAAGCAAAACTCTGGCTTGAGTATATAAGCAAAACTCCAGCTCGAGTATATGTAGCAAGTTTTCTTTAAGAGAAATGAGAATCTGCTTCTAGCTAACCCTAAGGGGTGTAGCGACTTTGGCTCAAGTTATGCAACAAAGCAAAATGAATTTCAAAAATGGTTTACTAACCCTTTTCTAATGTGGATTATCTTATAATGATGTTTATTGAATTAAAGACTTACTCCTTTGTGTGTTTGTGCACTTGTCATTGATAATCACATTGTAGATAAAGAAGTGACATGAGGAGGACTCATTTTTGGGGAGCTTAGGGAGCTTTATATTTTGGATTTATTTAGTTGCGCTATTTTTGTACATGAGTGCATATTTGATAGTTCAAAACATTGTGTAACTACGGATATATATTAGCTAACATGAGGTTGTAACTATGGATATGTGTAGCTATGGGTATTTTGGAAACCCAAAGCTAGTTGTATGCGGTAGTCACTAATCTACATTAATACGAATTATGTTTTTCTGTCAAATGATTTTGTATGTCATTATGGATTCATGGATTGAGTGTGAGGAGGGAAGTGAGATTCTGAAGTAAGGTTATTAAATTGGTAATGTAATTTATGAGTAAATGCATGGAATTGAATTAAAATAAGAAAAAAATTTCAAGGGTAGAATTTGGGTCCTTACAATATGGTATCAGAGCATAGTTAATCTTGCGGCCTCGAGTATGGCCTTATTTGCTTCGTTGTAACTTCTAATTGATTGGACTATGTGGTTTAAGTGAACTATTGTGTGGTTATGTGCTGATTTTTCTGGTTAAACATGGTTTACTGACAAATGTAAGAGATAAAGAGGTACCCGTTACGGAGATGTCTGGAAGAAGAAGAGGAAGAGGATCAGGTCAGAATGACTTGTTGACTCAGATTGCTGCCGTGCTGACGAACATGAACGAGAATTTACAGCAACTGAACCAGAACGCGACACCAAGTCCGAGTTCGCAACACTTGGTTCCACCTGGGCCGGCTGAGTACCGAGGTCTGGATGAATTCTGCAGGAGGAACCCCAGTCAGTTCCTAGGTGGATTCGCTCCTGATGCAGCCATTGAATGGGTCCAAGGAGTGGAAAGAATCTTCAGGGCCATGAGTTGTTCTGATGCTCAGAGAGTGGCCTACGCTACCTACATGCTGGTGAAAGAGACTGAGAACTGGTGGGAAATAACTCGGAGGCAGATGGAGATCGAATGGCAAATCATCACGTGTGGAGCTTTCAAGAGTAAATTCCTTCAGAAATATTTTCCTACAGACCTAAAAAGAAAGAAGGAGATGGAATTCTTGCAATTGGAGCAAGGAAACATGTCGGTGTGGGAGTACTCGGCCAAATTTGAAGAATTGATCCGATATTACCCTTATGCTGAACTACAGTTGGACGGGAGGTCCAAATGTGTGAAGTTTGAGATGGGGTTGAGGCCCGAGCTCATAGTGACATTTAGTCAGGAAGAAATTTCTGATTTTCCTACACTAGTGAACAAGTGTAGGATGTATGACGATAATGTGCGGATGAGGGACGCTGCTGCTAGAAAAGAGAACCCTCCACGACACTATGGCCCTCAACGGAACTTCTCACACGGAAAAGGGGTGGGCAAGGTGTTTCAAGAGGAACGGAAGCCTTACTCTCCTCCAATGAGTATTTGGGGTCCTACTTTGCATGGGCCGAAGACTCACACTAATGTTGGAGGGTCACGGTTGAACTCTCCATCTTTGTGCGGCAAATGTGGCCGAAATCATATAGGTGACTTATACCTTGGGACGACGCTTACTTGTTTTAACTGCAAGGAGGTTGGGCATGTCAGAAGGTATTGTCCTAAGATATAGCAGAGTGTGACTGTTGTGAGTACGGAACGACCTCGAACTACTGGCAGAGTATTCACCATGAGTGGTGCAGAGGCGTCAGGTGTAGATGGCCTGATAAAAGGTAATTGCATGATGACAGGTATTCCCCTTTTAATGTTGTTTGATTCGGGAGCGACACACTCCTTTGTATCTATTGAATGCATGGATAGACTGAAATTGCAAACTGAGTCGTTGCCTTTCGACTTGGTCGTATCCACCCTAACTGATGTGCCTGTGGTGGTGTCGACAATGGTGTCTCGATGTCCGGTAGTGGTAAACGGTAGGACTTTTACCGTGGATTTAATCTGCTTTCCACTATCCCAGTTGGACCTAATTCTGGGGATGGACTGGTTGTCGGTGAATCGTGTAATGCTTAATTGTGCCGATAAGATCGTGGTATTCGGGAATCCAGATGAGATTTCTGATGAGGTTAATGACATGAAACCGTTATCGGCAAAGGAAGTTAGGACTTCCTGTAAGGAGGGAGGAGCCGTGTTTATGTTGTTGGCATCCTTGGAGGGTATTGAGAAACCTAAGGTTGAGGATATTCCGAGAGTTCGTGAGTTTCCTGAGGTATTTCCTGGTGATATTCTGGAGTTACCTCCAGTAAGAGAAGTGGAATTCTCTATTGATTTGGTACCTGGAACGGGACCCATCTCGATAGCTCCATATAGGATGGCACCGTTAGAATTGAATGAGTTGAAAAAGCTGGTTGAGAACTTATTGGCCAAGAATTTTATTCGTCCTAGTGTCTCGCCGTGGGGTGCGCCTGTTTTGTTGGTTAAGAAGAAGGATGGTAGTATGCGGTTGTGTACTGACTATCGGCATTTGAACAAGGTTATTATTAAGAACAAGTATCCATTGCCTCAGATTGATGACTTGATGGATCAGCTGAGAGGGGCGGTAGTGTTTTCAAAGATTGATCTTCGGTCAGGATACCACCAACTTCGTATGAAGTCGGAAGATATTCCTAAAACTACTTTTAGGACAAGGTATGGAAATTTTGAAGACTTGGTCATGCCTTTTGGTGTAACGAATGCCCCAGCAATATTTACCGACTACATGAATCATATTTTTCATCCGTATTTAGATTCATTCATAGTGGTATTTATTGACAACATTTTGGTTTACTCCAAAAGCCGAGAGGAGCATGCTGAGACTTGAGGGTTGTGCTAGAACTTCTTAGTAAGAATCGGTTCTATGCGATGCTGTCAAAATGTGATTTTTGGTTGGAATCGATAAACTTTCTTGGACATGTGATATCCAAGGAAGGGGTGGCAGTAGATCCTTCAAAGGTTGAAGCGGTTATGGAATGGGCGGTGCCCAAGTCAGTCACTAAGATCAGGAGCTTTCTGGATTGGGCTGGGTATTATCGGAAATTCATTGAGGGATTTTCGAAGTTGGCTCTACCTTTGACAAAACTCACTAGGAAAGGGGAACTGTATGTGTGGACGCTTCGATGTGAAGAAAGTTTTCAAGTGTTGAAACGAAGGTTGACTACGGCGCCAATTTTGGTTCTTCCTTGTACTGATCGGGACTTCAGTGCTTATTGTGATGCATCCAAGCAAGGTTTGGGTTGTGTGTTGATGCAAGAAGGGAAGGTTGTTTCCTATGCTTCTCGACAGTTGAGGACGCAGGAGAAAAACTACCCTACCCATGACTTGGAATTAGCTGTAGTGGTCTTTGCCTTAAAAATCTGGAGACACCACCTTTATGGCGTAAGATTTGAGGTATACAGCGACCACAAGAGTTTGAAGTACCTATTTGATCAAAAGGAATTGAATATGAGACAGAGACGGTGGATGGAATTCCTTAAGGATTATGGTTTTAGGCTGTAGTACCATCCGGGAAAGGCCAATGTTGTGGCCGATGCTCTAAGTCGGAAATCTTTACATATGTCGGCATTGATGGTTCGAGAAGGGAAACTGATTGAAGAGTTCATGGATATGAACTTGGAAGTTCAGATGAAGCCTCAAAGTATGATTCTAGGGATGCTCAAGGTCACAAATGAACTGTTCGATCAAATCCGGGTAATACAAGTGGAGGATATTGAGCTAATGGCTAAACGAGATTTGATGCTAAGTGGTAAGGAAACTGATTTCGCATCGGACCCTAGTGGACTGTTGCGTTACAAGGGGAGAGTGTGTGTACCTCGTGATGAGGAATTACATAAGAGTATTTTGGAGGAGTCCCATAAGAGTAAGACGAGTTTTCACCCGGGGACAACGAAAATGTACCAAGACTTGAAGAAGTTATTTTGGTGGTCTGGATTGAAGAGAGATGTGGCGTCGTATGTCTCGAGTTGTTTGGTATGTCAGAAAGCCAAGATTGAGCATCAACGACCAGCGGGAGAGTTACAATCCCTAGAAATTCCCGTTTGGAAGTGGGACAGTATCTCCATGGATTTTGTGTCTGGTTTTCCGAAGACTCAGAAAGGGTACGACTCGATATGGGTAATAGTGGATCGGTTGACTAAGTCTGCTCATTTCTTGCCAATGAACATGAGG
The DNA here is from genome assembly GCA_009771035.1 of Lupinus albus. Classification (NCBI taxonomy): domain Eukaryota; kingdom Viridiplantae; phylum Streptophyta; class Magnoliopsida; order Fabales; family Fabaceae; genus Lupinus; species Lupinus albus. The sequence goes on along the minus strand of CM020022.1, from coordinate 9,106,210 downwards.
TACTCCCTAGAACGATTGGCGAAACTGTATATCCGGGAAATTGTTCGGTTGCATGGGATACCGTCGAGCATTGTGTCGGATAGGGATCCCCGTTTCACTTCAAACTTTTGGACTAGTTTGCAATCCGCTTTGGGAACTAAGTTGAAGTTGAGTTCAGCTTATCATCCACAAACGGATGGTCAATCGGAAAGGACAATACAGTCATTGGAGGATCTCTTAAGGGCATGTTGCCTCTGATTGAATTTACCTACAACAATAACTTTCATTCGAGTATTGGAATGACACCTTATGAGGCGTTGTATGGTAGGAAGTGTCCAACTCCAGTGAGTTGGTTTGAAACTGGGGAGAACTTGATTTTGGGACCCGAGCTGGTCCGAGAGACAACAAAGAAAATCAAGAAAATCTGGGAGAATATGAGGATCGCCCAGAGTCGGCAGAAAAGCTATTACGATAAGAGGTGAAAACGTCTTGAGTTTAACGAGGGAGATCATGTTTTCATGAGAGTAGTCCCGACTACTGGAATAGGTAGAGTGCTGAAGTCTCATAAGCTGACTCCGCGATTTATCGGGCCGTATCAAATATTGAAGAGGATTGGGCCGGTAGCGTATCGTATTGCTTTACCTCCGTTGTTGTCGAATCTCCACAATGTGTTTCATGTGTCTCAATTGAGGAAATATGTGGGGATCCATCTCATGTGGTTGAGTCGAACCAGATAGAGTTGAAGGATAACTTGAATTTTGTGACGTTGCCTATGAGAATCATGGATACTAGTGTCAAAAGATTGAGAGGCAAAGAGATTCCTTTGGTGAAAGTGTTGTGGAGCCAAGTAGACGAAGGGGATGCTACTTGGGAGGTGGAACGTGATATGAGGGAGGATTACCCTCATTTTTTCGAATCGAGGTATGTTTAATTTTCGAGGACGAAAATTTTTATAAGAGGGGTAGGATTGTAACACCCTAAATTTGAGTGTTTAAAATTATAGTATCAGTCCTACGATCCTCTCTTGAGCGAGAGATTCTCGCCTGGGCGAGAAAGGCTCACCTGAGAGGGTGAAATCCTGGGCTATACTGGAGGATTCTCGCCTGAGCGAGAGTTGTCTCGCCTGGGCGAGAAATGGCATTTTGGGACTGTTGATACTGTGAGATTCTCGCTTGAGCGAGAGGGTCAGATCTGAGTTTTTAAAATAGGCGGGATTTTCTCGCTTGAGCGAGAAAGGGCTCGCTTAAGAGAGAACCCGACGAGTTGTATTAAATGAGAAACCCCCAAACACAACCTAGGGTTTAGAAAAGAAGAAGGGTGAGAGAAGAGAGTTTTTCCGGGACAAGAAGCTTGGATACTCATCTAAGAGCTTGAGAAGAGGTAAAACTCTTGATTCTAACTCTCTTCTTCTCTTTAAAACCTATTTTGGGTATGTTGGATATCTTCTCAAAATGAAGGAAACCATGGAAACTCATCCTTTTGAGTTATGGTTCGTTTTATGTTGTTTTTCTCTTACAACTCTTGATGAAAGTAGTTTAGCAATGTAACGACCCGATTCTCTACCCTTGAAAATTTTTCATTTATTTTAATCCTTTCTTTCATACAGTCGTCACCTTCATTGAAAACTCTCAAGTATCACTCTTTGAAAATACTCTTTACCCTATTATATCATCATACAATTTTATGTTGCGGAAAAACATAATTCATTCAAATAGCATTTACCACATACAACCAGTTATGAGTCTCCCAAAGTTATAAAGCCCATAACTACACATATTCATATTAATCTAAACGGATTTACAGTCATCCCATAATGTTATCAAATTAACTACAACGTCAAGTAGCAAATAAGACAAACAGGTTAATAAACATAAAAGCTTCCTAAGTGAGCTCCCTTCTCAAAATCCTTCGTTTACCTACAATGGGATTATCATAAACAACACACAAAACAAAAGGCAGTAAGTCATTAGTTTCAAAACTAACATCGCTTGATAATCCACATTCAAATACGATTAAGCTTTAATATAATCTATAAACACAAATACGCAAATGGAAGCATTTATATCTTCTTTCTTTCTTTTCCACTTCATTCATATTCGTCCTATAGCATATATATATCCCATAATATATATTCTATAGCACGCATATTACGTTCTTTCGAAATATCGTACTCCTCATTATTCATATCCACCCTATAGGACCTATATCCCATAATATATTCCTATAGCATGTATATTACTTTCATTCTTAGCGACTTCCCTTTTATCCCTCATATTCACCCTATAGAACATATATCCCATACTATATATCCTATAGCAAGCATATGACTCTCTTGGTGACATTCTCATTTCTCATCATTCATATTCACCCTATAGAATATATATCCCATACTATATATCCTATAGCATGCATATGGCTCTCTTTGTGACATCCACATTTCTCGTCGTTCGTATTCACACTCAATCGTATTCATCGATTTCATTTTCCATACCACGTCGGGCAGGCCGAGTTACCATCCATACCACACCGGGCAGGTCGAGTTACCATCCATACCACATCGGGCAGGTCGAGTTACCATCCATACCACATAGGGCAGGTCGAGTTATTATCCATACCACATAGGGCAGGTCGAGTTATTATTCATACCACATAGGGCAGGTCGAGTGGTCATCCATACCACATCGGGTAGGTCGAGTTACGATCCATACCACATCGTGCAGGTCGAGTTCTTATCCATACCACATAGGGCAGGTTGAGTTATTATCCATACCACACAGGGCAGGTTGAGCGACCATCCATACCACATCGGGCAGGTCGAGTTACCATCCATACCACATCGGGCAGGTCGAGTTCTTATTCATATCACATAGGGCAGGTTGAGTTATTATCCATACCACATAGGGCAGGTCGAGCGATCATCCATACCACATCGGGCAGGTCGAGTTACCATCCATACCACATCAGGCAGGTCGAGTTATTATCCATACCACATAGGGCAGGTCGAGTGATCATCCATACCACATCGGGCAGGTCAAGTTACCAATTATCCACTACCATTCCAAGAAGGACAAAATAACATTTCACTACCATTCCGGGTAGGACGCAATAACAGTTCACTACCACTCCGGGTAGGACACAATAACAGTTCACTACCACTCTAGGTAGGACACAATAACAGTTCACTACCACTCCGGGTAGGATACCAACAATAAAGAACTACCTCTTCGAGTAGGGCAACAATAATAAACCACTACCTCTTCGGGTAGGGGTAACAACAATAAACTTACCAACACATTACCTCTTTCACATACCTCATTCACATCAGTGAGTATGAATTAGAGACGCTTATCCCTTACCTTGGTGAGCGTTGGGGATCGATTCCGAGTAACTTTAAAAGTCTCCTCCGCGATTTCCTCCAACCTTAGGATCTTTCCTCATTTCCACCAATAACAACAATGTCAGTCATTTATTCAAAATAACAAATAAATAACTCGTATTTTCAGTAATAACAACAATGTCAGTCATTTATTCAAAATAACAAATAAATAACAAACACACAAGGGAATCACATATTTTCAGTATTTCCAAAACTACTTCAATACAAGTTTCTAAATATCAAAACATACATGTTTATCTCTTATATCAACATCAAAGCACAAATTCATCATCCACATCTAACATTTCATCTCTTTCTCTTTATACCCATATTCTCATTTTGGGGTTTTTGGGGTTTCATCAATAACCCACAAAACCTTTCCATTCATCAAATATCGACTCTAAACCAAGAGTTTACAAGAGAAAAAACAACATAAAACGAACCATAACTCTAAAGGATGAGTTTCCATTGTTTCTCAAGTTTTGAAAATAGATCTAACATACCCAAAACAAGTTAGAGAGGAAGAAGAAGAGTTAGAAGCAAGAGGTTTACCTCTTCTCAAGCTCTAAGATGAGTCCTAAGGCTCCTTGCTCTTGAAAAGCTCTCTTCTCTCTCTTCTCTTCAAAGTTCTAACCCTAAAATGTGTTTGGGGTTTCTATTTTAAAGAGCAGTCGTCGGGTTCTCGCTCAAGCTAGCCCTTTCTCGCTCAGGCGAGAAAATCCCGCCTATTTTAAAAACTCAGATCTGACCCTCTCGCTCAAGCGAGGGATTCTCGCTCAAACGAGAATCTCACAGTCCCAACAGGCTTCCTCTCGCTCAAGCGAGGGATTCTCGCTCAGGTGAGAATCTCACAGTGTCAACAGCCCCAATTTGCCATTTCTCGCCCAGGCGAGGGAACTCTCGCTCAGGCGAGGATCTTCCAGTATAGCCCAGGATTTCACCCTTCCAGGTGATCCTTTCTCACTCATGCGAGAATCTCTCGCTCAAGCGAGACTTCCAGGACTAATACTATAATTTTAAAGACTAAAATTAGTGGTGTTACAAGCAACATTAAAAATATGATGAAATATCTTGTATGGTTAAATAATGCAATATAAGTTGTTTATGTGATATTTGGAGTAAATGACTAACATTGTGTTATATGGTGGAAATGAGGAAAGATCCTAGAGTTGGCGGCGGTGTCGGTGGAACTTGTGAAGTTTCCAAGAACCAAACCCAACACTCACCAAGGTAAGGATAAGTCATTAATTGTACATTTGGAATGGAATATGTGTGTATCTTCTGGTTATGCAATGATTGAGATGTGAATTACGCATTTAGTATAAACATATATGGTTGTGTTTATACTAATGTGATCGTAGATTTACGGGAGATGGAAAATGTGTGTATTTTCGGGTTATGTGATGATTGAGTTGTGAACTACGTGTTTAGTATAAACATATATGGGTGTGTTTATACTAAAGCGGGTGTAGATTCACGGGAAGCGAGAAATGGTGATATCAAAGAAAGGAAAATGTCTTTTTAGCCAACCATGAATGGTTAGCGACTCTGGCTTGATTATATAAGCGAAACTATGGCTTGAGTATATAAGTGAAACTCTGGCTTGAGTATATAAGCGAAACTCTGGCTTGAGTATATAAGAAAAACTCCGGCTCGAGTATATGTAACATGTTTTCTTCTAAAAGAAATGAGAATCTGCTTTTATCTAACCCTGAGGGGTGTAGCGACTTTGGCTCAAGTTATGCAGCAAAGCAAAATGAATTTCAAAAATGGTTTACTAACCCTTTTCTAATGTGGATTATCTTATGATGATGTTTATTGAATTAACGACTTACTCCATTGTGTGTTTGTGTACCTGTCATTGATAATCTCATTGCAGATAAATAGATGACATGAGGGGGACTCATTTTTGGGGAGCTTAGGGAGCTTTATATTTTGGAATTATTTAATTGCACTATTTTGTACATTAGTGCATATTTGATAGTCTAAAACATTATGTAACTACAGTTATATATTAGCTAACATGAGGGTGTAACTCTGGATATGTGCAGCTATGGGTATTTTGGAAACCCATAGCTAGGTGTATGCGGTAGTTACTAATCTGCATTAATACGAATTATGTTTTTCTGTCGAATGATTATGTATGTCATTATTGATTCATGGATTGAGTGTGAGGAGGGAAGTAAGATTTTGAAGTAAGGATATTAAATTGGTTATGTGAGTTATGAGTGATTGCATGGAATTGAATTAAAATAAGAAAAAATTTCAAGGGTAGAATTTGGGTCTTTACACCATAGGATAGTCACTCCTTCATTTAGCACCTATTACAACTTACTTATATGATATACCCAATTCAACCTTCATCATAAATCAACATACATACATATCCATAAAGTCATGTTACATAACTTGAGCCAAAGTTTGCTACATTGCTTGAGCCTAAGCTTGCTACATTGCTTGAGCTGAAGCTTGCTACATCGCTTGAGCCGAAGCTTGCTACATCGCTTGAGCCGAAGTCGCTACATCCCTTGAGCCAATGCTTTCTACATCCCTTGAGCCAAAACTTGCTACATAACTTGAGCCAAAGTCGCTATACCATTTGGTTAGCTAAAATATACTTTCTTTTTTAAAATCATGCTAAATAACTTCAGCCAAAGTTTGCTACATTGCTTGAGCCAAAGCTTGCTACATCACTTGAGCCAAAGTTTGCTACATCACTTGAGCCAATGTTTGCTACATCACTTGAGCCAAAGTTTGCTACATAACTTGAGCCAGAGTCGCTAACATTAAAGTATTAAATCTATAAACGTCTAACATCAATCATATTAAACATATATCAATCAACACATTATACCACATAATGTTCATATATCCAATTAGCATGATTATCGTCACTCACATAGGCAATTCATCCCAAATCATTACAACATGCCATAGGATAGTCACTCCTTCATTTAGCACCTATTACAACTTACTTATATGATTTACCCTATTCAACCTTCGTCATAAATCAACATACATATATCCATAAAATCATGCTACATAACTTGAGCCAAAGTTTGTTACATTGCTTGAGCCAAATCTTGCTACATTGCTTGAGCCAAAGCTTGCTACATCGCTTGAGCCAAAGCTTGCTACCTCGCTTGAGCCAAAGCTTGCTACATCGCTTGAGCCGAAGCTTGCTACCTCGCGTGAGTCAAAGCTTGCTACATCGCTTGAGTCAAAACTTGCAACATCCCTTGAGCCAAAGCTTTCTACATCACTTGAGCCAAAGCTTGCTACATCACTCGTGCCAAATCTTGCTACATAACTTGAGCCAAAGTCGCTATACCATTCGGTTAGCTAAAATATACTTTCTTTTTGAAAATCATGCTACATAACTTGAGCCAAAGTTTGGTACATTGCTTGAGCCAAAGCTTGCTACATCACTTGAGCCAAAGTTTGCTACATGAATTGAGCCAAAGTGTGATACATAACTTGAGCCAAAGTCGCTAACCAATCATGGTCGGCTAAACACATGTTTTCTTTTCATTGATTCACCACCAATTCATCTCATAACACAATAAACACAAGGTATCTCATTGTTTCATCACCATAAAATAACCCATAACACCTTCATTGTCACAAACATTCCCATATATGTTCATAACAATAAAGCGACTCACAACTTAGTCATTTTTATAAACATACTAATTGGTATTGTAACGAATGTCTTGCCCTAAGTGGTATTGTAACGGATGTCTTGCCTTAAGTGGTATTGTATTGAATGTCTTTCCCTAAGTGGTATTGTATATATTTATAATGTAGTCATGTGGAAGTTAAGGTAAAGTATTGTATGTGAAATATTACTATGAGTATGGTAATAAGGTTAATATCCAAGAACGTGGAAGAAAGAGCTGACGATCGAGGTAGTATAAGACAGTGACTTAAATTGTTTATCTATCTTAATCCTTTCTATTATATTTACTCGTTTTAATTATAAATATCCAATTGTCGTTCTAACGATTTAAGTACGAATGTCTTAGTCCTTTATGTTTGTGTTTCTTCTGTTGATGGCAATTGGATTGCAGGTAAAGTAAGTGTGGAGTAGATCGTGGTAGCTATATGTTATAGATTTTGTTTGCCCGATCTTTCTATATTTTGTGTAACCATGATGTGTAAACTGGATAACTTGTATGATGAATGTCTGACTAATTTGACTTTAGACTATTTGTTAAATGAGTTGTAATAGTGACCAGTTTGTTTGTAAAAGGACTTAGATGTATGTGGAAGTTAGTTTTTGGATTAAAAAAATTGCTATAAACCTTGGAGGAGTATTTATTCATATGATCATTGGTATTTATCTTTGTGAAATAAATTTTCATTTGGATTTCCTGGTGGTAAGAAAGGTGTACGATATATTTCAATGGTAAAATAGCCAGGGAAAGAAATTGAACCGTTATAAATTGTAAGTCTTGGGAATACATGTATAATAGGATTGAAAATAAACAAAAAATTACTATGGTGTAATTTTGGGTCTTTACCGCATACAACTAGCTATGGGATTCCAAAATACCCATAGCTACAAATATCCAGAGTTAAAAATATTCATATCTACCAACATGTACAAATATCGTGTACATGATTGCAAATATTCAATTCAAAAATACCATCAGTTAGATTACAAAACAATGAAGATAAGGACATTCAAAAACTAAAACCTCTAAGTCCCTAATTGAGACATCCTTGAATCTTCCACCTACCTGCAATGGGATTAGCATTGACAATTCACAGAAAAAACAAAGGAGTAAGTCGTTAACTCAATAAATGCCATTATACATTAATCCACATTTTAATAAGGTTAAGTAAAGAATTTAGAGTTAAATAAACTTAAAACCATTTTCATCTTTTATACTTTTTGAAAATCATGCTACATCGCTTGAGCCGAAACTTGCTAAATCGCTTGAGCCAAAGCTTGCTACATGGCTTGAGCCAAATCTTGCTACATCGCTTGAGCCAAAGCTTGCTACATGGCTTGAGCCAAAGCTTGCTACATCGCTTGAGCCAAAGCTTGCTACATCGCTTGAGCCAAAGCTTGCTACATCGCTTGAGCCAAAGCTTGCTACATCCCTTGAGCCAAAGCTTGCTACATTACTCGAGCAAAAACTTGCTACATAATATGAGCCAAAGTCGCTATACCATTGGTTTACTAAAATGTTCTTTTTTTTTAAAAATCACACTACAAAAACTTGAGCCAAAGTTTGCTACATTGCTTGAGCCGAAACTTGCTACCTCACTTGAGCCAAAGTTTGCTACGTCACTTGAGCCAAAGTTTGCTACATCACTTGAGCCAAAGTTTGCTACATCACTTGAGCCAAAGTTTGCTACATAACTTGAGCCAAAGTTTGCTACAAAACAATGAAGATAAGGACATTAAAAACTAAAAGCCGCTAAGCTCCTAATCAAGACATCCTTAAATCTTCCACTTACCTACAATGGGATTAAAATTGATAATTCACAGAAAACACAAAGGAATAAGTCGTTAACTCATTAAATGCCAATATACATTAATCCACATTTTAATAAGGTTAAGTAAACAATTTAGATTTAAATATACTCAAAACCCCTTCCTCATACTTCTTAGTGGCACATTGGTGAACTTTAGAGGTGGAAAAGGAACAATGGAGGTTGAAGGAGATGGAGGTAGATGGAGCTCTTTACAGATCCATGGAGCTTATGCAACCTAAGGTGAGGGAAAAGACCATTGTGGTCTTAGAGTATTTCATTAGAGTCATCTTCTCCAATTTCCCTCAAGAATTGGAGCATGTTAACGGATAGAAACTCTATTGGGTGTTTGTGGTCCATGTGAGAGTCTTTATTTTACATGAGGATGTATTAGCCTTAAAAGTGGAGATATATGTGCGGGAAAAACCGTTTATTTAAGTAAAAGGCAATATGCTCATTTATGGTAATACACCGTCATGAAAGATGGTTCTAACGTTAATATGTTATATGATGAAGAATATGTTGTGTGTGGTTTGTTTATGATAATGGTGTGTTATGGATGGTTGATTTGTTATAAACATATATGGGTGTGTTTGTAATAAGGATTGTGAGATCTGTTGTTTAATGGCAAAAGTAGAAACGGTTAAGTTGTGTGATAATGATTTTGTGTCAGTTGTTTATTGTTATAAACATATACGGGTGTGTTTGTAACAATGATTGTGTGATGAGTTGATGATTTGTTAAAAGTGGAGATGAGTATGTTTATGAAAATGTCTAAGTTGTGAGTCGCTTTATTGTTATGAACATATATGGGTGTGTTTGTGATAATGAAGGTGTTGTGGGTTATTTTATGGTGATGAAACAATGAGATACCTTGTGTTTGTTGTGTTATGAGATGAATTGGTGGTGATTCAATGAAAAGAAAACACGTTTTTAGCCGACCATGATTGGTTAGCGACTTTGGCTCAAGTTATGTAGTAAGCTTTGGCTCAAGCGATGTAGCAAACTTTGGCTCAAGTGATATAGCAAGCTTTGGCTCAAGCGATGTAGCAAGCTTTGGCTCAAGCGATGTAGCAAGCTTTGGCTCAAGCGATGTAGCAAACTTTGGCTCAAGTTATGTAGCATGATTTTCAAAAAGAAAGTATATCTTAGCTAACCGAAATGATATAGCGGCTTTGGAAAAAGTTATGTAGTAAGCTTTGGCTCAAGCGATGTAGCAAGCTTTGGCTCAAGCGATGTAGCAAGCTTTGGCTCAAGCGATGTATCAAACTTTGGCTCAAGTCATGTAGCATGATTTTCAAAAAGAAAGTATATCTTAGCTAACCGAAATGGTATAGCGACTTTGGCAAAAGTTATGTAGTAAGCTTTGGCCCATGCGATGTAGCATGCTTTGGCTCAAGCGATGTAGCAAGCTTTGGCTCAAGCGATGTAGCAAGCTTTGGCTCAAGCAATGTTGCAAGCTATGGCTCAAGTGATGTAGCTAGCTTTGGCTCAAGCGATGTAGCAAGCTTTAGCTCAAGCGATGTAGCAAGCTTTGGCTCAAGCGATATAGCAAGCTTTGGCTCAAGTGATGCTGCAAGCTTTGGCTCAAGTGATGTAGCAAGCTTTTGCTCAAGCGATGTAGCAAGCTTTGGCTCAAGCGATGTAGCAAGCTTTGGCTCAAGCGATGTAGCAAGCTTTGGCTCAAGCGATGTGGCAAGCTTTGGCTCAAGCAATGTAGCAAACATTGGCTCAAGTTATGTAGCATGAGTTATAGATATATATGTATATTGAATTATGATGAAGGTTGAATTGGGTATATCATATAAGTAAGTTGTAATAGGTGCTAAATGAAGGAGGGACTATCCTATGGTATGTTATAATGATTTGGAATGAATTGTCTAAGTGAGAGATGATAATTATGCTAATTGGATATATGAACATTGTGTGCCATAATGTGTTGACTGATATATGTTTAATACGATTGATGCTAAACGTTGTTTAGGTTTAAAACTTTAATGGTATTACTCTATGTGATTCTACGCTATGGTCACCGTAGTTGGTTCTTACTCCCTCTGTCTCTTCTTGTATGTGTTGTGTATTTGAGTTCAGGTTCTCGTGGTACCGCATTGGACGCTTGCGGGAAGAGTACATGATAAGGTAGTTGATTTATGAAATTATTGTGGGGTATGAATAACGTTTGTAATATGAGAACTTTGTTGGTTTAACTCTTTTGTAAAGTGGAACTTCTCCTAAAGTGTATAATGAAGTTGATTTAATGCTTGTATTAAAAGTGTTCCTTGAGAAAGGATAATTGTCTTGATTATGTATTTGAAATGAAGTGTAATGATATACTTTTGAAGTGAGATGTATTTGGAATATTTATGCCTTGTGAATTATAAATGGAACTAATATTTGTATTCATTCAAGTTTCCAAACCGTTCAAGTAATGTCTTTCAAATGTAACCACTTCACTTTCATGAAGAAGGTTTTTTTTTAAAAAGAATTTATGGATTACAAATATCGGGTCCTTACACTGGACATCGAGACACAACCGTCGACACCACCACAGGCACACTAGTTGGGGTAGATATGACCAAGTCGTAAGGCAATGACTCTGTGTGCAATTTCAGGCGATTAACAGATTCAATATATGCAAAGGAGTGTGTCGCTCCCGAATCAAACAACACTAAAAGAGGAATACCTGCCACCAAGCAATTACCTTTGATCAGGCAATCCACATCTGATGCCTCTGCACCACTCATGTTAAACACTCTACCGGTGGATCGAGGTCGTTCATCCCTCACAACATTCACACTTTGTCATAGCTTAGGACAATACCTCTTGATATGCCCAACCTCCTTGTAGTGGAAGCAGCTAAGTGCCGTTCCGGGGCACAAATCACCGACATGAGTTTTGCCGCACTTGTTGCAAAAGGACGGAGACAGAGATTGTGATCCTTCTGTCTTCGCATGAGGCCTTGGCCCATGCGAACTACTTCCCCGATTTCCAGCAAGTGAGGAGTATGGTTTCCGTTCCTCTTGAAAGACCTTACTCTTCCCCTTTTCGTGCCCATAACTCCTTTGTGGCCCAAAGTGCGTCAGGGGATTTGTGCGAGGAGTCACCACCTCATTGGTTGCGAGGTCATCCTCATATATCCTGCACTTGTTTACCAATGTAGCAAAATCTGCAATCTCTTGATGCTTGAACATCCTTTTCAACCTGGGCTTCAAACCCGATTCAAACTTAGAACATTTGGACCGTCCGTCCACCTCCAATTCAGCGTATGGAAAAAATCTGGCCAATTCCTCGAACTTGGCCGCATATTCTCCCACTGACATGTTACCCTGCTCCAACCTCAGAAACTGCATTTCTTTCTTCCTCTTCAGATCAGCAGGAAAATATTTCTAAAGAAATTTCTCCTTGAATGCAACCCAGGTAATCACTCGTCCCTTAGTTTCCATTTGACGTCGAGTAAATTCCCACCAAGTTTTATCTTCTTTTACCAGCATGTAAGAAGCATAAGCTACCTACTGAACATCATTACAACCCATGGCTCGGAATATTCGTTCCAAGTGTTGAATCCCCTCGTTTGAAGTATTAGGAGCGAATCCACCTTGGAAATGGCTAGGATTCCGCTTACAGAACTCAATCAATCTTCGCTACTCGGCCGGCTCGGGAGGAGCTAAAGGTTGTGAATTAGGACTTGGTATTGGGTTCTGGTTCAGGTTATGCAAGTTCTTATTAACTTGTTGCAGTGCAGCCACCATCTGAGCCAACAGATCATTCGGAACATTCTTACTCGTTCCTCTCCCTCTTCCAGCCATTCTTTAACCTGCACTCATTGGTGGTTAGCACACAATTCTAACTCACATAATTCATGTTATCACATAGTCTCATAGTACATTACATGTTACTACACCAAGGCTACATGATTTAAACAGTCAATTCACATAATTTCAACTAGTTAAATCAAAAACATGTTACAAAGAAGCTAGTAAGGCCATACACTATGCCGCATAATTAACTATGCTCTGATACCATATTGTAAGGACAACTTTGTGAAGAAAATGAGAACGGTTACTTTTATTGTACCCCTCATGTACTGAAATGTGAGGGATAGATAATAAAAATAACCTAGGCCCTAAAATAATAAAAAAATCAGGATCATTAATTTTTGTTGTTGCCACATGTCAAAATTTGGACCCATTACCGGAAAGGGTTCAAATATCATATACATGCACTGGGTTCCTCTCCAGTACTGGAGAGTCCACCGGTAGATGAGGCTTGCAACATATGCAAAAAGAGTTCAACGATTATGATTTTAAACTATTTTTTCAATTAAAAATATAAAAAAAACAAATATTTTTCTCCTTCTACTTCCAGTACTGGAGAGGAGTTGTACTCCATAAAATTGTCTTAGGGTATAATACATAAGAATTCTGTATAAATGAAATGAATGAAATTTAGAATATGACTACTTAAGTTCCTCTATATATGAGATACTTTATCTTTTATATATTTTTAACTTTTTCATTTCAAAATTGCTAATGTCGGTAATTGGTTAGTATATTTCGAATAATTTAGATACTTGTATGAATATTTTGTGAAATACCAAGAGCGAATGATGTTCTTTTCCTCACAATGAACATCTTTTTTATTGAAGGGTTCTCTTGAAGGAAAAAATATAACAGAGGAAATCTGCAATACCTAGGTGATATTTGTCAAGAAAGTACAAATAAACAATTATTCCTTTCCACGTAAATGTTGGTTGAACATATTTTTTTGTAAAGATATGTTATATTGTCTACAAATTAACCTGTGTTCAACATTTTCTTACCATTCTACACATAGTTTGTAGGGGTCTTTGGTCATCACTATTCACAATGAAGAACAAATATAAAATTTGAATTCATTGGTTCATGGTAATACGAACAAACACCTTGTCATGAGGGAAATATTCACTAGGTAAGTGCTCAGACTTGGATTATATTGTCTTTTAAAACTATTATGTTCTTGCTCTTATGAAAATATATAACTATGGGCTTTCTCTTTTTGACGTGAGTGAAAATTTACTTAACACAAATTCATTCCAAGGTTACATTAAACATCCTCAAAGGTATTCATGTAAAAGTATTTGCACAAATTTCAGGCAATTGTCATATACAACTAAAATGTTCAAAAAATAATATCATTAAAATTATTATTTTTTAATGGGTCTTTACAGTACCCTCTAGTAATGGAATGTGACCAGGAGATAATAAAAATAATCTAGGCCTTAAAATAGTAATTAAAATTGGATCATTAAATTTTGTGTTTGCCACATGTCAAAATCTGGGTTTAGTAGTGGATTTTTTAGTATTGAAGAGAATCACAACCCATGATGAGTCTAGCTCCATTGTTTTTAGTTTTATATAGATATGACATAATTATCTTTGTTAGTCTAGATGTCAATCTCATCAAACAAATCTTTTTGAACTTGTAAATCCTATAAATAAGAGAGCTTCACAAACAGACAAAAAACAGAAAATTGAAGTGAATTTCTATATATATTGTATCATTCATTCTCATATCTCAATCTTCAAACTAGAATAATGGTCACGCATATTTCCCTGCTACTTTTTGTCTCTTTCATCTTGGCATGCACATTTTTATCAAAGTGTGATGCCGGTGATGATAATCCAAAGCTTCATATAGTGTATATGGGTTCACTTCCTAAGACACCATATTCTCCAAACTCTCACCATTTAAGCATGATGCAACAAGTCTTTGTTGAAAATGATTCTATAAATTTCTTAATCCATAGTTATAAGAGAAGTTTCAATGGGTTTGCAGCCATGCTCACTAATCATCAAAAGGAAAAGATTTCTCAAATGGAAGGTGTAGTCTCGGTTTTCCGAGCAAAAATCACCAATTACACACAACTCGATCATGGGACTTCCTAGGACATAGTTAGTCAGTCAAACGAAACCGCGCTATAGAGAGTGATGTTGTTATTGGAGTTCTTGACACCGGCGTATGGCCCGAATCTGATAATTTCAAAGATGAAGGTTTTGGTCCTGTTCCAAAAAATTGGAAGGGTTCTTGTGAAGGTGGTAAGAACTTTACTTCCAATAAAAAAATCATTGGTGCCAGACATTACACAGAAGACACTGCTAGAGACCTAGATGGACATGGATCACATATAGCATCAACAGCTGCTGGAAACTATGTTCATAGGGCAAGCTTTTTTGGACTTGCAAAAGGCACTGCAAGACGCGGAGTCCCTTTTGCAAGAATTGCTGCATATAAAGTTTGTATTGCATTAGGATGTGATAGTTCTGCTATGTAACGACCCGAAATTCTAACCTTGAAATTTTTTCCTTATTTAATCCAATTCCATACATTTAACAATCAATCATAATTACCGAGTGACTAAATTTATTTAAAAAGTCTCACTTCTCCCTCACCCCTGATCTATTAACCAAAAGTAACATACAACATCCGATAGCAGAAAAACATAATTCATTAATATAACCTAGTAACCACCGCACACAATTAGCTATGGGTTTCCAAAACACCCATAGCTACATATATCCCGAGTTACTAGTCTCCATGATCAATATCATGTACAAAAAATAGTATTCATACTACCATTAGTTACTTCATTTACAATCAATTAAAGTTACAAAAGAATGTATAAAGAGACGTCAAAAACAAAGGTCCCTAATCCCCTACTCAAAATCATCCTTCTCTGTCCACCTACCTGCAATGGGATTAACATTTACCATACACAAACAACACAAAGGAATAAGTCATTAACTCAACAAAACTTCAATGTAAGTTAATCCACATTTAATAGGTTTAAACAATGACATAAATTAAATCATCTTAAAACCATTTTCGCCATCTGTACTTTTGAAAAACCATGCTACATAACTCGAGCTCGAGTCGCTAACCCATTCTGGTCGGCTAAAATGAGTTTTATTTTCATTGGCACTCCACCAATACATAAGGTAACACCCCAAATTTTAATCTTTAAAATTATAGTATCAGTCCTGGAAGCCTCGCTTGATCGAGAGATTCTCGCCTAAGCGAAAAAAGGATCACCTGGGAGGGTGAAATCCTGGACTATACTGGAGGATTCTCGCCTGGGCGAGAAATGGCAATTTTGGGCTGTTGACACAGTGTAATCGATTACACACTTCTGGTAATCGATTACATGCTGATAAACTAATCGATTACATGCTGATGAATGTTAAAAGATGCATTTAGATAGATATGGGATCAGGAGTTCCCCATTCGCTGAAGTTCGAGAGTGTTATCGGGATTCTTAATGTATGTTAGGATTGATAGATGGATAGGTGCTAGAGATCTATGGTTCTTGATGGATATAGGAAAAATCTTTAGTCTGAATTATGGATTAGTTCCCATGGCACTCGAGTTATTAAAGGTTGAGATCTTAACATTTGGACATTGAGGAGTTAGTTCATGAATTGGTTTGGTGATATCATGGTTTAGTGGTGTATGCCCTTAGTGACTGGTTAAGTAATCTTAATGGATTAGAGAATCGAATTGTGATTTTGGTTGAATATTCTTGTGCCTAAGATCAAGGTGATGATTTTATTTTCCGAGATATGTTTAATTTTCGGGGACGAAAATTCTTATAAGAGGGGGAGGATTGTAACACCCCAAATTTTAATCTTTAAAATTATAGTATCAGTCCTGGAAGCCTCGCTTGATCGAGAGATTCTCGCCTGAGCGGAAAAAGGATCACCTGGGAGGGTGAAATCCTGGACTATACTGGAGGATTCTCGCCTGGGCGAGAAATGACAATTTTGGGCTGTTGACACAGTGTAATCGATTACACACTTCTGGTAATCGATTACATGCTGATAAACTAATCAGACCTGTGCATCTGACACAGTGTAATCGATTACACACTCCTGGTAATCGATTACACACTCCTGGTAATCGATTACATGATGATTAAAAGCATCAGATATGTACATCTGACACAATGTAATCGATTACACCATGTTGGTAATCGATTACATAGTATTAATGTAATCAATTACATAGTATTAATGTAATCGATTACACACTTCTGGTAATCTATTACATCGTATTAATGTAATCGATTACACCATGTTGGTAATCGATTACATAGCGACAATGCCTCTATAATTTACACAGTGTAATCGATTACACTATACTTGTAATCGATTACACTTAACGCAATGTCTATAAAATAGAAACCCAAAACACATTTTAGGGTTAGAACTTCGAAGAGAAGAGAGAGAGGAGAGCTTTTCAAGAGCAAGGAGCCTTAGGACTCATCTTGGAGCTTGAGAAGAGGTAAACCTCTTGTTACTAACTCTTCTTCTTCCTCTCTAACTTGTTTTGGGTATGTTGGATTTATTTTTATAACATGAGAAACCATGGAAACTCATCCGTTAGAGTTATGGTTCGTTTTATGTTGTTTTTATCTTGTAAACTCTTGGTTTAGAGATAGTATCTCAAGAATGGAAAGGGTTGTGGGTTGATTCATGAAAACCCCAAAAACCCCAAAAGTGAAAATGTGTTAAAAGGAGAGAATGAGTAAAATGTTAGAGGTAGAAGATGAGTTTACCCCCAAATATTGAAATATGAGATGTTATGCATGTTTTAGATGATGAATATTTTGTATGATTAAATGATGCAATATAAGTTGTTTATGTGATATTTGGAATAAATGACTAACATTGTGTTATGTGGTGGGATGAAGAGAGATCCTAAGGTTGGAGGCGGTGTCGGTGGAACTCGAGAAGTTGCCAAGAACCAAACCCAACACTCATCGAGGTAAGGATAAGTCTTTAATTGAGCATTTGGAATCGAAAATGTGAGTTTTCTGATTATGCAATGATTGATACGTAAAGTACGCATTTGATATAAACATACATGGTTGTGTTTACATTAAAGCAGGCGTAGATTTACGGAAAGGAAAGTATGTGGTACTTTCTGGTTATGCGATGATTGAGTGTAAATCACGTATTTAGTATAAACATATATGGGTGTGTTTATACTAATGTGGGCGTGGATTTACCGGAAATGATTTATGGTGAAACGAATGAAAAAGAAGTACATTTTTAGCCGACCATGAATGGTTAGCGACTCTGGCTTGAGTATAGAAGCATACACTCTGGCTTGAGTATAGAAGCATGAAAATGATTTATGAGGAGATCGATGAAAGGAAAATATGTTTTAGCCGACCATGAATGGTTAGCGACTCTGGCTTGAGTATAGAAGCATACACTCTGCCTTGAGTATAGAAGCATACACTCTGGCTTGAGTATAGAAGCATACACTATGGCTTGAGTATAGAAGCATACACTCTGGCTTGAGTATAGAAGCATGAAAATGATTTATGAGGAGATCGATGAAAGGAAAATATGTTTTAGCCGACCATGAATGGTTAGCGACTCTGGCTTGAGTATAGAAGCATACACTCTGCCTTGAGTATAGAAGCATACACTCTGGCTTGAGTATAGAAGCATACACTCTGGCTTGAGTATAGAAGCATGAAAATGATTTATGAGGAGATCGATGAAAGGAAAATATGTTTTAGCCGACCATGAATGGTTAGCGACTCTGGCTTGAGTATAGAAGCGTAAACTCTGGCTTGAGTATATAAGCGTGATTTGTTTTAAGAGAAACGATATTCTGCTTTTAGCTAACCCTAAGGGGTGTAGCAACTTTGGCTCAAGTTATGCAGCAAGACAAAATGAATTTCGAAAATGGTTTACTAACCCTTTTTCTAATGTGGATTATCTTATAATGACGTTTATTGAATTAACGACTTACTCCTTTGTGTGTGATGAGTCATATATTACACACTATTAATAACCTTAATTTACCATTGTTAATGATTCTTGGTGTCTAATTGACTTTGTTTGGCATGGTTTAGTGTTTTGGGCTTTATTGGACTATTATTCCTAAAATGAGTTAATTTGAGATTATTTAGTCTAATTAATTCTAATTCCATTTTCAGGTCATATTTGGCACCAAGGACATTTTGGACATTACAAGTGGATGATGTGTGCAAAAGTGAAGATTGTATATTGTATTAGGATCTTTATTTCCGTTTGGATTTTGGGCCCATTGTTTAGGGCCCATTTCCGTTTTACACCATTTAAACACATGATTTCGGTTTTGAAGGAACACTTTAACATTACATTAGTTTTTTTTGCCTTAGAACATAGTTATTCCCGTTTTCCCTCTTTTGCTCTCCTAGGGTTTATGCATTTTTGTTTTTGCTCTTCTCCATTTTCGGTTTTACTTAATCCTTCCATGGAAGGCTAAATTTATGGACTAAACTCCTTTGGTAATGTATCACAACTCTTGAGGTTTGGTTATTAATGCAATTTCGGTTTCTTATTTGTCAATTTCTTCTATTCAAATTCTAGTTGTGGTTTGCTTAATTCCATGCCTTAGAAATAGATTTGTGAATTGATTTTCGCTTAGTCAATCATTTCTCTAGTGCATGAATGTTTAGTTCGTGTGAATTTGTTTATGAGTTGATTATCGCTTAGTTACTTGATTATGAACAAATTAGGGATTCAACGATTAGAATATGATTTTGATACTGTGAAACCGAGGATTGAGTTGTGATTAAGGAAACCAAAGTGGTTTAGCCGTTTCATTTTTTTTTTGTTAATTACTGTTTCTGTTTTAGTTTTAGATTCATACCATAAAAAGAACAAAACCCCCCTTTGTGTGTGTGAGTATAAGGTGTTTGAACTATTGCCTAAAAGATAATCTTTGGGAAACGACCTAGGAGTCACTTCCTAGTACTATACTTTATTGTTATATTATTTGTATCGAGTACGGCCTCGATCAAATTTGGCGCCGCTGCGGGGATCGAACCCGGGTCACCCGCGTTACAGGCGGGAATACTTACCACTATACTACAGCGACAGACCAAATCAACAATAGCAAAATTAAGATCCATCTTCAAGCAGATACAATCCTGGTTGGAGAAATCATCCAAATCTCAAGTGGTCTGATCACACACAACAACAACCTCCTCATGCACCATTTCAGAACAACAATGTTGGACATAATAGACCTTATGTCCCCCCACCAATTCAACAACAAAGGCAACAACAAGTGATTAATAATCCTCCACCTGTACCTAGTGAACCGTCATTGGAAGAGTTGGTGAGGCAAATGACAATGCAGAACATGCAGTTCCAACAAGAAACCAGTGCTTCTATTCAGAGACAAGAATCTTCTATTTTGAATCTGACCACACAAATGGGACAGATGGCTACTTCATTGAACACATTGCAATCGCAGAATTCTGACAAGTTACCTTCTCAAACTGTGATTAACCCGAAAAATGTGAGTGCCATCACCCTAAGGTCAGGAAAGCAGACTGAATTGGCAACCTCTAAACCAGATTCTACTCTACAGAAGGTTGATGACATTGGCAGACACATTCATGCATCTACACCTTCCTCAAGTGCAGCACAACAACCACCTCCCATCCCTCTTCCATTTCCCCCAAATATCATTCCAAGCAAGAAAATGGAAGAGGTCGACAAGGAGATCTTGGAAACATTTAGAAAGGTAGAGGTGAACATACCTCTACTTGATGCCATCAAGCAGATTCCAAGATATGCAAAGTTCCTAAAGGAGTTGTGCACTCACAAAAGGAAGCTGAAGGGTAATGAAAGGATAAGCATGGGCAGAAATGTTTCTGCACTCATAGGTAAACCTATTCCTCACATTCCTGAAAAATGTAAGGACCCAGGTACATTTACTGTTCCTTGCATCATAGGTAACAATAAATTTGAGAATGCCATGCTAGACTTAGGAGCTTCAATTAATGTCATGCCTATGTCTGTTTTTATGTCTTTGTCGATTGGACCTTTAAAGCCAACTTGTGTGGTAATTCAATTAGCAAATAGGAGTACTGCTTATCCTGATGGCCTGGTAGAAGATGTCTTGGTTCGGGTTGGTGAACTTATATTCCCTGCTGATTTTTACATACTAGATATGGAAGAGGGATCCTCCCGTAACACAGTTCCTATTATTTTAGGGATACCATTTTTAAGAACAGCCCGAACCAAAATTGATGTCCATGCTGGCACACTTTCCATGGAATTTGATGATATTGTGGTCCGGTTTAATATTTTTGATGCTATGAAGCATCCATCTGAGTACCATTCTGTATTTCATGTTGATTTTCTTGATGAGTTGATTAATGAGCATATCTCTGATTTTATTCATGATTCTGATTCTTTATCATTGATAGCCTCACACACTTGTCATGCATGCACTGATTATGAATTGTGTAGTTCTTGCAATGATGACTTTTTGGATATTATTGTTGATCCACATGATATAGAGTCATATTGCACTGACCCAATTGTTCAAGTGCAGGCTGCATAATCTATGCCTGCTACTTTGGTTCCATCTGTTTTGCAGGCACCTATATTGGAGCTGAAACCTTTACCTGATAACCTCAAGTATGCTTACTTAGAGGATGATGAGAAGCTCCCTGTCATTGTTTCTACCTCCCTTGATGCTGAGCAAGAGGAGAAATTGCTACAAGTGCTGAAAAAGCATAAAAAGGCCATTGGTTGGACCTTAGCTGACATTCCTGGTATTAGCCCATCCATGTGCATGCATAGAATACTCTTGGAGGATGGAGCTAAACCTGTGAGGCAACCACAAAGGAGACTCAATCCAGTGATTCTTGATGTTGTGAAGAAAGAGGTCACCAAGCTTCTACAAGCTGGGATTATATATCCAATTTCTGATAGCCATTGGGTGAGTCCAGTTCAGGTAGTTCCTAAAAAGACAGGAATTACAGTGGTGAGAAATGAGAGGGATGAGCTAATTCCTACTAGAGTGCAGAACAGTTGGAGAGTTTGCATTGACTATAGGAGGCTCAATCAAGCAACAAGAAAGGATCATTTTCCTTTACCCTTTATTGACCAGATGCTTGAACGGTTAGCAGGTAAATCTCACTATTGTTTTCTTGATGGTTTTTCTGGATACTTTCAAATCCATATTGCTCCTGAGGATCAGGAGAAGACCACATTCACCTGCCCCTTTGGCACTTTTGCCTATAGGAGGATGCCCTTTGGCCTATGCAACGCCCCTGGTACATTCCAGCGGTGTATGGTTAGCATTTTTAGCGACTTTTTGGAAAGTTGCATAGAGGTGTTTATGGATGATTTTACTGTATATGGATCTTCATTTGATGCATGCTTGGATAGTCTGGATAGAGTTTTGCATAAATGCATAGAAACTAACCTTGTTCTAAATTATGAGAAGTGTCATTTCATGGTAGAACAAGGCATAGTTCTAGGCCATGTGATCTCTAATAAGGGCATAGAGGTAGATCCTGCCAAGATAGATGTTATTTCACTATTTCCTTACCCCTCTTGCGTGCGAGAGGTTCGTTCTTTTCTTGGTCATGCAGGTTTCTATCGCAGGTTCATTCAAGATTTTAGCAAGAAGGCCCTTCCACTATCCAATCTGTTGCAAAAGGATGTGGTGTTTGATTTTGATGAAAGATGTAAAGAGGCCTTCGACTGCCTCAAGAAAGCTTTGACCACCACTCCTATCATCCAGGCACCTGATTGGACAGTCCCTTTTGAGCTAATGTGTGATGCTTCTAATTATGCATTGGGGGCTGTCCTTGCACAAAAAGTAGACAAATTGCTTGGGGTGATTTATTATGCTTCTAGGACATTCGATGTTGCACAAGCAAATTATACCACCACTGAAAAAGAGCTCTTAGCTATTGTATTTGCTCTGGATAAATTTAGATCTTATTTGCTTGGTTCTAGAATTGTTGTTTTCACTGACCATGCAGCACTAAAGTTCTTGTTGAAGAAAGTTGAGTCTAAGCCAAGGTTGATTAGATGGATGCTCTTGTTCCAAGAGTTTGATTTGGAGATTCGTGATAGGAGCGGAGCACAAAATTTGGTTGCTGATCACTTGAGTAGAATAGACAGAGCTTTTGATATGATGCCCATTCGGGATGATTTTCCTGATGAACAACTTTTGCATATCTCTGTTTCTCCCCCCAATCCTTGGTTTGCTAATATTGTTAATTATTTGGTTGCATCTGTTTTTCCTCCACTAGCATCTAGAGCTCAAAATGATAAACTTAAAAGTGATGCTAAATTTTATTTTTGGGATGACCCCTATTTGTGGAGATTTTGTAATGACCAGGTGATTAGAAGATGCATTCCAGATCATGAGATTGAGTCAGTCCTTCAGTTTTGTCATGCCTCTGCATTTGGGGGACATCTTGGTACCCAAAGAACAACAAGGAAGGTTCTTGATTGTGGATTGTATTGGCCCACCATCTTCAAAGATGCGTGGAGGATCTGTAGTACTTGTGAGCAGTGTCAGAGAGCAGGTGGTACCATTTCTTGGAGACAAGAGATGCCTCAACAACCTATGTTGTTTTGTGAGGTTTTTGATGTTTGGGGTATTGATTTCATGGGTCCATTTCTTGTTTCTTTTGGTTTTACTTATATTATGCTTGCTGTTGATTATGTTTCTAAATGGGTGGAAGCTAAAGCCACCAAGACTAATGATGCTCGGGTTGTTATGGATTTTGTTAGGTCTCACATTTTTTGCAGGTTTGGCATACCCAGAGCTATTGTTAGCGACCAAGGCACACACTTCTGCAATAGATCCATGCAAGCTATGCTCAAGAAGTACGGGGTTGTTCATAGAGTTTCCACACCATATCACCCCCAAACAAATGGGCAAGCTGAGATTTCAAACAGAGAGATAAAGAAGATTTTGGAGAAGATGGTGCAGCCTAACAGGAAAGATTGGAGCAACAGACTTGAGGATGCTCTTTGGGCACATCGAACTGCTTACAAGGCACCCATAGGGATGTCTCCTTATCGGGTTGTCTTTGGTAAAGCATGTCATCTTCCCGTGGAGATTGAGCATCGTGCTTATTGGGTTGTGAAGAATTGCAACTTGGCTCTTGATCAAGCTGGTGAAGAAAGGAAGCTCCAACTCAGTGAACTGGATGAGATCCGCTTAGAAGCTTATGAGAACTCTAAGTTCTATAAAGAGAAGACCAAAAGATTCCATGATAGCTTGATTTCTAGAAAGGAATTTGTGGTTGGCCAAAAAGTGTTGTTGTATAACTCTAGGCTTGGTCTCATGGATTGGTCCTTTTGTTGTAACTAATGTGTTTCCTTATGGTGCAGTAGAAATCTCAAGTGAATCCACAAATAAGATCTTCAAGGTCAATGGGCATCGCCTCAAGCCTTTCCTCACAAACCCTTCCGTTGTGGATGAAATTGTGGAGGAAGTTTCTTAGGTTGAACATGTTTTCCTCCCTCCATGAATCAGGGAGTTTTTCTTTCTCTCCTTCTTTACTTTTATTGCACTTGTCCAATTACATTTGCTGATATAACTGCGTGGATATTCTGACTGTGCTCCATTGGGACAATGTGTCGTTTAAGTGTGAGGGGAGACTAATGTAGGTTTTTGATGATGCATGCTTTTCTTTGATTCTTAGATTTTGCTTAGATTTTGCTTAGATTTTGGGCATTTTCTCTCATGCTTTCTTTTAGTTGATTCTTGATATATTGTGTTGTGAATCAATGCATTTTCTGTGTGCTAAGTTACTTTTGAGAATTGAGAGGTTGAAGCAATTGTGATAGACTTGTCCCTTGTGAGATTTTGAGCCTTAATTTTGGATGGATTGTTGTATGCCATCTAGTATTCTTTTATGTGTGATTGTTGCACTCTTGATTACTTGCACTCTAGAACTTGACATGATTCTTGTTGATACTTGCTTCACATATTGCACAATTTGAAGTGATTTAGGCATTTCTTTTGAATAAGCCACATGCCATATAGCCTACCTTGAATGAAATTATCCTTTGCTAGCCATTTTGAGCCTTTTTACCATTTCTTTGTCATATAGCTCATTACAACCCTATAAGTGAAAAACCATGATTATCCTAACCTTAGGGAATTTTGGAGCTTTGGAATTGTTTTGGGAATGGGTATTAAGTAAGGGTGCATTGTTCTTCATTGTTTATAAATATTGGTTATGACTCATTGGTGGATGTAATTGTGTACATAAGTGTGGTGTCATTGAAAAAAAAAACAACAAATAGAGAAACAAAACAAAAGAATAAAAAAAAACGAAAAAAAAATGAGATGAAAAAAAAATTGAATAAAAGTTTAGTGTGGCAAAGAGGATTGAGAGGATTGGAATTAGAGGATGATTTACTTATTTTGGGTTGATTTTGTCTTACTTTTTACTTATTCCCCATTGCTCCTCTATTCCCTTGGTTTTAAGCTACATATCCATAATTTATCCCACCTTTTCCTTGGCCCCATTACAACCTTGAAAAGTCCTTTTGATCATTTTGTGCATGTGTTTATGATGTTGATGTTAGAAACTTGTCAAGCATATGGTTGTGTTTGTTTTCAAGAAGTGCCTTGAGTGTAAATACTTACAACCTAAAACACATGAGTGTAAACACTTTAGAGCATATCTTGTGAGGATCTATCATTGTTGTGACTCACCTCTTAATTTGATTGGTTTCTTTGCATGCTTGAATTATTTGGATGATCTTCATGGATATCTTGATTCTTTGATCTTGTTACTCTTGTGTGCTTGATTTTGCCCATCTCTTTGCATTTCATAGAATTCAATATGAAGTATGTCATCTTTAGGATTTTTCATTTTCAAGTTTTTAATAATCTACTTACATGACTCACTTTGGTGCACTGGTTAACATATCATTAATTCTTGATTTTGCCCAGGAGTGCAAAGGGTTAAGTGTGAGGGTATTTGATGAGTCATATATTACACACTATTCATAACCTTAATTTACCATTGTTAATGATTCTTGGTGTCTAATTGACTTTGTTTGGCATGGTTTAGTGTTTTGGGCTTTATTGGACTATTATTCCTAAAATGAGTTAATTTGAGATTATTTAGTCTAATTAAATCTAATTCCATTTTCAGGTCATCTTTGGCACCAAGGACATTTTGGACATTACAAGTGGATGATGTGTGCAAAAGTGAAGATTGTATATTGTATTAGGATCTTTATTTCCGTTTGGGTTTTGGGCCCATTGTTTAGGGCCCATTTCCGTTTTACACCATTTAAACACATGATTTCCGTTTTGAAGGAACACTTTAACATTACATTAGTTTTTTTTGCCTTAGAACATAGTTATTCCCGTTTTCCCTCTTTTGCTCTCCTAGGGTTTATGCATTTTCGTTTTTGCTCTTCTCCATTTTCGGTTTTGCTTAATCCTTCCATGGAAGGCTAAATTTATGGACTAAACTCCTTTTGTAATGTATCACAACTCTTGAGGTTTGGTTATTAATGCAATTTCGGTTTCTTATTTGTCAATTTCTTCTATTCAAATTCTAGTTGTGGTTTGCTTAATTCCATGCCTTAGAAATAGATTTGTGAATTGATTTTCGCTTAGTCAATCATTTCTCTAGTGCATGAATGCTTAGTTCGTGTGAATTTGTTTATGAGTTGATTATCGCTTAGTTACTTGATTATGAACAAATTAGGGATTCAACGATTAGAATATGATTTTGATACTGTGAAACCGAGGATTGAGTTGTGATTAAGGAAACCAAAGTGGTTTAGCCGTTTCATTTTTTTTTTGTTAATTACTGTTTCTGTTTTAGTTTTAGATTCATACCATAAAAAGAACAAAACCCCCCTTTGTGTGTGTGAGTATAAGGTGTTTGAACTATTGCCTGAAAGATAATCCTTGGGAAACGACCTAGGAGTCACTTCCTAGTACTATACTTTATTGTTATATTATTTGTATCGAGTACGGCCTCGATCAGTGTGTTTTCTACTTTTGTCATTGATAATCCCATTGCAGGTAAATAGACGAATGGAGTATGCTAGTTCAGGAGCTTTAGAATATTTAGACGTTGGATTTACTATTTGCGTTTTTGTACTGACATTTATTTGGGTATTCGTAACCATGGGTATTGTTATATTTGGAGTATTATAACTTTTGGGCTCTTAGTACCCAATGAGAATAATAATGAATGAATTATGTTTTTCCGCAATTTAAATTATATGATAATATAATAGGTGTAAAGAGTATTTTTAAGGAATGATTCCTAAAGGTTTTAAGTAAGATGATGAATGTATGTAAGAGGGAATTAAAATGAATGAAAAAAAAAATTCAAGGGTAGAAATCGGGTCGTTACACATAAACCATAAATCCACCTGTCATCACTACAAACACACCCATATATATTTGTAGTGACTAAGTGATTTACCATTTATTACTTTGTTTCTAAGTTTTATTTCCATTGGCACCCCACCAATAAATAGACAATAAACGCACCCGACATCATTACAACATAGCGTATATGCCTGTAACTACAGAGTGACTTACAGTTTATTGAACTATCCGAGTTTTATTTCCATTGGCACTCCACCAATAAATGGACAATACATGCACCCAACATCATTACAACATAACGTATATGCTTGTAACTACAAAGTGACTTACAGCTTATTGTTTTATCCGAGTTTTATTTCCATTGGCACTCCACCAATAAATAGTCAATAACTGCACCCGACATCATTACTACATAACATATATGCTTGTAACTACAAATTGACTTACAATTTATTGCTTTTTCCGAGTTTTATTTCCATTGGCACTCCACCAATACAACAATGATAAATACACCCGACATCATTATAAACATATCCACGTATGCTTATAACTACAAAGTGATTTACATTTCATGATTTCATTTTCGAGTCTTATTTCCATTGGTACTCCCCCAATAAGTAAACCGTAAATTCACTTCTAACCATTATCAACATACCCATATATGTCCATAATGATTAAGTGATTCACATTTTATCCATCACCCATAACAAAAAGTCCATACATTTTCCAACACAATGCATAAATTAAAGACTTATCCTTACCTCAGTGAGTGTTGGTTTTGGTTCCTGGTAACTTCGCAAGTTCCACCGACACCGCCGCCAACTTTAGGATCATTCCTCATTCCCACCATATAACACAATGTTAGTCTTTATTCCAAATATCAAATAAACAACTTATATTGCATTATTTAACCATATAAGATATTCATCATATCTTCGATGTTTCTAAACTACTTTCATCATAAGTTTACAACCATTTAAAACATGCATATTCATCTCATATTTCAACATTAGAAAGTAAACTCATCTTATACCTCTAGCATTTTACTCATTTTCCTCTTTTACCACATTTTTACTTTAGGGTTTTTGGGGTTTTTATTAATCAACCCACAAACCCTTTCCATTCTTGAAATACTACCTCTAAACCAATAGTTTACAAGATAAAACAACATAAAACGAACCATAACTCAAAAGGATGAGTTTCCATGGTTTCTCTCATTTTGAGAAGAGATCCATAATACCAAAAATGGGTTCTCAAGAGAGGAAGAGAATTAGGTTAGAGAGTTTTTACCTCTTCTCAAGCTCTTGAACAAGAATCAAAGCTCCTAGACCTTGGGAATGCTTTCTTCTCTCACCTCTCTTCAATTCTTAACCTAAAATGTGTTTGGGGTTTCCCTCATTTAATGTTCTCGCCATTTCTCGCCCAGGCGAGACAACTCTCGCTCAGGTGAGAATCCTCCAGTATAGCCCAGGATTTCTCCCTCCCAGGTAAACCTTCCCGCCCAAGCGAGAATCTCTCGCTCAAGCGAGGATCCCAGGACTGATACTATAATTTTAAAGACTTAAAATTTGGGGTGTTACATGTTATCTTGTCTGCTTTTAATGATGCTATAGCTGATGGTGTAAGCATCCTTTCAATTTCTATAGGAAGTTCCTACCAATAAAATTTTGAAGAAGATCCTCTCGCGTTTGGTTCATTTAATGCTATGGCAGGAGGAATACTCACAGTGAATTCTGCAGGTAACAATGGTCCTTTTCCAGCATCTGTTTCGAGTGTATCGCCGTGGATGCTAAGTGTAGCTGCGAGTACAATAGACCGAAGATTCATTGACAAGGTAGTTCTAGGGAATGAAAAAATACTAACAGGTAAATCGATAAATTCTTTTAGTTTAAATAGAAAAAAGTTAATCATTGCTAAGAAAAATAGTGAACCAAATTCAGAAAAATGTTCAAAAGATGGTGCTGATATATGCAAGTGCTTAGATAGAATTTTGGTGGAAGGAAAAATAGTTTTATGTAATGGATTTAGCGGCTATGCTGATTATGAAGGTGGGAAACCAATAGGTTCAATCATAAAGGATTTTGATGAAGGTTTCCCACCCTATGTCTCTCCATTACCATCATTGTTCTTGTCTGCAAATGACTATGATATTTTGAGATCATACACAAATTCATCAAAAATTCCAAAAGCTGAAATACTAAAGAGTGAGACAATTAAAGACCCCAATGCCCCTATCGTAGCTGAATTTTCTTCACGTGGGCCAAATACACTTGTTCCAGAAATTATGAAACCAGATATAAGCGCCCTAGGAGTGAATATCTTGGCGTCATTTTCACAAGTCATTTCTCCATCACATAATGGATATGATAAAAGGTCTGTGAAATATAACATAATATCAGGAACATCCATGTCATGCCCTCATGTTGCTGGAATAGCTACATATTTGAAAACATTTCATTTTGATTGGTCACCGTTAGCCATCAAATCTGCTATTATGACTTCAGCAAATCCTATGAAGGGTTCTAAGGATGAAGTTGGTGAATATGCTTATGGATCTGTCCATGTCAATCTGATTTTAGTTGTTCATCCTGGACTTATCTATGCCATCTCCATGGATGATTATAAACAAATGCTTTGTAACTTGGGCTATTATAGCACAAAAGTTAAATTAATCTCTAGTAAGAACAATTCTTGCTCCAACACTATTGATAGATCCCTGGTGAGAGATCTCAATTATCCTGCTCTTGCTATTGATGTTAAGTCAAACACATCTTTTACCATCAAATTTGAAAGAACAGTCACAAAAGTCGGCATAGGAAAATCAATTTATAAGGCGTCAATTTTACCAAATCCTAAAATCAAAATTACGGTGGTACCCGAGACTCGGTCATTCAAATCACTTTATGAGAAACAGTCTTTTGTCCTTACTGTCACCGGTAATGAATTACCTACGCAAACTGTAATTTCATCATTGCTATGGTCAAATGGCATCCAAAATGTGAGGAGTTCAATTATTGTAAATGTTTCCGATTAGATACTGTAAAAATATATATAATAAATTTAAGAGAGTTAGTACTATGTTTTCTATACTTGCATCTTTTCAAGAAAATAAAATATTAAAAATTTGAAAAATGTAAATTTTAATTTTTTTTCTATTTTTATCTTTTATTCAAAAAAGAAATTATCCACTATTTTTAGTTCTGTATAGATATGACGTAATTATCTTAGTTCGTCAATATGTCAATCTCATCAAAGAAATGTTTTCTAAGTTGTAAATCCTATAAATAAGATAGCTTAACAAACAAACAAAAATCAAAAAGAAATAAATCACGAGAACTTGCGTGCGCTACTAAATTTTATTCTTCTGCTCATTTTTTCTTCTATTTCATCTACTTTCAAGAAAATAATACTGAAAGATAGAAAACAAAATTTTAATTGATTGGGGTTGCTAGAGGTGCACTTTTTCATGATCCATTATAATATAACAAATCTTTTAGAGGTCATTCATGTAATATTTTGGCAAATCACTATTGAAACAACGAAACCTCCGTAGAAGTGTAAATGTTAAAAGGCAACAAATGCACCATCTTATAAATGTATGGTACTTTAGAACGGAGATCAGGTGTCCCATTTCTTATCCCCATTTACATTCCGGTCCAATTAAAAAGTGCAACTTAATTAAAATTAAAAATTATAAATACAAAAATTAACATTTTTACATTCAAGTTCAGGACGTTACCTGATTCTCTAAATCATTCCTTCAAGGAAAAGTAAGCATATTCCAAAAGACATATTGAGGAGAACAATATATAAAGCGTATAATCTGAACAAGAATTGTCTAAATGTACATTAATAATAAATATATAAATGTTTATGAAAACTATATAGTAACGATTTAATTAGCCTTAATATTGATTAATATTGATTGTTGAAGAAGAAGCCAACATAGGCTTGTTCTATAACTATGATTCAAACAACGGTAATAAATAATAAACATTGACCAATCATTCTTAGTGCGATATTATGTATATGAAATTCATCTATCCTATGAATACAAATACCTTAGAAAACGTTTTCAAACAGTTTAGAACTTAAAGAAAACATTATGCAAAAAGAGCCCATTTTTTAAAAACATTAATGTTAAGTTTGAAAATGCCAGATTTACTAACAAGGGTGAAGATCGAGTGAACCCAACGCGACTAGTAATACGTAAAAGGAGACTTAACCATATCCTTCTGATAGTAGTCGTAATCTTTGGGAAGCTTGAAGAAGCTAAACTTTATGTCATTGAATCCATAAAGTACCCTCTTGACAAAGTGAGACTAAACAATAAAAAGGTATGTGACAAAGTGTGTGCAAACATAACTCAACCCCTAATACATATCATAGGTTTTCCACATCACTTGTTAAAATTATTAGATACCCAATGCATATCATATATGCTGAACACACCTCATGATAAACCATATTCAATATAAGACTAACACTTGCACTAAGGAATGGAGATCCTCTCTAATACTGGAAAGTCCACTAATTAGGTGAGAATTGTAACACCTTAAATTCTAATTTTCCTGAGTGAAGTGAGACTTAGAGGTACTGGGAGATACTGGGCAATTCTCGCTTGGGGCCCAAGGGTCTCGCCCAAGCGAGGAGCTCAAAGTTTATCATAGGATTTTTCTAGGACTCTCGCCTGAGCGAGAGTTGGCTCGCTTAAACGAGAGAGAGATTGTGAACACTGTTGGATTCTCGCCTGAGCGAGGGTAGGCTCGCTTAAGCGAGAGGGTGTGTAAGGACCAAAATTTTCACCATAGAAATTTTCGTTCATTTTAACCCATTTATACATGGTTTCCCAATTATATCATACATTAATACCCCTAAACTTTAAATCATCCTTTTCTTTTATCATTTAATAACTGGAAATACATTTGTTTTAAGGACCCAAATTCTACACTTGAAAGTTGTGTTTATTTTAATCCTTATGCTTGAATTCCCAAGTTACATCATACATATATTTCCTTTAACCTTTTAAATCATCCATTTCTTTAATTATCTAGTAACTCTAATCATACAATTTAAGTTTCATACCATGCTACCCTTAATTGCAGAAAAACATAATTCATATTACTATCTCCTGGTAACTACCGCATACAACTAGCTATGAGTTTCCAAAATACCCATAGCTACAAATATCCAGAGTTACAAATATCCAGAATTAAAATTATCCAAAATAGCATTTAGTCAGTCATAATACAAAAATGGCAAAACAAAGGAACCCAGGTTTTAAGCTGTAACACCCCAAATTTTAAGTCTTTAAAATTATAATATCAGTCCTCGGATCCTCGCTTGAGCGAGAGATTCTTGCTTGGGCGAGAGAGGTTGACCTGGGAGGGTGAAATCCTGGGCTATACTGGAGGATTCTCGCCTGAGCGAGAGTTGTCTCGCCTGGATGAGAAATAGCATTTTGGGCTGATAGGCACTGTGAGATTCTCGCTTGAGCGAGAATCCCTCGCTTGAGCGAGAGGGTCAGAGTTGAGTTTTTAAAATGGGTGGGATTTTCTCGCTTGAGCGAGAGAAAGCTCGCTTAAGCGAGAACCCGACGAGAACATTAAATGAGGGAAACCCCAAACACATTTTTAGGTTAAGAATTGAAGAGATGTGAGAGAAGAGATCATTCCCAAGGTCTAGGAGCTTTGATTCTTGTTCAAGAGTTTAAGAAGAGGTAAATCTCTCTATCCTAACTCTCTTCTTCTCTTGAGAACCCATTTTTGGTATTATGGATCTCTTCTCAAAGTGGGAAATACCATGGAAACTCTCTCTTTCATGTTATGTGGTGGGAATGAGGAAAGATCCTAAGTTTGGAGGTGGTGTCGGTGGAACTTACGAAGTCACCAAAAACCAAACCCAACACTCACCGAGGTAAGGATAAGTCTTTAATTTATGCATTGTGTTGGAAAATGCGTAGATTTTTTGTTATGGATGATGGATAAAGTGTGAATCACTTAATCATTATGAACATATCTGGGTATGTTGATAATGATTAGAAGTGAGTTTATGGTTTACTTATTGGGGGAGTACCAATGGAAATAAGACTCGAAATGAGATCATGAAATGTAAGTCACTTTGTAGTTACAGGCATATCCGCTATGCTGTAATGATGTCGGGTGCATTTATTGTATATTTATTGGGAGAGTACCAATGGAAATAAGACTCGAATGAAAGCAATAAATTGTAAGTCACTTTGTAGTTACAAGCATATACGTTATACTGTAATGATGTCGGATGCATTTATTGTCTATTTATTGGGAGAGTACCAATGGAAATAAGACTCGAAACGAAAACAATAAATTGTAAGTCACTTTGTTGTTACAGGCATATACGCTATGCTGTAATGATGTCGGGTGCATTTATTGTCTGTTTATTGGTGGAGTGCCAATGGAAATAAAACTCGGAAAAAAAGAAATAAATGGTAAATCACTGAGTCATTACAAATATATATGGGTATGTTTGTAGTGATGACGAGCGGATTTATGGTTTATGTATTGGTGGAGTGCCAATGAAAATAAAACTCGTTTTAGCCGACCAGAATGGGTTAGCGACTCTAGCTCGAGTTATGTAGCATGGTTTTTCAAATTACCGATGACGGAAATGGTTTTTAAGAGTATTTAATTTATATCATCGTTTAAACCTATTAAATGTGGATTAACTTACATTGAAGTTTTACTGAATTAATGACTTATCCCTTTGTGTTGTTTGTCTATGATAAATGTTAATCCCATTGCATGTAGGTGGACTGATCGAGGCCGTACTCGATACAAATAATATAACAATAAAGTATAGTACTAGGAAGTGACTCCTAGGTCGTTTCCCAAAGATTATCTTTCACACAATGGTTCAAACACCTTACACGCACACACACAATGGGGGGTTTTAGTGGTTGTTATGCTATGAAATTAAGCTAAAATAGAACACAAACAGAAAACAGAATAGTAAAGAGGCTAAATCCCTTTGGTTTCCTTGTTCACAACTCAATCCTCGGTTTCAATATATCAAAATCAGATTCTCAGTGTTCCTTTGTTGAGAGTCGATTAACTAAGCGATGATCAACTCACAGTTAAATTGCTAAACCTCTAACTAAGCGAAATTGGCATAAGCAACAAACAGTTAACAATGTCACACGAATCAAAGCATCAATTTCAGATTCTACACATTGAATTCCTAATCTGTTCATAACTCTAATGTTAAGCTTCAACTAAGCGAATTCAACATAAACATAGAGCATTTACAGATTCACATAAACTAAGCGATTATGTGCTAGAGAACTAATTAACTAAGCGAAAATCAGTTCACAAACCTAAAACAACATCATGGAATTAAGCAAACCATAACATGAAATAGGATAGAAGCTTCAACAACATAAAACCGAAAATTGCATTAACAACAACATAGAAACCGAAAATGCATTAAGCACTAAACCTCAAGAGTGTGATACATTACCAAAGGAATTTAGCACTAAACTTCTAGCCTTCCATGGAGGAAGAAGCAAAACCGAATTTGGAGGAGGAAGAAGATGGAAAACGAAAACCTAAAGGAACCCCAAAAGGGAGAAACAAAAATGTAATGTAGAGTTGTGTTTGAAAACGAAATTCTAAGCTTATTAAAGGGTAAAACCGAAATGGGCCCTAAACAATGGGCCCAAAACCTAAAACGGAATTAAAAATCCTATAACTAAATACAATCTTCACTTTAGCACACATCTTCCACTTGTAATGCCCAAAATGTCCTTGGTGCCAAATATGTCCTGAAAATGGAATTAGATTTAATTAGGCTAAATAATCCCAAATTAACTCATTTTAGGAATAATAGTCCAATAAAGCCTAAAACACTAAACAATGCCAAATAAAGTCAATTAGACACCAAGAATCATTAACAATGGTAAAATAAGGTTATTAATAGTGTGTAATATTTGACTCATCATGGACGGAGAAGGATGATTTTTGAGTAGGGGATTAGAGACCTTTGTTTTTGATGTCTCTTTATCCATTCTTTTGTAACTTTAATTGATTGTAATTGAAGTAACTAATTGTATTATGAATACTATTTTTGTACATGATATTGATCATGGAGACTAGTAACTCGGGATATACGTAGCTATGGGTGTTTTGGAAACCCATAGCTAATTATATGCGGTGGTTACTAGATTATATTAATGAATTATGTTTTTCTTCTATCGAATGTTGTATGTTTCTTTTGGTTCATAGATCGGGTGTGAGGGAGAAGCGAAACATTTAAAATAAATTTAGTCACTCGGTAATTACGATTGAATGTTAAAGGTATGGAATTGGATTAAATAAGGAAAAAATTTCAAGGGTAGAATTTCGGGTCGTTACAATATGGTATCAGAGCATAGTAAATCCTGTGACCTAGGATATGGCCTTGCATGCTTCTTTGTATCCTTATGTGCTGAAGTTGTTTGAATGATACTAAATGTTAAGTGTTGTGTGCACTGTATTTATACAATTCGCTTACTAACAATTGAGTGAGTACAGATACTCATGGCAGGAAGAGGAAGAGGAAGAGGAAGAGGAAGAGGGGCGAGTCAGAATGTCCCGAATGATTTATTATCTCAAATGGTGGCGGCACTACAGCAGGTCAAGGAGAACTTGCAGAACCTGAACCAAAATCTGACACCAAGCCCAAATCCACATCCACTAGTTCCACCTGGGCCGACAGAATATCGGGGCTTAGATGAGTTCTGTAGGAGGAACCCCACTCAGTTCCAAGGGGGATTTGCTCCTGAAGCTGCCATCAAGTGGGTCCAAGGGGTAGAGCGGATCTTCAGAGCCATGAACTGCACTGAGGCTCAGAAACTAACCTATGCTACTTACATGCTGGTGACCGAGGCTCAGAACTAGTGGGATTTCTGAAGTTGGAACAGGGGAACATGTCAGTAGGAGACTATGCGGCCAAGTTTGAAGAGTTGGCCCATTTTTGCCCCTACGCCGAGTTGGAAATGGACGAAAGGTCCAAATGTGCCAAGTTCGAATCAGGTTTGAAGCCGAAGTTAAAAAGTATGTTTGGGCACCAAGAGATTGCCGATTTTCCTACTCTGGTGAACAAGTGTAGGGTGTATGAAGATGATTTAGCAGCTAATGAAGCAGCGACATCTAAGGTGGTTCTTCCCAAACACTTTGGTCCTCAACGAAACTTTCTGAAAGTGTGCATGTCAAGAGGAACACTTTGGAAAGCTCTCCTTATATGACTTGGTTTTGATGAGGACAACTTGTGCTAACATGAGCTTGAAGATCATCAACAAATCAACATGCTTAAGCCTTCCGATTGGTATCTTGCTTAGACTAGATTAGTTTAGGTTGAGTCCAAGGCTTAAGTCACCTAATACATATCTCAATTGCATAAATCTTTTAAATCTTTTTCATCTTGAGATATGTCATTCATAATATGTTCATGCATCATATAAATACATGTATATGTGCATTCTAGGCATAATCTAAGTATTAAACATGTATGAATTTAAGTGCATAACATATTTGAAGTTTTTACACATGAAAGTGTGCTGTTAATCGATTACCACTTGGCTTAATCGATTAATCTAACTGTTTGCACAGTGTAATCGATTACAACAAATGTCAATCGATTAATCTAACATTTTTGTAAAGCTTAATCGATTAAAGCTGTCGTTAATCGATTAACTGGGCTTTTATTTCAATTCTTTATAAACTGCATTTTCAGAATTGATCTCATATGTTGCATGTTAAATTTTTAGAGAGTTAGAGCATATTTTCGTGTTAATTGTTGCATCTAGTTGTAAATGCATTTGTGAGCTTAGAAAAGAGAGAATTCTATGCTTTAGGATTGAGTGCTTTTCATGATACATTTCTCATCTTTTCTTGTCACATGTTCTTGCATTTTTACATGATTCTTGATTAGATGTTTACACATTATGCATTCTGTTTTTCACTAATACATTTTTCATATTGCATGAGCTTGTATTAGGTGATTAGAGTAAAGCCTTATCTTGTTAGATATAAGTCTTGTTATAGCTTAAATTTACTCTGTATTGTTTTGTTTGAAAAAGTGTTGTAATTGTGGGAATCTCAAGGTGTCATATCACCAAGAGATTGAGTGTGTCTTCACTGAGTGTTAGACTTAGGGATAAGTAAAGAACAAGGTTCTTGGCTGGGGCTACGCCGAAAGAAAGGTTTTCTTTGTCGGTAGGAAGGGAGTCAAACCATAGAATAGGTTTCTTTTTATCTTGTAAGTGTCTAATTGTTGTAATTGGATAGTGTGTATGTAATTAACATTCATTCAATTATAGTGAAGAAAAATCTCCCAAATCAGCCGGGAGGCCTGGATGTAGTTTGCGGTGGACAAGCAAACGAACCAGGATAAAATTCTTGTTGCAGGACTTTTTCTATCTCTATCTCTTTATTGCATTTGA
Organism: Lupinus albus; assembly: GCA_009771035.1. Taxonomy (NCBI): domain Eukaryota; kingdom Viridiplantae; phylum Streptophyta; class Magnoliopsida; order Fabales; family Fabaceae; genus Lupinus; species Lupinus albus. The sequence continues at coordinate 9,068,738 of CM020022.1, read as the reverse complement.
TCGATTATTTTGTCAAGTAGATTTAATTGATAAGTAGTGTCTATACTGTTTTACTTGTACTCTGATAATATTCTGTAAGCCTGGTATAATCGTTTCATTATCAATTAATTGTCGAGCAAGAAACTGTACTTGCATTTGCTTTCTGTCTTGGTTTAATCGATTAAGTGTGGTGTGTTAATCGATTACTTTAATCTGTTAATCGATTACGTGGACTGTGTTGAAAGTGTTAATCGATTATCCTGTTCTGTTAATCGATTAATCAAGGTGTTTTTCAGCATTAAGTGTTGTTTTCGAAAAGCGGACACTCTAACCGCTACACCTATTCAACCCCCCCCTTCTAGGTGTATTGTAATCACTGATACCTAACAAGTGGTATCAGAGCTAGTGCGAAGTGCTAGCTCAACCGCGTATTCGTGATCCTTAGGGAAAAACGAATGGGTTCGTCAAACCCATTTGGTGGTGATGGTTCATCCATTAATCGACCACCTATATTCAGTGGTGAAGGGTATGCCTACTGGAAAGTCCGCATGCAAATTTTTATTGAAGCCATAGACTCGGATATTTGGGAATCCGTAGTCAACGGCCCTTTCGTTCCACAACATCTTGTGGACAATGAACCTAAAGACAAGCCTAAAAGTCTATGGACCGATGATGAGCGCAAAAAGGTGCAGCATAATCTACGCGCCAAAAATATCATCACATCGGCCCTATCCTATGATGAGTTCTTTAGAGTTTCGCAGTGCCAAAATGCAAAAGAAATGTGGGACACTTTACAAGTGACTCATGAAGGCACTAGCGAAGTCAAGCGCGCTAGATTAAATGCGCTTACCCATGAGTATGAGTTATTTCGCATGTTACCTAGTGAATCAATTTGTGATATGCAAAAGCGATTTACTCATATTATTAATCATTTAGTTGCTCTAGATAAATCTTTTGCCAGAGGTGAACTAACTAATAAAGTTTTGCGTTGTCTTGACAGGAAATGGCAACCAAAAGTAACTGCAATTGTTGAATCCAAAGATTTGGACTCTATGCCTCTAGCTACTCTATTTGGAAAACTTCAAGAGCACGAAATGGAATTGGGGCGCTTGACTATGCACGAAGATTCAGATCGGAAAAAGAAAAACATCACATTAAAGGCCACGACCTCCAAATCAAAAGAAGATAAAGATGATGATGAATCTGACTCCGATCTAGATGATGAAACTATGAATCTCCTTGTTCGCAAATTTAGCAAATTCATCAAAAGAAAAGGAGGATTCAAGAAGTTTCAGAAGAAAGAAGCGAAAGAGTCAACCAACAAAGGCAAGAACAACAAAGATCGCTTCACTTGCCATGAGTGTGGAAAAGCCGGACATATGAGATTTCAATGTCCTACCTATCTGAAAAAGGTTGATTCAGAGAAGAGCACTCCCAGGGAATTCAAATCCAAGAAAGCTTACATTGTATGGGATGTACCTGAGGAGGAAACAACATCAAGCACTTCTAGTGAGGAGGAGTCAGCGAAGCTGTGTCTGATGGTCAGATCTGACAACAATGGCAACTCAGACTCACACGAGGATAATGATGAGGTATATTCCGACACCTCATCCACTTCGGATGACTTACCCTCTTATGAAGTTTTATATAATGCTTATGTTGAGTTACATGAGGAATTAAAGAAATTGGCTAGAGTTAATGTTGATCAGAAAAGGGAAATCCTTAGAAATGAAAAGAAACTAAGCCAATTACAAAAAGAATTAGATGAATTAAAATTAGAAAATGAAACCTTAGATCTCATCTATTCTTGTAACACATGTGACTGCTCTGCTGATAATTTATGTCTAAAGCCTGTATGTGAGACTTGCGAGATTTTGCAAGAAGACAATCTTAAACTAAAAGAAAAACTCGAACGTCTCACAAACAGTAAACAGCAATTAGACACTCTGCTCAGTCAAACAAGAAATGTTGGTGATCGTACTGGTCTAGGTTATACTCGCTCTGCTAAAAACAAGAGACCATATAGAAAACCTGTAGTTATTACTAAGGATAAAAATCGTAGGCGCTCTCCTACTTGCTTTTATTGTAATACGTATGGTCATACCTCTTACTCTTGTTACATTAGAAAATATGGTATACCTAGCGGGGCTTATGTATGGATAAAGAAGGGAGATAATTCCCTAATCACTAACAGAAAAGGACCCAACATAATTTGGGTACCTGAGAAAAGCAGGTGATCTATTTTGCAGGTATGTCTTCGAACACAAGGACAAAAATGGTACTTAGACAGTGGATGTTCGAGACATATGACAGGTGACAGATCAAATTTCCTGGATCTATCACTTAAAGGAAAAGGATACGTCACGTACGGAGACAACAATAAGGGAAAGATACTTGGTACCGGAACAGTTGGTAACTCATCTCATACTCAAATTGAAAATGTTCTGTATGTTGAAGGACTAGAACATAATCTTCTAAGTATAAGTCAACTCTGTGACAAAGGTAATCGAGTATCTTTTGATTCTGACTGTTGCATCATTCGTGACATTTTATCTAATAATGTTAAATTCGTTGGTCATCGTATAAATAATATTTACATGGTTAACTTGGATGATGTCACCACATTATTTTCAAAATGTTTCATTTCTAAAGAAGATGACATCTGGCTCTGGCACAGACGCGTTGCACACATCCATATAAAACATCTAGATAAATTGTCATCAAACCAACTAGTTGAAGGGCTACCAAAACTAAATTTCAAAACTAAAGAGATTTGTGACACTTGTCAAAAGTGTAAACAAACCAAAAATTCTTTTAAAAACAAAAATGTGATATCCACTTCAAGACCTTTGGAGTTACTCCATATGGACTTGTTTGGACCATCACAAATCATGAGTTTTGGTGGTAGCTACTATGCTTTAGTTATTGTTGATGATTTCTCTCGTTTTACATGGACATTATTTTTATCTGCTAAAAGCGACGCTTTCAAATCTTTTAAAAATCTTGCCAAGCAAATCCAAAACCAACTTAACCTGAAAATAGTATATATACGAAGTGATCACGGGGGGGAATTTGAGAACTTTCAGTTCGACAAATTCTGTGATAAGCACGGCATTATGCATCAGTTCTCTGCTCCTCGCACTCCACAACAAAATGGAGTTGTTGAAAGGAAAAATCGTGTGTTAGAAGAATTAGCGAGAACCATGCTTAATGAAAGTAATACCCCTAAATATTTCTGGGCAGATGCAGTTCATACTGCATGCTATGTTATAAATCGAGTATTGTTAAGGCCTAATTTGAATAAAACTCCTTATGAACTATTAAAAGGCCGTAAACCAAACATATCCCATCTTCACGCTTTCGGTTGCAAATGTTTTATATTAAATAATGGAAAGCGGGCTTTAGGAAAATTTGATTCAAAAGCCGATGAGGGAATATTTTTGGGATACTCGATTCATAGCAAAGCGTTCAGAATCTTTAATAAGTATTCTATGCAAGTTGAAGAGTCTATCCATGTACAGTTTGATGAATCTTCTCCAAAAGAGAAGAGAAAGGCTGTTTCTGATGATGTTGCAGGTGCTTTGGAAGAAGCATACTCAAAGAACATGGATAATGTAGAAGCAACCGATGAAGAACGTCAAAACAAATCTCAGGAGCATTCAGATATGCCAATTGTGTGGAAAACCAAGAAAGCTCACCCGATCGATAAAGTAATAGGTGACATATCTACGGGAGTGGTAACCCGTAGTTCCTTACGAAACTTCTGTAATTTCGTAGCCTTTGTATCTCAAATTGAGCCTAAGACCATTGATGAGGCCATTGAGGATGTACACTGGGGTATAGCTATGCAAGAAGAGCTAAACCAGTTCGAACGTAATAATGTTTGGGACTTGGTCCCTAAACCTAAAGATCATCCTGTGATTGGTACTCGATGGGTCTTCAGAAACAAGCTTGATGAATCAGGCTTGATCATTCGAAATAAAGCACGCTTGGTGGCCCAAGGCTACAACCAGGAGGAAGGTATCGATTATGACGAAACCTATGCTCCTGTAGCCAGATTAGAGGCCATCAGGATGCTACTTTCCTTTGCATCAATTATGAACTTCAAATTATTTCAGATGGACGTAAAAAGCGCCTTCTTGAATGGCTATATTCAAGAAGAAGTTTATGTTAACCAACCGCCTGGTTTTGAAAATTTTAAATATCCGAACCATGTTTATAAACTTAAAAAGGCACTCTATGGTCTCAAACAAGCTCCTAGAGCTTGGTATGATAGACTTAGTACCTTTCTTTTAGAAAAAGGGTTCGAAAGAGGCTTGGTTGACACAACGCTTTTTATTCGTAAATCAGAAAACTCTGTATTACTTGTGCAAATATATGTAGATGACATAATTTTTGGATCTACTAATGATATTTTGTGTAAGGATTTTTCTGAGATGATGCAGGGGGAGTTCGAAATGTCTATGATGGGAGAACTTACGTTCTTTCTAGGACTTCAGATAAAGCAACTAGAAAGTGGTATTTTCATCCATCAGACAAAGTATTGCAAAGAGCTGCTCAAGAAATTTGAGATGAACAATTGTAAGGAAGCTTCCACTCCTATGGCATCTGCTTGCTACCTAGATAAGGACGAAAAAGGAAAAACTATAGAGGTAACAAAGTATCGAGGAATTATTGGGTCTTTACTTTACTTAACTGCAAGTAGGCCTGATATCATGTTTAGTGTATGCATGTGTGCTAGATTTCAGTCATCTCCTAAAGAATCACATCTTACAACTGTTAAAAGAATCATGAGATACTTAAAAGGAACAACTAACATGGGATTATGGTATCCTCGGGATGCCTCATTATCCTTGGTAGGTTATTCCGATTCCGATTTCGCCGGATGTAAATTGGATCGGAAAAGCACTAGTGGTACTTGTCACTTGTTGGGGAGTTCATTAGTAGCATGGCACAGCAAAAAGCAAGCTTGTGTTGCTCTGTCCACCGCCGAAGCGGAATACATTGCCGCTGGTGTGTGTTGCGCTCAAATCCTCTGGATGAAGCAGCAACTCAAGGACTATGGTCTTAATATTGAAAAGATCCCTATTAAATGCGATAACACAAGTGCTATAAACCTTTCCAAGAATCCCGTCTTGCATTCTAGAACTAAGCATATAGAAATTAGACATCATTTTCTGCGTGATCATGTACAAAAAGGTGATTGCGTTCTTGAATTTGTTGAAACTTCTAAACAATTAGCTGATATTTTCACCAAGCCCCTTCCCAGGGATACTTTCTTTGTTCTAAGGAGAGAACTTGGAATTCTTGATGAACAATACCTTGATTAAAATTGTTTAGGTGTTTACATTATCGTCTAGTTTCTCTATGTCTTTGTTTCTTTAGCTGTTCGATATTTGTGTCTCTTGATTATTATTATTTTTTTTGTGATTCTGGATGTTTAAATAAATCTGTCACATTGCATGCCAAAGCCTTAAGAAGTTGAAACCATTTTACTGCCTGAAAAATTCTCTTTTCTATGCATTAATCGATTAAATATTCAATTAATCGATTACCTGGGCATCAGTTGCTTGAAAATTCGAAATTATACTATAAGTAATCGATTACATTTTCACTTAATCGATTACCTGGGCATCAGTTCTTTCAAAAAATTCGAAATTTCACACTGATTAATCGATTAACCCTGCCCGTTAATCGATTAAAACCAGTTTTATAAAGGCAAACAGTAGCTCGGTTTCACACTTTTTTTTTTCTGGTTTTCTCTCTTTCTCCTTTCTGCTTTGAGATACTAAATCTATAACACAACTAATCCAAAGTGCATCAAAAGTAGAAACACCTATTCCTAACCCTCTTAAAACCATCAAGGAATCATCTCTTTGCATCCTCATCATATCCCATTTCCAAGGTTCCACTAAACATAACCTAGGTTAGGTTTGCCTACACTCATATTTGACCTCTCACTGCCATTTCGGTTTCTGCCACATTATGGAGCAAAGTCGTCCTAAAAGGGTCAAAACATCAGCCACTCGTGTACGAAGACGAGAGGTCGGTTCGCCTTCTGCTCGGGACCGTGGTGACCCCTACTATTCACTCATTCTGCAAGAGACTCGTATGGCGAAATTCCAAGGTCGGAAACCTACATATATACGGTATGTTGACTTAACTTGGTTATCGGAACAGAACTTTAGCTTCCCGCATGACATGGAAGCTCAGGGAACTATTCAGTTCATGGAATTAAAGGGACAAGTCTACCCTGCTCTCGTTAGGGAATTCTATGCTAACTTTAGATATAAGGATGGAAAATATTGGTCAATGATTTCTGGAAATTTGTTTGAACTCAACGATGAAATTTTCATGAATGTCGGTGGTTTATCGTCTTCTGGATATAGTATAGGAGATTGTTCCTGGGTAAAGGAAAATTTTGATCCTACAGAAGTCTACAAGTCTTTTCTAAGAGGCCCTCATTTATACATTCAGGGTCAACTGACCAAAGCTGGGTCACTTTCTGTTGAGAACAGGCTGCTACACTACATTATTGCTTACATCCTAGTACAGAGGAACACAAATCATGCACAGCCTACTGTGAATGATTTACGCTTCATGTATGCAGTGAAGAATAATGTGATGATTAATTGGCCTGAGGAGATCTTGAAAATTATGAACAGTGTATCTTTATCTCAGTCGAAGCTGCTTCCCTACAGTATCTTCATATCACGCATCGTTGACTATTTGCGCATTGACGTTTCCGATACTATCATTGTTGAATATACCGACAAGGATCATCTGGTTGGTGAAAGCCTCATACATAAGATGGGTATATACAAGTATGGTAGTACTTGGCAATACCAAGAGGACTACACCACTTTTGGTCTGGATTTATCTGATGATGATAATCAGGATGACACAGATAATCAGCATGCTACAGCTCAGGGGGAGCCTTCTGGATCAGCACCTCAGAAATCTGCTTTTGGATTCGATCAGTTGGAAGCTATGGAGCAACGGCTTAACAACCGTATGGATCTTCACTTCCAAGGACTAAAAGACTCATACTTTGTTGGTATGGAACAGTATGAGGAGCGACAAACTGCGTATTCGGATAACCAATTTCGGGAGTTGAGGAGTCTGATTCAATCTACGGCTGAAGCTCAGAATGCCTTGTTTTGTTCAGAATTTCAGAAGCTATCTATGCTAATCAGGGGAGATCAGAACATTGTCACTTTTGTTGATCACACTGACGATCCTCATCCTCCACCTCAACCTTAGTTTAGAAGACTTTAGGCCTAGGATATCTTACCTTAGGTTTATTTCTTCTTTTTGGCACTCTTTGGATTTAGATACTGTTATGGATTCGAGTATTTCTGTTGCGTGCCTCTTTATGTTGTTAATTGACATTTTCTGGTTTATCTGGTTGCTAAACATTGTTACTCTTTCTGCTATTTTTTTTAACTATGTCGAATAGCCTACTATGTTTATGTGTATGGTTCTTGATCGTATGAGATTTTCGGCCTTGATATGGTTCATCTCGTATGCTGTTCACTTTACTTGTTTGGCTATTTCTGTTGTATAAACTTGCGCACTTGTTTAATCCTCTTTAATGTAAAACAGGTTAATTGTTATATCCCAATATTAACTCATTAACTGTGTTTTATGCATTACTCATATCTCTGCCTCTATTTTGACCTGGGTTATCTTTTTGATAATGTCAAAAGGGGGAGAAAGGTTGTTTTGTTTGTTTTCTGATTGTGCAGGTTGATCGAAATAACAGCTTCCGATATTTGCGCATCATATCAACCTTGCCAACACAATCTTCAAGCTATTTACATTTGATGTGGAGTTTGTCATCATCAAAAAGGGGGAGATTGAAAGTGTGCATGTCAAGAGGAACACTTTGGAAAGCTCTCCTTATATGACTTGGTTTTGATGAGGACAACTTGTGCTAACATGAGCTTGAAGATCATCAACAAATCAACATGCTTAAGCCTTCCGATTGGTATCTTGCTTAGACTAGATTAGTTTAGGTTGAGTCCAAGGCTTAAGTCACCTAATACATATCTCAATTGCATAAATCTTTTAAATCTTTTTCATCTTGAGATATGTCATTCATAATATGTTCATGCATCATATAAATACATGTATATGTGCATTCTAGGCATAATCTAAGTATTAAACATGTATGAATTTAAGTGCATAACATATTTGAAGTTTTTACACATGAAAGTGTGCTGTTAATCGATTACCACTTGGCTTAATCGATTAATCTAACTGTTTGCACAGTGTAATCGATTACAACAAATGTCAATCGATTAATCTAACATTTTTGTAAAGCTTAATCGATTAAAGCTGTCGTTAATCGATTAACTGGGCTTTTATTTCAATTCTTTATAAACTGCATTTTCAGAATTGATCTCATATGTTGCATGTTAAATTTTTAGAGAGTTAGAGCATATTTTCGTGTTAATTGTTGCATCTAGTTGTAAATGCATTTGTGAGCTTAGAAAAGAGAGAATTCTATGCTTTAGGATTGAGTGCTTTTCATGATACATTTCTCATCTTTTCTTGTCACATGTTCTTGCATTTTTACATGATTCTTGATTAGATGTTTACACATTATGCATTCTGTTTTTCACTAATACATTTTTCATATTGCATGAGCTTGTATTAGGTGATTAGAGTAAAGCCTTATCTTGTTAGATATAAGTCTTGTTATAGCTTAAATTTACTCTGTATTGTTTTGTTTGAAAAAGTGTTGTAATTGTGGGAATCTCAAGGTGTCATATCACCAAGAGATTGAGTGTGTCTTCACTGAGTGTTAGACTTAGGGATAAGTAAAGAACAAGGTTCTTGGCTGGGGCTACGCCGAAAGAAAGGTTTTCTTTGTCGGTAGGAAGGGAGTCAAACCATAGAATAGGTTTCTTTTTATCTTGTAAGTGTCTAATTGTTGTAATTGGATAGTGTGTATGTAATTAACATTCATTCAATTATAGTGAAGAAAAATCTCCCAAATCAGCCGGGAGGCCTGGATGTAGTTTGCGGTGGACAAGCAAACGAACCAGGATAAAATTCTTGTTGCAGGACTTTTTCTATCTCTATCTCTTTATTGCATTTGATCGATTATTTTGTCAAGTAGATTTAATTGATAAGTAGTGTCTATACTGTTTTACTTGTACTCTGATAATATTCTGTAAGCCTGGTATAATCGTTTCATTATCAATTAATTGTCGAGCAAGAAACTGTACTTGCATTTGCTTTCTGTCTTGGTTTAATCGATTAAGTGTGGTGTGTTAATCGATTACTTTAATCTGTTAATCGATTACGTGGACTGTGTTGAAAGTGTTAATCGATTATCCTGTTCTGTTAATCGATTAATCAAGGTGTTTTTCAGCATTAAGTGTTGTTTTCGAAAAGCGGACACTCTAACCGCTACACCTATTCAACCCCCCCCTTCTAGGTGTATTGTAATCACTGATACCTAACACTTTCCTCAAGGAAAAGGGAAAGGGAAGGCGTTTCATGAGGAGAGGAAGCCTTACTTTCCTCCGGCGAGTAATCGGAGTTATCCTTCGCATGGGTCGAGGACTCATGTCACTACTGGAGGGTCACGGTTGAACACTCCCTCTCTGTGCAACAAATGTGGTCGAATGCATGTCGGTGACTCGTGCCCCGGAATGGCGATTACTTGCTTTTATTGCAAGGAGGTGGGACATATTCAAAGAAATTGTCCTAAGCTACCGCAAAGCGTGAATGTTGTGAGGGTTGAACGGCCTCGATCCACGGGCAGAGTGTTCACCATGAGTGGTGCAGAGGCATCAGGCGTAGATGGCCTGATTAAAGGTAATTGCATGGTGTCAGGTATTCCTCTTTTAGTGTTGTTTGATTCGGGAGCGACACACTCCTTTGTATCTATTGACTGCATGGATAGACTGAATTTACCAACTGAGTCGTTTCCTTTCGACTTGGTCGTGTCCACCCCAACTGATGTGCTTGTGGTGGTGTCGACAGTTGTGTCTCGGTGGCTAGTGGTGGTGAACGGTAGGGATTTTACTGTGGACTTAATCTTCTTACCACTGTCCCAGTTAGATTTGATTCTGGGAATGGACTGATTATCAGCAAATCATGTGGTGCTAAATTGTGCTGATAAGACCGTGATGTTTAGAAATCCAGATGGGATTTCGGAGGGAGTCAGTTGTATGAAGCCGATGTCGGCAAAAGAAGTCAGGACTTCCTGTAAGGAGGGAGGGACCGTGTTCATATTGTTGGCGTCCCAGGAAGGTATTGAGAAGTCCAAGGTTGAGGACATTCCAATAGTTCGTGAGTTTCCGGAAGTCTTTCCTGTTGATATTCCGTAATTACCTTCCGTGAGAGAAGTTGAATTCTCCATTGATTTAGTGCCAGGAACGGGACCCATTTCTATAGCTCCTTATAGAATGGCACCGTTAGAGTTAACTGAGCTGAAAAAGAAGGTTGAGGAATTGTTGGCTAAGAAATTTATTCGCCCGAGTGTCTCACCGTGGGGCGCACCTGTTTTGCTAGTTAAGAAAAAGGATGGTATTATGTGATTGTGTACCGATTACAGGCAGTTGAACAAGGTTACGATTAAGAAAAATACCCATTGCCTCGGATTGATGACTTGATGGATCAGTTGAGAGGGGCAGTAGTGTTTTTTATGATTGATATTCGATCGGGCTACCATCAACTTCGGGTGAAAACAGATGATATTCCAAAGACTGCTTTTAGGACAAGGTATGGACATTTCGAGTATTTGGTCATGCCTTTTGGCGTAACAAATGCTCCAGCAATATTTACCGACTACATGAATCAGAATTTCCATCCGTATTTGGATTCGTTTGTAGTGGTATTTATTGATGACATTCTGGTTTACTCTAAAAGCCGAGAGGAACATGCAGAGCACCTAAGGATTGTTCTAGAACTCCTGAGTAAGAACCATCTTTATGCGAAATTGTCTTAGTGTGAATTCTGGTTGGAGTCGGTGATCGTTCTTGGACATGTGATAACCAAGGAAGGAGTAGTTGTGGATCCTGCAAAAGTTGAAGCGGTTATGGAATGGGTCGTGCCCAAATCGGTTACCGAAATCCGGAGCTTCCTGGGCTTGGCAGGCTATTATCGGAAGTTCATTGAGGGATTTTCGAAGTTGGCCCTACCATTGACTAAGCTTACTAGGAAAGGAGAACCGTATGTGTGGACACTCCGTTGCGAATGAAGCTTTCAAGAGTTGAAACGAAGGTTGACTACGGCACCAGTGTTGGTTCTTCCTTGTATGGATAAGGATTTCAGTGTGTATTGTGATGCTTCCAAGCAAGGTTTGGGTTATGTCCTGATGTAAGAGGGGAAAGTGGTTGCCTATGCTTCTCGTCAGTTGAGAACCCACGAGCAGAACTACCCTACGCGTGATTTAGAATTGGCAGCAGTGGTTTTCGGTTTGAAAATTTGGAGGCACCATCTCTATGGTATAAGGTTTGTGGTGTACAACGACCACAAGAGTTTGAAATATCTGTTCGACCAAAAAGAGCTGAATATGAGACAAATGAGATGGATGGAATTTTTAAAGGACTACGATTTTGGATTGCAGTACCACCCTGGAAAGGCTAATGTACTAGCTGACGCTCTCAGTCGGAAGTCCTTGCATGTGTCAGCATTGATGATTAGGGAGGGGAACTGATAGAGGAGTTCAGGGATATGAACCTAGACGTCCAGATGAGACCTCATAGTATGATATTGGGTGTGTTGACGGTCACAAATGAACTATTTGATCTAATCCGAGTACTGCAAGTTAGAGATATTGAGTTGATGGACAAACGGGATTTGGTGATAAGTGGAAAGGAAACCGACTTTTTAACGGACTCCGGTGGGATAATTCGTTACAAGGGGAGAGTGTGTGTGCCTCGTGATAATGGGCTACAAAATAGTATTTTGGAGGAGTCCCATAAGAGTAAGATGAGCTTTCACCCAGGGACAACGAAAATGTACCAAGACTTGAAGAAGTTGTTTTGGTGGTCTGGATTGAAGAGGGATGTGGCATAATATATTTCAAGTTGTTTGATATGCCAGAAAGCAAAAATTGAGCATCAACGACCGGCGGGAGAGTTACAATCCCTAGAAGTTCCCGTTTGGAAGTGGGACAATATCTCCATAGATTTTGTGTCTGGGTTTCCGAAGACTCAGAGAGGATATGATTCGATATGGGTGATAGTGGATCGGTTAACTAAATCTGCTCACTTTCTGCCTATGAACATGAGGTACTCTTTGGAGAGGTTGGCAGAATTGTATATTCGGGAAATTGTTCGCTTGCATGGAATACCGTCAAGCACTGTGTCGGATAGGGACCTCTGTTTCACTTCAAAGTTTTGGACTAGTTTGCAAATCGCGTTGGGGACTAAGTTGAAGCTGAGTTCAGCTTATCATCCACAAACGGACGGTCAATCAGAAAGGACAATGCAGTCATTAGAGGACCTCTTAAGGGCCTGTGTCGTAGAACAACCAGGGAGTTGGGGTAGCATGTTACCCTTGATCGAATTTACCTACAACAATAGCTTCCATTCGAGTATTGGGATGGCACCTTATGAGGCATTGTATGGTAGGAAGTGCCGAACTCCATTGAGTTGGTTTGAAACAGGGGAGAACTTGATATTGGGACCCGAAGTGGTCCAGGAGACGACGGATGCGATCAAGAAAATCCGGGAGCATATGAGAATCGCCCAAAGTCGACAGAAGACCTATTATGATAAGAGGCAGAAACCTCTTGAATTTAACGAGGGAGATCATGTTTTCATGAGGGTTGTACCGACTACCGGTATCGGTAGAGTGTTGATGTCCCGTAAGCTGACTCTCGATTTATTGGGCCTTATCAGATATTGAAAAGAATTGGGCCGATAGCGTATCGTATTGCTTTACCTCCGTTGTTGTCCAATCTCCATAATGTATTTCACGTGTCTCAGTTGAGAAAATATGTTGGAGATCCATCTCATGTGGTTGAGAGGCAAGGAGATTGCCCTGGTAAAGGTGTTGTGGAGCCAAGTGGACGAAGGACACGCTACTAGGGAAGTTGAGCAAGAGATGAGGGAGGATTACCCTCATTTGTTCGAATCGAGGTATGTTTAATTTTCGGGGACGAAAATTCTTATAAGAGGGGGAGGATTGTAACACCCCAAATTTTAAGTCTTTAAAATTATAGTATCAGTACTCGGATCCTCGCTTGAGCGAGAGGGTCAGATTTGAGTTTTTAAAATGGGCGAGATTTTCTCGTTTGAGCGAGAGAAAGCTCGCTTAAGCAAGAACCCGACGAGAACATTAAATGAGGGAAACCCCAAACACATTTTTAGGTTAAGAATTGAAGAGAGGTGAGAGAAGAGAGCATTCCCAAGGTTTAGGAGCTTTGATTCTTGTTCAAGAGCTTGAGAAGAGGTAAAGCTCTCTATCCTAACTCTCTTCTTCTCTTGAGAATCCATTTTTGGTATTATGGATCTCTTCTCAAAGTGGGAAATACCATGGAAACTCTCTCTTTCAAGTTATGGTTCGTTTTATGTCGCTTGTACCTTGTAAACTCTTGGTTTTGAGTTAGTATTCCTAGAATGGAAAGGGTTTGTGGGTTGACTCATGGAAACCCCAAAAAACCCTAGAGAGAGAGAGAAATGTGGTTAGAGAGAGAGTGGGTGAAATGCTAGAGGTAGAAGATGAGTTGATTGACAATGTTAAAATATGAGATGATATGTATGTTTTAGATGGTTGAAAACTCTTAATGAAAGTAGTATAGAACCATTGAGAATATGATAAATATCTAGTATGTTTAAATAATGCAATATAAGTTATTTATTTGTTGTTTGGAATGAATGACTAACATTGTGTTATGTGGTGGGAATGAGGAAAGATCCTAAGTTTGGAGGTGGTGTCGGTGGAACCTACGAAGTCACCAAAAACCAAACCCAACACTCACCGAGGTAAGGATAAGTCTTTAATTTATGCATTGTGTTGGAAAATGCTGGATTTTCTATTATGGATGATGGATAAAGTGTGAATCACTTAATCATTATGAACATATATGGGTATGTTGATAATGATTAGAAGTGAGTTTATGGTTTACTTATTGGGGGAGTACCAATGGAAATAAGACTCGAAATGAGATCATGAAATGTAAGTCACTTTGTATTTACAGGCATATCCGCTATGTTGTAATGATGTCAGGTGCATTTATTGTATATTTATTGGGGGAGTACCAATGGAAATAAGACTCGAATGAAAGCAATAAATTGTAAGTCACTTTGTAGTTACAGGCATATACGCTATACTATAATGATGTCGGGTGCATTTATTGTCTATTTATTGGGGGAGTACCAATGGAAATAAGACTCGAAACGAAAACAATAAATTGTAAGTCACTTTGTAGTTACAGGCATATACGCTATGCTGTAATGATGTCGGGTGCATTTATTGTCTGTTTATTGGTGGAGTGCCAATGGAAATAAAACTCGGAAAAAAAGAAATAAATGGTAAATCACCGAGTCATTACAAATATATATGGGTATGTTTGTAGTGATGACGAGTGGATTTATGGTTTATGTATTGGTGGAGTGCCAATGAAAATAAAACTCGTTTTAGCCGACCAGAATGGGTTAGCGACTCTAGCTCGAGTTATGTAGCATGGTTTTTCAAATTACCGATGACGGAAATGGTTTTTAAGAGTATTTAATTTATATCATCTTTTAAACCTATTAAATGTTGATTAACTTACATTGAAGTTTTATTGAATTAATGACTTATCCCTTTGTGTTGTTTGTCTATGGTAAATGTTAATCCCATTGAAGGTTGGTGGACGGAGAAGGATGATTTTTGAGTAGGGGATTAGAGACCTTTGTTTTTGAATTCTCATTATCCATTCTTTTGTAACTTTAATTGATTGTAATTGAACTAACTAATTGTATTATGAATACTATTTTTGTACATGATATTGGTCATGGAGACTAGTAACTCGGGATATACGTAGCTATGGGTGTTTTGGAAACTCATAGCTAATTGTATGCGGTGGTTACTAGGTTATATTAAAGAATTATGTTTTTCATCGATCGAATGTTGTATGTTTCTTTTGGTTCATAGATCGGGTGTGAGGGAGAAGCGAAACATTTAAAATAAATTTAGTCACTCGGTAATTACGATTGAATGTTAAAGGTATGGAATTGGATTAAATAAGGAAAAAATTTCAATGGTAGAATTTCGGGTCGTTACATAAGCTCCTAAGGCATCAAACCAAGCATTCTCAACAATGGGAATATCAATGAAAAATACAAAACATACAAAGGAGTAAGTCATTAATTTAATAAACATCATTATAAGATAGTCCACATTTTCAACGGGGTTAGTAAACCATTTTAGAAATTCATTTTCGCTACATCGCTTGAGCCAAAGCTTGCTACATAACTTGAGCCAAATTTTCGCTACATAACTTGAGCCAAAGTATCGCTACATCGCTTGAGCCAAAGCTTGCTACATAACTTAAGCCAAAATTTTGCTACATAACTTGACCCAAAGTTTTGCTACATAACTTGACCCAAAGTTTTGCTACATAACTTGACCCAAAGTTTTGCTACATAACTTGAGCCAAAGTATCGCTACATCGCTTGAGCCAAAGCTTGCTACATAACTTGAGCCAAAGTTTCGCTACATCACTTGAGCCAAAGTTTCGCTACATCACTTGAGCCAAAGCTTGCTACATAACTTGAGCCAAAGTTTGCTACATAACTTGAGCCAAAGTTTGCTACAAAGCTTGAGCCAAAGTTTGCTACATAACTTGAGCCAAAGTATCGCTACATAACTTGAGCCAAAGTTTGCTACATAACTTGAGCCAATGTCGCTAATCATTCATGGTCGACTAAAATAAGTTTTCTCTTCATTGATACACCATCAATTCATAAATATCAATTTCACACATTTTCTCAATACGGTATGCTAATTAAAGACTTATACATTGGTGAGTGTTGGGTTTGGTCCTTGGTAACTTTGCAAGTTCCTCCGACACCACCTCCAACTTTAGGATCTTTCCTCATTCCCACCATATAACAACAATGTTAGTCATTTATTCAAAATAACACATAAACAACTCATATTGCATCTTTAACCATACAAGAGATTCACACATTTTCAATGTTTCCAAACTACTTTCATTAAGAGTTTCCAAACATCTAAAACAAACATATTCATCTCATATTTCAACATTAGAGAACATACTCATCTTCTACATCTAAAATTTTACCCATTTTCCTCTTTAACCACATTTTCATTTTAGGGTTTTGGGGTTTTCATGAATCAACCCACAAACCCTCTCCATTCTTTGAATACCAACTCTAAACGAAGAGTTTACAAGAGAGAAACTAAATAAAACGAACTACAACTCAAAAGGAAGAGTTTCCGTGGTTTCTCACATTTTGAGAAGAGATCCAACATACCCAAAACAAGTTTCAAAGGGAGAAGGAGATTTAAAATCAAGAGACTTACCTCTTCTCAAGCTTCTAGATGATTCTCAAGACTCCTTGCTCTTGAAAATGCTCTCTTCTCTCACTTCTCTCCAAGTTCTAACCCTAAAATGTGTTTGGGGTTCCTTATTTAATGTAACAACGTTGGGTTCTCGCTCAAGCGAGAAAATCCCGCACATTTTAAAAACTCAGATCTTATCCTCTCGCTTTGGAAGGACCCAATTTCTACCCTTGAAATTTTTTCCTTATTTTATTCCCTTTTCATGCATTTCCCCATAAATTTTAAATACAATTTCAACAACCTTATTTTAAATCCCATTTTCCTATTCATACTCATTTCATAAGTCAAAAACGACACACATATTCGTTTAACAGAAAATCATAATTCATTAATGCATCCCGGTAACTACAACATACAACTAGCTATGGGATTCCAAAATACTCATAACTACAAATATCCAGAGTTACAAATATTCATAACTACCAACATGTACAAATATAGTGTACATGATTGCAAATATTCAGTTAAAAAACACCATCATTTAGATTACAAAACAATGAAGATAAGGACATTCAAAAACTAAAAGCCTCTAAGCCCCTAATTGAAACATCCTTAAATGTTCCACCTACCTGCAATGGGATTAACATTGACAATTCACATAAAACACAAAGAAGTAAGTCGTTAACTCAATAAATGCCAATATACATTAAACCACATTTTAATAAGGTTAAGTAAAAAATTTAGAGTTAAATATACTCAAAACCCCTTCCTCTTTCTTCTTAGTGGCACATTGGTGAACTTTGGAGGTGGAAAAGGAACAATGGAGGTTGAAGGAGATGGAGGTAGATGGAGCTCTTTACGGATCCATGGAGATTATGCAACCTAAGGTGAGGGAGAAGACCATTGTGGTCTTAGAGTATTTCATTAGAGTCATATTCTCCGATTTCCCTCAAGAATCAGAGCATGTTAACGGATAGAAACTCTATTGGGTGTTTGTGGTCCATGTGAGAGTCTTTATTTTACATGAGGATGTATTAGCCATAAAAGTGGAGATATATGTGCGGGAAAACCCCTTTATTTAAGTAAAACGCAATATGCTCATTTATGGTAATACACCGTCATGAAAGATGGTTCTAAAGTTAATGTGGTGTGTTATGGATGGTTGATTTGTTATAAACATGTATGGTTATGTTGTCTGATATTGATTTTGTGTGAGTTGTTTATTGCTATAAACATATATGGGTGTGTTTGTAACAATAATTGTGTGATGAGTTGTTGATTTGTTAAAAGTGGAGATGAGTATGTTTATGAAAATGACTAAGTTGTGAGTCGCTTTATTGTTATGAACATATATGGGTGTGTTTGTGATAATGAAGGTGTTGTGGGTTATTTTATGGTGATGAAACAATGATATACCTTGTGTTTGTTGTGTTATGAGATGAATTGGTGGTGATTCAATGAAAAGAAAACACGTTTTTAGCCGACCATGATTGGTTAGCGACTTTGGCTCAAGTTATGTAGTAAGCTTTGGCTTAAATGATGTAGCAAACTTTGGCTCAAGTGATATAGCAAGCTTTGGCTCAAGCGATGTAGCAAGCTTTGGCTCAAGCGATGTAGCAAGCTTTGGCTCAAGCGATGTAGCAAACTTTGGCTCAAGTTATGTAGCATGATTTTCAAAAAGAAAGTATATTTTAGCTAACCGAAATGGCATAGCGACTTTGGCTCAAACGATGTAGCAAGCTTAGGCTCAAGCTGTAAAAACCGAAATTCTACCCTTGAATTTTTTTTCTCAAATTAGTTCAATTACATGCAATCTCTCCTATCTCCCACTATCAATTTAATATCTTTACTTAAAAATTCTTATTTCCCTCTTCGCAATCTACTCATCATTAACATACACAATCGTTCGACAGAAAAGCATAATTCTCATTAATTAAACCTGGTAACCACCGCATATAACTAGTTATGAGTTTCCAAAATACCCATGGTTATACATATCCAGAGTTACAACACCATGTAAGTTAATATATATTCATAGTTACATAATGTTTAAACTATCAAATATGCACTCATGTACAAAATAGTGCCAATAAATGAATCCAAAATATAAAGCTCCTAAATCTTCCAAAAATAAGTCTCCCTCATATCACCTGTTTACCTGCAATGGAATTATCAATGACAAAAAGCACAAAACACACAAAGGAGTAAGTCATTAATTCAATAAACGTCAATATAAGATAATCCACATTAGAAAAGGGTTAGTAAACCATTTTAAAAATTCATTTTCTTTACTGCATAACTTGAGCCAAAGTCGCTACACCCCTTGGGGTTAGCTAAAAGAAGATTCTTATTTCCATTCTAAATAAAACATGCTTATATACTCAAGCCAGAGTTTTGCTTATATACTCAAGCCAAAGTTTTGCTTATATACTCAAGCCAGAGTTTTGCTTCTATACTCAAGCCAGAGTTTTGCTTATATACTCAAGCCAGAGTTTTGCATATATACTCAAGCCGGAGTTTTGCTTATATACTCAAGCCAGAGTTTTGCTTATATACTCAAGCCACAGTTTTCCTTATATACTCAAGCCAGAGTTTTGCTTATATACTCAAGCCAGAGTTTTGCTTATATACTCAAGCCAGAGTCGCTAACCATTCATGGTCGGCTAAAAATACATTTCCTTTTCATTAATTTCACCATAAAACATTTCCGGTAAATCCACACACACATTAGTATAAACACACCCATATATGTTTATACTAATTACGTGATTCACAACTCAATCAATCACATAACCAGAAGTACACATATTTTCCTTTCCGTAAACCTACGCCTACTTTAATATAAACACACCCATATATATTTATACTAAATACGTACTTTACAACTCAATCATTGAATAATTAGAGAATACACATTTTCGAGTTCAAATGTACAATTAAAGACTTATCCTTACCTCGGTGAGTGTTGGGTTTGGTTCTTGGCAACTTCTTAAGTTCCACCGACACCGCCTCCAACCTTAGGATCTTTCCTCATCCCACCACATAACACAATGTTAGTCATTTATTCCAAATATCGCATAAACAACTTATATCGCATCATTTAATCATACAAAATATTCATCATAAATATTCAACCATCTAAAACATGCATAAACATCTCATATTCCAATATTTGGAGGTAAACTCATCTTCTACCTCTAGCATTTTACTCATTCTCTCATTTTACCACATTTTCACTTTTAGGGTTTTTGGGGTTTTCATGAATCAACCCACAACCCTTTCCATTATTGAGATACTATCTCTAAACCAAGAGTTTACAAGGTAAGAAGGACATAAAATGAACCATCACCCAAAAGGATGAGTTTCCATGGTTTCTTTCATTTTTGAGAAGAGATCCAACATACCCAAAGTGAGTTTAAGAGAGAAAAAGAGAGTTTGAATCTAGAGTTTTACTTCTTCTCAAGCTCTTAGATGAGTATCCAAGCTTTTTGCCCTTGGAAATCTCTCTTCTCTCACTCTTCTTCTTTTCTAATCCCTAGATTGCGTTTAGGGGTTTCTCATTAAATGTTGTCTCGTCGGGTTGTCACTCATGCGAGAAAATCCCGCCCATTTTAAAAACTCAAATCTGGCCCTCTCGCTCAAGCGAGGGATTCTCACTCAAGCGAGAATCTCACGGTGGCAACAGCCCTAAAATGACATTTCTCGCCCAGGCGAGACAACAATCGCTCAGGCGTGAATCCTCCAGTATAGCCCAGGATTTCACCCTCCCAGGTGAACCTCTCTCGCTCAAGCGAGAGTCCAAGGGCTGATACTATGATTTTCAAGACTTAAAATTTGGGGTGTTACACAAGCGATGTAGCAAGCTTTGGCTCAAGCGATGTAGCAAGCTTTGGCTCAAGCCATGTAGCAAGCTTTGGCTAAAGCGATGTAGCTAGCTTTGGCTCAAGCGATGTAGCAAGCTTTGGCTCATGCGATGTAGCAAGCTTTGGCTCAAGCGATGTAGCAAGCTTTGGCTCAAGCGATGTAGCAAGCTTTGGCTCAAGCGATGTAGCAAGCTTTGGCTCTAGCAATGTAGCAAGCTTTGGCTCAAGCGATGTAGTAAGCTTTGGCTCAAACTATGTCGCATGCTTTGGCTCAAGCGATGTAGCAAGTTTTGGCTAAAGCAATGTAGCAAACTTTGGCTCAAGTTATGTAGCATGAGTTATTGATATATATGTATATTGAATTATGATGAAGGTTGAATTGGGTATATCATATAAGTAAGTTGTAATAGGTGCTAAATGAAGGAGGGACTATCCTATGGTATGTTATAATGATTTGGAATGAATAGTCTAAGTGAAAGATGATAATCATGCTAATTGGATATATGAACATTGTGTGCTATAATGTGTTGATTGATGTATGTTTAATACGATTGATGTTAAACGTTGTATAGGTTTAATACTTTAATGTTAATACTCTATGTGATTCCAATCTATGGTCACCGTAGTTGGTTCTTACTCCCTCTGTCTCTTCTTGTATGTGTTGTGTATTTGAGTTCAGGTTCTGGCGGTAGCGCATTGGACGCTTGCAGGAAGAGTACATGATAGGGTAGTTGCTTTATGAAATTATTATGGGGTATGAATAACGTTTGTAATATTAGAACTTTGTTGGTTTAACTCTTTTGTAAAGTGGAACTTCTCCTAAAGTGTATAATGAAGTTGATTTAATGTTTGTATTAAAAGTGTTCCTTGATAAATGATAATTGTCTTGATTATGTATTCGAAAGTAACTGTAATGACATACTTTTGAAGTGAGATGTATTTGGAATATTTATGCCTTGTGAATTATTAATGGAACTAATATTTGTTTTCATTCAAGTTTCCAAACCATTCAAGTAATCTCTTTCAAATGTAATCACTTCACTTTCGTGCACAAGGTTTTTTTTTTTAAAAAAAAAGAATTTCTGGATTACGAAAATCGGGTCCTTACACTGGACATCGAGACACAACCGTCGACACCACCACCGGAACACTAGTTGGGGTGGATATGACGAAGTCGTAAGGCAACGACTCCGTGTGAAATTTCAGGAGATTAACACATTCAATATATACAAAGGAGTGTGTTGCTCCCGAATCAAACAACACTAAAAGATGAATACCTGCCACCAAGCAATTACCTTTGATCAGGCAATGCACATCTGATGCCTCTGCATCACTCATGGTAAACACTCTACCGGTGGATCGTGGTCGTTCAGCCCTCACAACATTCACACTCTGCCGTAACTTAGGACAATACCTCCTAATATGCCCAGCCTCCTTGCAGTGGAAGCAGCTAAGTGCCGTTCCGGGGCATAAATCACCAACATGAGTTCTGCCGCACTTGTTGCAAAAGGACGGAGACTGAGATTGTGATCCTCCTGTCTTCACAAGAGGCCTTGAATCCACTCGTTTGAAGTATTAGGAGCGAATCCACCTTGGAACTGGCTAGGATTCCTCTTACAGAACTTATTCAATCTTCGGTACTCGGCCGGCTCGGGTGGAGCTAAAGGTTGCGAACTAGGACTTGGTGTTGGGTTCTGGTTCAGGTTATGCAAGTTCTTATTAACTTGTTGTGCAGCCACCATCTGAGCCAACAGATCATTCGGAACATTCTGACTCGTTCTTCTCCCTCTTCCAGCCATTCCTAAACCTGCACTCGTTGGTGGTTATCACACAATTCTAGCTCACATAATTCATGTTATCACATAGTCTCATAGTACATTACAAGTTACTACACCAAGGCTACATGATTTAAACAGTCAAATCACATAATTTCAACTAGTTATATCATAAACATGATACAAAGAAGCAAATAAGGCCATACACTAGGTCGCAGAATTAACTATGCTCTGATACCATATTGTAAGGACGACTTTGTGAAGAAAATGAGAACGGTTACTTTTATTGTACCCCTCATATACTGAACTGTGAGGGATAGATAATAAAAATAACCTAGGTCCTAAAATAATAAAAAAATCAGGATCAATAATTTTTGTTGATGCCACATGTCAAAATTTGGACCCATTACCGGAAAGCGTCCATATCTCATATACATGCTGTAACGACTCGATTTTTGTAACCCAAAAATTTTGAAACTTTATTCATGAAAGTGAAGTGATTGCTTATGGAAATGTACCCCTTAGCCAATTTGGAAAACCTTATTGAATTTAAATATTAGTTAAGTTTCCCAATTCGAAATGCGGAATAATCAATAATACCTTTTCATAAAAAACATGGCATCACATTCTATTTTAATCCATAAACCGTACAATTATCCTTTGTTTCAATTACAACACTGGTTAAGGTATTCATGCTAATCTTATTGCATCTTTCGAAAGAGATCATTTATACAACATAGTTACTTCAACATATTTCTCATATTACATACATTATACCAATACAAGTTTGGAATACAAAAACGACTACTCCAGTCTATACTCCCATCAGCAAACATCCACGACACAACAGCAACATCCTGAATTCACATACAACACATAGACAAGGAAAGCATAGGGAGTAAGAACTAACTACGGCGATCGTAGCGTGGAATTACATGGAGTAATATCAATAAAGTATAACAACCTATTCAATCATCTAGAATCAATCATAGTAAACATATACCATTTATATACCAGTCAATACCTTAAACCACATAATGTCCACATATTCAATCGATATAATCATCACATTTCACTTAGACAATTCAACACATCAGTATAACAAACCATAGGATATTTACTTCTTCAATTAACATCCTTTACAATTTACTTACACAGTTTATCCAATTCCATCTTCATCAATATTCCTATTACCATAGTTACTCACAAATACCCAATGATACTCCCATGCCCGAAGGTGGTACACTAATGTCAAATCAATATAACCCTTCCGAAACAATACAATACTCCTACGACAACCCTATATCACAAAAGGCCAATCATATCCATACCACAAAGGCATCTCACATCCATACCACAAAAGCAGGTCAAATCCATACCATGAAGGCATGTCAAATCCATACCACAAAGGTAGGTCAAAATCCATACCACAAAGGCAGGTCAAAATCCATATCACGAAGGTAGGTCAAAATCCATTCCACGAAAGCAGATTAAAATCCATACCACAAACGCAAGTCAGAATCCATACCACAAAGGCAGGTCAAAATCCATACCACAAAGGCAGGTCAAAATCCATACCACAAAGGCAGCTTGATGAGTCAAATATTACACACTATTAATAACCTTATTTTACCATTGTTAATGATTCTTGGTGTCTAATTGACTTTATTTGGCATTGTTTAGTGTTTTAGGCTTTATTGGACTATTATTCCAAAAATGAGTTAATTTGGGATTATTTAGCCTAATTAAATCTAATTCCATTTTCAGGACATATTTGGCACCAAGGACATTTTGGGCATTACAAGTGGAAGATGTGTGCTAAAGTGAAGATTGTATTTAGTTATAGGATTTTTAATTCCGTTTTAGGTTTTCGGCCCATTGTTTAGGGCCCATTTCGGTTTTACCCTTTAATAAGCTTAGAATTTCGTTTTCAAACACAACTCTACATTACATTTTCGTTTTCCCCCTTTTGGGGTTCTTTTAGGTTTTCGTTTTTCATCTTCTTCCTCCTCCAAATTCGGTTTTGCTTCTTCCTCCATGGAAGGCTAGAAGTTTAGTGCTAAATTCCTTTGGTAATGTATCACACTCTTGAGGTTTAGTGCTTAATGCATTTTTGGTTTCTATGTTGTTGTTAATGCAATTTCGGTTTTATGTTGTTGAAGCTTCTATCCTATTTCATGTTATGGTTTGCTTAATTCCATGGTGTTGTTTTAGGTTTGTGAACTGATTTTCGCTTAGTTAATTAGTTCTCTAGCACATAATCGCTTAGTTTATGTGAATCTATAAATGCTCTATGTTTATGTTGAATTCGCTTAGTTTGAAGCTTAAACATTAGAGTTATGAACAGATTAGGAATTCAATGTGTAGAATCTGAAATTGATGCTTTGATTCGTGTGACATTGTTAACTGTTTGTTGCTTATGCCAATTTCGCTTAGTTAGAGGTTTAGCAATTTAACTGTGAGTTGATCATCGCTTAGTTAATCGACTCTCAACAAAGGAACACTGTGAATCTGATTTTGATATATTGAAACTGAGGATTGAGTTGTGAACAAGGAAACCAAAGGGATTTAGCCTCTTTACTATTTTGTTTTCTGTTTGTGTTCTGTTTTAGCTTAATTTCATAGCATAACAACCACTAAAACCCCCCATTGTGTGTGTGCGTGTAAGGTGTTTGAACCATTGTGTGAATGATAATCTTTGGGAAACGACCTAGGAGTCACTTCCTAGTACAATACTTTATTGTTATATTATTTGTATCGAGTACGGCCTCGATCACAGGTCAATCATTGCTCGAAGAGCCAATACCACATCACATTCAACATGTACATTCCTCATATCCCTCTCACAATCAATCTAGTTTTCTACTCATATCCATACAACAACATCACTCACAATATAATATTTCCACTGCATTATTCTAACATCGCAACTTCATCATAACACAAAATACTACATCAATGTCATAAGCACAATGTATCTCATATCCTACCACAATAAAACCACTCACCACATCATCATCACATAATACAATCATGTCCATGTATCACCAACAAGCCGCTCATCACAAAATCATTATTACAAACATACCCATATATGTTTATAACAAATAAGCGACTCACAACTTAGTCATTTTCATAAACATACTCATCTCCATATTTAACAAATCAACAACTCATCACACAATCATTGATACAAACACACCCATATATGTTTATAACAAATCAACCATCCATAACACACCACTATAAAGAATAAACCACACACAACATATTCTTCATCATATAACACATTAACGCTAGAACCATCTTTCATGACGGTGTATTACCATAAATGAGCATATAACGTTTTATTTAAATAAACGATTTTCTCGCACATATATCCCCACTATTATGGCTAATACATACTCATGTAAAATAAAGACTTTCACATGGGCCATAAAAACCCAAAAGAGTTTCTATCTGTTAACATGCTCTCATTCTTGTGGGAAATCGGAGAAGATGACTCTAATGAAATACTCTAAGACCACAATGGTCTTCTCCCTCACCTTAGGTTGCATAAGCTCCATTATTCCGCAAAAGAGCACCATCTCCCTCCATCTCCTTCAACCTCCATTGTTGCTTTTTAATCTCCAAAGCTCTCCATTGTTCCATTAAGAAGCAAGAGGAAGAGGTTTTGATGTGTTTTTGAGGTTTAGTGGATGAAAGAGTCGAAATCCATGGGGAGCCACCGTTGGGAGTGAAAGGGGTGAAAAGAAAATGAAGATTAGGGTTTGTGAAACCCTTTCTTTACTTTTATAGCTGGGCCCTCTCGCCTGGGCGAGGACATCTCGCCTGGGTGAGATTCTCTCGCTCAAGCGAGAATCTAGCGAGAATCTCACAGCCTGCCCAGGTTTCTCTCGCTCAAGCGACCACTTTCTCTCGCTCAAGAGACCACTTTCTCCCAAAATTTCATTATCTTACTCTCGGGAAGACACTATCATTGCCTACACTTTTGGCATAAGATATACTCGACCACACTTAGATCTAACGGTCTAAACCATTAAGATTACTTAGACGACAAACAAGGGCAAATACCACGTAACAGTGATATCACAAAGCCAAAACATGGACTAAACCTTAGGAGTCCAAATACCAAAGTCAAACATCAGAACAACTAAGAGAAAATTATCGCAACTAGAATAAACATTCTTTAGTATTCCTCCATCACAATAGATCTACCTGATCTATCATTACAATAATCGTTCAAATGATCAACACATAAAGTGAGATTCACAATCACACCATCGAATTCAAAAGAAAGTGGGACTCAATACCCATCATACCAAGATGCACTAGGTCGCATCCAACATGCACTAGCTAGATCGACATCCACTCGATGGAAATAGCGTCATTTCATTTCACACATGAAAAATAGACACACTTTAACTCAAAATTCTAAATAGCATTTCAAACTTGTACTCACTAACACACAAAAAGAAGTCATTCATTCAACGAGTAGCATTTAGACAAACAAGATTTTCGGAGTTTTTTTCGGAGCATAAAATAAAATCACCGAATAACTATCCAATCCAATCAAACATTTCTACAACAAACGGATGTGGTAGAAGAATATTCGCTAATTTTAGTCTCAACTCGGCGTACAAGACCGTAGGTCCACTCAAATCACATGTTTCATTACCAATGATTATTGCAATTTATAAACATTCACCCCCAATAACATGTGCATTACATGGATACTCAAACTATCATGGCATGCATACATTTAGAACTCAATTCTACATCGTGTCTAGAAACACATAGTCCGAATTACATCACAACATTTTTAACAACATCACATTCGTACAAGATGTAGTTGCTAAACTTTTGGATATTCAACAGGTAACTAAGTTAATGCTTTGCCAAATTATACACTTCACCCAAAATGATTTTCAAAAAATAGATTAGATATACGATGCATGGCAATCATTTCGTGAAAACTTAAGCAACACAACATTCATGTTCACCATTCAAGCTTAGATTCATGCATATATAAGAAATCACTGGCATAATATATAGTTATCACTTTAACATTTATATGCCTATTCCTTCTCATACTGACTAGTTTTTGGTTACCCACCATGAGTCACTTCCAAATGATAACCCTCTAAATGTTCAACGTTTATGCAAACACATTCGTCGCAAAGACATTTAGGTAATTGATCCAACACCAATTATCATTTCGAAACATAAGTTTTCCACTTAGCATACGCATACACACTAATGCCAACAAGGGGGATTAACCTTTAGCAACTCATAAAAGAAAACAAGGATACCAAACTTAGTCCCTTCAAAACACGCAAGGTACCTTTCTTTACATTTTCATTGTCAGCGTAATAATTCTAAAAGTCAATCCCTCATATTCCACATTCAATGAAACACAACTCATTTACAAGTTCATAGAAATCTTTTAATTTACTCTTCAAGTTATTACATAAATAGTTAACATACTATTTTCATAATTCATGCATCAAGGAACCATTTACCAAGCGTTAGCACTTAATCTCAAAGAGATATCTCTCCATTGTTATACAGAACATGTTACACATGAATTCTTCATTTCATTCAACTTTCTAAACCTTCATGCATTGCAAGCAAACTCATATGCAGGAATAGGTCAAGACATACAAGTTCATTTCCAGGCAAAACAGATAAGTACATGTTAGCAGACTTCTACAATTTAAAATTTTTGCATGGTTACATGTCATGCAATAAAGATGCAGGTATTTAGTCATCGAGTCTAATAATCGGTTAATCATTACTCATGCATATTTGTTTTAATTCTGAGGAATGACAGGAAAAATCAGCAGCTACATTAACTAGGAACTTGTAGGAAATCACATAACATAACATACGACTTTTCATGTTATAGATTATCCTATCTTTAACAAAAGCTAACATTCTTCTCATTATCACATACCATTCATCAATTAAGAATCTAATTTTTTCAAAATATAGGATATCGTTCTTTCAAAGTCATATACTCTCATAATACAAACAAGATCTTAAATTCTCATTCAGATGTCAAAGTGAACGATCATTACCTTAATCTAGTTCAATCATAACCATCGAAACATATGAGCAAATATTCAACGAAAAATAGTCCAATTGTCTTTCTTCATTTGCCTTAGGGTTAGTGATCACAGAAAGTCCATCGCATGAAATCAACAAGAAGTTCATAACAAAAGATTCACCACAAGGAACTCACAACCAGCAAATTTCACATCAAGGAATTCCAATAGGAAAATCACAATTCAGAAATTCATCACAAGCGATTTCAACTTGAGGTTCACAAACATAAATTCTCAACATGAGTTTCAACAAAGAATCCCCAACAAGGGTCTACTAACAAGACATGCAACAAGAAGTTCATACCAGGGAATTCAACAAAAGTTTTACAACAAGAAATTCACAACAAGGAATTTTTTTTCCAACAAGCACTTCATCAATAACTCTCAACAAGAATCTTTCACATCAACAGTTATCACATAGTCAACAAACAATCCACATACGTCATACAAAGAAGCATGTAAGCCATACCCTAGGCCACAAAGTTGACATATGCTCTGATACCATATTGTAACGACCCGATTTTTGTAACCCAAAATTTTTGAAACTTTATTCATGAAAGTGAAGTGATTGCTTATGGAAATATACCCCTTAGCCAATTTGGAAAACCTTATTGAATTTAAATATTAGTTAAGTTTCCCAATTCGAAATGCGGAATAATCAATAATACCTTTTCATCAAAAACATGGCATCACATTCTATTTTAATCCATAAACCGTACAATTATCCTTTGTTTCAATTACAATACTAGTTAAGGTATTCACGCTAATCTTATTGCATCTTTCGAAAGAGATCATTTATACAACAGAGTTACTTCAACATATTTCTCATATTACATACATTATACCAATACAATTTCGGAATACAAAAACGACTACTCCAGTCTATACTCCCATCAGCAAAAATCCACGACGCAACATCAACATCCTGAATTCACATACAACACATAGACAAGGAAAGCAGAGGGAGTAAGAACCAACTACGGCAACCGTAGC
This sequence comes from Lupinus albus, assembly GCA_009771035.1. Lineage (NCBI taxonomy): Eukaryota > Viridiplantae > Streptophyta > Magnoliopsida > Fabales > Fabaceae > Lupinus > Lupinus albus. Next base: position 9,039,542 of record CM020022.1, on the reverse strand, counting down.
GTGGAATTACATGGAGTAATATCATCAAAGTATAACAACCTATACAATCATCTAGAATAAATCATAGTAAACATATACCATTTATATACCAGTCAATACCTTAAATCACATAATGTCCACATATTCAATCGTTATAATCATCACATTTCACTTAGACAATTCAACACATCAGTACAACAAACCATATGATATTTACTTCTTCAATTAACATCCTTTACAATTTACTTACACAGTTTATCCAATTCCATCTTCATCAATATTCCTATTACCATTGTTACTCACAAATACCCAATGATACTCCCATACCCGAAGGCGGTACACTAATGTCAAATCAATACAACCCTTCCGAAACAATACAATACTCCTACGACAATCCAATATCACAAAGGGCCAATCAGATCCATACCACAAAGGCAGGTCACATCCATACCATGAAAGCAGGTCAAATCCAAATCACGAAGGCATGTCAAATCCATACCACGAATGTAGGTCAAAATCCATACCACGAAGGAAGGTCAAAATCCATACCACGAAGGTAGGTCAAAATCCATACCACGAAAGCAGGTTAAAATCCATACCACAAAGGCAAGTCAGAATCCATTCCACAAAGGCAGGTCAAAATCCATACCACAAAGGCAGGTCAAAATCCATACCACAAAGGCAGGTCAAAATCCATACCACAAAGGCAGGTCAAAATCCATACCACAAAGGTAGGTCAAAATCCTTACCACAAGGTCAATCATTGCTCTAAGAGCCAATACCACATCACATTCAACATGTACATTCCTCATACCCTCTCACAACAACAACATCACTCACAATATAATATTTCCACTGCATTATTCTAACATCGCAACTTCATCATAATACAAGATACCATATCAATGTCATAAGCACAATGTATCTCATATCCTACCACAATAAAACCACTCACCACATCATCATCACATAATATAATCATGTCCATGTATCACCAACAAGCCGCTCATCACAAAATCATTATTACAAACATACCCATATATGTTTATAACAAATAAGCGACTCACAACTTAGTCATTTTCATAAACATACTCATCTCCATATTTAACAAATCAACAACTCATCACACAATCATTGATACAAACACACCCATATATGTTTATAACAAATCAACCATCCATAACACACCACAATAAAAAATAAACCACACACAACATATTCTTCATCATATAACACATTAACGTTAGAACCATCTTTCATGACGGTGTATTACCATAAATGAGCATATAACGTTTTATTTAAATAAAAGGTTTTCTCGCACATATATCCCCACCATTATGGCTAATACATCCTCATGTAAAATAAAGACTCTCACATGGGCCATAAAAACCCAAAAGAGTTTCTATCCGTTACAATGCTCCCATTCTTGAGGGAAATCGGAGAAGATGACTCTAATGAAATACTCTAAGACCACAATGGTCTTCTCCCTCACCTTAGGTTGCATAAGCTCCATTATAACGCAAAAGAGCACCATCTCCCTCCATCTCCTTCAACCTCCATTGTTGCTTTTTAATCTCCAAAGCTCTCCAATGTTCCATTAAGAAGCAAGAGGAAGAGGTTTTGATGTGCTTTTGAGGTTTAGTGGATGAAAGAGTCGAAATCCATGGGGAGCCACCGTTGGGAGTGAAAGGGGAGAAAAGAAAATGAAGTTTAGGGTTTGTGAAACCCTTTCTTTACTTTTATAGCTGGGCCCTCTCGCCCAGGCGAGGACATCTCGCTTCGGCGAGAAGCCCAAGCGAGAATCTCACAGCCTACCCAGGTTTCTCTTGCTCAAGCGACCACTTTCTCGCTTGGGCGAGGATCCCAGAAAGTAAAAATAAATAATTATTCATTTCCACGTAAATGTCGGTTGAACATATTTTTTTTGTAAACATATGTTATATTGTGTACAAATTAACCTGTAACATTTTCTTACCATTCTACACATAGTTTGTAGGGGTCTTTGGTCTTTGGTCATCATATTCGCAATGAAGAACAAATATAAAATTTTAATTCATTGGTTCATGGTAATACGAACAAACACCTTGTCATGAAGGAAATATTCACTAGGTAAGTGCGCAGACTTGGATTATATTGTCTTTTAAAACAATTATGTTCTTGCTCTTATGAAAATATATAACTATGGGCTTTCTCTTTTTGAGGTGAGTGCAAATTTACTTAACACAAATTCATTCCAAGTTTACTTCAAACATCCTCAAAGGTATTCAGGTAAAAGTATTTGCACAAATTTCAAGCAATTGTCATATACAACTAAAATGTTCAAAAAATAATATCATTATGTTTTTAACTATAGCACTCTTGTCAAAACAAGTCAAATGAGATATACTCCATGATGCAAATCATTCAGGAATGACAAAAGAACACGGTACTACAAACTTTATGTTAATTCAATTTCTTGATATACGTGATGATAAGATTACACAAGTTAAGGAAGATTGAGCTAACTATATCCTCAATATTAGATAGATAAAATAGATGTGAACATCCAAATTTGTCTGACTTATTTAAAAATATTAAATATGAAAAACAATAAAATTGAGAAAACATGTTTTAGATGCCCTGAACCAACTTTTTCTCATTTAACTGTTCGATTCAAAATCAACAGTTATGAAACTTTGGTTACATGTGGTTTTCATTAAAATTCAAAATATGTTTCAAGATATAACTTAATAAAAACAACATTACCAAACCATTTATTTTGTAACATGAAAAAAAATTATAATAAAAAGAGTGTAATTAATATGTATGTACTATGAGTATAAAAATCAATGCATCATCCACCATTCATTTGTATTAATTTTATTTAATAGTCAATGATGAATAAATAAGAATGGTGGATGACGTAGTTGCAGTGTAAAAATAACTTACACTATCAATTCATATATCTTTTTCACTAACAAAAAAGCACACTCTTCGTGTCTAAGAATCTTGTTGTATCCTCTACTCACAAAAAAAAGGGGAGCACATATGTTGTCCCACAAAGTGTGTCACTGCTTGTGATTTGTTGAAAAAATTCATTTAAGTTAAAAACTTATTAATTAAGTATTTTAATGACCAATTACAAACAGTAGGACATGAAGTATTACATTTTTTGGGATAGAAGATGTTTACCCTGAAAAAACGAAACCTCATAAGTGATTAAAATTTGAAAGGTGGTAAGAGAATGAGACGGGACTATAGACAGGAAGATTTTGGGAAGAAAATTAAAATATTTGCTCTTATTGTACCCTCTAGTAATGGAATGTGACCGGTAGAAAATTAAAATAACCTAAGCACTAAAATAATAATTAAAATTGGATCATTAAATTTTGTGTTTGCCACATGTCAAAATCTGGGTTTAGTAGTGGATTTTTTAGTATTGCAGATAATCACAACCCATGAGGAGGAAAAGTGGTTTATGGGTTTTAATGTTGAGTAAAAGTGAATATGTATGTTTTACAATGGTTGAAATTCCTAATGGAGATGGTTTTGAAAGCCATTGAAACATAAACCTCTTTTAAGGTTGAATATGTAGTGAGTTGTTTATATGATATTGTGAATAAATGACTGATTATTGTTGTTGTGTGATGGGAATGAGGAAAGATCCTAAGGTTGGAGAGGTGACGGAGGAACTTACAAAGTTACCAAAACCAACCCCAACACTCACCAAGGTAAGGGTAAGCATTGTATTATAAGCATTGACTGATCCCATATTGTAAGGACTCGATTTTCGTAATCCAAAAATTGTTTTTAAAACCTTGTTAATGAAAACGAAGTGATTACTTTTAAAAGACATTACTCGAACGATTTGGAAAACCTGACTGAATATATATATAAGTTCAATTCATCTTCCAGGTGGGGAAATAATCAATCGTTCACTTCATTAAAAACATGTCATTGCACTTCCTTTTAATTACACAATTTAGATACAATTATCCATTCTCAATAATACTTCTGTTTCACCTCATCTAATATCTTAACTATACATTTAGGAGAAAGTCACTCATACATAAATCCCCTTTAACAGACTCTTCATATTACAAACGTTTTTCATATAACCTGTCAATTACATAATATACTACTCTATCATCTAATCTTCTCCGCAAGCGTCCAATGCGCTACCTCCACAACCTGAACCCAAATATACAACACATACAAGGAAAGACAGAGGGAGTAAGAACCAACTACGGTGACCATAGCGTGGATTTACATGGAGTAATGACATTAAAGTATTCAACCTATACACGTCTATCATCAATCATATTAAACATATAAAAATTAACACATATTATCCATATTCACCCTATAGTACACATATATCCCATAATATACATGTTCTATAGTGTGCATATTTATTCATCACATATTATCTATATTCACCCTATAGTACACATATATCCCATAATATATATGTTCTATAGTGTGCATATTTATTCATCACATATTATCTATATTCACCCTATAGTACACATATATCCCATAATATATATATTCTATAGTGTGCATATTTATTCATCACATATTATCTATGTTCACCCTATAGTACACATATATCCCATAATATATATGTTCTATAGTGTGCATATTTCTTACATCCAAACATTTCCCATTAATGATATTCACCCTTTGACCACATCCGACATGTCTCCCCACAAAGATAATCCTATACTGCATCGGTAGCTCTAGTTAATTCCCCATACCACATCGGGTAGATCGAGTTATTATTCTACCACATGGGATAGATTGAGTTGTTCCACTACCACATCGGATAGGTCTATATTTCACATTATCCTCACATCTCATATTCGTCATAGCACAAAATATCAACTCAATGTCATACACCCAATAAATACAAGGCATCACATTGTTCCATCACCTTGAAATAACACACTACACCTTCATTGTCACAAACATACCCATGTTTGTTTATAACAATAAAACGACTCACAACATACTCATTTTGATAAAAATACTCATCTCCACTTTTAAAAATCAACAACTCATCAAACAATTATTATTACAAACATACCCATCTCCATTTTAACACATTAACAACTCATCACACATTCATTGTTACAAACACACCCATATATGTTTATAACAATCCACCACTCACAACATACTCATTTTGATAAACATTCTCATCTCCACTTTTACTAATCAATAACTCATCAAAGTGATTATTGTTACAAACACACTCATATATGTTTATGACCATAAATAAGTCACACACAATCATTATCACACAACATAACCATTTCTACTTTAGTCAATAAACACACATCTCACAATCCTTATTACAAACACACCCATATATGTTTGTAATAACTCAACCATCTATAACACACCATTATCATAAACAAATCACACACAACATATCCTTTCATCATATAACACATTAACGTTAGACCCATCCTTCATGACGGTGTGTTACCATAAATGAGAGTTTCTATCCGTCAATATGCTCCGATTCTTGAGGGAAATCGGAGATGATGTCTCTAATGAAATATGTAACACCTCAAATTTTGTTTTCGGAATGATTGGAAAAAGTAGATTGTTGGAGTATATAATGGGCAATCCTCGTTTGAGAGAGAGGACCTCGCCCGAGTGAGAGACTCGGTGTTATAATATGAGTTTCTCGGAGACCTCGCTTAAGCAAGGAAGGGGTCGCTTGAGTGAGAGTGAAATCTGGAAAAGCTGTCAAATTCTAGCTTGAGCTAGAATTTTCGCCCAGGCTAGAGGGGAGAAATCCGCGCCCGGGCGAGAGCGTCAGAGTTGAAAAGCTGAAAAATTGCGAAAATCTCGCCCATGCAAGCTGTTCTCGCCCGGGCGAGGCTGCGCAATTATAAAAGTAAAAAAGGGGTTTCAAAAAACCTAATCTTCATTTTCATTTCTCTCATTTCTCTCCCAACGGCAGCTCCACCCAAATGGACCATTCTCCCCTCCACTAAACATCAAAACTCATCAAAACCTCTTCCTATTACTTCTTGGTGGCACATTTGGGAAATCTTGGAGGTGAAAAATGGAACAATGGAGATTTGGAGAAGATGGAACAATGGAGATTTGGGAAATCTTTTGCCGAGCAACGAAGCTTACGCAACCTAAGGTGAGGTAGAAGACCATTGTGGTCTTAGATTATTTCATTAGAGTCATCTTCTCCGATATCCCTCAAGAATCGTAGAACGTTAACGGATAGAAAATATCTTGGGTGTTTGTGGTCCAAATGAGAGTCTTTATTTTATATAAGGATGTATTAGCCATAAAAGTGGAGATATATGTAATGGGAAAACCGTTTATTTAAGTAAAATGCAATATGCTCATTTATGGTAATACACCGTTATGAAAGATCGTTCTAACGTTAATGTGTTATATGATGAAGAATATGTTGTGTGTGGTTTGTTTATGATAATGGTGTGTCATGGATGATTGATTTATTATAAACATATATGGGTGTGTTTGTAATAAATATTGTGAGATGCGTTTTTTGATGGCAAAAGTAGAAATGGTTATGTTGTGTGATAATGATTGTGTGTGAGTTGTTTATTGTTATAAACATATATGGGTGTGTTTATTACAATGATTGTGTGATGAGTTGTTGATTGGTTAAAAGTGGGAGGAGTATGTTTATGAAAATGACTAAGTTGTGAGTCGCTTTATTGTTATGAACATATATGGGTATGTTTGTGACAATGAAGGTGTTGTGGGTTATTTTATGGTGATGAAACAATGAGATACCTTGTGTTGATTGTGTGTATGACATTGATGTGATATTTTGTGTTATGACTAATATGTGATTGTGGATCATTTGAGAAATTACCTACCCGAAGTGGTAGTGGATCATTGGGGAAATTACCTACCCGAAGTGGTAGTGGATCATTGAGAAATTACCTGCCCGAAGTGGTAGTGGATCATTTGATAAATTACCTACCCGAAGTGGTAGTGGATCATTGGGGAAATTACCTACCTGAAGTGGTAGTGGATCATTGGGGAAATTACCTACCCGAAGTGGTAGTGGATCATTTGAGAAATTACTCGACCTGCCCGATGTGGTATGGGGATTACTCGACCTGCCCGATGTGGTATGGGGATTACTTGACATTCCCGATGTGGTATGGGGAATTACTCGACCTTCCCGATGTGGTATGGGGGAATTACTCGACCTGCCCGATGTGATATGAGGATTACTCGACCTGCCCGATGTGATAGGGGGATTACTCGACTTGCCCAATGTGGTATGGGAATTACTCGACCTGCCCGATGTGTTTTGGGGATTACTCGACCTACCCGATGTGGTATGGGAGAATTACTCGACCTGCCCGATGTGATATGAGGATTACTCGACCTGCCCGATGTGATAGGGGGATTACTCGACTTGCCCAATGTGGTATGGGGATTACTCGACCTGCCCGATGTGGTTTGGGGATTACTCGACCTACCCGATGTGGTATGGGGGAATTACTCGACCTGCCCGATGTGGTATGGGGAATTAACTAGACCTGCCCGATGTGGTATGGAGAATTAACTAGAGCTACCCGTTGTGGTAGAGGATTATTTGTACGGTGTAGAATTGTTGAAAGATATTAAGGGTAAATTACTACGGAATGTGAATAATGTGAAAAGTATATATTCAGAATGAAAATCATATCCATGCCATAGGATATATATTGTGGGATATATATCTTATAGGATGAATATGAATAATGAGAAATGTGTATGTTTGGATGAATAAAATATGCACACTATAGCACATATATATTATGGGATATATGGGTACTATAGGGTGAATATGGATAATATGAGATGAGTAAAATCTGCACACTATAGAAAATATATATTACGGGATGTATGTGTACTATAGGGTTAATATGGATAATATGTGATGAATAAATATGCACACTATAGAAAACATATAGTATGGGATATATGTGTACTATAGGGTGAATATGGATAATATGTGTTGATTGGTATATGTTTATCATGATTGATGTTAGATGTGTGTGGTTTTAATACTTTAATGTTATTACTCCATGTAAATCCACGCTACTGTCGCCGTAGTTGGTTCTTACTCCCTCTGTCTTCCCTTGTATGTATTGCGTATTTCAATTCAGGTCGTGGCGGTAGCGCATCGGACGATTGTGGAGAAGAGTACATGGTAGAGTAGGGCTTTAAGTGATCGATATGTTATATGATAAATGACTGTATAGTTCTTTCCAATTGACCGTCCGTTTGTGGATGATAAGCTGAACTTAACTTCAACTTAGTTCCCAATGCGGACTGCAAACTAGTCCAAAAGTTGGAAGTAAAATGGGGATCCCTATCCGATATAATGCTCGACGGTATCCCATGAAAACGAACTATTTCCCGGATATACAGTTCCGCCAATCGCTCCAAAGAATATCTCATGTTCATAGGCAGAAAGTGTGCAGATTTCGTTAACCGATCCACTATCACCCATATCGAATCATATCCTTTCTGAGTTTTAGGGAAACCCGATACAAAATCCATGGAGATACTATCCCACTTCCACACAGGAATTTCTAGGGATTGTAACTCTCCCGCCGGTCGCTGATGCTCAATTTTGGCTTTCTGACATACTAAACAACTCGAGACATACGAAGCCACATCCCTCTTCAACCCAGACCACCAAAACAACTTCTTCAAATCTTGGTACATCTTGGTAGTTCCCAGGTGAAAACTCATCTTGCTCGTATGAGACTCCTCTAAAATACTCTTCCGTAATTCCTCATCACGAGGCACACACACTCTTCCATTATAACGCAGCATTCCACTTAACATCAAATCCCGTTTTGCTATTATCTCCTCAACTTGCATTACTCGAATTTGATCAAACAGTTCATTGGTGACCTTCAGCATTCCCAAAATCATACTATGAGGCTTTATCTGAACATCCAAGTTCATATCCCTGAACTCTTCAATCAGTTTCCCTTCTCTAACCATCAAAGCCGACATATGTAAAGATTTCCGACTTAGCGCATCGACCACTACATTGGCCTTTCCCGGATGGTACTGCAACCCAAAATCATAATCCTTAAAGAATTCCATCCACCTTCTCTGCCTCAAATTCAATTCCTTTTGATCGAACAAGTACTTCAAACTCTTGTGGCCGCTATACACCTCAAACCTTACGCTATAAAGATGGTGTCTCTAGATTTTTAAGGCGAAAACCACTACAGCTAACTCTAGATCGTGGGTAGGGTAGTTTTGCTCATGCATTCTCAACTGTCGAGAAGCATAGGCAACAACCTACCCTTCTTGCATCAACACGCAACCCAACCCATGCTTGGAAGCATCACAATAAACACTGAAATCCTGTTCAGTACAAGGAAGAACCAACACTGGCGTCATAGTCAACCTCCGTTTCAATTCTTGAAAACTCTCTTCACAACGGATTCTCCACACATACGGTTCTCCTTTTCTGGTAAGTTTAGTCAGGGTAAAGCCAACTTGGAAAACCCCTCTATGAATTTCCTGTAGTAACCAGCTAAACCCAGGAAACTGCTGATCTCAGTGACTGACTTGGGCACCGCCCATTCTATAACCGCTTCAACCTTAGAAGGATCTAGTGCCACTCCTTCCTTGGATATTACATGTCCAAGAAAGTTTACCGATTCCAACCAGAATTCGCATTTTGACAGCTTCGCATACAACCGATTCTTACTAAGAAGTTCCAGAACAATCCTCAGGTGCTCAACATGTTTCTCTCGGCTTTGGGAGTAAATCAGAATGTCATCAATAAATACCACTACGAATGAATCTAAATACGGATGAATAATCCGATTCATGTAGTCGGTAAATATTGATGGGCCATTCATTAAACCAAAAGGCATAACCAAATTCTCAAAATGTCCATACCTTGTCCTAAAAGCATTTTTAGGAATGTCTTCCGCCTTCACACGAAGTTGTTGGTAACCCGACCGAAGGTCAATTTTTGAAAACACCACCGCTCCCCTCAATTGATCCATCGAGTCATTAATTCGAGGTAACGGATATTTATTCTTGATAGTAACCTTGTTCAACTGTCTCTAGTTGGTACACAACCGCATACTACCATCTTTCTTCTTAACCAACAAAACAGGAGCACCCCACGGCGAGACACTAGGACGAATAAACTTCTTGGCCAATAAGTCTTCGACCTGCTTCTCCAACTCGGCCAATTCTAATGGTACCATCTTATAAGGAACTATAGATATGGGTCCCGTTCTAGGTACCAAATCAATAGAGAATTGCACTTCCCTCACTAGAGGTAACTCCGGGATGTCACCAGGGAATACCTCAGGGAACTCGTGAACTATCGGAATGACCTCAACTCTGGGTTTCTCAATACCCTCCAGGGCTGCCAACAACATAAACACGGCTCCTCCCTCCTTACAGGAAGTCCTAACTTCCTTTGCCTACAACGGCCTCATACAACTAACCTCATCAGAAATCCCATCTGGATTTCCAAATACCACGGTCTTATCAGCACCATACAACATCACATGATTCGCCGACAACCAATCCATTCCCAGAAATAGATCTAACTAGGATAGTGGTAAGCAAATTAAATCCACGGTAAATGTCCTACCGTTTACCACTACCGGACATCGAGACACAACTGTCGACACCACCACAGGCACATTAGTTAGGGTGGATACGACCAAGTCGAAAGGCAACGACTTTGTATGCAATTTCAGTCTTCCAACGCATTCAATAGATACAAAGGAGTGTGTCGCTCCCGAATCAAACAACACTAAAAAGGGAATACCTGCCACCATGCAATTACCTTTGATCAGGCCATCCACATTCGATGACTCTGCACCACTCATGGTGAATACTCTGCCGGTGGATCGAGGTCGTTCTATAACACCCCAAATTTTAAGTCCTTAAAATTATAGTATCAGTCCTCGGATCCTCGCTTGAGCGAGAGATTCTCGCTTGAGCGAGAGAGGTTCACCTGGGAGGGTGAAATCCTGGGCTATACTGGAGGATTCTCGCCTGAGCGAGAGATGTCTCGCCTAGGTGAGAAATGGCATTTGGGGCTGGTTGACACTGTGAGATTCTCGCTTGAGCGAGAGGGTCAGAGTTTAGTTTTTAAAATGGGCGGGATTTTCTCGCTTGAGCGAGAGAAAGCTCGCTTAAGCGAGAACCCGACGAGAACATTAAATGAGGGAAACCCCAAACACATTTTAGGTTAAGAATTGAAGAGAGGTGAGAGAAGAGAGCATTCCAAGGTCTAGGAGCTTTGATTCTTGTTCAAGAGCTTGAGAAGAGGTAAAACTCTCTATCCTAACTCTCTTCTTCCCTTGAGAACCCATTTTTGGTATTATGGATCTCTTCTCAAAATGTGTAATACCATGGAAACTCTCTCTTTCGAGTTATGGTTCATTTTATGTCGTTTGTACCTTGTAAACTCTTGGTTTTGAGTTTGTATTCCAAGAATGGAAAGGGGTTTGTGTGTTGACTCATGGAAACCCAAAACCCTAGAGAGAGAAAATGAGGTTAGAGAGGAAATATGGGTGAAATGCTAGAGGTAGAAGATGAGTTGCTTTACAATGTTAAAATATGAGATGATATGTATGTTTTAGATGGTTGAAAACTCTTAATGAAAGTAGTATAGAACCATTGAGAACATGATAAATATCTTGTACGTTTAAATGATGCAATATAAGTTATTTATTTGTTATTTTGAATGAATGACTAACATTGTGTTATGTGGTGGGAATGAGGAAAGATCCTAAGTTTGGAGGTAGTGCCGGTGGAACTTGCGAAGTCACCAAAAACCAAACCCAACACTCACCGAGGTAAGGATAAGTCTTTAATTTATGCATTATGTGGAAAATGCGTGGACTTTCTGTTATGGATGATGGTTAAAATGTGAATCACTTAATCATTATGAACATATATGGGTATGTTGATAATGGTTAGAAGTGAGTTTAAGGTTTAATATTTATTGGGGGAGTACCAATGGAAATAAGACTCGAAACTTATTGGGGGAGTACCAATGGAAATAAGACTCGAAACTTATGGGGGGAGTACCAATGGAAATAAGAGTCGGAACTTATTGGGGGAGTACCAATGGAAAAAAGACTCGAAACTTATTGGGGGAGTACCAATGGAAATAAGACTCGAAACTTATTGGGGGAGTACCAATGGAAATAAGACTCAAAATATAATGACATAAATGGTAAATCACTTAGTCACTACAAATATATATGGGTATGTTTGTAGTGATGATGGGTGTATTTATGGTTTATGTATTGGTGGAGTGCCAATGAAAATAAAACTCGTTTTAGCCGACCAGAATGGGTTAGCGACTCTAGCTCGAGTTATGTAGCATGTTTTTTTCAAAAGTATAGATGATGAAAAAGGTTTTTAAGAGTATTTAAATTATATCACTATGAAAACTATTAAATGTGGATTAAATGACATTGAGTTTTATTGAATTAATGAATTATTCCTTTGCGTTGTTGGTGCATGGTAAATGTTAATCCCATTGCAGGTAGGTGGACGGAGAAGGATGATTTTGAGTAGGGGATTAGAGTTTTTGTTATTAATGTCTCTTATTACATTCTTTTGTAACCTTATTTGATTGTAATTCAAGTAACTAATGGTACTATGAATCCTACTTTTGTGTATGATACTGATCAGGGAGACTAGTAACTCGGGATATATGTAGCTATGGGTGTTTTGGAAACCCATAGCTAATTGTATGCGGTGGTTACTAGGTTATATTAATGAATTATGTTTTTCTGCTATCGAATGTTGTATGTTACTTATGGTTCAAAGATGGGGTGTGAGTGTGAAGTGAGACTTTTAAAATAAATTTATTCACTCGGTAATTATGATTGATTGTTAAATGTATGGAATTGGATTAAATAAGGAAAAAATTTCAAGGGTAGAATTTCGGGTTGTTACAATATGATATCAGAGCATAGTTAATCCTGTGACCTAGGGAATGGCCTTGCATGCTTCTTTGTATCCTTATTTGTTGCATTTGTTTGAATGATGCTAAATGTTAAGTGTTGTGTGCACTATATTTATACAATTCATTTACTAACAATTGAGTGAGTATAGGTGATCATGGGAGGAAGAGGAAGAGGAAGATGGGCGAGTCAGAACGTCCCGAATGATTTGTTAGCTCAAATGGTGGCGGCGCTACAACAGGTCAATGCGAACTTGCACAATCTAAACCAGAACCCGACACCAAGTCTGAGTTCACATCCACTAGTTCCACTAGGACTGGCGGAATATCGGGGCTTAGATGAGTTCTGAAGGAGGAAACCCACTCAGTTCCAAGGGGGATTTGCTCCTGAAGCTGCCATCGAGTGGATCCAAGGGTTAGAGCGGATCTTCAGAGCCATGAACTGCACTGAGTCTCAGAAAATCACTTATGCTACTTACATGCTGGTGACCGAGGCTGAGAATTGGTGGGTGTATACTCGGCGACAGATGGAAGCCGAAGGTCGACTGATCTCCCGAGGTACCTTCAAGGAGAAGTTCCTACACAAGTACTTTCCCGCTGATTTGAAAAGGAAGAAGGAGATGGAATTTCTGAAACTGGAACAGAGGGACATGTCAGTAGGAGACTATGCGGCCAAGTTTGAAGAGTTGGCCCAGTTTTGCCCCTACGCCGAGTTGGAAATGGAAGGAAGGTCCAAATGCGCCAAGTTCGAATCGGGTTTGTGGCCCAAGTTGAAAAGTATGTTTGGGCATCAAGAGATTGCTGATTTCCCTACCCTGGTGAACATGTGTAGGGTGTACGAAGATGATTTGGCAGCTGATGAAGCGGCGACATCTAAGGTTGTTCCTCCGAAACACTTTGGACCTCAACGAAACTTCCCTCACGGAAAAGGGAAGGGGAAGGCGTTTCATGAGGAGATGAAGCCTTATTTTCCTCCGACGAGTAATCGGAGTTATCATTCGCATGGGTCGAGGACTCATGTCACTGCTGGAGGGTCCCGGTTGAATGCTCCCTCTCTGTGCAACAAATGTGGCCGAGTGCATATCGGCGACTCGTGCCCCGGAATGGCACTCACTTGTTTTCATTGCAAGGAAGTAGGACATGTTCGAAGAAATTGTCCTAAGCTACCGTAGAGCGTGAATACTGTGAGGGTTGAATGACCTCGATCCACAGGCAGAGTGTTCACCATGAGTGGGGCAGAGACATCGGGCGTTGATGGCCTGATTAAAGGTAATTGCATGGTGTCAGGTATTCATCTTTATTGTTGTTTGATTCGGGAGCGACACACTCCTTTGTATCCATTGACTGCGTGGACCGACTGAATTTACAAACTGAGTCGTTGCCTTACGACTTGATCGTATCCACCCCAACTAATGTGCCTATGGTGGTCTCGACAGTTGTGTCTTGGTGTCCGGTGGTGGTAAACAGTAGGGATTTTACCGTGGATTTAATATGCTTACCACTATCCCAGATAGATTTGATTTTGGGGATGGACTGGTTGTCAGAAAATCATGTGGTGCTTAATTGTACTGATAAGACCGTGACGTTTGGAAATCCAGATGGGATTTCGGAGGGAGTCAGTTGTATGGGACCGATGTCGGCAAAAGAAGTCAGGACTTCCTGTAAAGAGGGAGGGACCGTGTTCATGTTGTTGGCGTCCCTGGAAGGTATTGAGAAGTCCAAGGTTGAGGACATTCCCATAGTTCGTGAGTTTCCGGAAGTCATTCCTGGTGATATTCCAGAATTACCTCCCGTGAGAGAAGTTGAATTCTCCATTGATTTAATGCTGGGAACGAGACCCATCACTATAGCTCCTTATAGAATGGCTCCGTTAGAGTTAACTGAGCTGAAAAAGCAGGTTGAGGAATTGTTGGCTAAGAAATTTATTCGCCCAAGTGTCTCGCCGTGGGGCGCACCTGTTTTGCTAGTTAAGAAAAAGGACGGTAGTATGCGATTGTGTACCGACTACAAGAAGTTGAACAAGGTTACGGTTAAGAACAAATACCCATTGCCTCGGATTGATGACTTGATGGATCAGTTGAGAGGGGCGGTAGTGTTTTCTAAGATTGATCTTCGATCGGGCTACTATCAACTTCGGGTGAAAACCGATGACATTCCAAAGACTGCTTTTAGGACAAGGTATGGACATTTCGAGTATTTGGTCATGCCTTTTGGCGTAACAAATGCTCCAGCAATATTTACCGACTACATGAATCGGATTTTCCATCCGTATTTGGATTCATTTGTAGTGGTATTTATTGATGACATTTTGGTTTACTCCAAATCCGAGAGGAACATGCAGAACACCTGAGGATTGTTCTAGAACTCCTGAGTAAGAACCAACTGTATGCGAAATTGTCTAAGTGTGATTTCTGGTTGGAGTCGGTGAATTTACTTGGGCACGTGATAACCAAGGAAGGGGTAGCAGTGGATCCTTCAAAGGTGGAAGCGGTTACGGAATGGGCCGTGCCTAAGTCGGTTATTGAAATCCGTAGCTTCCTGGGTTTGGCAGGCTATTATCGGAAATTCATAGAGGGATTTTCGAAGTTGGCACTACCATTGACTAAGCTCACTAGGAAAGGAGAACCGTTTGTGTGGACACTTTTTTGCGAAGAGTGCTTTCACGAGTTGAAACGAAGGTTGACTACGGCGCCCGTGATGGTTCTTCAATGTACGGATAAGGATTTCAGTGTGTATTGTGATGCTTCCAAGCAAGGTTTGGGTTGTGTCCTGATGCAAAGGGAAAGGTGGTTGCCTATGCTTCTCGGCAGTTGAGAACACACGAGCAGAACTACCCTACGCATGATTTAGAATTGGTAGTAGTGGTCTTCGCTTTGAAAATTTGGAGACACCACCTTTATGGTATAAGGTTTGTGGTGTACAGCGACCACAAGAGTTTTAAATATCTGTTCGATCAAAAAGAGCTGAATATGAGACAGAGGAGATGGATGGAATTTTTAAAGGACTATGAATTTGTATTGCAGTACCACCCAGGGAAGGCTAATGTAGTAGCCGATGCACTCAGTCGAAAATCTTTGTACATGTCAGCTTTAATGATTAAGGAAGGGAAGCTGATAGAAGAGTTCAGGGATATGAACCTAGACGTCCAGATGAGACCCCACAGTATGATATTGGGTATGTTGACGGTCACGAATGAACTCTTTGATCAGATCCGAGTACTGCAAGTTGGAGATATTGAGTTGATGGACAAACGGGATTTGGTGATGAGTGGAAAGGAGACCGACTTTGTAACGGACTCCAGTGGGATGATGCGTTACAAGGGGAGAGTGTGTGTTCCTCGTGATGAAGGTCTACGGAATAGTATTTTGGAGGAGTCCCATAAGAGTAAGATGAGCTTTCACCCAGGAAAAACGAAAATGTACCAAGACTTGAACAAATTGTTTTGGTGGTCTGGATTGAAGAGAGACGTGGCGTCATATGTTTCGAGTTGTCTAATATGCCAGAAAGTAAAAATTGAGCATCAACGACCAGCGGGGGAGTTACATACCCTAGAAATTCCTGTTTAGAAGTGGGATAATATATCCAAGGATTTTGTGTCTGGTTTTCCGAAGACTCGTAAGGGATATGATTCGATATGGGTGATCGTGGATCGGTTAACTAAATTTGCTCACTTTCTGCCTATGAACATGAGGTACTCTTTGGAGAGGTTAGCAGAACTGTATATCAGGGAAATTGTTCGCTTGCATGGAATACCGTCAAGCATTGTGTCGGATAGGGACCCTCGTTTCACTTCGAACTTTTGGACTATTTTGCAAGCCGCTTTGGGGACTAAGTTGAAGATGAGTTCAACTTATCATCCACAAACGGACGGTCAATCGGAAAGGACGATACAACTTATGGAGATTGAACAACAGGGAGTTGGGATAACATGTTACCTTTGATCGAATTAACCTTCAACAATGGCTTTCATTCGAGTATTGGGATGGCACCTTATGAGGCGTCGTATGGTAGGAAGTGCCGAACTCTAGTGAGTTGGTTTGAAACTGGGGAGAACTTGATATTGGGACCCGAAGTGGTCCAGGAGATGATGGATGTGATCAAGAAAATCCGGGAGCATATGAGAATCGCCCAAAGTCGACAGAAGAGCTATTATGATAAGAGACGAAAACCTCTTGAATTTAACGAGGGAGATCATGTTTTCATGAGGGTTGTTCCGACTACCGGTATCGGTAGAGTTTTGAAATCCCGTAAGCTGACTCCTCGATTTATTGGGCCTTATCAGATATTGAAGAGAATTGGGCTGGTAGCGTATCGTACTGCTTTACCTCCGTTGTTGTCCAATCTCCATAATGTATTTCATGTGTCTCAGTTGAGGAAATATGTTGGAGATCCATCTCATGTGGTTGAGTCTGATCAGATAGAGTTGAAGGATAATTTGACTTTTGCGACGTTGCCCGTGAGAATCATGGATACCAGTATAAAGAGATTGAGAGGCAAGGAGATTGCCCTGGTAAAGGTGTTGTGGAGCCAAGTGGACGAAGGAAACGCTACTTGGGAAGTTGAGCAAGAGATGAGGGAGGATTACCGTCATTTGTTCGAATCGAAGTATGTTTGATTTTCGGGGACGAAAATTCTTTTAAGAGGGGGAGGATTGTAACACCCCAAATTTTAAGTCATTAAAATTATAGTATCAGTCCTCGGATCCTCGCTTGAGCGAGAGAGGTTCACCTGGGAGGTTGAAATCCTGGGCTATACTGGAGGATTCTCGCCTGAGCGAGAGATGTCTAGCCTGGGTGAGAAATGTTATTTGGGGCTGGTTGACACTGTGAGATTCTCGCTTGAACGAGAATCCCTAGCTTGAGCGAGAGGGTCAGAGTTGAGTTTTTAAAATGGGCGGGATTTTCTCGCTTGAGCGAGAGAAAGCTCGCTTAAGCGAGAACCCGACGAGAACATTAAATGAGGGAAACCCCAAACACATTTTAGGTTAAGAATTGAAGAGAGGTGAGAGAAGAGAGCATTCCAAAGGTCTAGGAGCTTTGATTCTTGTTCAAGAGCTTGAGAAGAGGTAAAACTCTCTATCCTAACTCTCTTCTTCCTTTAAGAACCCATTTTGGTATTAAGGATCTCTTCTCAAAATGTGTAAAACCATGGAAACTCTCTCTTTCGAGTTATGGTTCATTTTATTTCGTTTGTACCTTGTAAACTCTTGGTTTTGAGTTAGTATTCCAAGAATGGAAAGGGGTTTTTGTGTTGAATCATGGAAACCCAAAACCCTTGAGAGAGAAAATGAGGTTAGAGAGGAAATATGGGTGAAATGCTAGAGGTAGAAGATGAGTTGCTTCACAATGTTAAAATATGAGATGATATGTATGTTTTAGATGGTTGAAAGCTCTTAATGAAAGTAGTATAGAACCATTGAGAACATGATAAATATCTTGTACGTTTAAATGATGCAATATAAGTTATTTATTTGTTATTTTGAATGAATGACTAACATTGTGTTATGTGGTGGGAATGAGGAAAGATCCTAAGTTTGGAGGTGGTGCCGGTGGAACTTGCGAAGTCACCAAAAACCAAACCCAACACTCACCGAGGTAAGGATAAGTCTTTAATTTATGCATTATGTGGAAAATGCGTGGACTTTCTGTTATGGATGATGGTTAAAATGTGAATCACTTAATCATTATGAACATATATGGGTATGTTGATAATGGTTAGAAGTGAGTTTAAGGTTTACTATTTATTGGGGGAGTACCAATGTAAATAAGACTCGAAACTTATTGGGGGAGTACCAATGGAAATAAGACTCAAAACTTATTGGGGGAGTACCAATGGAGATAAGACTCGAAACTTATATGGGGAGTACCAATGGAAATAAGACTCGAATCTTATTGGAGGAGTACCAATGGAAATAAGACTCGAAACTTATTGGGGGAGTACCAATGGAAATAAGACTCGAAATATAATGACATAAATCGTAAATCACTTAGTCACTACAAATATATATGGGTATGTTTGTAGTGATGATGGGTGTATTTATGGTTTATGTATTGGTGGAGTGCCAATGAAAATAAAACTCATTTTACCCAACCAGAATGGGTTAGCGACTCTAGCTCGATTTATGTAGCATGGTTTTTCAAAAGTATAGATGACGACAAAGGTTTTTAAGAGTATTTAAATTATATCACTGTGAAAGCTATTAAATGTGGATTAACTGACATTGAGTTTTATTGAATTAATGACTTATTCCTTTGCGTTGTTTGTGCATGGTAAATGTAAATCCCATTGCAGGTAGGTGGACGGAGAAGGACGATTTTGAGTAGGGGATTAAAGACTTTTGTTTTTAATGTCTCTTATTACATTCTTTTGTAACCTTAATTGATTGTAATTGAAGTAACTAATGGTACTATGAATCCTATTTTTGTGTATGATACTGATCAGGGAGACTAGTAACTCGGGATATATGTAGATATGGGTGTTTTGGGAAACCCATAGCTAATTGTATGCGGTGGTTACTAGGTTATATTAATGAATTATGTTTTTCTGCTATCGAATGTTGTATGTTTCTTATGGTTCAAAGATGGGGTGTGAGTGTGAAGTGAGACTTTTAAAATAAATTTAATCACTCAGTAATTATGATTGATTGTTAAATGTATGGAATTGGATTAAATAAGGAAAAAATTTCAATGGTAGAATTTCGGGTTGTTACACGTTCAGCACTAACAACATTCATACTCTGCCGTAATTTAGGACAATGCCTCTTAAGATGCCCACTCTCCTTGCAGTAAAAGCAGCTAAGTGTGGTTCCGGGGCAAGAATTACCAAAAAGCTTTCGGCCACATTTGTTACACCAGGATTGAGAGTTTGGGTGCGACCCTCCAGCATTGGCATGAGTTCTTGACCCATGCGGAGTATATCCTCTGTTACCCATGGGCGAAGAATAAGGCTTCCCTTCTTCCAGAAACGCCTTACCCCTACCCTTCCCGTGCACAAAATTCCTTAGGGGCCCAAAATTCTTGGGAGGAAGTGATCTTGACGCCATCACTTCATCCGCCTTCATATCATCCTCAACCATTCTACACTTGTTGACCAATGTAGAAAAACCAGTGATCTCTTGATGCCTAAGCATCGTTTTCAGCTTGGGCTTCAAACCCGATTCAAACTTCGAACATTTAGACCTTCTGTCTGCCTCCAATTCAGTATAAGGGAAAAACCGGGCCAACTCTTCAAACTTGGCCGCATATTCTCCCACCGACAGGTTTCCTTATTCCAACCTCAAGAATTCCATTTCTTTTTGACTCCTCAGATCAGCAGGAAACTACTTTCGAAGGAATTTTTCCCTGAAAGTACACCACCGAATTACTTGCCCTTCCGCCTCCATTTGGCGCTGAGTGAATTCCCACCAGTTCTCGGCCTCCTTCACTAACATATAAGTGGTATACGCCAATTTATGAGCATCACAACAACTCATAGCCTTGAAAATCCTCTCAGTCCCTGAATCCATTCTATGGCAGAATTCATCCCATAGCGAACCCACCTTGAAACTGACTGGGGTTCCTCCTGCAGAATTCATCCAATCCTCCATACTTTGCCGGACCGGGTGGAACCAAAGGTTGTGAACTAGGGTTTGGTGTCGCATTTTGATTCAGGTGCTGCAAGTTCTAGTTCATGTTTGTCAGCACTGCCGCAATCAGGGCCAACAATTCATTCAGACGCGATCCTCTTCCTCTTCGAGACATTTTAGTAACGGGTACTTGCACTCATTCGTTCATCAGTAAACCACATTTAACCATATAAATCATCACATAATCACACAACATTTCGCCTAAATTTAGGGTGTACGAATGAAAAGTATGTGTGGGCACCAAGAGATTGCTGATTTCCCTACCTTGGTGAACAAGTGTAGGGTGTACGAAGATTACTTGGCAGCTGATGAAGCGGCGACATCTAAGGTGGTTCCTCCCAAACACTTTGGACCTCAACGAAACTTCCCTCACGGAAAAGGGAAAGGGAAGGCTTTTCATGAGGAGAGGAAGCCTTATTTTCCTCTGACGAGTGATCGGAGTTATCATTCGCATGGGTCGAGGACTCATGTCACTGTTGGAGGGTCCCGGTTGGACGCTCCCTCTCTGTGCAACAAATGTGGCCGAGTGCATGTCGGCGACTCGTACCCCAGAATGGCGCTCACTTGTTTTCATTGCAAGGAAGTGGGACATGTTCGAAGAAATTGTCCTAAGCTATTGCAGAGTGTGAATACTGTGAGGGTTGAACGACCTCAATCCACAGGCAGAGTGTTCACCATGAGTGGGGCAGAGATATCGGGCATTGATGGCCTGATTAAAGGTAATTACATGGTGTCAGATATTCCTCTTTTAGTGTTGTTTGATTCGGGAGCGACACACTCCTTTGTATCCATTGACTGCGTGGACCGACTGAATTTACAAACTGAGTCGTTGCCTTACGACTTGGTCGTATCCACCCCAACTGATGTGCCTGTGGTGGTGTCGACAGTTGTGTCTAGGTGTTCGGTGGTGGTAAACGGTAGGGATTTTACCGTGGATTTAATCTGCTTACCACTATCCCAGTTAGATTTGATTTTGGGGATGGACTGGTTGTTAGAAAATCATGTGGTGCTTAATTGTGCTGATAAGGCCGTGACGTTTGGAAATCCAGATGGGATTTCGGAGGGAGTCAGTTGTATGGGGCCGATGTCGGCAAAAGCAGTCAGAACTTCCTGTAAGGAGGGAGGGACCGTGTTCATGTTGTTGGCGTCCCTAGAAGGTATTGAGAAGTCCAAGGTTGAGGACATTCCCATAGTTCATGAGTTTCCGGAAGTCTTTCCTGGTGATATTCCGGAATTACCTCCCGTGAGAGAAGTTGAATTCTCCATTGATTTAGTGTCGGGAACGAGACCCATCTCTATGGATCCTTATAGAATGGCTCCGTTAGAGTTAACTGAGTTGAAAAAGGAGGTTGAGGAATTGTTGGCTAAGAAATTTATTCGCCCAAGTGTCTCGCCGTGGGGCGCACCTGTTTTGCTAGTAAAGAAAAAGGACGGCAGTATGCGATTGTGTACCGACTACAGGCAGTTGAACAAGGTTACGATTAAGAACAAATATCCATTGCCTCAGATTGATGACTTGATGGATCAGTTGAGAGGGGCGATAGTGTTTTCTAAGATTGATCTTCGATCGGGCTACCATCAACTTCGGGTGAAAACCGTTGACATTCCAAAGACTGCTTTTAGGACAAGGTATGGACATTTCGAATATTTGGTCATGCCTTTTGGCGTAACAGATGCTCCAACAATATTTACCGACTACATGAATCGGAGTTTCCATCGGTATTTGGATTCATTTGTAGTGGTATTTATTGATGACATTTTGGTTTACTCCAAAAGTCGAGAGGAACATGTAGAGCACCTGAGGATTGTTCTAGAACTCCTGAGTAAGAACCAGCTGTATGCGAAATTGTCTAAGTGTGATTTCTGGTTGGAGTTGGTGAATTTTCTTGGGCACGTGATAACCAAGGAAGGGGTAGTTGTGGATCCTTCAAAAGTGGAAGCGGTTACGGAATGGGTCGTGCCCAAGTCGGTTACTGAAATCCGTTGCTTCCTGGGTTTGGTAGGCAATTATTGGAAATTCATAGAGGGATTTTCGAAGTTGGCACTACCATTGACTAAGCTCACTAGGAAAGGAGAACCGTTTGTGTGGACACTTCGTAGCGAAGAAAGCTTTCACGAGTTGAAACGAAGGTTTACTACGGCGCCCGTGTTGGTTCTTCCGTGTACGGATAAGGATTTTAATGTGTATTGTGATGCTTCCAAGCAAGGTTTGGGTTGTGTCCTAATGCAAGAGGGAAAGGTGGTTGCCTATGCTTCTCGTCAGTTGAGAACACACGAGCAGAACTACCCTACGCATGATTTAGAATTGGTTGCAGTGGTCTTCGCTTTGAAAATTTGGAGACACCATCTTTATGGTATAAGGTTTGTGGTGTACAGCGACCACAATAGTTTGAAATATCTGTTCGATCAAAAAGAGCTGAATATGAGACAGAGGAGATGGATGGAATTTTTAAAGGACTATGATTTTGGATTGCAGTACCACCCCGGGAAGGCTAATGTAGTAGCCGATGCACTCGGTCGGAAATCTTTGCACATGTCAGCTTTGATGATTATGGAAGGGAAGCTGATAGAAGAGTTCAGGGATATGAACCTAGACGTCCAGATGAGACCCCATAGTATGATATTGGGTATGTTGACGGTTACGAATGAACTATTTGATCAGATCCGAGTACTGCAAGTTGGAGATATGGAGTTGATGGACAAACGGGATTTGATGATGAGTGGAAAGGAGACCGACTTTGTAACGGACTCTAGTGGGATGATGCGTTACATGGGGAGAGTGTGTGTGCCTTGTGATGAGGGGCTACGGAATAGTATTTTGGAAGAGTCCCATAAGAGTAAGAAGAGCTTTCACCCAGGAACAACGAAAATGTACCAAGACTTGAAGAAATTGTTTTGGTGGTCTGGATTGAAGAGAGACATAGTGTCATATGTTTCGAGTTGTCTAATATGCCTGAAAGCAAAAATTGAGCATCAGCGACCGGCGGGAGAGTTACAATCCCTAGAAATCCCCGTTTGGAAGTGGGATAGTATAACCATGGATTTTGTGTCTGGTTTTCCAAAGACTCAGAAGGGATATGATTCGATATGAGTGGTCGTGGATCGGTTGACTAAATCTGCCCACTTTCAGCCTATGAACATGAAGTACTCTTTGGAGAGGTTAGCAGAATTGTATATCCTGGAAATTGTTCGCTTGAATGGAATACCGTCAAGCAATGTGTCGGATAGGGATCCCCGTTTCACTTCGAACTTTTGGACTAGTTTGCAAAACGCTTTGGGGACTAAGTTGAAGCTGAGTTCAGCTTATCATCCACAAACGGACGGTTAATCGGAAAGGACGATACAGTCATTGGAGGACCTTTTAAGAGCCTGTGTCTTAGAACAACCATGGAGTTAGGATAGCATGTTACCGTTGATCGAATTTACCTACAACAATAGCTTTCATTCGAGTATTGGGATGGCACCTTATGAGGCGTTGTATGGTAGGAAGTGCCGAACCCTAGTGAGTTGGTTTGAAACTGGGGAGAACTTAATATTGGGACCCGAAGTGGTCCAGGAGACGACGGATGCGATCAAGAAAATCCGGGAGCATATCAGAATCGCCCAAAGTCGACAGAAGAGCTATTATTTTAAGAGACGGAAACCTCTTGAATGTAGGGAAGGAGATCATGTTTTCATGAGAGTAGTCCCGACTACCGGAATTGGTAGGGTGTTGAAGTCTCGCAAGCTAACTCCGAGATTTATTGGGCCGTATCAAGTTTTGCAAAGGATTGGGCCAGTAGCTTATCGTATTGCTTTACCTCTGTTGTTGTCGAATCTCCACAATGTATTTCATGTGTCCCAGTTGAGGAAATATGTTGGGGATCCCTCTCATGTGGTGGAGTCGGATCAGATAGAGTTGAAGGACAACTTGACGTTTGAGACGTTGCCCGTGAGAATCATGGATACCAGTGTCAAGAGGCTGAGGGGAAAGGAGATTTAATTGGTGAAAGTGTTGTGGAGCCAAGTAGACGATGGAGATGCTACTTGGGAAGTTGAGCAAGAGATGAGGGAGGATTACCTTCATTTGTTCGAATCGAGGTATGTTTGAGTTTCGGGGACGAAAATTCTTTTAAGAGGGGGACGATTGTAACACGCCAAATTTTAAGTCTTTAAAATTATAGTATCAGTCCTCGGATCCTCGCTTGAGCGAGAGATTCTCGCTTGAGCGAGAGAGGTTCACCTGGGAGGGTGAAATCCTGGGACATACTAGAGGATTCTCGCCTGAGCGAGAGATGTCTCGCCTGGGCGAGAAATGGCATTTGGGGCTGGTTGACACTGTGAGATTCTCGCTTGAGTGAGAATCCCTCGCTTGAGCGAGAGGGTTAGAGTTGAGTTTTTAAAATGGGCGGGATTTTCTCGCTTGAGCGAGAGAAAGCTCGCTTAAGCGAGAACCCGACGAGAACATTAAATGAGGGAAACCCCAAACACATTTTAGGTTAAGAATTTAAGAGAGGTGAGAGAAGAGAGCATTCCCAAGGTCTAGGAGCTTTGATTCTTGTTCAAGAGCTTGAGAAAAGGTAAAAACTCTCTATCCTAACTCTCTTCTTCTCTTGAGAACCCATTTTTGGTATTATGGATCTCTTCTCAAAATGTGTAAAACCATGGAAACTCTCTTTCGAGTTATGGTTCATTTTATGTTGTTTGTACCTTTTAAACTCTTGGTTTTGAGTTAGTATTCCAAGAATGGAAAGGGGTTTGTGGGTTGACTCATGGAAACCCAAAACCCTAGAGAGAGAAAATGAGGTTAAAGAGGAAAGATGGGTGAAATCTAGAGGTAGAAGATGAGTTGTTTTACAATGTTAAAATATGAGATGATATGTATGTTTTAGATGGTTGAAAACTCTTAATGAAAGTAGTATAGAACCATTGAGAACATGATAAATATCTTGTACGTTTAAATGATGCAATATAAGTTATTTATTCGTTATTTGGAATGAATGACTAAGTCTTTAATTTCTGCATTATGTGGAAAATGCGTGGACTTTCTGTTATGGATGATGGATAAAATGTGAAGCACTTAATCATTATGAACATATATGGGTATGTTGATAATGGTTAGAAGTGAGTTTAAGGTTTACTATTTATTGGGGGAGTACCAATGGAAATAAGACTCGAAATGAAATCATAAAATGTAAATCACTTTGTAGTTATAAGCATACGTGGATATGTTTATAATGATGTCGGGTGTATTTATCATGTTTGTATTGGGGGAGTACCAATGGAAATAAGACTCGAAACATAATGGGGGAGTACCACTGGAAATAAAACTCGAAACTTATTGGGGGAGTACCAATGGAAATAAGACTCGAAACTTATTGGGGGAGTACCAATGGAAATAAGACTCGAAACTTATTGGGGGAATACCAATGGAAATAAGACTCGAAACTTATTGGTGGAGTACCAATGGAAATAAGACTCGAAACTTATTGGGGGAGTACCAATGGAAATAAGACTCGAAACTTATTGGGGGAGTACCAATGGAAATAAACTCAAAATATAATGACATAAATGGTAAATCACTTAGTCACTACAAATATATATGGGTATGTTTGTAGTGATGATGGGTGTATTTATGGTTTATGTATTGGTGGAGTGCCAATGAAAATAAAACTCGTTTTAGCCGACCAGAATGGGTTAGCGACTCTAGCTCGAGTTATGTAGCATGTTTTTTTTCAAAAGTATAGATGATGAAAAAGGTTTTTAAGAGTATTTAAATTATATCACTGTGAAAACTATTAAATGTGGATTAAATGACATTGAGTTTTATTGAATTAATGAATTATTCCTTTGCGTTGTTGGTGCATGGTAAATGTTAATCCCATTGCAGGTAGGTGGACGGAGAAGGATGATTTTGAGTAGGGGATTAGAGTTTTTGTTATTAATGTCTCTTATTACATTCTTTTGTAACCTTATTTGATTGTAATTCGAGTAACTGATGGTACTATGAATCCTACTTTTGTGTATGATACTGATCAGGGAGACTAGTAACTCGGGATATATGTAGCTATGGGTGTTTTGGAAACCCATAGCTAATTGTATGCGGTGGTTACTAGGTTATATTAATGAATTATGTTTTTCTGCTATCGAATGTTGGATGTTACTTATGGTTCAAAGATAGGGTGTGAGTGTGAAGTGAGACTTTTAAAATAAATTTAATCACTCGGTAATTATGATTGATTGTTAAGTGTATGGAATTGGATTAAATAAGGAAAAAATTTCAAGGGTCGAATTTTGGGTCGTTACAACCTGTTTATCTGCAATAGGATTATCGATGACAAGTACAAAACATACAAAGGAGTAAGTCGTTAATTCAAATAAACATTATCATAAGATAATCCACATTTGATATTGGGTTAGTGAACCATTTTTGAAATTCATTTTACTTTGCTACATAACTTGAGCCAAAGTCGCTACACCCCTCGGAGTTAGCTAAAAGCAGATTCTCATTTCCATTTTAATTAAAACGTGCTTATATACTAAAGCCAGAGTTTTGCTTATATTCTCAAGCCAGAGTCTTGCTTATATACTCAAGTCAGAGTTTTGCTTATACACTCAAGCAAGAGTTTTGCTTATATACTCAAGCCAGAGTCGCTAACCATTCATGGTCGGCTAAAAATATATTTCCTTTTCATTAATTTCACCATAAGACATTTCCGGTAAATCCACGCCCACATTAGTATAAACACACCATATATGTTTATACTAATTACGTGATTCACAACTCAATCATCGCATAACCAGAAGTAAACATACTTTCCTTTCCGTAAACCTACGCCTACTTTAATATAAACACACCCATATATGTTTATACTAAATGCGTACTTTACAACTCAATCATTGCAAATTCAGCAAATACACATTTTCGATTTCAAATACACAATTAAAGACTTATCCTTACCTCAGTGAGTGTTGGGTTTGGTTCTTGGGAACTTCTCAAGTTCCACCGACACCGCCTCCAACCTTAGGATCTTTCCTCATCCCGCCACATAACACAATGTTAGTCATTTACTCATTCTCTCCTTTTACCACATTTTCACTTTTAGGGTTTTTGGGGTTTTCATGAATCAACCCACAACCCTTTCCATTCTTGAAATACTATATCTAAACCAAGAGTTTCCGAGGTAAGAATGACATAAAATGAATCATCACTCAAAAGGATGAGTTTCCATGGTTTCCTTCATCTTTGAGAAGAGATCTAACATACCCAAAGTGAGTTTAAAAGAGAAAAAGAGAGTTAGAATCTAGAGTTTTACCTTTTCTCAAGCTCTTAGATGAGTATCCAAGCTTTTTGTCCTTGAAAAGCTCTCTTCTCTTACTCTTCTTCTTTTCTAAACCCTAGATTTTGTTTAGGGGTTTCTCATTAAATGTTGTCTCGTCGGGTTCTCGCTTAAGCGAGGGATTCTCGCTCAAGCGAGAAAATCCGGCCCATTTAAAAAACTCAAATCTGACCCTCTCACTCAAGCGAGGGATTCTCGCTCAAGCAAGAATCTCACAGTGCCAACAGCCCCAAAATGATATTCCTCGCCCAGGCGAGACTACTCTCGCTTAGGCGAGAATATTCCTGTATACTCCAGGATTTCACCCTCCCAAGTGAACCTCTCTCGCCTAGACGAGAATCTCTCGCTCAAGCGAGGATCCTCCAGTATAGCCCAGTATTTCACCCTCCTAGGTGAGTCTCTCTCTCGCTCAAGCGAGAATCTCTCGCTCAAGCAAGGGTCTCAGGACTGATACTATGATTTTAAAGGCTTAAAATTTAGGGTGTTACATAATGACATACATTTGAAGTGAGAAGTATTTGGAATATTTCCGCCTTGTGAATTATAAATGGAACTAATATTTGTATTCATTCAAATTTCCAAACCGTTCAAGTAATGTCTTTCAAATGTAATCACTTCACTTTCATGAACAAGGTTTTAAAAAATAAAAGAATTTGTGGATTACGAAAATCGGGTCCTTACACTAGACATCGAGACACAATCGTCGACACCACCACAGGCACACTAGTTGGTGTGGATATGACCAAGTTTTAAGGCAATGACTCTGTGTGCAATTTCAGGCGATTAACACATTCAATATATATAAAGGAGTGTGTCGCTCCAGAATCAAACAACACTAAAAGAGGAATACCTGCCACCAAGCAATTACCTTTGATCAGGCAATCCACATCTGATACCTCTTGATATGTCCAGCCTCCTTGCAGTGGAAGCAGCTAAGCGCCGTTACGGGGCACAAATCACCGACATGAGTTTTGCCGCACTTGTTGCAAAAGGACGGATACTGAGATTGTGATCCTCTTGTCTTCGCATGAGGACTTGGCCCATGCGAACTACTTCCCCGATTTCCAGCAGGTGAGGATTATGGTTTCTGTTCCTCTTGAAAGACCTTGGTTTTCCCCTTTCCGTGCCCATAACTCCTCATCGGTTTCCAGGTCATCCTCAAACATCCTGCACTTGTTTACCAATGTAGCAAAATCTGCAATCTCTTGATGCCTGAACATCCTTTTCAACTTGGGCTTCAAACCCGATTCAAACTTAAAACATTTGGACCATCCGTCCACCTCCAATTCAGCGTATGGACAAAGTCGGGCCAATTCCTCGAACTTGGGCGCATATTCTCCCACTGACATGTTACCCTTCTCCAACCTCAGAAACTCCATTTCTTTCTTCCTCTTCAGATCAGCAGGAAAATATTTCTGAAGAAATTTTTGCTTGAATGCAACCCAGGTAATCACTCGCCCCTCAGTTTCCATCCGACGCCGAGTAAATTCCCACCAAGTTTCAGCTTTTTTTACCAGCATGTAAGAAGCATAAGCTACCTTCTGAACATCATTACAACCCATGGCTCGGAATATTCGTTCCAAGTCTTGAATCTACTCGTTTGAAGTATTAGGAGAGAATCCACCTTAGAACTGGCTAGGATTCCGCTTATAGAAATCATTCAATCTTCGGTACTCGACCGACTTGGGTGGAGCTAAAGGTTGCGAACTAGGACTTGGTGTTGGGTCCTTGTTCAGGTTATGCAAGTTCTTATTAACTTGTTGCAGTGCAACCTCCATCTGAGCGAACAGATCATTCGAAACATTTTGACTCATTGGTGGTTAGCACACAATTCTAACTCACATAATTAATGTTATCACATAGTCTCATAGTACAATACATGTTACTACACCAAGGCTACATGATTTAAACTGTCAATTCACATAATTTCAACTAGTTAAATAAAAAACATGTTACAAAGAAGCCAGTAAGGCCATACCCTAGGCCGCATAATTAACTATGCTCTGATACCATATTGTAAGGATGACTTTGTGAAGAAAATCAGAACGGTTACTTTTATTGTACCCCTCATGTACTGAAATGTGAGGGATAGATAGTAAAAATAACCTAGGCCCTAAAATAATAAGAAAATCAGGATCATTAATTTTTGTTGTTGCCACATGTCAAAATTTGGACCCATTACCGGAAAGCATCCAAATCTCATATACATGCACGGGGTTCCTCTCCAGTACTGGAGAGTCCACTGGTAGATGAGGCTTGCAACATGTGCAAAAAAAGTTCAACGATTATGATTTTAAACTATTTTTTCAATTAAAAACATAAAAAAAAACAAATATTTTTCTCCTTCTACTTCCAGTACTGGAGAGGATTTGTACTTCGTATAATTGTCTTATGGTATAACACATAAGAATTTGGTATAAATGAAATGAATGAAATTTAGAATATGACTACTTAAGTTCCTCTATTATTTGCATATATATGAGATACTTTTTCCTTTATATATTTTTAACTTTTTCATTTCAAAATTGCTAATGTCGGTAATTGGTTAGTATATTTCGAATAATTTAGATACTTGTATGAATATTTTGTGAAATACCAAGAGCGAATGATGTTCTTTTCCTCACAATGAAAATCTTTTTTATTGAAGGGTTCTCTTGAAGGAAAAAATATAACAGGGGAAATCTGCAATACCTAGGTGATATTTGTCAAGAAAGTACAAATAAATAATTATTTCTTTCCACGTAAATGTCGGTTGAACATATTTTTTTGTAAACATATGTTATATTGTCTACAAATTAACCTGTGTTCAACATTTTCTTACCATTCTACACATAGTTTGTAGGGGTCTTTGGTCATTGGTCATCACTATTCACAATGAAGAACAAATATAAAATTTGAATTCATTGGTTCATGGTAATACGAACAAACACCTTGTCATGAAGCAAATATTCACTAGGTAAGTGCTCAGACTTGGATTATATTGTCTTTTAAACCTATTATGTTCTTTCTCTTACGAAAATATATAACTATGGGCTTTCAATTTTTGAGGTGAGTGCAAATTTACTTAACACAAATTCATTCCAAGGTTACTTCAAACATCATCAAAGGTATTCATGCAAAAGTATTTGCACAAATTTCAAGAAATTGTCATATACAACTAAAATGTTCAAAAAATAATATCATTATGTTTTTAACTATAGCACTCTTGTCAAAACAAGTCAAGTGATTGCAGCTATTATGTGATATACTCCATGATGCAAATCATTTAGGAATGACAAAAGAACATGGTACTACAGACTTTATGTTAATTCAATTTCTTGATATACATGATGATAAGATTACACAAGTTAAGGAAGATTGAGCTAACTATATCCTCAATATTAGATAGATAAAATAGATGTGAACATCCAAATTTGTCTGACTTATTTAAAAATATAAAATATATGAAAAATAATAATATTGAGAAAACATTTTTTAGATGCCATGAACCAACTTTTTCTCATTTAACTGTTCGATTCAAAATCAACAGTTATGAAACTTTGGTTACATGTGGTTTTCATTTAAATTCAAAAATATGTTTCAAGATATAACTTAATAAAAACAACATTACAAAACCATTTATTTTGTAACATTAAAAAAGTTTTATAACAAAAATTGTGTAATTAATATGTATGTACTATGAGTATAAAAATCAATGCATCATCCACGATACATTTGTATTAATTTTATTTAATAGTCAGTGATGAATAAATAACAATGGTGGATGACATAGTTGTAGTGTAAAAATAACTTACACTATCAATTCATATATCTTTTTCTCTAACAAAGGACAACCTGAATTCGGTTAAGTTGGCTACACCCGAAACAATTTTTCCCCGACTGAGATGTTACACCAAGTTGTTGTTTTCGACTTAGTTGTACCCACCAACCCAGTGTATCGGTGGTGGGTGTCGATGTGGTGTCTCAGTATACGGTTGGGGTAAATGGTAAAGCCTTTACCATAGTGTTGATATGCGCAATGATGTCCCAATTGGATTTAATCCTGGAAATGGACTAGCGGTCAGCAAATAGTGTTATGTTTAACTGTGTGTAATTGTTGAGGTGAAGATTTAACATTTAGTATGCATTGATATGTAAGTGTATGCTAAGGGGGTAAGACGTATACTGATAGTCGAGGAAAGAGGCTAGTCAATTTACCTACCCCGTCAATGTGTTGAATGCAAAGGAAAAGACGTGAAACTTTTGGTCACGAATTATCAGTTCTTTTGCGGTGGGACATTGGCAATGCAAGAAATAGAGGTTGTGTACCTCGATTGTCTGCGTTGAATGTTGTACCGGCAAAAGTTATTGCTGTTTCGTGAACGTCAATAATTGTTGTGCATGATTGTAATGTAACCCTAGGAGTTTTGGGTTGTGTTGAAATGATAATTAGTGGATTCAAAACGCTTTCGAAAACTACTTCTGGGTGAAACATAACTTGTGGCTAAATAATGATTTAGTCTTATGTTGGGGAATGCTGAAATTTTAGCAACCATATCGGAATAAGTATGAGGTTGTTAAAAGTTTAGTGATATAAGACGCCCATGTATTTATGGACATAATGTGAGTGGGTTAATAAGTTTATCTTTGCTAACGTAATTGGGGGTGACCAAACCAAACGCAAGTTGTAGGTTTGAGTGTTGGTCGACTTGTGCTTGCCGATTGGTAACAGAATACCTAGTTTTGGTGGGAATCAATGGTTTTATGGTTTCAGTGGAGGCTAGAAATCGGTAATTTCTTTAGACGATAAGATTTGATGGTAGAAATATTTGATGTAATTGGACAATTACTGGATAGTTTGATTGTTTACAATGGATGAGACACTAAGAGTCCTATTGTGTAAGTATTTTGTGGATCGAGTAATTGTGCTAGATTCTCGAGTGGAGATGAAACTAGCTAGTGTATGATGGATGTTAAAAGGTGCATTTAGATAGATATGGGATAAGAGTTCCCATTCGCTGAAGTTCGAGAGTGTTATCGGGATTCTTAACGTATGTTAGGATTGATAGATGGATAGGTGCTAGAGATCAATGGTTCTTGATGGATATAGCAAAAATCTTTAGTCTGAATTATGGATTAGTTCCCATGGCACTCGAGTTATTAAAGGCTGAGATCTTAATATTTGGACATTGATGAGTTAGTTCATGAAATGGTTTGGTGATATCACGATTTAGTGGTGTATGCCCTTAGTGACCGAGTAAGTAATCTTAATGGATTGGAGGATCGATTACGATTTTGGTGGAGTATCCTTGTGCCTAAGGTATAGGTGATGATATTATTTTCCGAGGTATGTTTAATTGTAACACCCTGAATTTTAGTCTTTAAAATTTTAGTATCAGTCTTGGTAGTCTCGCTTGAGCGAGAGATTCTCGCCTGAGCGAGAAAGGATCACTTGGGAGGGTGAAATCCTGGGCTATACTGGAAGATCCTCGCCTGAGCGAGAGTTGCCTCGCCTGGGTGAGAAATGGCAAACTGGGGCTGTTGACACTGTGAGATTCTCTCCTGAGAGAGAATCCCTCGCTTGAGTGAGAGGAAGCCTGTTGGGACTGTGAGATTCTCGCTTGAGCGAGAATCCCTCGCTTGAGCGATAGGGTCAGATCTTAGTTTTTAAAATTGGCGGGATTTTCTCGCCTGAGCGAGAATGGGCTCGCTTGAGCAAGAACCCGATGACTGCTCTTTAAAATAGAAACCCCAAACACATTTTAGGGTTAGAACTTTGAAGAGAAGAGAGAGAAGAGAGCTTTTCAAGAGCAAGGAGCCTTAGGACTCATCTTAGAGCTTGAGAAGAGGTAAACCTCTTGCTTCTAACTCTTCTTCTTCCTCTCTAACTTGTTTTGGGTATGTTGGATCTATTTTCAAAACATGAGAAACCATGGAAACTCACCCTTTAGAGTTATGGTTCGTATTATGTCATTTTTCTCTTGTAAACTCTTGGTTTAGAGTCAATATTTGATGAATGGAAAGGTTTTGTGGGTTATTCATGAAAACCCCAAAAAACCCCAAAATGAGAATATCGGTATAAAGAGAAAGAGATGAAATGTAAGATGTGGATGATGAGTTTGTGCTTTGATGTTGATAAATGAGATAAACATGTATGTTTTGATATTTAGAAACTTGTATTGAAGTAGTTTTGGAAATATTGAAAATATGTGATTCCCTTGTGTGTTTGATGATGAAATACGAGTTATTTATGTGTTATTTTGAATAAATGACTGACATTATTGTTATTGGTGGAAATGAGGAGAGATCCTAAGGTTGGAGGAAATCGCGGAGGAGACTTTTAAAGTTACTCGGAACCGATCCCCAACGGTCAGCAAGGTAAGGGATAAGTGTCTCTAATTCATACTCACTGATGTGAATGAGGTATGTGAAAGAGGTAATGTGTTGGTAAGTTATATTGTTGTTACCCTACCCGAAGAGGTAGTGGTTTATTGTTGTTACCCTACCCGAAGAGGTAGTGGTTTATTGATGTTACCCTACCCGAAGAGGTAATGGTTTATTATTGTTGCCCTACTCGAAGAGGTAGTGGTTTATTGTTGGTATCCTACCCGGAGTGGTAGTGAACTGTTATTTTGTCCTACCCGGAGTGGTAGTGAACTGTTATTGCGTTCTACCCGAAGTGGTAGTGAACTGTTATTTTGTCCTTCCTAGAATGGCAGTGGATAATTGGTAACTTGACCTGCCCTATGTGGTATGGATGGTAACTCGACCTGCCCGATGTGGTATGGATGGTAACTCGACCTGCCCGATGTGGTATGGATGATCACTCGACCAGCCCTATGTGGTATGGATAATAAATCGACCTGCCCTACGTGGTATGGATAATAACTCGACCTGCCTTATGTGGTATGGATAATAATTTGACCTGCCCTATGTGGTATGGATGGTAACTCGACTTGTCCTATGTGGTATGGATGGTAACTCGACCTGCCCGATGTGGTATGGATGGTAACTCGACCTGCCCGATGTGGTATGGATGGTAACTCGACCTGCCCGGTGTGGTATGGATGGTAACTCGGCCTGCCCGACGTGGTATGGAAAATGAAATCGATGAATACGATTGAGTGTGAATACGAACGATGAGAAATGTGGATGTCACAAAGAGAGTCATATGCATGTTATAGGATGTATAGTATGGGATATATATTTTATAGGGTGAATATGAATTATGAGAAATGAGAATGTCACCAAGAGAGTCATATGCATGCTATAGGATATATAGTATGGGATATATGTTTTATAGGGTGAATATGAGGGAAAAAAAGGAAGTCGCTAAGAATGAAAGTAATATACATGCTATAGGAATATATTATGGGATATAGGTCCTATAGGGTGGATATGAATAATGAGGAGTACGATATTTCGAAAGAACGTAATATGCGTGCTATAGAATATATATTACTGGATATATATGCTATAGGACGAATATGAATAAAGTGGAAAAGAAAGAAAAAAGATATAAATGCTTGCATTTGCGTATTTGTGTTTATAGATTATATTAAAGCTTAATCGTATTTGAATGTGGATTATCATGCGATGTTAGTTTTGAAACTAATGACTTACTCCCTTTTGTTTTGTGTGTTGTTTATGATAATCCCATTGTAGGTAAACGAAGGATTTTGAGAAGGGAGCTCACTTAGGAAACTTTTGTGTTTATTAACTTGTTTGTCTTATTTGCTACTTGACGTTGTAGTTAATTTGATAACATTATGGGATGACTGTAAATCCGTTTAGATTAATATGGATATGTGTAGTTATGGGCTTTATAACTTTGGGAGACCCATAACTGGTTGTATGTGGTAAATGCTATTTGAATGAATTATGTTTTTCCACAACATAAAATTGTATGATAATATAATAGGGTAAAGAGTATTTTCAAAGAGTGATACTTGCGAGTTTTCAATGAAGGTGACGACTGTATGTAAGAAAGGATTAAAATAAATGAAAAATTTTCAAGGGTAGAAAATAGGGTCGTTATAATTGTTGTTGTCCTACCCGGAGTGGTAGTGGATTATTGTTGTTATCCTACCCGGAGTGGTAGTGGATTATTGTTATTGTCTTACCCGGAGTGGTAGTGGATTATTGTTATTGTCCTACCCGGAGTGGTAGTGGATTATTGTAAACTCGACCTGCCCGATGTGGTTTGGGGATAACTCGACCTGCCCGATGTGGTATGGGGAATAACTCGACATGCCCTATGTGGTATGGGGAATAACTCGACCTGCCCGATGTGGTATGGGGAATAACTCGACCTGCCCGATGTGGTATGGGGAATAACTCGACCTGCCCGATGTGGTATGGGGAATAACTCGATCTGCCCGATGTGGTATGGGGAATAGCTCGATCTGCCCGATGTGGTATGGGAATAAACTCGACCTGCCCGATGTGGTATGAGAAATGAAATCGATGAATACGATTAAGGGTGAATATGAAGGATGAAAATGAGGATGTGAAGGATAAAAGCAATATTTATGCTATAGAATGTATATTATGGGATATATATATACTATAGGGTGAATATGAATGATGAGAAATGAGAATGTCAGAATGAAAGTAATATGCATGCTATATGATATATATTATGAGATATATATACTATAGGGTGAATATGAATGATGAAAAGGAAAATGTTAAGAATGAAAGTAATATACATGCTATAGGATATATATTATGAGATATATGTTCTATAGGGTGGATATGAATAATGAGAAGGACGATGCTTCGAAAGAACGTGATATGCATGCTATAGAATATATATTATGGGATATATATACTATAGGATGAATATGAGTAACGTGGAAATTAAAGGAAGAAGATATGAATGTTTACAATTATGTATTTGTGGTTATAAATTATATTAAAGCTTAATCGTATTTGAAATGTGGATTATCATGTAATGTTAGTTTTTGAACTAATGACTTACTCCCTTGTTTTTGTGTGTTGTTTATGATAATCCCATTGTAGGTAAACGAAGGATTTGAGGAGGAAGCTCACATAGGAATCTTATGTGTTCATTAACTTTAATGTCTTTATCGTTACTTTGACATTGTAGTTGATTAGATAACTTTAATAGATTGAAAGATTAGTTTCAAGGAATGATTCATGTGTTTTTTTTAAGTAAAATGATGAATGTATGTAAGTGAGGATTTTAAATACACGAAAAAATTTCAAGGGTAGAATTTGGGTCCTTACACCTTGGAGGAGTATTTATTCATATGATCATTGGTATTTATCTTTGTGAATGAAATTTTCATTTGGATTTCCTGGTGGTAAGAAAGGTGTATGATATATTTAAATGGTAAAATAGCCAGGGAAATAAATTGAACCATTATAAATTGTAAGTCTTGGGATGTATAATTGGATTGAAAATAAACAAAAAATTCCTATGGCGTAAAAGTGAGACTTAACCATATCCTTTTGATATTAGTCGTAATCTTTGGGAAGCTTGAAGAAGCTAAACTTTATGTCTTTGAATCCTTAAATTACCCTCTTGATAAAGTGAGACTAAACAATAAAAAGGTATGTGACAAAGTGTGTGCAAACATAGCTCAACCCCTAATATGTATCATAGGTTTTCCACATCACTTGTTAAAATTATTAGAAACCCAATGCATATCATATATGTTGAACACACCTCATGATAAACCATATTCAATATAAGACTAACACTTGCACTAAGGAATGGAGATCCTCTCCAATACTGGAAAGTCCACTATTAGGTGAGAATTGTAACACCTTAAATTCTAATTTTCCTGAGTGAAGTGAGACTTAGAGGTACTGGGAAATTCTCGCTTGAGCGAGAGGGCCTCGCCCAAGCGAGGAGCTCAAAGTTCATCATAGGATTTTTCTGGGATTCTCGCCTGAGCGAGAGTTGGCTCGCTTAAGCGAGAGAGAGAGTGTGAACGCTGTTGGATTCTCGCCTGAGCGAGGGTAGGCTCGCTTAAGCGAGAGTGTGTGTAAGGACCCAAATTTTCACCATAGAAATTTTCGTTCATTTTAACCCATTTATAAGAAAGGTGTACGATATATTTAAATGGTAAAATAGCCAGGGAAATAAATTGAACCGTTATAAATTGTAAGTCTTGGGATGTATAATTGGATTGAAAATAAACAAAAAATTCCTATGGCGTAATTTGGGTCTTTACAGTACCCTCTAGTAATGGAATGTGACCAGGAGATAGTAAAAATATTCTAGGCCTTAAAATAGTAATTAAAATTGGATCATTAAATTTTGTGTTTGCCACATGTCAAAATATGGGTTTTGTAGTAGATGTTTTAGTATTGAAGAGAATCTCAACCCATGATGAGTCTAGATCCATTGTTTTTAGTTTTATATAAATATGACATAATTATCTTAGTTAGTCTAGATGTCAATCTCATCAAACAAATCTTTTTGAAGCTGTAAATCCTATAAATAAGAGAGCTTCACAAACAAACAAAAAACAGAAAATTGAAGTGAATTTCTATATATATTGTATCATTCATTCTCAAATCTCAATCTTCAAACTAGAATAATGGTCACGCATATTTCCTTGCTATTTTTTGTCTCCTTCATCTTGGCATGCACATTTTTATCAAAGTGTGATGCTGGTGATGATAATCCAAAGCTTCATATAGTGTATATGGGTTCACTTCCTAAGACACCATATTCTCCAAACTCTCACCATTTAAGCATGATGCAACAAGTCTTTGTTGAAAATGATTCTACAAATTTCTTAATCCATAGTTATAAGAGAAGTTTCAACGGGTTTGCAGCCATGCTCACTAATCATCAAAAGGAAAAGATTTCTCAAATGGAAGGTGTAGTCTCGGTTTTTCCGAGCAAAAATCTCCAATTACACACAACTCGATCATGGGACTTCCTAGGACTTAGTAAGTCAGTCAAACGAAACCGCGCTATAGAGAGTGATGTTGTTATTGGAGTTCTTGACACCGGCGTATGGCCCGAATCTGATAGTTTCAAAGATGAAGGTTTTGGTCCTGTTCCAAAAAATTGGAAGGGTTCTTGTGCAGGTGGTAAGAACTTTACTTGCAATAAAAAAATCATTGGTGCCAGACATTACACAGAAGACACTGCTAGAGACCTAGATGGACATGGATCACATACAGCATCAACAGCTGCTGGAAACTATGTTCATAGGGCAAGCTTTTTTGGACTTGCAAAAGGCACTGCAAGAGGCGGAGTCCCTTTTGCAAGAATTGCTGCATATAAAGTATGTACTGCATTAGGATGTGATAGTTCTGCTATCTTGTCCGCTTTTGATGATGCTATAGCTGATGGTGTAAGCATCATTTCAATTTCTATAGGAAGTTCCTACCAAGAAAATTTTGAAGAAGATCCTATCGCGATTGGTTCATTTCATGCTATGGCAGGAGGGATACTCACAGTGAATTCTGCAGGTAACAGCGGTCCTTTTCCAGCATCTGTTTCGAGTGTATCGCCGTGGATGCTAAGTGTAGCTGCAAGTACAATAGACCGGAGATTCATTGACAAGGTAGTTCTAGGGAATGAAAAAATACTGACAGGTAAATCGATAAATTCTTTTAGTTTAAATAGAAAAAAGTTTCTCATTGCCAAGAAAAATAGTGAACCAGATTCAGAAAAATGTTCAAAAGATAGTGCTGATATATGCGAGTGTTTAGATAGCAGTTTGGTGGAAGGAAAGATAGTTTTATGTAATGGATTTAGCGGCTATGCTGATTATGAAGGTGGGAAACCAATAGGTTCAATCATAAAGGATTTTGATGAAGGTTTCCCACCCTTTGTCTCTCCATTACCATCATTGTTCTTGTCTGCAAATGACTATGATATTTTGAGATCATACACAAATTCATCAAAAATTCCAAAAGCTGAAATACTAAAGAGTGAGACAATTAAAGACCCCAATGCCCCTATCGTAGCTGAATTTTCTTCACGTGGGCCAAATAAACTTGTTCCAGAAATTATGAAACCAGATATAAGCGCCCCGGGAGTGGATATCTTGGCGTCATTTTCACAAGTCGTTTCTCCATCAGATGATGGATATGATAAAAGGTCTGTGAAATATAACATAATATCAGGAACATCTATGTCATGCCCTCATGTTGCTGGAATAGCTGCATATTTGAAAACATTTCATTTTGATTGGTCACCGTCAGCCATCAAATCTGCTATTATGACTTCAGCAAATCCTATGAAGGATTCTAAGGATGAAGTTGGTGAATATGCTTATGGATCTGGCCATGTCAATCCGATTTCAGCTGTTCATCCTGGACTTATCTATGACATCTCCTTAGATGATTATATACAAATGCTTTGCAACTTGGGTTATGATAGCACAAAAGTTAAATTAATCTCTGGTAAGAACAATTCTTGCTCCAACACTATTGATAGATCCCTGGTGAGAGATCTCAATTATCCTGCTCTTGCTATTGATGTTAAGTCAAACACATCTTTTACCATCAAATTTGAAAGAACAGTCACAAATGTCGGCATAGGAAAATCAATTTATAAGGCGTCAATTTTACCAAATCCTAAAATCAAAATTACGGTGGTACCCGAGACTCTGTCATTCAAATCACTTTATGAGAAACAATCTTTTGTCCTTACTGTCACCGGTAATGAATTACCTACACAAACTGTAATTTCATCATTGTTATGGTCAAATGGCATCAAAAATGTGAGAAGTCCAATTATTGTAAATGTTTCCAATTAGATACTGTGAAAATATATATAATAAATTTAAGAGAGTTAGTTCTATGTTTTCTATACTTGCGTCTTTTCAAGAAAATAAAATATTAAAATTTTGAAAAATGTAAATTTTAATTTTTTTTCTTTCTATTTTTATCTTTTATTCAAAAAAGAAATTATCCACTATTTTTAGTTCTGTATAGATATGACGTAATTATCTTAGTTCGTCAATATGTCAATCTCATCAAAGAAATGTTTTCTAAGTTGTAAATCCTTTAAATATGATAGCTTAGCAAACAAACAAAAATCAAAAAGAAATAAATCACGCGAGCTTGCGTGCGCTACTAAATTTTATTCTTCTGCTCATTTTTTCTTCTATTTCATCTAATTTCAAGAAAATAATACTGAAAGATAGAAAACAAAATTTTAATTGATTGGGGTTGCTAGAGGTGGACTTTTTC
Source organism: Lupinus albus (assembly GCA_009771035.1). Lineage (NCBI taxonomy): Eukaryota > Viridiplantae > Streptophyta > Magnoliopsida > Fabales > Fabaceae > Lupinus > Lupinus albus. The sequence continues at coordinate 8,998,489 of CM020022.1, read as the reverse complement.
ATAATCCATTATAATATAGCAGATCTTTTAGAGGCCATTCATTTAATCTTTTCGCAAATCACTATTGAAACAACGAAACCTCCGTAGAAGTGTAAATGTTGAAAGGCAACAAATGCACCAAATCTTATAAATGTATGGTACTTTAAACGGAGATCAGGTGTCCCATTTCTTATCCCCATTTACATTCCGGTCCAATTAAAAAGTGCAACTTAATAAAAATTAAAAATTATTAAAACAATAATTAAAATTTTTACATTCAAGTTCGGGACGTTACCTGATTCTCTAAATCATTCCTTCAAGGAAAAGTAAGCATATTCGAAAAAACATAATGAGGAGAACAATATACAAAGCTTATAATCTGAACAAGAATTGTCTAAATGTACATTAATAATAAATATATAAATGTTTATGAAAACTATATAGTAACGATTTAATTAGCCTTAATATTGATTGTTGAAGAAGAAGCCAACATAGGCTTGTTCTATAACTATGATTCAAACAACGGTAATAAATAATAAACATTGACCAATCATTGTTAGTGCGATATTATGTATATGAAATTGATCTATCCTATGAATACAAAGACCTTAGAAAAAGTTTTCAAACAGTTTAGAACTTAAAGAAAATATTATGCAAAAAGAGCCCATCTTTTAAAAACATTAATGTTAAGTTTGAAAATGCCATATTTACTAACAAGGGTGAAGATCGATATGACGTAACGCGACTTGTAATACGTAAAAGTGAGACTTAACCATATCCTTCTGATATTAGTCGTAATCTTTGGGAAGCTAGAAGAAGCTAAACTTTATGTCTTTGAATCCTTAAATTACCCTCTTGATAAAGTGAGACTAAACAATAAAAAGGTATGTGACAAAGTGTGTGCAAACATAGCTCAACCCCTAATATGTATCATAGGTTTTCCACATCACTTGTTAAAATTATTAGAAACCCAATGCATATCATATATGCTGAACACACCTCATGATAAACCATATTCAATATAAGACTAACACTTGCACTAAGGAATGGAGATCCTCTCCAATACTGGAAAGTCCATTATTAGGTGAGAATTGTAACACCTTAAATTCTAATTTTCCTGAGTGAAGTGAGACTTAGAGGTACTGGGCAATTCTCGCTTGAGCGAGAGGGCCTCGCCCAAGCGAGGAGCTCAAAGTTCATCATAGGATTTTTCTGGGATTCTCGCCTGAGCGAGAGTTGGCTCCCTTAAGCGAGAGAATGAGTGTGAACGCTGTTGGATTCTCGCCTGAGCGAGGGTAGGCTCGCTTAAGCGAGAGGGTGTGTAAGGACCCAAATTTTCACCATAGAAATTTTCGTTCATTTTAACCCATTTATAAGAAAGGTGTACGATATATTTAAATGGTAAAATAGCCAGGGAAATAAATTGAACCGTTATAAATTGTAAGTCTTGGGATTGAAAATAAACAAAAAATTCCTATGGCGTAATTTGGGTCTTTACAGTACCCTCTAGTAATGGAATGTGACCAGGAGATAGTAAAAATATTCTAGGCCTTAAAATAGTAATTAAAATTGGATCATTAAATTTTGTGTTTGCCACATGTCAAAATATGGGTTTTGTAGTGAATTTTTTAGTATTGAAGAGAATCTCAACCCATGATGAGTCTAGATCCATTGTTTTTAGTTTTATATAAATATGACATAATTATCTTAGTTAGTCTAGATGTCAATCTCATCAAACAAATCTTTCTGAAGCTGTAAATCCTATAAATAAGAGAGCTTCACAAACAAACAAAAAACAGAAAATTGAAGTGAATTTCTATATATATTGTATCATTCATTCTCAAATCTCAATCTTCAAACTAGAATAATGGTCACGCATATTTCCTTGCTATTTTTTGTCTCCTTCATCTTGGCATGCACATTTTTATCAAAGTGTGATGCTGGTGATGATAATCCAAAGCTTCATATAGTGTATATGGGTTCACTTCCTAAGACACCATATTCTCCAAACTCTCACCATTTAAGCATGATGCAACAAGTCTTTGTTGAAAATGATTCTACAAATTTCTTAATCCATAGTTATAAGAGAAGTTTCAACGGGTTTGCAGCCATGCTCACTAATCATCAAAAGGAAAAGATTTCTCAAATGGAAGGTGTAGTCTCGGTTTTTCCGAGCAAAAATCTCCAATTACACACAACTCGATCATGGGACTTCCTAGGACTTAGTAAGTCAGTCAAACGAAACCGCGCTATAGAGAGTGATGTTGTTATTGGAGTTCTTGACACCGGCGTATGGCCCGAATCTGATAGTTTCAAAGATGAAGGTTTTGGTCCTGTTCCAAAAAATTGGAAGGGTTCTTGTGCAGGTGGTAAGAACTTTACTTGCAATAAAAAAATCATTGGTGCCAGACATTACACAGAAGACACTGCTAGAGACCTAGATGGACATGGATCACATACAGCATCAACAGCTGCTGGAAACTATGTTCATAGGGCAAGCTTTTTTGGACTTGCAAAAGGCACTGCAAGAGGCGGAGTCCCTTTTGCAAGAATTGCTGCATATAAAGTATGTACTGCATTAGGATGTGATAGTTCTGCTATCTTGTCCGCTTTTGATGATGCTATAGCTGATGGTGTAAGCATCATTTCAATTTCTATAGGAAGTTCCTACCAAGAAAATTTTGAAGAAGATCCTATCGCGATTGGTTCATTTCATGCTATGGCAGGAGGGATACTCACAGTGAATTCTGCAGGTAACAGCGGTCCTTTTCCAGCATCTGTTTCGAGTGTATCGCCGTGGATGCTAAGTGTAGCTGCAAGTACAATAGACCGGAGATTCATTGACAAGGTAGTTCTAGGGAATGAAAAAATACTGACAGGTAAATCGATAAATTCTTTTAGTTTAAATAGAAAAAAGTTTCTCATTGCCAAGAAAAATAGTGAACCAGATTCAGAAAAATGTTCAAAAGATAGTGCTGATATATGCGAGTGTTTAGATAGCAGTTTGGTGGAAGGAAAGATAGTTTTATGTAATGGATTTAGCGGCTATGCTGATTATGAAGGTGGGAAACCAATAGGTTCAATCATAAAGGATTTTGATGAAGGTTTCCCACCCTTTGTCTCTCCATTACCATCATTGTTCTTGTCTGCAAATGACTATGATATTTTGAGATCATACACAAATTCATCAAAAATTCCAAAAGCTGAAATACTAAAGAGTGAGACAATTAAAGACCCCAATGCCCCTATCGTAGCTGAATTTTCTTCACGTGGGCCAAATAAACTTGTTCCAGAAATTATGAAACCAGATATAAGCGCCCCGGGAGTGGATATCTTGGCGTCATTTTCACAAGTCGTTTCTCCATCAGATGATGGATATGATAAAAGGTCTGTGAAATATAACATAATATCAGGAACATCTATGTCATGCCCTCATGTTGCTGGAATAGCTGCATATTTGAAAACATTTCATTTTGATTGGTCACCGTCAGCCATCAAATCTGCTATTATGACTTCAGAAAATCCTATGAAGGATTCTAAGGATGAAGTTGGTGAATATGCTTATGGATCTGGCCATGTCAATCCGATTTCAGCTGTTCATCCTGGACTTATCTATGACATCTCCTTAGATGATTATATACAAATGCTTTGCAACTTGGGTTATGATAGCACAAAAGTTAAATTAATCTCTGGTAAGAACAATTCTTGCTCCAACACTATTGATAGATCCCTGGTGAGAGATCTCAATTATCCTGCTCTTGCTATTGATGTTAAGTCAAACACATCTTTTACCATCAAATTTGAAAGAACAGTCACAAATGTCGGCATAGGAAAATCAATTTATAAGGCGTCAATTTTACCAAATCCTAAAATCAAAATTACGGTGGTACCCGAGACTCTGTCATTCAAATCACTTTATGAGAAACAATCTTTTGTCCTTACTGTCACCGGTAATGAATTACCTACACAAACTGTAATTTCATCATTGTTATGGTCAAATGGCATCAAAAATGTGAGAAGTCCAATTATTGTAAATGTTTCCAATTAGATACTGTGAAAATATATATAATAAATTTAAGAGAGTTAGTTCTATGTTTTCTATACTTGCGTCTTTTCAAGAAAATAAAATATTAAAATTTTGAAAAATGTAAATTTTAATTTTTTTTCTTTCTATTTTTATCTTTTATTCAAAAAAGAAATTATCCACTATTTTTAGTTCTGTATAGATATGACGTAATTATCTTAGTTCGTCAATATGTCAATCTCATCAAAGAAATGTTTTCTAAGTTGTAAATCCTTTAAATATGATAGCTTAGCAAACAAACAAAAATCAAAAAGAAATAAATCACGCGAGCTTGCGTGCGCTACTAAATTTTATTCTTCTGCTCATTTTTTCTTCTATTTCATCTAATTTCAAGAAAATAATACTGAAAGATAGAAAACAAAATTTTAATTGATTGGGGTTGCTAGAGGTGGACTTTTTCATGATCCATTATAATATAGCAGATCTTTTAGAGGCCATTCATTTAATCTTTTCGCAAATCACTATTGAAACAACGAAACCTCCGTAGAAGTGTAAATGTTGAAAGGCAACAAATGCACCAAATCTTATAAATGTATGGTACTTTAAACGGAGATCAGGTGTCCCATTTCTTATCCCCATTTACATTCCGGTCCAATTAAAAAGTGCAACTTAATAAAAATTAAAAATTATTAAAACAATAATTAAAATTTTTACATTCAAGTTCAGGACGTTACCTGATTCTCTAAATCATTCCTTCAAGGAAAAGTAAGCATATTCGAAAAAACATAATGAGGAGAACAATATACAAAGCTTATAATCTGAACAAGAATTGTCTAAATGTACATTAATAATAAATATATAAATGTTTATGAAAACTATATAGTAACGATTTAATTAGCCTTAATATTGATTGTTGAAGAAGAAGCCAACATAGGCTTGTTCTATAACTATGATTCAAACAACGGTAATAAATAATAAACATTGACCAATCATTGTTAGTGCGATATTATGTATATGAAATTGATCTATCCTATGAATACAAAGACCTTAGAAAAAGTTTTCAAACAGTTTAGAACTTAAAGAAAATATTATGCAAAAAGAGCCCATCTTTTAAAAACATTAATGTTAAGTTTGAAAATGCCATATTTACTAACAAGGGTGAAGATCGATATGACGTAACGCGACTTGTAATACGTAAAAGTGAGACTTAACCATATCCTTCTGATATTAGTCGTAATCTTTGGGAAGCTAGAAGAAGCTAAACTTTATGTCTTTGAATCCTTAAATTACCCTCTTGATAAAGTGAGACTAAACAATAAAAAGGTATGTGACAAAGTGTGTGCAAACATAGCTCAACCCCTAATATGTATCATAGGTTTTCCACATCACTTGTTAAAATTATTAGAAACCCAATGCATATCATATATGCTGAACACACCTCATGATAAACCATATTCAATATAAGACTAACACTTGCACTAAGGAATGGAGATCCTCTCCAATACTGGAAAGTCCACTATTAGGTGAGAATTGTAACACCTTAAATTCTAATTTTCCTGAGTGAAGTGAGACTTAGAGGTACTGGGCAATTCTCGCTTGAGCGAGAGGGCCTCGCCCAAGCGAGGAGCTCAAAGTTCATCATAGGATTTTTCTGGGATTCTCGCCTGAGCGAGAGTTGGCTCCCTTAAGCGAGAGAATGAGTGTGAACGCTGTTGGATTCTCGCCTGAGCGAGGGTAGGCTCGCTTAAGCGAGAGGGTGTGTAAGGACCCAAATTTTCACCATAGAAATTTTCGTTCATTTTAACCCATTTATAAGAAAGGTGTACGATATATTTAAATGGTAAAATAGCCAGGGAAATAAATTGAACCGTTATAAATTGTAAGTCTTGGGATTGAAAATAAACAAAAAATTCCTATGGCGTAATTTGGGTCTTTACAGTACCCTCTAGTAATGGAATGTGACCAGGAGATAGTAAAAATATTCTAGGCCTTAAAATAGTAATTAAAATTGGATCATTAAATTTTGTGTTTGCCACATGTCAAAATATGGGTTTTGTAGTGAATTTTTTAGTATTGAAGAGAATCTCAACCCATGATGAGTCTAGATCCATTGTTTTTAGTTTTATATAAATATGACATAATTATCTTAGTTAGTCTAGATGTCAATCTCATCAAACAAATCTTTCTGAAGCTGTAAATCCTATAAATAAGAGAGCTTCACAAACAAACAAAAAACAGAAAATTGAAGTGAATTTCTATATATATTGTATCATTCATTCTCAAATCTCAATCTTCAAACTAGAATAATGGTCACGCATATTTCCTTGCTATTTTTTGTCTCCTTCATCTTGGCATGCACATTTTTATCAAAGTGTGATGCTGGTGATGATAATCCAAAGCTTCATATAGTGTATATGGGTTCACTTCCTAAGACACCATATTCTCCAAACTCTCACCATTTAAGCATGATGCAACAAGTCTTTGTTGAAAATGATTCTACAAATTTCTTAATCCATAGTTATAAGAGAAGTTTCAACGGGTTTGCAGCCATGCTCACTAATCATCAAAAGGAAAAGATTTCTCAAATGGAAGGTGTAGTCTCGGTTTTTCCGAGCAAAAATCTCCAATTACACACAACTCGATCATGGGACTTCCTAGGACTTAGTAAGTCAGTCAAACGAAACCGCGCTATAGAGAGTGATGTTGTTATTGGAGTTCTTGACACCGGCGTATGGCCCGAATCTGATAGTTTCAAAGATGAAGGTTTTGGTCCTGTTCCAAAAAATTGGAAGGGTTCTTGTGCAGGTGGTAAGAACTTTACTTGCAATAAAAAAATCATTGGTGCCAGACATTACACAGAAGACACTGCTAGAGACCTAGATGGACATGGATCACATACAGCATCAACAGCTGCTGGAAACTATGTTCATAGGGCAAGCTTTTTTGGACTTGCAAAAGGCACTGCAAGAGGCGGAGTCCCTTTTGCAAGAATTGCTGCATATAAAGTATGTACTGCATTAGGATGTGATAGTTCTGCTATCTTGTCCGCTTTTGATGATGCTATAGCTGATGGTGTAAGCATCATTTCAATTTCTATAGGAAGTTCCTACCAAGAAAATTTTGAAGAAGATCCTATCGCGATTGGTTCATTTCATGCTATGGCAGGAGGGATACTCACAGTGAATTCTGCAGGTAACAGCGGTCCTTTTCCAGCATCTGTTTCGAGTGTATCGCCGTGGATGCTAAGTGTAGCTGCAAGTACAATAGACCGGAGATTCATTGACAAGGTAGTTCTAGGGAATGAAAAAATACTGACAGGTAAATCGATAAATTCTTTTAGTTTAAATAGAAAAAAGTTTCTCATTGCCAAGAAAAATAGTGAACCAGATTCAGAAAAATGTTCAAAAGATAGTGCTGATATATGCGAGTGTTTAGATAGCAGTTTGGTGGAAGGAAAGATAGTTTTATGTAATGGATTTAGCGGCTATGCTGATTATGAAGGTGGGAAACCAATAGGTTCAATCATAAAGGATTTTGATGAAGGTTTCCCACCCTTTGTCTCTCCATTACCATCATTGTTCTTGTCTGCAAATGACTATGATATTTTGAGATCATACACAAATTCATCAAAAATTCCAAAAGCTGAAATACTAAAGAGTGAGACAATTAAAGACCCCAATGCCCCTATCGTAGTTGAATTTTCTTCACGTGGGCCAAATAAACTTGTTCCAGAAATTATGAAACCAGATATAAGCGCCCCGGGAGTGGATATCTTGGCGTCATTTTCACAAGTCGTTTCTCCATCAGATGATGGATATGATAAAAGGTCTGTGAAATATAACATAATATCAGGAACATCTATGTCATGCCCTCATGTTGCTGGAATAGCTGCATATTTGAAAACATTTCATTTTGATTGGTCACCGTCAGCCATCAAATCTGCTATTATGACTTCAGCAAATCCTATGAAGGATTCTAAGGATGAAGTTGGTGAATATGCTTATGGATCTGGCCATGTCAATCCGATTTCAGCTGTTCATCCTGGACTTATCTATGACATCTCCTTAGATGATTATATACAAATGCTTTGCAACTTGGGTTATGATAGCACAAAAGTTAAATTAATCTCTGGTAAGAACAATTCTTGCTCCAACACTATTGATAGATCCCTGGTGAGAGATCTCAATTATCCTGCTCTTGCTATTGATGTTAAGTCAAACACATCTTTTACCATCAAATTTGAAAGAACAGTCACAAATGTCGGCATAGGAAAATCAATTTATAAGGCGTCAATTTTACCAAATCCTAAAATCAAAATTACGGTGGTACCCGAGACTCTGTCATTCAAATCACTTTATGAGAAACAATCTTTTGTCCTTACTGTCACCGGTAATGAATTACCTACACAAACTGTAATTTCATCATTGTTATGGTCAAATGGCATCAAAAATGTGAGGAGTCCAATTATTGTAAATGTTTCCGATTAGATACTGTGAAAATATATATAATAAATTTAAGAGAGTTAGTTCTATGTTTTCTATACTTGCGTCTTTTCAAGAAAATAAAATATTAAAATTTTGAAAAATGTAAATTTTAATTTTTTTTCTTTCTATTTTTATCTTTTATTCAAAAAAGAAATTATCCACTATTTTTAGTTCTGTATAGATATGACGTAATTATCTTAGTTCGTCAATATGTCAATCTCATCAAAGAAATGTTTTCTAAGTTGTAAATCCTTTAAATAAGATAGCTTAGCAAACAAACAAAAATCAAAAAGAAATAAATCACGCGAGCTTGCGTGCGCTACTAAATTTTATTCTTCTGCTCATTTTTTCTTCTATTTCATCTAATTTCAAGAAAATAATACTGAAAGATAGAAAACAAAATTTTAATTGATTGGGGTTGCTAGAGGTGGACTTTTTCATGATCCATTATAATATAGCAGATCTTTTAGAGGCCATTCATTTAATCTTTTGGCAAATCACTATTGAAACAACGAAACCTCCGTAGAAGTGTAAATGTTGAAAGGCAACAAATGCACCAAATCTTATAAATGTATGGTACTTTAAACGGAGATCAGGTGTCCCATTTCTTATCCCCATTTACATTCCGGTCCAATTAAAAAGTGCAACTTAATTAAAATTAAAAATTATTAAAACAATAATTAAAATTTTTACATTCAAGTTCAGGACGTTACCTGATTCTCTAAATCATTCCTTCAAGGAAAAGTAAGCATATTCAAAAAAACTTAATGAGGAGAACAATATATAAAGCGTATAATCTGAACAAGAATTGTCTAAATGTACATTAATAAAAAATATATAAATGTTTATGAAAACTATATAGTGACGATTTAATTAGCCTTAATATTGATTGTTGAAGAAGAAGCCAACATAGGCTTGTTCTATAACTATGATTCAAACAACGGTAATAAATAATAAACATTGACCAATCATTGTTAGTGCAATATTATGTATATGAAATTGATCTATCCTTTGAATTCAAAGACCTTAGAAAAAGTTTTCAAACAGTTTAGAACTTAAAGAAAATATTATGCAAAAAGAGCCCATTTTTTAAAAACATTAATGTTAAGTTTGAAAATGCCATATTTACTAACAAGGGTGAAGATCGATATGACGTAACGCGACTAGTAATACGTAAAAGTGAGACTTAACCATATCCTTCTGATATTAGTCGTAATCTTTGGGAAGCTTGAAGAAGCTAAACTTTATGTCTTTGAATCCTTAAATTACCCTCTTGATAAAGTGAGACTAAACAATAAAAAGGTATGTGACAAAGTGTGTGCAAACATAGCTCAACCCCTAATATGTATCATAGGTTTTCCACATCACTTGTTAAAATTATTAGAAACCCAATGCATATCATATATGCTGAACACACCTCATGATAAACCATATTCAATATAAGACTAACACTTGCACTAAGGAATGGAGATCCTCTCCAATACTGGAAAGTCCACTATTAGGTGAGAATTGTAACACCTTAAATTCTAATTTTCCTGAGTGAAGTGAGACTTAGAGGTACTGGGAAATTCTCGCTTGAGCGAGAGGGCCTCGCCCAAGCGAGGAGCTCAAAGTTCATCATAGGATTTTTCTGGGATTCTCGCCTGAGCGAGAGTTGGCTCGCTTAAGCGAGAGAGAGAGTGTGAACGTTGTTGGATTCTCGCCTGAGCGAGGGTAGGCTCGCTTAAGCGAGAGGGTGTGTAAGGACCCAAATTTTCACCATAGAAATTTTCGTTCATTTTAACCCATTTATAAGAAAGTTGTACGATATATTTAAATGGTAAAATAGCCAGGGAAATAAATTGAACCGTTATAAATTGTAAGTCTTGGGATGTATAATTGGATTGAAAATAAACAAAAAATTCCTATGGCGTAATTTGGGTCTTTACAGTACCCTCTAGTAATGGAATATGACCAGGAGATAGTAAAAATATTCTAGTCCTTAAAATAGTAATTAAAATTGGATCATTAAATTTTGTGTTTGCCACATGTCAAAATATGGGTTTTGTAGTGGATTTTTTAGTATTGAAGAGAATCTCAACCCATGATGAGTCTAGATCCATTGTTTTTAGTTTTATATAAATATGACATAATTATCTTAGTTAGTCTAGATGTCAATCTCATCAAACAAATCTTTTTGAAGCTGTAAATCCTATAAATAAGAGAGCTTCACAAACTAACAAAAAACAGAAAATTGAAGTGAATTTCTATATATATTGTATCATTCATTCTCAAATCTCAATCTTCAAACTAGAATATTGGTCACGCATATTTCCTTGCTATTTTTTGTCTCCTTCATCTTGGCATGCACATTTTTATCAAAGTGTGATGCTGGTGATGATAATCCAAAGCTTCATATAGTGTATATGGGTTCACTTCCTAAGACACCATATTCTCCAAACTCTCACCATTTAAGCATGATGCAACAAGTCTTTGTTGAAAATGATTCTACAAATTTCTTAATCCATAGTTATAAGAGAAGTTTCAACGGGTTTGCAGCCATGCTCACTAATCATCAAAAGGAAAAGATTTCTCAAATGGAAGGTGTAGTCTCGGTTTTTCCGAGCAAAAATCTCCAATTACACACAACTCGATCATGGGACTTCCTACGACTTAGTAAGTCAGTCAAACGAAACCGCGCTATAGAGAGTGATGTTATTATTGGAGTTCTTGACACCGGCGTATGGCCCGAATCTGATAGTTTCAAAGATGAAGGTTTTGGTCCTGTTCCAAAAAATTAGAAGGGTTCTTGTGCAGGTGGTAAGAACTTTACTTGCAATAAAAAAATCATTGGTGCCAGACATTACACAGAAGACACTGCTAGAGACCTAGATGGACATGGATCACATACAGCATCAACAGCTGCTGGAAACTATGTTCAAAGGGCAAGCTTTTTTGGACTTGCAAAAGGCACTGCAAGAGGCGGAGTCCCTTTTGCAAGAATTGCTGCATATAAAGTATGTACTGCATTAGGATGTGATAGTTCTGCTATCTTGTCCGCTTTTGATGATGCTATAGCTGATGGTGTAAGCATCATTTCAATTTCTATAGGAAGTTCCTACCAAGAAAATTTTGAAGAAGATCCTATCGCGATTGGTTCATTTCATGCTATGGCAGGAGGGATACTCACAGTGAATTCTGCAGGTAACAGCGGTCCTTTTCCAGCATCTGTTTCGAGTGTATCGCCGTGGATGCTAAGTGTAGCTGCGAGTACAATAGACCGGAGATTCATTGACAAGGTAGTTCTAGGGAATGAAAAAATACTGACAGGTAAATCGATAAATTCTTTGAGTTTGAATAGAAAAAAGTTTCTCATTGCCAAGAAAAATAGTGAACCAGATTCAGAAAAATGTTCAAAAGATAGTGCTGATATATGCGAGTGTTTAGATAGCAGTTTGGTGGAAGGAAAGATAGTTTTATGTAATGGATTTAGCGGCTATGCTGATTATGAAGGTGGGAAACCAATAGGTTCAATCATAAAGGATTTTGATGAAGGTTTCCCACCCTTTGTCTCTCCATTACCATCATTGTTCTTGTCTGCAAATGACTATGATATTTTGAGATCATACACAAATTCATCAAAAATTCCAAAAGCTGAAATACTAAAGAGTGAGACAATTAAAGACCCCAATGCCCCTATCGTAGCTGAATTTTCTTCACGTGGGCCAAATAAACTTGTTCCAGAAATTATGAAACCAGATATAAGCGCCCCGGGAGTGGATATCTTGGCGTCATTTTCACAAGTCGTTTCTCCATTAGATGATGGATATGATAAAAGGTCTGTGAAATATAACATAATATCAGGAACATCTATGTCATGCCCTCATGTTGCTGGAATAGCTGCATATTTGAAAACATTTCATTTTGATTGGTCACCGTCAGCCATCAAATCTGCTATTATGACTTCAGCAAATCCTATGAAGGATTCTAAGGATGAAGTTGGTGAATATGCTTATGGATCTGGCCATGTCAATCCGATTTCAGCTGTTCATCCTGGACTTATCTATGACATCTCCTTAGATGATTATATTCAAATGCTTTGCAACTTGGGTTATGATAGCACAAAAGTTAAATTAATCTCTGGTAAGAACAATTCTTGCTCCAACACTATTGATAGATCCCTGGTGAGAGATCTCAATTATCCTGCTCTTGCTATTGATGTTAAGTCAAACACATCTTTTACCATCAAATTTGAAAGAACAGTCACAAATGTCGGCATAGGAAAATCAATTTATAAGGCGTCAATTTTACCAAATCCTAAAATCAAAATTACGGTGGTACCCGAGACTCTGTCATTCAAATCACTTTATGAGAAACAATCTTTTGTCCTTACTGTCACCGGTAATGAATTACCTACACAAACTGTAATTTCATCATTGTTATGGTCAAATGGCATCAAAAATGTGAGGAGTCCAATTATTGTAAATGTTTCCGATTAGATACTGTAAAAATATATATAATAAATTTAAGAGAGTTAGTTCTATGTTTTCTATACTTGCGTCTTTTCAAGAAAATAAAATATTAAAATTTTGAAAAATGTAAATTTTAATTTTTTTTCTTTCTATTTTTATCTTTTATTCAAAAAAGAAATTATCCACTATTTTTAGTTCTGTATAGATATGACGTAATTATCTTAGTTCGTCAATATGTCAATCTCATCAAAGAAATGTTTTCTAAGTTGTAAATCCTTTAAATAAGATAGCTTAGCAAACAAACAAAAATCAAAAAGAAATAAATCACGCGAGCTTGCGTGCGCTACTAAATTTTATTCTTCTGCTCATTTTTTCTTCTATTTCATCTAATTTCAAGAAAATAATACTGAAAGATAGAAAACAAAATTTTAATTGATTCGGGTTGCTAGAGGTGCACTTTTTCATGATCCATTATAATATAGCAGATCTTTTAGAGGCCATTCATTTAATCTTTTGGCAAATCACTATTGAAACAACGAAACCTCCGTAGAAGTGTAAATGTTGAAAGGCAACAAATGCACCAAATCTTATAAATGTATGGTACTTTAAACGGAGATCAGGTGTCCCATTTCTTATCCCCATTTACATTCCGGTCCAATTAAAAAGTGCAACTTAATTAAAATTAAAAATTATTAAAACAATAATTAAAATTTTTACATTCAAGTTCAGGACGTTACCTAATTCTCTTAATCATTCCTTCAAGGAAAAGTAAGCAATATTCGAAAAAACATAATGAGGAGAACAATATATAAAGCGTATAATCTGAACAATAATTGTCTAAATGTACATTAATAATAAATATATAAATGTTTATGAAAACTATATAGTAACGATTTAATTAGCCTTAATATTGATTGTTGAAGAAGAAGCCAACATAGGCTTGTTCTATAACTATGATTCAAACAACGGTAATAAATAATAAACATTGACCAATCATTGTTAGTGCGATATTATGTATATGAAATTGATCTATGCTATGAATACAAAGACCTTAGAAAAAGTTTTCAAACAGTTTAGAACTTAAAGAAAATATTATGCAAAAAGAGCCCATTTTTTAAAAACATTAATGTTAAGTTTGAAAATGCCATATTTACTAACAAGGGTGAAGATCGATATGACGTAACGCGACTAGTATTACGTAAAAGTGAGACTTAACCATATCCTTCTGATATTAGTCGTAATCTTTGGGAAGCTTGAAGAAGCTAAACTTTATGTCTTTGAATCCTTAAATTACCCTCTTGATAAAGTGAGACTAAACAATAAAAAGGTATGTGACAAAGTGTGTGCAAACATAGCTCAACCCCTAATATGTATCATAGGTTTTCCACATCACTTGTTAAAATTATTAGAAACCCAATGCATATCATATATGCTGAACACACCTCATGATAAACCATATTCAATATAAGACTAACACTTGCACTAAGGAATGGAGATCCTCTCCAATACTGGAAAGTCCACTATTAGGTGAGAATTGTAACACCTTAAATTCTAATTTTCCTGAGTGAAGTGAGACTTAGAGGTACTGGGAAATTCTCGCTTGAGCGAGAGGGCCTCGCCCAAGCGAGGAGCTCAAAGTTCATCATAGGATTTTTCTGGGATTCTCGCCTGAGCGAGAGTTGGCTCGCTTAAGCGAGAGAGAGAGAGTGAACGCTGTTGGATTCTCGCCTGAGCGAGGGTAGGCTCGCTTAAGCGAGAGGGTGTGTAAGGACCCAAATTTTCACCATAGAAATTTTCGTTCATTTTAACCCATTTATAAGAAAGGTGTACGATATATTTAAATGGTAAAATAGCCAGGGAAATAAATTGAACCGTTATAAATTGTAAGTCTTGGGATGTATAATTGGATTGAAAATAAACAAAAAATTCCTATGGCGTAATTTGGGTCTTTACAGTACCCTCTAGTAATGGAATGTGACCAGGAGATAGTAAAAATATTCTAGGCCTTAAAATAGTAATTAAAATTGGATCATTAAATTTTGTGTTTGCCACATGTCAAAATATGGGTTTTGTAGTGGATTTTTTAGTATTGAAGAGAATCTCAACCCATGATGAGTCTAGATCCATTGTTTTTAGTTTTATATAAATATGACATAATTATCTTAGTTAGTCTAGATGTCAATCTCATCAAACAAATCTTTTTGAAGCTGTAAATCCTATAAATAAGAGAGCTTCACAAACAAACAAAAAACAGAAAATTGAAGTGAATTTCTATATATATTGTATCATTCATTCTCAAATCTCAATCTTCAAACTAGAATAATGGTCACGCATATTTCCTTGCTATTTTTTGTCTCCTTCATCTTGGCATGCACATTTTTATCAAAGTGTGATGCTGGTGATGATAATCCAAAGCTTCATATAGTGTATATGGGTTCACTTCCTAAGACACCATATTCTCCAAACTCTCACCATTTAAGCATGATGCAACAAGTCTTTGTTGAAAATGATTCTACAAATTTCTTAATCCATAGTTATAAGAGAAGTTTCAACGGGTTTGCAGCCATGCTCACTAATCATCAAAAGGAAAAGATTTCTCAAATGGAAGGTGTAGTCTCGGTTTTTCCGAGCAAAAATCTCCAATTACACACAACTCGATCATGGGACTTCCTAGGACTTAGTAAGTCAGTCAAACGAAACCGCGCTATAGAGAGTGATGTTGTTATTGGAGTTCTTGACACCGGCGTATGGCCCGAATCTGATAGTTTCAAAGATGAAGGTTTTGGTCCTGTTCCAAAAAATTGGAAGGGTTCTTGTGCAGGTGGTAAGAACTTTACTTGCAATAAAAAAATCATTGGTGCCAGACATTACACAGAAGACACTGCTAGAGACCTAGATGGACATGGATCACATACAGCATCAACAGCTGCTGGAAACTATGTTCATAGGGCAAGCTTTTTTGGACTTGCAAAAGGCACTGCAAGAGGCGGAGTCCCTTTTGCAAGAATTGCTGCATATAAAGTATGTACTGCATTAGGATGTGATAGTTCTGCTATCTTGTCCGCTTTTGATGATGCTATAGCTGATGGTGTAAGCATCATTTCAATTTCTATAGGAAGTTCCTACCAAGAAAATTTTGAAGAAGATCCTATCGCGATTGGTTCATTTCATGCTATGGCAGGAGGGATACTCACAGTGAATTCTGCAGGTAACAGCGGTCCTTTTCCAGCATCTGTTTCGAGTGTATCGCCGTGGATGCTAAGTGTAGCTGCGAGTACAATAGACCGGAGATTCATTGACAAGGTAGTTCTAGGGAATGAAAAAATACTGACAGGTAAATCGATAAATTCTTTTAGTTTAAATAGAAAAAAGTTTCTCATTGCCAAGAAAAATAGTGAAAAAGATTCAGAAAAATGTTCAAAAGATAGTGCTGATATATGCGAGTGTTTAGATAGAAGTTTGGTGGAAGGAAAGATAGTTTTATGTAATGGATTTAGCGGCTATGCTGATTATGAAGGTGGGAAACCAATAGGTTCAATCATAAAGGATTTTGATGAAGGTTTCCCACCCTTTGTCTCTCCATTACCATCATTGTTCTTGTCTGCAAATGACTATGATATTTTGAGATCATACACAAATTCATCAAAAATTCCAAAAGCTGAAATACTAAAGAGTGAGACAATTAAAGACCCCAATGCCCCTATCGTAGCTGAATTTTCTTCACGTGGGCCAAATAAACTTGTTCCAGAAATTATGAAACCAGATATAAGCGCCCCGGGAGTGGATATCTTGGCGTCATTTTCACAAGTCGTTTCTCCATCAGATGATGGATATGATAAAAGGTCTGTGAAATATAACATAATATCAGGAACATCTATGTCATGCCCTCATGTTGCTGGAATAGCTGCATATTTGAAAACATTTCATTTTGATTGGTCACCGTCAGCCATCAAATCTGCTATTATGACTTCAGCAAATCCTATGAAGGATTCTAAGGATGAAGTTGGTGAATATGCTTATGGATCTGGCCATGTCAATCCGATTTCAGCTGTTCATCCTGGACTTATCTATGACATCTCCTTAGATGATTATATACAAATGCTTTGCAACTTGGGTTATGATAGCACAAAAGTTAAATTAATCTCTGGTAAGAACAATTCTTGCTCCAACACTATTGATAGATCCCTGGTGAGAGATCTCAATTATCCTGCTCTTGCTATTGATGTTAAGTCAAACACATCTTTTACCATCAAATTTGAAAGAACAGTCACAAATGTCGGCATAGGAAAATCAATTTATAAGGCGTCAATTTTACCAAATCCTAAAATCAAAATTACGGTGGTACCCGAGACTCTGTCATTCAAATCACTTTATGAGAAACAATCTTTTGTCCTTACTGTCACCGGTAATGAATTACCTACACAAACTGTAATTTCATCATTGTTATGGTCAAATGGCATCAAAAATGTGAGGAGTCCAATTATTGTAAATGTTTCCGATTAGATACTGTAAAAATATATATAATAAATTTAAGAGAGTTAGTTCTATGTTTTCTATACTTGCGTCTTTTCAAGAAAATAAAATATTAAAATTTTGAAAAATGTAAATTTTAATTTTTTTTCTTTCTATTTTTATCTTTTATTCAAAAAAGAAATTATCCACTATTTTTAGTTCTGTATAGAAATGACGTAATTATCTTAGTTCGTCAATATGTCAATCTCATCAAAGAAATGTTTTCTAAGTTGTAAATCCTTTAAATATGATAGCTTAGCAAACAAACAAAAATCAAAAAGAAATAAATCACGCGAGCTTGCGTGCGCTACTAAATTTTATTCTTCTGCTCATTTTTTCTTCTATTTCATCTAATTTCAAGAAAATAATACTGAAAGATAGAAAACAAAATTTTAATTGATTGGGGTTGCTAGAGGTGCACTTTTTCATGATCCATTATAATATAGCAGATCTTTTAGAGGCCATTCATTTAATCTTTTGGCAAATCACTATTGAAACAACGAAACCTCCGTAGAAGTGTAAATGTTGAAAGGCAACAAATGCACCAAATCTTATAAATGTATGGTACTTTAAACGGAGATCAGGTGTCCCATTTCTTATCCCCATTTACATTCCGGTCCAATTAAAAAGTGCAACTTAATTAAAATTAAAAATTATTAAAACAATAATTAAAATTTTTACATTCAAGTTCAGGACGTTACCTGATTCTCTAAATCATTCCTTCAAGGAAAAGTAAGCATATTCGAAAAAACATAATGAGGAGAACAATATATAAAGCGTATAATCTGAACAAGAATTGTCTAAATGTACATTAATAATAAATATATAAATGTTTATGAAAACTATATAGTAACGATTTAATTAGCCTTAATATTGATTGTTGAAGAAGAAGCCAACATAGGCTTGTTCTATAACTATGATTCAAACAACGGTAATAAATAATAAACATTGACCAATCATTGTTAGTGCGATATTATGTATATGAAATTGATCTATGCTATGAATACAAAGACCTTAGAAAAAGTTTTCAAACAGTTTAGAACTTAAAGAAAATATTATGCAAAAAGAGCCCATTTTTTAAAAACATTAATGTTAAGTTTGAAAATGCCATATTTACTAACAAGGGTGAAGATCGATATGACGTAACGCGACTAGTAATACGTAAAAGTGAGACTTAACCATATCCTTCTGATATTAGTCGTAATCTTTGGGAAGCTTGAAGAAGCTAAACTTTATGTCTTTGAATCCTTAAATTACCCTCTTGATAAAGTGAGACTAAACAATAAAAAGGTATGTGACAAAGTGTGTGCAAACATAGCTCAACCCCTAATATGTATCATAGGTTTTCCACATCACTTGTTAAAATTATTAGAAACCCAATGCATATCATATATGCTGAACACACCTCATGATAAACCATATTCAATATAAGACTAACACTTGCACTAAGGAATGGAGATCCTCTCCAATACTGGAAAGTCCACTATTAGGTGAGAATTGTAACACCTTAAATTCTAATTTTCCTGAGTGAAGTGAGACTTAGAGGTACTGGGAAATTCTCGCTTGAGCGAGAGGGCCTCGCCCAAGCGAGGAGCTCAAAGTTCATCATAGGATTTTTCTGGGATTCTCGCCTGAGCGAGAGTTGGCTCGCTTAAGCGAGAGAGAGAGAGTGAACGCTGTTGGATTCTCGCCTGAGCGAGGGTAGGCTCGCTTAAGCGAGAGGGTGTGTAAGGACCCAAATTTTCACCATAGAAATTTTCGTTCATTTTAACCCATTTATAAGAAAGGTGTACGATATATTTAAATGGTAAAATAGCCAGGGAAATAAATTGAACCGTTATAAATTGTAAGTCTTGGGATGTATAATTGGATTGAAAATAAACAAAAAATTCCTATGGCGTAATTTGGGTCTTTACAGTACCCTCTAGTAATGGAATGTGACCAGGAGATAGTAAAAATATTCTAGGCCTTAAAATAGTAATTAAAATTGGATCATTAAATTTTGTGTTTGCCACATGTCAAAATATGGGTTTTGTAGTGGATTTTTTAGTATTGAAGAGAATCTCAACCCATGATGAGTCTAGATCCATTGTTTTTAGTTTTATATAAATATGACATAATTATCTTAGTTAGTCTAGATGTCAATCTCATCAAACAAATCTTTTTGAAGCTGTAAATCCTATAAATAAGAGAGCTTCACAAACAAACAAAAAACAGAAAATTGAAGTGAATTTCTATATATATTGTATCATTCATTCTCAAATCTCAATCTTCAAACTAGAATAATGGTCACGCATATTTCCTTGCTATTTTTTGTCTCCTTCATCTTGGCATGCACATTTTTATCAAAGTGTGATGCTGGTGATGATAATCCAAAGCTTCATATAGTGTATATGGGTTCACTTCCTAAGACACCATATTCTCCAAACTCTCACCATTTAAGCATGATGCAACAAGTCTTTGTTGAAAATGATTCTACAAATTTCTTAATCCATAGTTATAAGAGAAGTTTCAACGGGTTTGCAGCCATGCTCACTAATCATCAAAAGGAAAAGATTTCTCAAATGGAAGGTGTAGTCTCGGTTTTTCCGAGCAAAAATCTCCAATTACACACAACTCGATCATGGGACTTCCTAGGACTTAGTAAGTCAGTCAAACGAAACCGCGCTATAGAGAGTGATGTTGTTATTGGAGTTCTTGACACCGGCGTATGGCCCGAATCTGATAGTTTCAAAGATGAAGGTTTTGGTCCTGTTCCAAAAAATTGGAAGGGTTCTTGTGCAGGTGGTAAGAACTTTACTTGCAATAAAAAAATCATTGGTGCCAGACATTACACAGAAGACACTGCTAGAGACCTAGATGGACATGGATCACATACAGCATCAACAGCTGCTGGAAACTATGTTCATAGGGCAAGCTTTTTTGGACTTGCAAAAGGCACTGCAAGAGGCGGAGTCCCTTTTGCAAGAATTGCTGCATATAAAGTATGTACTGCATTAGGATGTGATAGTTCTGCTATCTTGTCCGCTTTTGATGATGCTATAGCTGATGGTGTAAGCATCATTTCAATTTCTATAGGAAGTTCCTACCAAGAAAATTTTGAAGAAGATCCTATCGCGATTGGTTCATTTCATGCTATGGCAGGAGGGATACTCACAGTGAATTCTGCAGGTAACAGCGGTCCTTTTCCAGCATCTGTTTCGAGTGTATCGCCGTGGATGCTAAGTGTAGCTGCGAGTACAATAGACCGGAGATTCATTGACAAGGTAGTTCTAGGGAATGAAAAAATACTGACAGGTAAATCGATAAATTCTTTTAGTTTAAATAGAAAAAAGTTTCTCATTGCCAAGAAAAATAGTGAAAAAGATTCAGAAAAATGTTCAAAAGATAGTGCTGATATATGCGAGTGTTTAGATAGAAGTTTGGTGGAAGGAAAGATAGTTTTATGTAATGGATTTAGCGGCTATGCTGATTATGAAGGTGGGAAACCAATAGGTTCAATCATAAAGGATTTTGATGAAGGTTTCCCACCCTTTGTCTCTCCATTACCATCATTGTTCTTGTCTGCAAATGACTATGATATTTTGAGATCATACACAAATTCATCAAAAATTCCAAAAGCTGAAATACTAAAGAGTGAGACAATTAAAGACCCCAATGCCCCTATCGTAGCTGAATTTTCTTCATGTGGGCCAAATAAACTTGTTCCAGAAATTATGAAACCAGATATAAGCGCCCCGGGAGTGGATATCTTGGCGTCATTTTCACAAGTCGTTTCTCCATCAGATGATGGATATGATAAAAGGTCTGTGAAATATAACATAATATCAGGAACATCTATGTCATGCCCTCATGTTGCTGGAATAGCTGCATATTTGAAAACATTTCATTTTGATTGGTCACCGTCAGGCATCAAATCTGCTATTATGACTTCAGCAAATCCTATGAAGGATTCTAAGGATGAAGTTGGTGAATATGCTTATGGATCTGGCCATGTCAATCCGATTTCAGCTGTTCATCCTGGACTTATCTATGACATCTCCTTAGATGATTATATACAAATGCTTTGCAACTTCGGTTATGATAGCACAAAAGTTAAATTAATCTCTGGTAAGAACAATTCTTGCTCCAACACTATTGATAGATCCCTGGTGAGAGATCTCAATTATCCTGCTCTTGCTATTGATGTTAAGTCAAACACATCTTTTACCATCAAATTTGAAAGAACAGTCACAAATGTCGGCATAGGAAAATCAATTTATAAGGCGTCAATTTTACCAAATCCTAAAATCAAAATTACGGTGGTACCCGAGACTCTGTCATTCAAATCACTTTATGAGAAACAATCTTTTGTCCTTACTGTCACCGGTAATGAATTACCTACAGAAACTGTAATTTCATCATTGTTATGGTCAAATGGCATCAAAAATGTGAGGAGTCCAATTATTGTAAATGTTTCCGATTAGATACTGTAAAAATATATATAATAAATTTAAGAGAGTTAGTTCTATGTTTTCTATACTTGCGTCTTTTCAAGAAAATAAAATATTAAAATTTTGAAAAATGTATATTTTAATTTTTTTTCTTTCTATTTTTATCTTTTATTCAAAAAAGAAATTATCCACTATTTTTAGTTCTGTATAGATATGACGTAATTATCTTAGTTCGTCAATATGTCAATCTCATCAAAGAAATGTTTTCTAAGTTGTAAATCCTTTAAATAAGATAGCTTAGCAAACAAACAAAAATCAAAAAGAAATAAATCACGCGAGCTTGCGTGCGCTACTAAATTTTATTCTTCTGCTCATTTTTTCTTCTATTTCATCTAATTTCAAGAAAATAATACTGAAAGATAGAAAACTCAATTTTAATTGATTGGGGTTGCTAGAGGTGCACTTTTTCATTATCCATTATAATATAACAGATCTTTTAGAGGCCATTCATTTAATCTTTTTGCAAATCACTATTGAAACAACGAAACCTCCGTAGAAGTGTAAATGTTAAAAGGCAAAGCGTATAAAGCGTATTCGAAAAAACATAATGAGGAGAACAATATATAAAGCGTATAATCTGAACAAGAATTGTCTAAATGTACATTAATAATAAATATATAAATGTTTATGAAAACTATATAGTAACGATTTAATTAGCCTTAATATTGATTGTTGAAGAAGAAGCCAACATAGGCTTGTTCTATAATTATGATTCAAACAACTGTAATAAATAATAAACATTGACCAATCATTCTTAGTGCGATATTATGTATATGAAATTCATCTATCCTATGAATACAAAGACCTTAGAAAAAGTTTTCAAACAGTTTAGAACTTTAAGAAAATATTATGCAAAAAGAGCCCATTTTTAAAAAACATTAATGTTAAGTTTGAAAATGCCAGATTTACTAACAAGGGTGAAGATCGAGTGAACCCAACGCGACTAGTAATACGTAAAAGTGAGACTTAACCATATCCTTCTGATATTAGTCGTAATCTTTGGGAAGCTTGAAGAAGCTAAACTTTATGTCTTTGAATCCTTAAATTACCCTCTTGATAAAGTGAGACTAAACAATAAAAAGGAATGTGACAAAGTGTGTGCAAACATAACTCAACCCCGAATATATATCATAGGTTTTCCACATCACTTGTTAAAATTATTAGAAACCCAATGCATATCATATATGCTAAACACACCTGATGATAAACCATATTCAATATAAGACTAACACATGCACTAAGGAATGGAGATCCTTTCCAATACTGGAAAGTCCACTATTAGGTGAGAATTGTAACACCTTAAATTCTAATTTTCCTGATTGAAGTGAGACTTAGAGGTACTGGGCAATTCTCGCTTGAGCGAGAGGGTCTCGCCCAAGCGAGGATCTCAAAGTTCATCGTAGGATTTTTCTAGGATTCTCGCCTGAGCGAGAGTTGGCTCGCTTAAGCGAGAGAGAGAGAGTGAACGCTGTTGGATTCTCGCCTGAGCGAGGGTAGGCTCGCTTAAGCGAGAGGGTGTGTAAGGACCCAAATTTTCACCATAGAAATTTTCGTTCATTTTAACCCATTTATAAGAAAGGTGTACGATATATTTAAATGGTAAAATAGCCAGGGAAATAAATTGAACCGTTATAAATTGTAAGTCTTGGGATGTATAATTGGATTGAAAATAAACAAAAAATTCCTATGGCGTAATTTGGGTCTTTACAGTACCCTCTAGTAATGGAATGTGACCAGGAGATAGTAAAAATATTCTAGGCCTTAAAATAGTAATTAAAATTGGATCATTAAATTTTGTGTTTGCCACATGTCAAAATATGGGTTTTGTAGTGGATTTTTTAGTATTGAAGAGAATCTCAACCCATGATGAGTCTAGATCCATTGTTTTTAGTTTTATATAAATATGACATAATTATCTTAGTTAGTCTAGATGTCAATCTCATCAAACAAATCTTTTTGAAGCTGTAAATCCTATAAATAAGAGAGCTTCACAAACAAACAAAAAACAGAAAATTGAAGTGAATTTCTATATATATTGTATCATTCATTCTCAAATCTCAATCTTCAAACTAGAATAATGGTCACGCATATTTCCTTGCTATTTTTTGTCTCCTTCATCTTGGCATGCACATTTTTATCAAAGTGTGATGCTGGTGATGATAATCCAAAGCTTCATATAGTGTATATGGGTTCACTTCCTAAGACACCATATTCTCCAAACTCTCACCATTTAAGCATGATGCAACAAGTCTTTGTTGAAAATGATTCTACAAATTTCTTAATCCATAGTTATAAGAGAAGTTTCAACGGGTTTGCAGCCATGCTCACTAATCATCAAAAGGAAAAGATTTCTCAAATGGAAGGTGTAGTCTCGGTTTTTCCGAGCAAAAATCTCCAATTACACACAACTCGATCATGGGACTTCCTAGGACTTAGTAAGTCAGTCAAACGAAACCGCGCTATAGAGAGTGATGTTGTTATTGGAGTTCTTGACACCGGCGTATGGCCCGAATCTGATAGTTTCAAAGATGAAGGTTTTGGTCCTGTTCCAAAAAATTGGAAGGGTTCTTGTGCAGGTGGTAAGAACTTTACTTGCAATAAAAAAATCATTGGTGCCAGACATTACACAGAAGACACTGCTAGAGACCTAGATGGACATGGATCACATACAGCATCAACAGCTGCTGGAAACTATGTTCATAGGGCAAGCTTTTTTGGACTTGCAAAAGGCACTGCAAGAGGCGGAGTCCCTTTTGCAAGAATTGCTGCATATAAAGTATGTACTGCATTAGGATGTGATAGTTCTGCTATCTTGTCCGCTTTTGATGATGCTATAGCTGATGGTGTAAGCATCATTTCAATTTCTATAGGAAGTTCCTACCAAGAAAATTTTGAAGAAGATCCTATCGCGATTGGTTCATTTCATGCTATGGCAGGAGGGATACTCACAGTGAATTCTGCAGGTAACAGCGGTCCTTTTCCAGCATCTGTTTCGAGTGTATCGCCGTGGATGCTAAGTGTAGCTGCGAGTACAATAGACGGAGATTCATTGACAAGGTAGTTCTAGGGAATGAAAAAATACTGACAGGTAAATCGATAAATTCTTTTAGTTTAAATAGAAAAAAGTTTCTCATTGCCAAGAAAAATAGTGAAAAAGATTCAGAAAAATGTTCAAAAGATAGTGCTGATATATGCGAGTGTTTAGATAGAAGTTTGGTGGAAGGAAAGATAGTTTTATGTAATGGATTTAGCGGCTATGCTGATTATGAAGGTGGGAAACCAATAGGTTCAATCATTAAGGATTTTGATGAAGGTTTCCCACCCTTTGTCTCTCCATTACCATCATTGTTCTTGTCTGCAAATGACATGATATTTTGAGATCATACACAAATTCATCAAAAATTCCAAAAGCTGAAATACTAAAGAGTGAGACAATTAAAGACCCCAATGCCCCTATCGTAGCTGAATTTTCTTCATGTGGGCCAAATAAACTTGTTCCAGAAATTATGAAACCAGATATAAGCGCCCCGGGAGTGGATATCTTGGCGTCATTTTCACAAGTCGTTTCTCCATCAGATGATGGATATGATAAAAGGTCTGTGAAATATAACATAATATCAGGAACATCTATGTCATGCCCTCATGTTGCTGGAATAGCTGCATATTTGAAAACATTTCATTTTGATTGTCACCGTCAGGCATCAAATCTGCTATTATGACTTCAGCAAATCCTATGAAGGATTCTAAGGATGAAGTTGGTGAATATGCTTATGGATCTGGCCATGTCAATCCGATTTCAGCTGTTCATCCTGGACTTATCTATGACATCTCCTTAGATGATTATATACATGCTTTGCAACTTCGGTTATGATAGCACAAAAGTTAAATTAATCTCTGTAAGAACAATTCTTGCTCCAACACTATTGATAGATCCCTGGTGAGAGATCTCAATTATCCTGCTCTTGCTATTGATGTTAAGTCAAACACATCTTTTACCATCAAATTTGAAAGAACAGTCACAAATGTCGGCATAGGAAAATCAATTTATAAGGCGTCAATTTTACCAAATCCTAAAATCAAAATTACGGTGGTACCCGAGACTCTGTCATTCAAATCACTTTATGAGAAACAATCTTTTGTCCTTACTGTCACCGGTAATGAATTACCTACAGAAACTGTAATTTCATCATTGTTATGGTCAAATGGCATCAAAAATGTGAGGAGTCCAATTATTGTAAATGTTTCCGATTAGATACTGTAAAAATATATATAATAAATTTAAGAGAGTTAGTTCTATGTTTTCTATACTTGCGTCTTTTCAAGAAAATAAAATATTAAAATTTTGAAAAATGTATATTTTAATTTTTTTTCTTTCTATTTTTATCTTTTATTCAAAAAAGAAATTATCCACTATTTTTAGTTCTGTATAGATATGACGTAATTATCTTAGTTCGTCAATCTTGCTACATCACTTGAGCCAAAGTTTGCTACATTACTTGAGTAAAAGTTTGCTACATTACTTGAGCCAAAGTTTGCTACATTACTTGAGCCAAAGTTTGCTACATCACTTGAGCCAAAGTTTGGTACATCACTTGAGCCAAAGTCGCTAACCAATTATGGTCGGCTAAAACGAGTTTTCTTTTCATTGATACACCATCAATTCATAAACAGTAAATCCACGCAATCCTCATTACAAACATACCCATATATGTTTATAATAAATAAGTGGTTCACAACTTGATCATTATCCACAAACAGAAAATCCACACATTTTCTATTACAATGCACAAGTTAAAGACTTATCCTTACCTTGGTGAGTGTTGGGTTTGGTTCTTGGCAACTTCGCAAGTTCCACCGATATTGCCTCCAACTTTAGGATCTTTCCTCATTCCCACCATATAACACAATGTTAGTCATTGATTCCAAATAACATCTAAACAACTCATATTGCATCTTTAAGTATACAAGAGATTTATCATATTTTTAATGTTTCTAAACTACTTTCATTATAAGTTTACAAACATCTAAAATATACATATTCATCTCATATTTCAACATTAGAGTGCATACTCATCTTCTACATCTAACATTTTACCCATTTCCCTCTTTAATCACATTTTCATTTTAGGGTTTTGGGGTTTTCATGAATCAACCCACAAATCCTTTCCATTCTTGAAATACCAACTCCAAACCTGGAGTTTACAAGAGAAAAACAACATAAAACGAACCATAACTCAAAAAGATGAGTTTCCATGGTTTCTCACATTTTGAGAAGAGATCCACCATACCCAAAACAAGTTTCAAAGGGAAGAAGAGAGTTAGAATCAAGAGTTTTACCTCTTCTCAAGCTCTTAGATGATTCCCAAGACTCCTTTATCTTGAAAAGTCTCTCTTCCTTCACTTCTCTCTAAGTTATCCCCCAAAAATGTGTTTGGGGGTCCCTAATAAATGCAACAGCGTCGGGTTCTCACTCAAGCGAGCCCATTCTCGCTTAAGTGAGAAAATCCCGCCCATTTTAAAAACTGAGATCTGACCCTCTCGCTCAAGCGAGGGATTCTCGCTCAAGCGAGAATCTCATAGCCTCGACAGGTTCCAAAATGCCATTTCTCGCTAGGCGAGACAACTCTCGCTCAGGCGAGACCACTCTCGCTCAAGCGAGACAATTCTCGCTCAGGCGAGAATCCTTCAGTATAGCCCATGATTTCACCCTCCCAAGTGAGCCTCTATCTCCTAAGCGACACTTTCTCGCTCAAGTGAGACTCCCAGGACTGATACTTTAATTTTAAAGAATTTTAAATTCTAGGCAGTCACAATCCTCCCCCTCTTATAAGAATTTTCGTCCCCGAAAATTAAACATACCTCGATTCGAACAAATGAGGGTAATCCTCCCGCATATCACGCTCCACCTCCCAAGTAGCGTCTCCTTCGTCCACTTGGCTCCACAGTACCTTCACCAAGGCAATCTCTTTGCCTCTCAATCTTTTGATACTTGTATCCATGATTCTCATAGGCAACGTGGAAAAAGTCAAGTTATCCTTCAACTCTATCTGATCAGACTCAACCACATGAGATGGATCCCCAACATATTTCCTCAACTGAGATACATGAAACACATTGTGGAGACTCGACAATAATGGAGGTAAGGCAATCCGATATGCTACCGGCCCAATCCTCTTCAATATCTGATAAGGACCAATAAATCTCGGAGTATGCTTTCGTGACTTCAACAATCTACCAATCCCAGTAGTCGGGACTATTCTCATGAAAACATGATCTCCCTCCTTAAACTCAAGAGGTTTCCGCCTCTTATTGTAATAGCTTTTCTGTCGACTCTGTACTATTCTCATATTCTCCCAGATCTTCTTGATATTTTCGGTCGTTTCTTGGACCAACTCAGGTCCCAATACTAAGTTCTCCCCAGTTTCAAACCAACTCACCGGAGTTTGTCACTTCCTACCATACAATGCCTCATAGGGTGCCATCCCAGTACTCGAATGGAAGCTATTGTTGTAGGTAAATTCGATCAAAGGCAACATGTTATCTCAACTCCCTAGTTGTTCCAAAACACAAGCCCTCAAAAGATCCTCCAATGATTGTATAGTTCTTTTCGACTGACCGTCCGATTGTGGGTGATAAGCTAAACTCAATTTCAACTTATTTCCCAATGCGGACTGCAAACTAGTCCAAAAGTTTGAAGTGAACCTGGGATCCCTATCCGACACAATGCTCGACGGTATCCCATGCAACCGAACAATCTCCTTGATATACAACTCAGCCAATCGTTTCAGGGAGTATCTCATGTTCATCGGCAAGAAATGAGCAGACTTAGTCAACCGATCCATTATTACCCATATCGAGTCGTACCCTCTTTGATTCTTCGGAAAACCCGATACAAAATCCATGGAGATGCTATCCCACTTCCAAATGCGAATCTCTTGTGACTGTAATTCTCTCGATGGCCGCTGATGCTCAATCTTGGCTTTTGACAGACATGACAACTCGAGACATACAAAGCCACATCCTTTTTCAACCCAGACCACCAAAACAACTTTTTCAGATCTTGGTACATTTTTGTAGTACTAGGGTGAAAACTCATCTTACTCTTGTGTGACTCCTCTAGGATACCCTTTCGCAACTCCACATCATGAGGCACACACACTCTCACTTTGTAACGCAACATTCCAATAGAATCTGATGCGAAATCGGTCTCCTTACCACTTAGCATCAAATCTCGCTTAACCATTAGCTCACTATCCTCAACTTGCATTACTCAAATTTGATCAAACAGTTCATTTGTTACCTTAAGCATTCCTAACATCATACTATGAGGTCTTTTCTGAATTTCCAAGTTCATATCCCTGAACTCCTCAATCAGTTTTCCTTCTCGAACCATCAAAGCTGACATGTGCAAAGACTTTCGGCTCAAAGCATCGGCCACCACATTGGCTTTTCCCGGATGGTATTGCAATCCAAAATCATAGTCCTTAAGGATTTCCATCCACCGTCTCTATCTCATGTTCATTTCCTTTTGATCAAACAGATACTTCAAACTCTTGTGGTCGCCATACACCTCAAACGTTACGCCATATAGATGGTGTCTCCAGATTTTTAAGGCGAGACCACTACAACTAATTCCAAATCGTGTGTAGGGTAGTTTTGCTCATGCTTTCTCAACTGTCGCGAAGCATAAGCAAACACCTTCCCGTCCTGCATCAACACACAACCCAAACCTTGCTTAGAAGCATCGCAATACACACCGAAATCACAATCCGTACAAGGAAGAACCAACACCTCTGCCGTAGTTAACCTCCATTTCAACTCTTGAAAACTTTCCTCACAACGGATCGTCCACACGTACGGTTCTCCGTTTTTATTAAGCTTGGTCAGAGGTAGTGCCAACTTCGAAAATCCTTCTATGAACTTCCGATAATAACCGGCCAATCGCAGAAATCTCCTGATCTCGGTAACCGACTTGGGTACTGCCCATTCCATAACCGCTTCGACCTTAGAAGGATCTACTGCTACTCCTTCCTTGGATACTACATGTCCAAGAAAGTTTACCGATTCCAACTACAAATCACATTTGGACAATTTAGCATACAACCGATTCTTAGTCAGAAGATCTAGAACAATTCTCAGGTGCTCCGCATGTTCCTCTCGGCTTTTGGAGTAAACCAGAATGTCATCAATAAATACCACTACGAATGAATCCAAATACGGATGAAAAATTCGATTCATGTAGTCGGTAAATATTGATGGGGCATTCATTACACCAAGAGGCATCACCAAATAAACGAAACGCCCATACCTCGTCCTAAAAGCAGTTTTAGGAATAACCTTCGACTTCACACGAAGTTGGTGTAACCTTACCGAAGGTCAATCTTTGAGAACACCACCGCTCCCTCAACTGATCCATCAAGTCATCAATCCTAGGCAATGAATACTTATTCTTGATAATAACCTTGTTTAACTGTCTGTAATCTGTGCACAGCCTCCTACTCCCATCCTTTTTCTTCACCAACAATATTGGTGCACCCATGGTGAAATACTAGGATGAATAAACTTCTTCGCCAACAAGTCTTCAACCTGCTTTTTCTATTCAACCAGTTCTATCGGTGTCATCCTATAAGGAGCTATAGAGATGGGTACCGTTCCAGACACCAAATCAATATATAATTCAACTTCTCTTACCGGAGGCAATTCCAGAATATCACTAGGAAATTCACGAACTATAGGAATATCCTCAACTCTGGGTTTCTCGATACCCTCCAGGGATGCCAAAAAAACAAACACGACTCTTCCCTCCTTAAAGGACGTCCTGACTTCCATAGCCGACAACGGCTTCATAAAATTTGCCTCATCAGAAATCTCCTCCAGATCTCCGAACACAACGGTCTTATCATCACAATTAAGCATCACATGATTTGCCGACAACCAGTCCATCCCCATAATTAGATCTAACTGGGACAGTGGTTAAAAGATTAAATCAACGGTAAGTGTCCTACCATTTACCACTACCGGACATCGAGACACAACTGTCGACACCACCACAGGAACATTAGTTGGGGTGGATACGACCAAGTCGAAAGGCAATGACTCGGTTTGCAATTTCAGTCTATCCACACATTCAATAGATACAAAGGAGTGTGTCACTCCCGAATCAAATAACACTAAAAGAGGAATACATGCTACCATGCAATTACCTTTTATCAGGCCATCTACATCCGATGCCTCAGCACCACTCATGGTAAACACTCGGCCGGTGGATCGAGGTCGTTCAGCTCTCACAACATTCACACTTTGCCATAACTTAGGACAATATCTGTTGATATGCCCAACTTCCTTGCAGTGAAAGCAGATAAATGTCGTCCCGTGGCACACATCACCAACATGAAGTCGACCACATTTGTTGCATAATGATGGAGAGTTCAACTGTGACCCTTCCGCATTTACACGAGTCCTCGGCCCATGCGAACTATACCCCCGGCTACAAGTTGGTGGAGAGTAAGGTTTTCGTTCCTCTTGAATCACTTTAGGTGTCGCTGCCTCATCGGCTGCCAAGTCATCCTCAAACATTCTACACTTGTTCACAGAGGTAGGAAAATCAACAATTTCTTGGTGCCCAAACATGCTCTTCAACTTGGGCATCAAACCCGATTCAAACTTAGAGCACTTGGACCTCCCGTCCACCTCAAATTTGGAGTAGGGACAAAACCGGGCAAATTCTTCAAACTTGGCCGCATAATCCCTAACCGACATGTTTCCCTGCTCCAACTTCAAAAATTCCATTTCCTTCTTCCTCTTCAGGTCAGCAGGAAAGTACTTAAGAAGGAATTTCTCCTTGAATGTAACCCAGGAGATCAATTGCCCTTCCGCTTCCCTTTGGCGCCGAGTAAATTCCCACCAGTTTTCGGCCTCCTTCACCAGCATATAAGTGGCATATGCCAACTTTTGAGCCTCCGAACAGCTCATGGCTCTGAAGATCCACTCCACTCCTTGGATCCACTCAATTGCAGCATCAGGAGCAAATCCCCCGTGGAACTGACAGGGGTTCCTCCTGCAAAATTCATCTAAACCTCGGTACTCTGCCGGTCCGGGTGGAACTAGTGGTTGCGAACTCGGACTTGGTGTCGGATTCTGGTTCTGGTTATGCAAGTTCTCATTGACTTGTTGTAATGCCGCCACCATCTGAGCCAACAGATCGTTCGAAATATTATGACTCGCTCCTCTTCCTCTTCCTCTTCCAGCCATTTCTCAACCTGCACTCATTGATGGCCATCACACAAATCTAACTCACATAAGTTAGGTTATCACATAGTCTCATAGCACATTACATGTCACTACACCAAGGCTACATGCTTTAAACTGTCAATTCAAATAATTTCAACTAGTTAAGTCATAAACATGTTACAGAGAAGCAAGTAAGGCCATACCCTAGGCCGTAGAATTAACTATTCTCTGATAACATATTGGAAGGACCCAAATTCTACCCTTGAAATTTTTTCCTTATTTTATTCTGTTTTCATGCATTTCCCCATAACATTTAAATACAATTTCAACAACCTTATTTTCAATCCCATTTTTCCTTTTCATACTCATTTCATAAGTCAAAACCGACATACATATTCGTTTAACAGAAAATCATAATTCATTAATTCATCCCGGTAACTACCGCATACAACTAGCTATGGGATTCCAAAATACTCATAGCTACAAATATCGAGAGTTACAAATATTCATATCTACCAACATGTACAAATATCGTGTACATGATTGCAAATATTCAGTTCAAAAACACCATCAGTTAGATTACAAAACAATGGAGATAAGGACATTCAAAAACTAAAAGGACCTAAGTCCCTAATTGAGACATCCTTGAATCTTCCACCTACCTGCAATGGGATTAACATTGACAATTCACAGAAAAAACAAAGGAGTAAGTCGTTAACTCAATAAATGCCAATATTTTAATAAGGCTAAGTAAACAATTTAGAGTTAAATATACTTAAAACCATTTTCATCTTTTATACTTTTTGAAAATCATGCTACATAACTTGTGCCAAAGTTTGCTACATCGCTTGACCAAAGCATGCTACATCGCTTGAGCCAAAGCTTGCTACATCGCTTGAGCCAAAGCTTGGTACATCGCTTGAGCCAAAGCTTGGTACATCCCTTGAACCAAAGCTTGCTACATTACTCGAGCCAAAGCTTGCTACATAATATGAGCCATAGTCGCTATACCATTCGGTTAGCTAAAATGTACTTATTTTTTAAAAATCATGCTACATAACTTGAGCCAAAGTTTGCTACATTGCTTGACCCAAAGCTTGCTATATCACTTGAGCCAAAGTTTACTACAACACTTGAGCCAAAGTTTGCTACATCAAATGCGCCAAAGTTTGCTACATCACTTGAGCCAAAGTTTGCTAAATAACTTGAGCCAAAGTGTGCTACATAACTTGAGCCAAAGTCGCTAACCAATCATGGTTGGCTAAAAACATGTTTTCTTTTCATTGATTCACCACCAATTCATCTCATAACACAATAAACACAAGGTATCTCATTGTTTCATCACCATAAAATAACCCACAACACCTTTATTGTCACAAACATACCCATATATGTTCATAACAATAAAGCGACTCACAACTTAGTCATTTTCATAAAAAGACTCATTGCCACTTTTAACAAATCAACAACTCATCACACAATCATTGTTACATATATGTAAGAACCCAAATTCTACCCTTGAATTTTTTTTGTTTATTTAAAATCTTTCCTTACATACATTCATTAATTTAATGAAAAACCTTCATGAATAATTTATTGACATTAATCTTTTAACCTATTACGTTATCATGCAATTCATGATGCGGAAAAACATAATTCATGCATTTAGTAATTACCACATACGACCAGTATGGGTTTCTTAGAGTTATAATCTCCATAACTACATAACTCGGTATTGTCCTATTCAGATTTACATTCATCCCAAAATGTTATCAAATCAACTACAATGTCAAGCAGCTATAAAGACAGTCAAGATAATAAACACATAAGCTTCCTAAGTGAGCTTCCTCCTCAAATCCTTCATTTACCTACAATGGGATTATCATAAACAACACACAAAACAAGGGAGTAAGTCATTAGTTCAAAAACTAACATTACATGATAATCCAAATTTCAAATACGATTTAAGCTTTAATATAATTTATAACCACACATACGTAATTGTAAACATTCATATCTTCTTCCTTTAATTTCCACGTTTCTCATATTCATCCTATAGTATATATAGCCCATAATATATATTCTATAGCATGCATATTACGTTATTTCGAAGCATCGTCCTTCTCATTATTCATATCCACCCTATAGAACATATATCCCATAATATATATCCTATAGCATGTATATTACTTCATTCTCAACATATTCCATTTTAATCCTTCATATTCACCCTATAGTGTATATATCCCATAATATATATCCTATAGCATGCATATTACTTTTATTCTGACATTCTCATTTCTCATCATTCATATTCACCCTATAGTATATATATCCCATAATATATATCCTAGAGCATGAATATCTCTTTTATCCTTCACATCCTCATTTTCATCCTTCATATTCACCTTATAGTATATATATCCCATAATATATATTCTATAGCGTGAATATTACTTTTATCATTCACATCCTCATTTCATCCTTCATATTTCCCTTAATCGTATTCATCGATTTCATTTCCCATACCACATCGGGCAGGTCGAGTTATTCCCCATACCACATCGGGCAGGTCGAGTTATTCCCCATACCACATCGGGCAGGTCGAGTTATTCTCCATACCACATAGGACAGGTCGAGTTATCATCCATACCACATCGGGCAGGTCGAGTTATTTTCCATACTACATCGGGAAGGTCGAGTTATTATCCATATCACATCGGGCAGGTCGAGTTATTATCCATACCACATCGGGCAGGTCGAGTTATTGTCCGTACCACATCGGGCAGGCCGAGTTATTATCCATACCACATCGGGCAGGTCAATTTATTTTCCATACCACATCGGGCAGGTCGAGTTATTATCCATACCACATCGGGCATGTCGAGTTATTATCCATACCACATCGGGCAGGTCGAGTTATTATTCATACCACATCGGGCAGGTCGAGTTATTATCCATACCACATCGGGCAGGTCGAGTTCACAATAATCCACTACCACTCCGGGTAGGATAACCACAATAGTCCACTACCACTCCGGGTAAGACAGCCACAATAATCCACAACCACTACGGGTAGGATAACCACAATAATCCACTACCACTCTGGGTAGGACAACCACAATAATCCACTACCACTCCGGGTAGGATAACCACAATATTCTTACCAACACATTACCTCTTTCACATACCTCGTTCACATCAGCGAGTATGATTTAGAGACACTTATCCCTTACCTTGGTGAGTGTTGGGGATCGGTTCCGAGTAACTTTTAAAAGTCTCCTCCGCGATTTCCTCCAACCTTAGGATCTCTTCTCATTTCCACCAATAACAACAATGTCAATCATTTATTCAAAATAACACATAAACAACTCGTATTTCATCATCAAACATACAAGGGATTTACATATTTTCAAGATTTCCAAAACTACTTCAATACAAGTTTCCAAACATCTAAACATACATGTTCATCTCATATATTAACATCAAAGCACAAACTCATCATCCACATTTAACATTTCATCCATTTCTCTTTTTACTCAAATTCTCATTTTGGGGGTTTTTGGGGTTTTCATGAATAACCCACAAAACCTTTCCATTCATCAAATACCAACTCTAAACCAAGAGTTTACAAGAGGAAAACAACTTAAAACGAACCATAACTCTAAAGGATGAGTTTCCATGGTTTCTCATGTTTTGAAAAGAGATCCAACCTACCCAAAACAGGTTAGAGAGGAAGAAGAAGAGTTAGAAACAAGAGATTTACCTCTTCTCAAGCTCTAAGATGAGTCCTAAGGCTCTTTGCTCTTGAAAATGTAACACCCTGAATTTTAGTCTTTAAAATTATAGTATCAGTCTTGGAAGGCTCGCTTGAGCGAGAAAGGATCACCTGGGAGGGTGACATCCTGGGCTATACTAGAAGATTCTCGCCTGAGCGAGAGTTGCCACGCCTGGGCGAGAAATGGTAAACTGGGGCTGTTGACACTGCGAGATTCTTTTTTAAAAAAAAACAGTGTAATCGATTACACAATCCTGGTAATCGATTACATGCTGATAAACTAACCAGACCTGTGTATTTTGCATGATGTAATCGATTACACTATACTCGTAATCGATTACAACATATTAAAAGCATCAGATATGTGCATTTTTAACTGATGTAATCGATTACACCATATGGTAATTGATTACACCATATGGTAATTGATGTAATCGATTACACCATATGGTAATCAGATATGTGCATTTTTAATTGCTCACTGTGAGATTCTCGCTTGAGCGAGAACCCGACGACTGTTCTTTAAAAATAGAAACCCCAAACACATTTTAGGGTTAGAACTTGAAGAGAAGAGAGAGAAGGGAGCCTTTCAAGAGCAAGGAGCCTTATGACTCATCTTAGAGCTTGAGAAGAGGTAAACCTCTTGTTTCTAACTCTTCTTCTTCCTCTCTAACTTGTTTTGGGTATGTTAGATCTATTTTCAAAATATGAGAAACCTTGGAAACTCATCCTTTAGAGTTATGGTTCGTTTTAGTTTGTTTTTCTCTTGTAAACTCTTGGTTTAGAGTTGGTATTTGATGATTGGAAAGGTTTTGTGGGTTGTTCATGAAAACCCTAAAAACCCCAAAATGAGAATATGAATAAAAAGAGAAATAGATGGGATGTTAGATGTGAATGATGAGTTTGTGATTTAATGTTGATATATGAGATAAGCATGTGTGTTTAGATGTTTGGAAACTTGTATTGAATTAGTTTGGGGATCTTGAAAATATGTGAATCCCTTGTATGTTTGATGATGATATATGAGTCGTTATGTATTATTTTGAATAAATGACTGACATTGTTGTTATTGGTGGGAATGAAAAGAGATCCTAAGGTTGGAGGAGATCGTGGAGGAAACTGGTAAAGTTACTCACAACCGAACCCTAATACTCAACGAGGTAAGGATAAGTCTTTAATTTTGAATTTGAAATAGAAAATGTGTATTTTCTGGTTATGCAAAGACTAAGTTGTACATTACGCATTTAGTATAAATATATATGGGTGTATTTATATTAAAGAAGGCGTAGATTTACGGAAAAGGAAAATGTGTGTGTTTACGGGTTATGCCATAATTATATTGTAAATCACGTGTTTAGCATAAACATATATGGGTGTATTTATACTAAAGATGGCGTGGATTTACAGGAAATGATTGATGGTGAATTCGATGGAAAGAAAATATATTTTTAGCCGACCATGAATGGTTAGCGACTTTGGCTCAAGTTATGTAGCAATGCTTTGGCTCATGCTATGTAGCAATACTTTGGCTCAAGTTATGAAGCAAAACTTTGGCTCAAGTTATGAAGCAAAACTTTGGTTCAAGTTATGTAGCAATGCTTTGGCTCAAGCTATGTAGCAATACTTTGGCTCAAGTTATGTAGCAATTCTTTGGCTCAAGCTATGTAGCAATACTTTGGCTCAAGTTATGTAGCAACACTTTGGCTCAAGTTATGAAGCAAAACTTTGGCTCAAGTTATGTAGCAATGCTTTGGCTCAAGCTATGTAGCAATACTTTGGCCCATGTTATGTAGCAATACTTTGGCTCAAGTTATGAAGCAAAACTTTGGCTCAAGTTATGTAGCAATGCTTTGGCTCAAGCTATGTAGCAATACTTTGGCTCAAGTTATGTAGCAATGCTTTGGCTCAAGCTATGTAGCAATACTTTGGCTCAAGTTATGTAGCAACACTTTGGCTCAAGTTATGTAGCAAAATTTGGCTCAAGTTATGTAGCAATGCTTTGGCTCAAGCTATGTAGCAATACTTTGGCTCAAGTTATGTAGCAACACTCTGGCTCAAGTTATGAAGCAAAACTTTGGCTCAAGTTATGTAGCAATGATTTGGCTCAAGCTATGTAGCAATACTTTGGCTCAAGTTATGTAGCAATGCTTTGGCTCAAGCTATGTAGCAATACTTTGGCTCAAGTTATGTAGCAAAGCTTTGGCTCAAGCTATGTAGCAAAACTTTGGCTCATGTTATGTAGCAACGCTTTGGCTCAAGCTATGTAGCAAAACT
The DNA here is from genome assembly GCA_009771035.1 of Lupinus albus. Taxonomy (NCBI): domain Eukaryota; kingdom Viridiplantae; phylum Streptophyta; class Magnoliopsida; order Fabales; family Fabaceae; genus Lupinus; species Lupinus albus. The sequence continues at coordinate 8,960,264 of CM020022.1, read as the reverse complement.
TTGGCTCAAGTAATGTAGCATAAAATGAATTTATAAAACAAATGGTTTACTAACCCCTTTAAAATGTGGATTATCTTATATTAGTATTTATTGCTTCGATGACTTACTCCCTTGTGTGTTGTGTGTATTTGTTATTGATAATCCCATTGCAGGTAAATAGATGAATGAAGTATGCTAGGTCGGGAGCTTTAGACTTCAGATTCACTATTTATGTTTGTATCTTAAATGACTTCTTGCGGATTTAAATTATTGTAATCATAGCTAATCATTGGTTGGAGATTTGTAACCATGCGTAATGTTATTTTGGGAGGATCAAAACCTTTGAGGTCTTAGTACCCATAGAGAATGATATGAATGAATTATGTTTTTCTGCAAATTTTAATTGTATGATAATATAATAGGTTAAAAGATTTGTTCAAGTAAGGATATTTAATTGGTAACGTGAATTATGAGTGATTGCATGGAATTGAATTAAAATAAACAAAAAAATTTCAAGGGAAGAATTTGGGTCCTTACAGAAAAGCTCTCCTCTCTCTCTTCTCTTCAAAGTTCTAACCCTAAAATGTGTTTGGGGTTTCTATTTTAAAGAGGAGTCGTCGGGTTCTCGCTCAAGCGAGCCCATTCTCGCTCAGGCGTGAAAATCCCGCCTTTTTAAAATTTCAGATCTGACGCTCTCGCTCAAGCGAGAATCTCACAGTCCCAGCAGGCTTCTTCTCGCTCAAGCGATCCATTCCGCGCTTGGGGGAGACTCCCAGAATTTCCAATTTCAAAACACTGAACCTCTCGCTTGGGCGAGGTCCTCTCGCTCAAGCGAGAATCTGGCAGTATGCCCCATTCCTCAGGATTTTTACCTAATTTCAAGGAGGATAAATTTGGGGTGTTACAATCCTCCCCCTCTTATAGGAATTCGTCCCCGAAAATTTTATTAGGCCATTCTCGGAAATAATGTCATCTCCTAGACTTTAGGCATAAGAAATACTCCACCAAAATCATACTCGATCCTCTAATCCATTAAGATTACTTAAACGACCACTAAGGGCATACACCACTAAACCGTGATATCACAAAACCAATTCATGAACCAACTCATCAATGTCCAAATATTAAGATCCCAGCCTCGAACAACTCGAACATCAGGAGAACTAAATCGTAATCAAACTAAAGATTTTTCCCTGTATTCGTCAAGAACCAAAGGTCTCTAGGACTTATCCAGCTATCAATCCTCACATACGTTAAAAATCCCGATATCACTCCTGAAATTAAGCGAATAGGGAACTCCTTATCCCTCATCCACTCTAATGCCTCGTTTAACATCCATCACACACTAGCTAGTCTCACTTCCACTCAAGAAACTAGCATAATTTCATTTCACTCATTCAACAAAACATCTATACAATAAGACTCTTAGCGTCTCTTCCATTGTAGACAATCACACTATCCAGTCATTATCCAATTACGTCAAGTATTTATGTCGTCAAATCTTACCATAAAAAAGAATTACCGATCCTTAGCCTCAATTGAACCCATAAAACCATCAATTCACCTCAAAACTAGATACTCTGCTACCAATCGACAAATGCAAGTCGACAAACACTCAATCCCTCAACAGGCGTTAGGTTTGGTTACTCCAATTTCGCCAGTAAATATAAATTTATTAACCCACTTGCATTACATCTAAAAATACATGGTCATCATCGTATCACCACATCATTTAACAACCTCATATTTATTCAGATATCGTTGCTAAAATTTTGGGATTCTCCAACATGATACTAAATCAATGTTATGCCACAAGCTATGTTTTACCCAAAAATGATTTTCGAAAGCGGTTTAAACCCACAACTCATGGCAACCATGTCGTGAAACACAGTTGCATAATCATTTCAACATACCCAAAACTTTTTCTCTCATATAGTTACAATCATACACAGCAATTACTGACGTTCATGAAACAGAAACACTTTTGCCGGTACAACATTCAAAGCAGATAATTGAGGTACACCACCACTATATCGTGCATTGCCAAAGTCCTACTGCAAAAGAATCGGTCATTCGAGACCAAAAGTTTCACGTTTACTCAAATGCATTCATCACATTGACGGGGTAAGTAACTCAACTTGCCTCTTTCCTCAACTAGTAGTATAAGTCTTACCCCTTAGTATACACATACATATCAATGCAACTAGATCTTAAATCTTCACTTCAATAGTTATCACACAGTTAAGCACAACACGATTTGCTGATCGCTAGTCCATTTCCAGGATTAAATCCAGTTGGGACATCATTGTGCATATCAACACAATGGTAAAGGTTCTACCTTTTACTCAAACCGTAGACTGAGACACCCATATCGACATCCACCACCGGTACATTGGGTGGGGTGGGTACAACTAAGTCGAAAACAACAACTTGGTATACTATCTCAGTCGGTTCACACATTCAGCAAATATAGGGAGTGTGTCGCTCCCGATTAAACAACACTAAAAGGAATACTTGTCACCATGCAATTTACCTCTCGCGAGACTATCAACACCTGATGTTCCTACGCCACTCGGGGTAACCTTTCGACCATGGTCCCTTGCCTCCTCATCATGAATGACATTAAGTCTCCGATCTAGCTTGGGACAAAACCTTTTAATGTGCCCAAACTCCTTGCAGTGGAAACATCCATTCCCTTTTCTCGGGCACGTACTTCAATAATGAAGTTTACCGCACTTGTTGCACATGGGAGTAGAAACCCCTTCGGTAGGAATTGTAAGTGGGCCAGACTTTTGGAAATTTCGGTCACGATGAACAGTGATCGCCGCATAAGGTTTCTGGTCATCCCCCACTCTCTCCATACCCCTTCCTTGCCTATTGTTGCGATGGGGTCCATAGTCCCAGGGAAAATTTGTTTCGCGGGTCGCCAACTCATCCGCCTTCAGATCATCCTCGTACATCCTACACTTGTTGACCAAAGTAGCAAAGTCAGCAATCTCCTGATGTCTGAACATCCTTTTCAGCTTGGGTCTTAAACCCGATTTGAATTTATAGCAGTTGGATCGTCCGTCCACTTCCAACTCAGAGTAGGGACAAAACCGGGCCAATTCCTCGAATTTAGCCGCATATTCCCCAACCGACAAGTTTCCCTATTCCAACTTCAAGAACTCCATTTCCTTCTTCCTTTTCAGATCAGCAGGGAAGTATTTGTGAAGCAATTTCGCCTTGAAAGTACTTCAGGAAATCAATTGTCCCTCCGTCCCCATTAGGCGTCTAGTGAAATCCCACCAGTTCTCGCCCTCCATCACTAGCATGTAAGTGGCATAGGCCAATTTCTGAGCCTCCGAACAGTTCATGGCTTGGAAGATCCGCTCCATTCCCTGAATCCACTCAAGGGCAGCATTAGGAGCAAATCCCCCATGGAACTGACTAGGGTTCCTTTTGCAAAACTCATCTAGACCTCGGTACTCCATCGGTCCGGGTGGGACTAGGTTTTGCGAACTCGGACTCGGTGCGGCGTTCTGATTCAGACTACGCAAGTTCTCGTTCATCTGTTGTAGTGTAGTCATCATCTGAACCAACAAATCATTCTGAACGTTCTGACTCGTTCCTCTTCCAGCCATGTCTTAACCTGCGCTCATTGGTAGTTAGTACACAAATTTAACTCACACAAGTCAGGTTATCACATAGTCTCATATCACATTACATGTCACTATACCAAAGCTACATGTTTTAAACATTCAATTCACACAATCTCAACCAGTCAAATCATAAACATGTTACAAAGAAACAAGTAAGGCCATGCCCTAGGCCGCAGAATTAACTATGCTCTGATACCATATTGTAAGAACCCAAATTCTACCCTTGAAATTTTTTTGTTTATTTAAAATCTTTCCTTACGTACATTCATTATTTTACTGAAAAACCTTCATGAATAATTCATTCACACTAATCTTTTAACCTATTACGTTATCATGCAATTCATGCTGCGGAAAAACATAATTCATGCATTTAGTAATTACCACATACGACTAGTATGGGTTTCTAAGAGTTATAATCTCCATAACAAAATAACTCGATATTGTCCTATTCAGATTTACATTCATCCCAAAATGTTATCAAATCAACTACAATGTCAAACAGCTATAAAGAAAATCAAGATAATAAACACATAAGCTTCCTAAGTGAGCTTCCTCCTCAAATCCTTCATTTACCTACAAAGGGATTATCATAAACAACACAAAAAACAAGGGAGTAAGTCATTAGTTCAAAAACTAACATTACATGATAATCCACATTTCAAATACTATTTAAGCTTTAATATAATTTATAACCACACATACGTAATTGTAAACATTCATATCTTCTTCCTTTAATTTCCACGTTACTCATATTCATCCAATAGTATATATATCCCATAATATATATTCTATAGCATGCATATTACGTTATTTCGAAGCATCGTCCTTCTAATTATTCATATCCACCCTATAGAACAATATCCCATAATATATATATCCTATAGCATGTATATTACTTCATTCTCAACATCTTCCATTTTAATCCTTCATATTCACCCTATAGTGTATATATCCCATAATATATATCCTATAGCATGCATATTACTTTCATTCTGACATTCTCATTTCTCATCATTCATATTCACCCTATAGTATATATATCCCATAATATATATCCTATAGCATGAATATCTCTTTTATCCTTCACATCCTCATTTTCATCCTTCATATTCACCTTATAGTATATATCCCATAATATATATTCTATAGCATGAATATTACTTTTATCATTCACATCCTCATTTTCATCCTTAATATTTCCCTTAATCGTATTCATCGATTTCATTTCCCATACCACATCGGGCAGGTCGAGTTATTCCCCATACCACATCGGGCAGGTCGAATTATTCCCCATACCACATCGGGCAGGTCGAGTTACTCTCCATACAACATAGGGCAGGTCGAGTTATCATCCATACCACATCGGGAAGGTCGAGTTCTTTTCCATACCACATCGGAAAGATCGAGTTATTATCCATACCACATTAGGCAGGTCGAGTTATTATCCATACCACATCGGGAAGGTCAAGTTATTTTCCATACCACATCGGGAAGGTCGAGTTATTATCCATACCACATCGGGCAGGCCGAGTTATTATCCATACCAAATCGGGCAGGTCGAGTTATTGTCCATACAACATCGGGCAAGTCGAGTTATTCTCCATACCTCATCGGGCAGGTCGAGTTATTATCCATACCACATCGAGCAGGTCGAGTTATTATCCATACCACATCGGGAAGGTCGAGTTATTATCCATACCACATCGGGCAGGTCGAGTTCACAATAATCCACTACCACTCCGGGTAGGATAACCACAATAGTCCACTACCACTCCGGGTAGGGCAGCCACAATAATCCACTACCACTTCGGGTAGGAGAACCACAATAATCCACTACCACTCCGGGTAGGACAACCACAATAATCCACTACCACTCCGGGTAGGATAGCCACAATATTCTTACAAACACATTACCTCTTTCACATACCTCGTTCACATCAGCGAGTATGATTTAGAGACACTTATCCCTTACCTTGGTGAGTGTTGGGGATCGGTTCCGAGTAACTTTTAAAAGTCTCCTCCGCGATTTCCTCCAACCTTAGGATCTCTTCTCATTTCCACCAATAACAACAATGTCAGTCATTTATTCAAAATTACACATAAACAACTCGAATTTCATCATCAAACATACAAGGGATTTACATATTTTCAAGATTTCCAAAACTATTTCAATTAAAGTTTCCAAACATCTAAACATACATGTTCATCTCATATATTAACATCATAGCGCAAACTCATCATCCACATTTAACATTTCATCCACTTCTCTTTTTACTCATATTCTCATTTTGGGGGTTTTTGGGGTTTTCATGAATAACCCACAAAAACTTTCCATTCATCAAATACCAACTCTAAACCAAGAGTTTACAAGAGAAAAACAACATAAAACGAACCATAACTCTAAAGGATGAGTTTCCATGGTTTCTCATGTTTTGAAAAGAGATTCAACCTACCCAAAACAAGTTAGAGAGGAAGAAGAAGAGTTAGAAACAAGAGATTTACCTCTTCTCAAGCTCTAAGATGAGTCCTAAGGCTCTTTTCTCTTGAAAAGCTCTCCTCTCTCTCTTCTCTTCATAGTTCTAACCCTAAAATGTGTTTGGGATTTCAATTTTAAAGAGGAGTCGTCGGGTTCTCGCTCAAGCGAGCCCATTCTCGCTCAGGCGAGAAAATCCCGCCATTTTAAAATTTCAGATCTGACGCTCTCGCTCAAGCGAGGGACTCTCGCTCAAGCGAGAATCTCACAGTCCCAACAAGCTTCCTCTCGCTCAAGTGACCCATTCCTAGCTTAGGCAAGACTCCCAGAATTTCCAATTTCAAAACACTGATCCTCTCGCTTGGGCGAGGTCCTCTCGCTCATGTGAGAATCTGGCAGTATGCCCCATTCCTCAGGACTATTACCTAATTTCAAGGAGGATAAATTTGGGGTGTTACAATATACACTCATATAAGTTTATAACAATAAACAACTCACACACAATCATTATCACACAACATAACCATTTCTACTCTTTCTATTAAACAACACATCTCACAATCCTTATTACAAACACACTCATATATTTTTATAACAAATTAACCATCCATAACACACCATTAGAACCATCTTTCATGACAGTGTATTACCATAAATGAGCATATTGTGTTTTACTTAAATAAATGGTTTTCCCGCACATATATCTCCACTTTTATGGCTAATACATCCTCATGTAAAATAAAGTCTCTCACACGGACCACAAACACCCAAAAGAATTTCTATCCGTTAACATGCTCCGATTCTTGAGGGAAATCGGAGAAGATGACTCTAATGAAATACTCTAAGACCACAATGGTCTTTTCCCTAACCTTAGGTTGCTTAAGCTCCGTTGCTCCGCAAAAGAGCCACATCTCCCTTCATTTTCTCCAATCTCCATTGTTCCATTTTTCACCTCCAAGATTTCCCAAATGTGCAACCAAGAAGTAATAGAAAGAGGTTTTGATGTTTAGTGGAGAGGAGAATGGTTCATTTGGGTGGAGACGCCGTTGGGAGAGAAAGGAGACAAAAGAAAATGAATATAAGGGTTTTTGAAACCCCTCTTTTACGTTTATAGCTGCGCAGCATCGCCCGGGCAAGAATGGCTCTCTTGGGCGAGAATTTCACAATTATTCAGCTTTTCAACTCTGACGCTCTCGCCCGGGCGCGGATTTCTAGCTCGTGCGAGAATCAGGCAGTATGCTAAGGCTCCTCTCTAGCCGGGGCGAAAATTCTAGGTCAAGCTAGAATTTGACAGCTTTTCCAGATTTCACTCTCACTCAAGCGACTACTTCCTTGCTTAAGCGAGGTCTCCGGGAAACTCATATTAGAACATCGAGTCTCTCTCTCGGGCCAGGTCCTCTCTCTCAAACGAGGATGGCCCAATATATACTCCAACACTATACTTTTTCCAATCATTCTAAAAATGAAATTTGAGGTGTTACAATCCTTCCCCCCTAAAAGAAATTTCGTCCCCGAAATTTTATTAGGTTGCTCTTAGGAAAACAAATACTATCATCGCCTAAACATTAGGCATTAGATTTACTCAATCAACCTTAGATCCACCATCCAAAAAATTATGATTCGCTTAGACGACAAACAAGGACACATACCACATAACAGTGATGCCAATAGACAATTCATAGATTAACCTCTTAGAGTCCAAATACAAAAGCCAAATATCAGGACAACTGGGACGACTAAGAGAAAATTATCACAACCGAAATAAATATTCTCAAGTATTCAACAAGAACAATAGATCTCCCCGATCTATCAAGATAACAATCGTTCAAAACGATCAACACATATAGTGAGATTCACGATAACACCTTCGAATGCGAAAGAAAGTGGGAATCAATACCCATCATTTACCACGATGCATTAGATCGTATCCTACATGCAAAAGCTAGATCAACATCCACTCGAAGGAAATAGTGTCATTTCATTTCATACATGAGAAATAGTCACAATTAATTCAAAATTCTCAATAACATTTCAAACTTGTACTCGCTACAACACAGAAACATGGTAGTCATCCGACAAGTAGCATTTAGACAAACAAGATTTTTGGAGTCCTTCCGAGTACAAAATAGAATTACCAAGTAATTATCCAATTTAATCAAACATTTCTAGCACAAACGGATGCGGTAGAAGAAGATTCACTAGTTAATCACCTCAACTAGACGTACAAGGTAGTAGGCCCACTCAAATCACACACTTTATTATCAATGACCATTTGCAAATTTACAGACATTCAATCCAATAACATACGTCTAGAAAATACATTAGTACTCAAATTTGCATCACGTCTAGAAACACATGGTCATAATCGCATCACCAAGTTTTTAACAACAACAAATTCGTTCAAGATACCATTGTTAAAAATTTGGATCTTCAGCAAGGGAACTTAATTAATGCTTAGCCAAATGCTAAACTTCACCCACAATGATTTTCGAAAATACATTAGATGTAAGATTCATGGTAATCACTTCGTGAAAGCAAGTTTTTCATAACCAATTCAAAATAACTTGAAAACCCCCTTTTTTTTCTCATGCGACACTGAACGTCCCAATCACCATTTTCAAAAGGCTAGTTAGTTCTGGAGTTACATTTCATCTAGGACATGAGAGTCCCCACAGTCCATTTACAGAAACATACTTATGCCATAAGATTGCAATTATGCATAACAATTACCGACACACATGAAACAGAAACAAGTTTTGTAAGCACAATATCAAAGCAGTTAATTTGTGTTCATTACCACTATATCGTGCATTGCAAATATTCAACTACAAAAGGTCAATCACCATAGACCAAAAGTTTCATGAACAAAAATCAAGATGACTTCGCTATTCCCAATACCACTTTCCACAGAAGCATAGAACAAAATTTTGTTTATCCATTAACCCGCTAAAACTTAAGCAACACAACATCCAGGTTCATCATCAAGATTCAGATTTATGCACATATAAGAAATCACTGGCATAATGAAAATTTGTTACCTTAACTTTATTATGCCAATTTTGTTTTTCATACCGGTTGGCTTTTAGTTTCCAAAGGGTTAGAGAGTCACTTCAAGTTTAAACATATAATCATACAAACTAATTCAATTAAAAACATAAAATAAACAAATATTTTTCTCCTTCTACTTCTAGTACTGGAGAGGAGTTGTACTGTAACACCCTAAATTTTAAGTCTTTAAAATTATAGTATCAGTCCTGGGATCCTCGCTTGAATGAGATTTTCTCGCTTGGGCGAGAGAGGTTCACCTGGGAGGGTGAAATCCTGGGCTATACTGGAGGATTCTCGCCTGAGCGAGAGTTGTCTCGCCTGGGCGAGAAATGGCATTTTGGGGCTGTTGACACTGTGAGATTCTCACTTGAGCGAGAATCCCTCGCTTGAGCGAGAGGGTCAAATCTGAGTTTTTAAAATGGGCGGGATTTTCTCGCTTGAGCGAGAATAAGTTCGCTTAAGCGAGAACCCGACGAGACAACATTTAATGAGAAACCCCTAAACACAATCTAGGGTTTAGAAAAGAAGAAGGGTTAGAGAAGGGAGCTTTTTCAAGGACAAAAAGCTTGGATACTCATCTAAGAGCTTGAGAAGAGGTAAAGCTCTAGATTGTAACTCTCTTCTTCTCTTTAAAACATATTTTGGGTATGTTGGATCTCTTCTCAAAAATGAAGGAAACCATGGAAACTCATCCTTTTGAGTTATGGTTCGTTTTATGTTGTTTCTATTTTACAACTCTTGGTTTAGAGTTAGTATTTTGATAATGGAAAGAGTTAGTGGGTTGAGTCATAAAAACCCCAAAACCCTAAAGTGAAAATGAGTAAAATGCTAAAGGTAGAAGATGAGTTTACCTTCTAATGTTGAAATATGAAATGAATAAGCATGTTTTAGAAGGTTGTATACTTATGATGAAAGTAGTTTAGACACATCAAAAATGTGATGAATATCTTGTATGGTTAAATAATGCAATATGAGTTGTTTATGTGATATTTGGAATAAATGACTAACGTTGTGTTATGTGTGGGATGAGGAAAGATCCTAGAGTTGGCGGCGGTGTCGGTGGAACTTGTGAAGTTGCCAAGAACCAAATCCAACACTCACCAATGTAAGGATAAGTCTTTAATTGTGCATTTGGAATAGAAAATGTGTGTATTTTCTGGTTATGCAGTGATTGAGTTGAGAATTACGCATTTAGTATAAACATATATGGGTGTGTTTATACTAAAGTAGGCGTAGATTTACGGAAGATGGAAAATGTGTGTATTTTCTGGTCATGCAATAATTATATTGTGAATCACGTATTTAGTATAAACATATATGAGTGTGTTTATACTAAAGATGGCGTGGATTTACGGTAAATGATTGATGGTGAATTCGATGAAAAGAAAATATATTTTTAGCCGACCATGAATGGTTAGCAACTCTGGCTTGAGTATATAAGCAAAACTCTAGCTTGAGTATATAAGCAAAACTCTGGCTTGATTATATAAGCGAAACTCTGGCTTGAGTATATAGGCAAAAATCTGGCTTGAGTATATAAGCAAAACTCTGGCTTGAGTATATAAGCAAAACTCTGGCTTGAGTATATAAGCAAAACTCTGGCTTGAGTATATTAGCAAAACTCTAGCTTGAGTATATAAGCAAAACTCAGGCTTGAGTATATAAGCAAAACTCTGGCTTGAGTATATAAGCAAAACTCTGGCTTAAGTACATAAGCATGTTTTATTTAAAAAAGGGAATGAGAATCTGCTTTTAGCTAACCCTGAGGGGTGTAGCGAGTTTGGCTCAAGTTATGCAGCAAAGTAAAATGAATTTCAAAAATGGTTTACTAACCCAATTTCTAATGTGGATTTTCTTATGATGATGTTTATTTGAATTAACGACTTACTCCTTTGTATGTTTGTGTACTTGTCATTGATAATCCCATTGCAGATAAACAGGTGACATGAGGGGGACTCATTTTTGGGGAGTCTTAGAGAGCATTACATTTTGGATTTATTCACTTGCACTATTTTGTACATGAGTGCATAGCTGATATTTTGAAATATGATGTAACTAAAGATGTAGATATAATTGCTAACATGAGGGTGTAACTCTGGATATGTGTAGCTATGGGTATTTTGGAAATCCATAGGTAGTTATATGCGGTGGTTACTAATTTTAATTAATATATTTTTTTCTGTCGAATGATTTTGTACGTTATTATTGAGATAGAGAGTGAAGAGGGAAATAAGATTTGAATTAAATATATTAAATTGGTAATGTGAGTTAGGAGAGATTGCATGGAATTGAACTAAAATGAGAAAAAAATTTCAAGGGTAGAATTTGGGTCTTTACAATATGGTATCAGAGCATAGTTAGTCCTACGGCCTAGGGTATGGTCTTACTTGCTTCTTTGTAACTTCAAAATGATTGGACTATGTGGTTTAAGTGAACTGTTGTGTGGTTATTTGTTGATTTGTTTGGTTAAACCTGGTTTAATGACAAATGAGAATCGAGATAAACAAGTACCCATTACAGAGATGTCTGGAAGAGGAAGAGGAAGAGTATCGGGTCAGAATGACTTATTGGCTCAGATTGCTGTAGTGCTGAATACATGAACGAGAACTTACAGCACTTGAACCAGAATGCGCCCCCAAGTCTGAGTTCGCAACCATTGGTTCCACCTGGGTCGGCTGAATACCAAGGTCTGGACGAATTCTGCAGGAGAAAACCCAGTCAGCTCCAAGGCGGATTCGCTCCAGATGCGGCCATTGAATGGGTCCAAGGCTTGGAAAGAATCTTCAGGGCCATAAGCTGTTCTGATACTCAGAGAGTGGCCTATTCCACCTACATGCTGGTGAAAGAGGCAGAGAATTGGTGGGAAATGACCCGGAGACAAATGGAGATCGAAGGGCAAATCATCACGTGGGAAGCTTTCAAGAGTAAATTCCTCTAGAAATATTTTCATGCAGACCTGAAAAGGGAGAAGGAGAGGGAATTCCTGCAATTAGAGCAGGGGAACATGTCGGTGGGGGAATATTCAGCCAAATTTGAAGAATTGATCCGGTATTGCCCTTATGCTGAACTAGAGTTGGACGGGAGGTCCAAATGTGTGAAGTTTGAGATGGGGTTGAGGCCCGAGCTCTGGGTGACATTTGGCCACGAAGAAATTTCTGATTTCCCTACACTAGTGAACAAGTGTAGGATGTATGAGGATAATGTGCGGAGGAGGGACGCTGCTGCTAGAAAAGATAACCCTCCAAAACACTATGGCCCTCAACGGAACTTCTCACATGGCAAGGGAAAAGGGAAAATGTTTCAAGTGGAGCGGAAGCCTTACTCTCCTCCAACGGGTAGTTGGGGAAATACTTCACATGTGCTGAAGACTCATGGTAATGCTGCAGGGTCACGGTTGAACTCTCCATCTTGGTGCGCAAATGTGCCCGAACTCATATAGGTGACTCATGCCCTGGAACGATGCTTACTTGTTTCTACTGCAAGAGGGTTGGGCACACCAGGAGATATTGTCCTAAGCTAACACAGAGTGTAAATGCTGTGAGAGCTGAGCGACCTCGATCTACTGGCAGAGTATTCACCATGAGTGGTGCTGAGGCATCGGGTGTAGATGGCCTGATTAAAGGTAATTGCATGGTGGCAGGTATTCCTCTTTTAGTGTTGTTTGATTCGGGAGCGACACACTCCTTTGTATCTATTGATTGCGTGGATAAACTGAAATTGCAAACTGAGTCGTTACCATTCGACTTGGTCGTATCCCCCCCAACTGATGTGCCTGTGGTGGTGTCGACAGTTGTGTCTCGATGTCCGGTAGTGGTAAACAGTAGGGATTTTATCGTGGATTTAATATGCTTACCACTATCCCAGTTAGATTTGATTCTGGGAATGGACTGGTTGTCTGCAAATCATGTGGTGCTTAATTGTGCTGATAAGACCGTGAAGTTTGGAAATCCATATGGGATTTCTGAGGAGGTAGGTTGTATGAAGCCGATGTCGGCAAAGGAAGTTAGAACTTCCTGTAAGGAGGGAGGGCTCGTGTTTATGTTGATGGCATCACTAGAGGGTATTGAGAAAACCAAGGTTGGGGATATTCCGATAGTTCGTGAGTTTCTTGAGATATTTCCTAGTGATATTCCGGAATTGCCTCCAGTGAGAGAAGTTGAATTCTCTATTGACTTGGTGCATGGGACAAGACCCATATTTATAGCTCCTTACAGGATGGCACCAGAATTAGCGGAGTTGAAAAAGCAGGTTGAGGACCTACTGGAAAATAAGTTTATTCGTCCTAGTGTCTCGCCGTGGGGCGCGACTGTTTTGTTGGTTAAGAAGAAAGATGGTAGTATGCGGTTATGTACCGACTACAGACAGTTGAACAAGGTTACTATCAGAAATTAGTATCCGTTTCCTAGGATTGATGACTTAATGGATCAGTTGAGGGGAGCGGTGTTGTTTTCAAAGATTGACCTTCGGTCGGGTTACCACCAACTTCGTGTGAAGGCAGAAGATATTCCAAAAACTGCCTTTAGGACAAGATATGGGCATTTCGAATATTTGGTCATGCCTTTTGGCGTAACGAATGCCCCAGCAATATTTACCGACTACATGAATCGGATTTTCCATCCGTATTTGGATTCATTCGTGGTAGTATTTATTGATGACAGTCTGATTTACTCCAAAAGTCGAGAGAAACATGCAGAGCACCTAAGGATTGTCCTAGATCTCTTGAGTAAGAACCAGTTGTATGCTAAACTGTCTAAATGTGATTTTTGGCTGGAATCGGTGAACTTTCTTGGGCATGTAATATCCAAGGAAGGGGTAGCTGTCGATCCTTCAAAGATTGAAGCGGTTATGGAATGGGCAGTACCCAAGTCGGTTACTGAAATCCGGAGTTTCCTGGTTTTGGCTGGCTATTATCGGAAATTCATTGAGGGATTTTCGAAGTTGGCGCTACCACTGACTAAGCTCACTAGGAAAGGAGAACCGTATGTGTGGACACTTCGTTGTGAAGAAAGCTTTCAAGAGTTCAAACGGAGGTTGACTACAGCACTAGTGTTGGTTCTTCCTTGTACCGATAAGGATTTCAGTATTTATTGTGATGCTTCCAAGAAAGGGTTGGGTTGTGTTCTGATGCAAGAGGGAAAAGTTGTAGCCTATGATTCTAGGCAATTGAGAATGCATGAGCAAAACTATCCTACCCACGATCTTGAGTTGGCTGTAGTGGTCTTTGCCTTAAAAATCTGGAGACACCATCTCTATGGCGTGAGATTTGAAGTGTACAGCGACCACAAGAGCTTGAAGTACTTATTTGATCAAAAGGAATTGAACATGAGACAGAGGAGATGGATGGAATTCCTTATGGATTACGATTTCAGGTTGTAGTACCACCCGGGAAAGGCCAATGTAGTGGCTGATGCTCTGAGTCGAAAGTCGTTACACATGTCGGCTTTGATGGTTATAGAAGGGAAACTGATTGAAGAGTTCAGAGATATGAACTTGGAAGTTCAGATAAAGCCTCACAGTATGATTTTGGGAATGCTTAAAGTCACAAATGAGTTGTTTGATCAAATCCGGATAATGCAAGTTGAGGACAGTGAGCTAATGGATAAACGGGATCTGATGCTAAGTGGTAAGGATTTCAATTTCACAACGGACCCTAGTGGAATGTTGCGTTACAAAGGGAGGGTGTGTGTGCCTCGTAATGAGAAATTACGAAGGGATATTTTAGAGGAGTCACATAAGAGCAAACTGAGTTTTCACCCGGGAACCACGAAGATGTATCAAGATTTGAAAACACTGTTTTGGTGGTCTGGGTTAAAAAGGGATGTGGCCTTGTATGTCTCGAGTTGTTTGGTATGTCAGAAGGCCAAGATTGAGCATCGGCGACCAGCGGGAGAATTACAATCCCTAGAAATTCCCGTTTGGAAGTGGGATAGTATCTCCATGGATTTTGTGTCTGGTTTTTCGAAGACTCAGAAAGGATATGATTTGATATGGGTGATCATAGATCGGTTAACTAAATCCGCTCACTTTCTGCCTATGAACATGAGGTACTCTTTGGAGAGATTGGCAGAACTGTATATCCGGGAAATTGTTCGCTTGCATGGAATACCGTCAAGCATTGTGTCGGATAGGGACCCCGTTTCACTTCCAACTTTTGGACTAGTTTGCAAACCGCTTTGGGAACTAAGTTGAAGCTGAGTTCAACTTATCATCCACAAACGGACGGTCAATCAGAAAGGACAATACAGTCATTGGAGGATCTTTTAAAGGCTTGTGTCTTAGAACAACCAGGGAGTTGGATGGCACCTTATGAGGCGTTGAATGGTAGGAAGTGCCGAACTCCAGTGAGTTGGTTTGAAACAGGGGAGAACTTGATATTGGGGCCCAAACTGGTTCAAGAGACTACAGATAAGATCAAGAAAATTTGGGAGAACATGAAGATCGCCCAGAGTCGGCAGAAAAGCTATTATAATAAGAGGCGGAAACCTCTTGAGTTTAACGAGGGAGATCATGTTTTCATGAGAGTTGTTCCGACTACCTGCATCGGTAGGGTGTTGAAGTCTCGTAAGTTGACTCCTCGATTTATTGGGCCGTATCAGATATCGAAGAGAATTGGGCCGGTGGCATATCGGATTGCATTACCTCCTCTATTATCGAACCTCCATAATGTATTTATGGCTTGAGTATATAAGCAAAACTCTAGCTTGAGTATATAAGCAAAACTCTGGCTTGAGTATATAAGCAAAACTCTGGCTTGAGTATATAAGCAAAACTCTGGCTTGAGTATATAAGCAAAACTCTGGCCATGTCAATCCGATTTCAGCTGTTCATCCTGGACTTATCTATGACATCTCTTTGGATGATTATATACAAATGCTTTGCAACTTGGGTTATTATAGCACAAAAGTTAAATTAATCTCTAGTAAGAACAATTCTTGCTCCAACACTATTGATAGATCCCTGGTGAGAGTTCTCAATTATCCTGCTCTTGCTATTGATGTTAAGTCAAACACATCTTTTAACATCAAATTTGAAAGAACAGTCACAAATGTCGGCATAGGAAAATCAATTTATAAGGCGTCAATTTTACCAAATCCTAAAATCAAAATTACGGTGGTATCCGAGACTCTGACATTGAAATCACTTTATGAGAAACAGTCTTTTGTCCTTACTGTCACTGGTAATGAATTACCTACACAAACTGTAATTTCATCATTCTTATGGTCAAATGACATCCAAAATGTGAGGAATCCAATTATTGTAAATGTTTCCGATTAGATACTGTAAAAATATATATAATAAATTTAAGAGAGTTAGTACTATGTTTTCTATACTTGCATCTTTTTAAGAAAATAAAATATTAAAAATTTGAAAAATGTAAATTTTAATTTTTTCTTCTATTTTTATCTTTTATTCAAAAAAGAAATTATCCACTATTTTTAGTTCTGCATAGATATGACGTAATTATCTTAGTTCGTCAATATGCCAATCTCATCAAAGAAATGTTTTCTAAGTTGTAAATCCTATAAATAAGATAGCTTAACAAACAAACAAAAATCAAAAAGAAATAAATCACGTGAGCTTGCGTGCGCTACTAAATTTTATTCTTCTGCTCATTTTTTCTTCTATTTCATCTAATTTCAAGAAAATAATACTGAAAGATAGAAAACAAAATTTTAATTGATTGGGGTTGCTAGAGGTGCACTTTTTCATGATCCATTATAATATAACAGATCTTTTAGAGGTCATTCATGTAATCTTTTGGCAAATCACTATTGAAACAACGAAACCTCCGTAGAAGTGTAAATGTTAAAAGACAACAAATGCACAAATTCTTATAAATGTATGGTACTTTAGAACGGAGATCAGGTGTCCCATTTCTTATCCCCAATTACATTACGGTCCAATTAAAAAGTGCAACTTAAATAAAATTAAAAATTATTAAAACTAAAATTAACTTTTTTACATTCAAGTTCAGGACGTTACCTGATTCTCTAAATCATTCCTTCAAGGAAAAGTAAGCATATTCCAAAAAACATAATGAGGAGAACAATATATAAAGCGTATAATCTTAACAAGAATTGTCTAAAGGTACATTAATAATAAATATATAAATGTTTACAAAAACTATATAGTAATAATTTAATTAGCCTTAATATTGATTGTTGAAGAAGAAGCCAACATAGGCTTGTTCTATAACTATGGTAATAAATAATAAACATTGACCAATCATTCTTAGTGCGATATTATGTATATGAAATTCATCTATCCTATGAATACAAATACCTTACAAAAAGTTTTCAAACAGTTTAGAACTTAAAGAAAATATTATGCAAAAAGAGCCCATTTTTTAAAAACATTAATGTTATGTTTGAAAATGCCAGATTTACTAAATAGGGTGAAGATCGAGTGAACCCAACGCGACTAATAATACCTAAAAGTGCGACTAATAATACATAAAAGTGAGACTTAACCATATCCTTCTAATATTAGTCGTAATCTTTGGGAAGCTTGAAGAAGCTAAACTTTATGTCGTTGAATCCTTAAACACCATAAAGTGAGACTAAACAATAAAAAGGTATGTGACAAAGTGTGTGCAAACATAACTCAACCCCTAATACATATCATAGGTTATCCACATCACTTGTTAAAATTATAAGAAACCCAATGCATATCATATATGCTGAACACACCTCATGATAAACCATATTCAATATAAGACTAACACTTGCACTAAGGAATGGAGATCCTCTCCAATACTGGAAAGTCCACTATTAGGTGAGAATTGTAACACCTTAAATTCTAATTTTCCTGAGTGAAGTGAGACTAAGAGCAAACTTTGGCTCAAGCGATGTAGCAAACTTTGGCTCAAGTTATGTAGCATGATTTTTTTTTAAAAAGTACATTTTAGCTAACTGAATGGTATTGCGACTTTGGCTCATATTATGTAGCAAGATTTGCCTCGAGTAATGTAGCAAGCTTTGGCTCGAGTAATGTAGCAAGCTTTGGCTCAAGTGATGTAGCAAGCTTTGGCTCAAGCGATGTAGAAAGCTTTGGCTCAAGCGATGTAGCAAGCTTTGGCTCAAGCGATGTAGCAAGCTTTGGCTCAAGCGATGTAGCTAGCTTTGGCTCAAGCGATGAAGCAAGCTTTGGCACAAGCGATGTAGCAAGCTTTGGCTCAAACGATATAGCAAGCTTTGGCTCAAGCGATGTAGCAAGCTTTTGCTCAAGCGATGTAGCAAAATTTGGCTCAAGCGACGTAGCAAGCTTTGGCTCAAGCGATGTAGCAAGCTTTGGCTCAAGCGATGTAGCAAGCTTTGGCTCAAGCAATGTAGCAAACTTTGGCACAAGTTATGTAGCATGAGTTATAGATATATATATGAATATTGAATTATGATGAAGGTTGAATTGGGTATATCATATAAGTAAGTCGTAATAGGTGCTAAATGAAGGAGGGACTATCCTATGGTATGTTATAATGATTTGGAATGAATTGTCTAAGTGAGAGATGATAATCATGCTAATTGGATATATGAACATTGTGTGCTATAATGTTTTGATTGATGTATGTTTAATACGATTGATGTTAAACGTTGTATAGGTTTAATACTTTAATGTTATTAGTCTATGTGATTCCACGCTACGGTCACCATAGTTGGTTCTTACTTTCTCTGTCTCTTCTTGTATGTGTTGTGTATTTGAATTCAGGTTCTGGCGGAAGCGTATTGGACGCTTGCGGGAAGAGAACATGATAGGGTAGTTGCTTTATGAAATTATTTTGGGGTATGAATAACGTTTGTAATATGAGAACTTTGTTGGTTTAACTCTTTTGTAAAGTGGAACTTCTCCTAAAGTGTATAATAAAGTTGATTTAATGTTTGTATTAAAAGTGTTCCTTGAGAAAGGATAATTGTCTTGATTATGTATTTGAAAGGAAGTGTAATGACATACATACTTTTGAAGTGAGATGTATTTGGAATATTTATGCCTTGTGAATTATAAATGGAACTAATATTTGTATTCATTCAAGTTTCTAAACAGTTCAAGTAATGTCTTTCAAATGTAATCACTTCACTTTCATGAAGAAGGTTTTTTTTTTAAAAAAGAATTTCTGGATTACGAAAATCGGGTCCTTACACTAGACATCGAGACACAACCATCGACACCACCACAGGAACACTAGTTGGGGTGGATATGACCAAGTCGTAAGGCAACGACTCCGTGTGCAATTTCAGGCGATTAACACATTCCATATATACAAAGGAGTGTGTCGCTCCCGGATCAAACAACACTAAAAGATGAATACCTGCCACCAAGCAATTACCTTTGATCAGGCAATGCACATCTGATGCCTCTGCATCACTCATGGTAAACACTCTGCCAGTGGATCGAGGTCGTTCAGCCCTCACAACATTCACACTCTGCCGTAACTTAGGACAATACATCCTAATATGCCCAGCCTCCTTGCAGTGGAAGCAGCTAAGTGCCGTTCCGGGGCACAAATCACCAACATGAGTTCTGCCGCACTTGTTGCAATAGGACGGAGACTGAGATTGTGATCTTCCTGTCTTCGCATGAGGCCTTGGCCCATGCGAACTACTTTCCCGATTTCTAGTAGGTGAGGAGTATGGTTTCCGTTCTTCTTGAAAGACCTTACTCTTCCCCTTTCCGTGCCCATAACTCCATTGTGGCCCAAAGTGCGTCGGGGGATTTGTGCGAGGAGTCACCAACTCATCGGTTGCCAGGTCATCCTCATACATCCTGCACCTATTTACCAATGTAGCAAAATAAGCAATCTCTTGATGTCTGAACATCCTTTTCAACTTGGGCATCAAACCCGATTCAAACTTAGAACATTTGGACCGTTCGTCCACCTCCAATTCAGCGTATGGACAAAATCGGGCCAATTCCTCGAACTTGGCCGCATATTATCCCACTGACATGTTACCCTGCTCCAACCTCAGAAACTACATTTCTTTCTTCCTCTTCAGATCAGCAGGAAAATATTTCTAAAGAAATTTCTCCATGAATGCAACCTAGGTAATCACTCGCCCCTCAATTTCCATTTGACGCCGAGTAAATTTCCACCAGGTTTCAGCTTCTTTTACCCGCATGTAAGAAGCATAAGCTACCTTCTGAACATCATTACAACCCATGGCTCGGAATATTCGTTCCAAGTCTTGAATCCACTCGTTTGAAGTATTAGGAGCGAATCCACCTTGGAACTGGCTAGGATTCCGCTTACAGAACTTATTCAATCTTCGGTACTCTGTCGGCTCGAGTGGAGCTAATGGTTGAGAACTAGGACTTGGTGTTGGGTTCTGGTTCATGTTATGCAAGTTCTTATTAACTTGTTGCAGTGCAGCCACCATCTGAGCCAACAGATCATTCAGAACATTCTGACTCGTTCCTCTCCCACTTCCTGCCATTCCTTAACCTGCACTCATTGGTGGTTAGCACACAATTCTAACTCACATAATTCATGTTATCACATAGTCTCATAGTACATTACATGTTACTACACCAAGGCTACATGATTTAAACAGTCAATTCACATAATTTCAACTAGTTAAATCAAAAACATGTTACAAAGAACCAAGTAAGGCCATACACTAGGCCACAGAATTAACTATTCGCTAATACCATATTGTAAGGACGACTTTGTGAAGAAAATGAGAACGGTTACTTTTATTGTATCCCTCATGTACTAAAATGTGAGGGATAGATGATAAAAATAACCTCGAGCCTAAAATAATAAAAAAATCAGGATCATTAATTTTTGTTGTTGCCACATGTCAAAATTTGGACCCATTACCGGAAAGCGTCCAAATCTCATACACATGCTGTAACGACTCGATTTTTGTAACCCCAAAATTTTGAAACTTTATTCATGAATGTGAAGTGATTGCTTAGGGAAATGTACCCCTTAGCCAATTTGGAAAACCTTATTGAATTTACATATTAGTTAAGTTTCCCAATTCGAAATGCGGAATAATCAATAATACCTTTTCATCAAAAACATGGCATCACATTCAATTTTAATCCATAATCCGTACAATTATCCTTTGTTTCAATTTCAACATTGGTTAAGGTATTCATTCTAATCTTATTGCATCTTTCGAAAGAGATCATTTATACAACATAGTCACTTCAACATATTTCTTATATTACATACATTATACCAATACAATTTCAGAATACAAAAACGACTACTCCAGTCTATACTCCCATCAGCAAACATCCATGACGCAACAACAACATCCTGAATTCACATACAACACATATGTAACACCCTAAAAATGAGTCTTTAAAATTATAGTATCAGTCCTGGGATCCTCGCTTGAGCGAGAGATTCTCGCCTGAGCGAGAGATTCTCGCCTGGGCGAGAAAGGCTCACCTGGGAGGGTGAAATCTTGGGCTATACTGAAGGATTCTCGCCTGAGCGAGAGTTGTCTCGCCTGGGCGAGAAATGGCATTTTGGGACTGTTGAGACTGTGAGATTCTCGCTAAAGCGAGCATCCCTCGCTTGAGCGAGAGGGTCGGATCTGCGTTTTTAAAATAGGTGGGATTTTCTCGCTTGAGCGGGAAAGGGCTCACTTAAGAGAGAACCCGACGAGTTGTATTAAATGAGAAACCCCCAAACACAACCTAGGGTTTAGAAAAGAAGAAGGGAGAGAGAAGAGAGCTTTTTCAAGGACAAGAAGCTTGGATACTCATCTAAGAGCTTGAGAAGAGGTAAAACTTTTGATTCTAACTCTCTTCTTCTCTTTAAAACCTATTTTAGGTATGTTGGATCTCTTCTCAAAGTGAAGGAAACCAAAGAAACTCATCCTTTTGAATTATGGTTTGTCTTATGTGGTTTTTCTCTTGTAAACTCTTAGTTTAGAGTTAGTATTTCAAGAATGGAAAGATTTGGGGGGTTGATTCATGAAGACCCCAAAGCCCAAAAGTGAAAATGAGGTTAAAGAGGAAAATGAGTAAAATACTAGAGGTAGAAGATGACTAAGCATTCTAATATTAAAATGACTAACATTTTGTTGTATGGTGGGAATGAGGAAAGATCCTAAAGTTGGAGGCGGTGTCGGTGGAACTTGAGAAGTTGCCAAGATCCTAAAGTTGAGTATATAAGCGAAACTCTAGCTTGAGTATATATGCAACACTCTGGCTTGAGTATATAAGCAAAACTGTGGCACGTTTTCTTTTAGGAGAAATGAGAATCAGCTTTTAGCTAACCCTAAGGGGTGTAGAGACTTTGGCTCAAGTTATGCAGCAAAGCAAAATAAATTTCCAAAATGGTTTACTAACCCTTTTCTAATGTGGATTGTAACACCCCAAATTTTAAGTCTTGAAAATCATAGTATCATCCCTCGGAATCTCGCTTGAGCGAGAGAAGTTCATCTGGGAGGGTGAAATCCTGGGATATACTAGAGGATTCTCGCCTGAGCAAAAATTGCCTCGCCTGGGCGAGAAATGGCAATTTGGGGCTGTTGTCACTGTGAAATTCTCGCTTGAGCGAGGGGAAGCCTGTTGCCACTGTGAGATTCTCGCTTGAGCGAGAGGGTCAGATTTGAGTTTTTAAAATTGGCGGGATTTTCTCGCCTGAGCGAGAATCCCTCGCTTGAACAAGAACCCGACGAGACAACATTTAATAAGAAACCCCTAAACACAATCTAGGGTTTAGAAAAGAAGAAGAGAGAGAGAAGAGAGCTTTTCAAGGGCAAAAAGCTTGGATACTCATCTAAGAGCTTGAGAAGAGGTAAAACTTTTGATTCTAACACTCTTTTTTTCTCTTAAACTCACTTTGGGGTATGTTGGATCTCTTCTCAAAAAGGAAAGAAACCATGGAAACTCACCCTTTTGGGTGATGGTTCATTTTATGTCATTCTTACCTTGTAAACTCTTGGTTTAGAGATAGTATCTCAAGAATGGAAAGGGTTGTGGGTTGATTCATGAAAACCCCAAAAACCCTAAAAGTGAAAATGTGGTAAAAGGGGAGAATGTGTAAGATGTTAGAGGTAGAAGATGAGTTTACCTCCAAATATTGGAATATGAGATGTTTATGCATGTTTTAGATGGTTGAATATTTATGATGAATATTTTGTATGATTTAAATGATGCAATATAAGTTATTTATGCAATATTTGGGATAAATGACTAACATTGTGTTATGTGGTGGGATGAGGACAGATACAAAGGTTGGAGGAGGTGTCGGTGGAACTTGAGAAGTTGCCTTGAACCAAATCCAACGCTCACCGAGGTAAGGATAAGTCTTTAATTGTACATTGGAACTCGAAAATCTGTATTCTCTGATTATACAATGATTGAATGGTAGAGTACGCATTTAGTATAAACATATATGGGTGTGTTTATATTAAAGTCGGCGTAGGTTTAGGGAATGGAAAGTATGTGTACTTCTGGTTATGTGATGATTGAGTTATGAATCATGTAATTAGTATAAACATATATGGGTGTGTTTATACTAATGTATTCGTGGATTTATCGGAAATGTTTTAAGGAGAAGTTAATAAAAAGGAAATGTATTTTTAGCCGACCATAAATGGTTAGCGACTCTGGCTTGAGAATTGGGCCGGTGGCATATCGGATTGCATTACCTCCTCTATTATCGAACCTCCATAATGTATTTCTGGCTTGAGTATATAAGCAAAACTCTAGCTTGAGTATATAAGAAAAACTCTGGCTTGAGTATATAAGCAAAACTCTGGCTTGAGTATATAAGCAAAACTCTGGCTTGAGTATATAAGCAAAACTCTGGCTTGAGTATATAAGCACGATTTGTTTTAAGAAAACGAGAATCTGCTTTTATCTAACCCTAAGATGTGTAGCGACTTTGGCTCAAGTTATGCAGCAAAACAAAATGAATTTCAAAGATGGTTTACTAACTTTTTTTTATAACGTGGATTATCTTATAATGATGTTTATTGAATTAATGTCTTACTCCTTTGTGTGTTTTGTGTTGTTGTCATTGATAATCCCATTGCAGATAAACAGGTGATATGAGGGAGACCCATTTTTGGAGGATTTAGGAGCCTTGTATTTTGGATACATTTATTTGCACTATTTTATACATGAGTGCTTATTGAATTACCTGGAATATTTTGTAACTATGGATATATGACTTATACGATTGATTATAATTCCGCATATACGTTGCTATGGGTATTTTGGAAACCCATAGTTAGTTGTATACGGTAGACTCTAGGGTTTAATTGAATGAATTATGTTTTTCCGCAACATAAATTGTATGGTAATATTTTTGTAAAAAAAAAGTGTTTTAAGGAATGATAATTGAGACATCAAAGTAGCCTGATGACTGTATGCATGAAAGGATTTAAAATAAAAGAAAAATTTTCAAGGTTAGAATTTCGGTCCTTACATGGATTATCTTATAATGATGTTTATTGAATTAACGACTTACTCCTTTGTGTGTTTGTGCACTTGTCATTGATAATCCTATTGCAGATAAACCGGGGACATGAGGGGGACTCATTTTTGGGGAGCTTAGGCAGCTTTATATTTTGGATTTATTTAGTTGCACTATTTTTGTAAATGAGTGCATATTTAATAGTTCAAAACATTGTGTAACTACGAATATATATTAGCTAACATGAGGTTGTAACACTGGATATGTGTAGCTATGGGTATTTTGGAAAGCCATAGCTAGTTGTATGCGGTAGTTACTAATCTACATTAATACGAATTATGTTTTTCTCTCAAATGATGGATTGAGTGTGAGGAAGGAAGTGATATTTTGAAGTAAGGTTATTAAATTGGTAATGTGATTTATGAGTAAATGCATGGAATTGAATTAAAATAAGAAAAAAATTTCAAGGGTAGAATTTGGGTCCTTACAATATGGTATCAGAGCATAGTTAGTCTTGCGGCCTAGGGTATGGCCTTACTTGCTTCTTTGTAACTTCTAATTTTTTTGACTATGTGGTTTAAGTGAACTGTTGTGTGGTTATGTGCTGATTTGTCTGGTTAAACATGGTTTACTGACAAATGTAAGAGATAAACAGGTATCCGTTACGGAGATGTCTGGAAGAGGAAGAGGAAGAGGATCGGGTCAGAATGACTTGTTGGCTCAGATTGCTGTCGTGCTGACGAACATGAACGAGAACTTAAAGCACCTGAACCAGAACGCGACACCAAGTCCGAGTTCGCAACCATTGGTTCCACCTAAGCCGGCTGAGTACCGAGGTCTGGATGAATTCTGCAGGAGGAACCCCAGTCAGTTCCAAGGTGGTTTCGCTCCTAATGTCGCCATTGAATGGGTCCAAGGAGTGGAAAGAATCTTCAGGGCCATGAGTTGTTCTAATGCTCAGAGAGTGGCCTACGCCACCTACATGCTGGTGAAAGAGGCTGAGAACTAGTGGGAAATGACCCGGAGGCAGATGGAGATCAAAGGGAAAATCATCACGTGGGGAGCTTTCAACAGTAAATTCTTCCAAAAATATTTTCCTGCAGACCTTAAAAGGAAGAAGGAGATGGAATTCTTGCAATTAGAGCAAGGAAACATGTTGGTGGGGGAGTACTCGGCCAAATTTGAAGAGTTGATCCGATATTTCCCTTATGCTGAACTAGAGTTGGACAGGAGGTCCAAATGTGTGAAGTTTGAGATGGGGTTGAGGCCCAAGCTCAAAGTGACATTTGATCACGAAGAAATTTCTGATTTTCCTACACTAGTGAACAAGTGTAGGATGTATGAGGATAATGTGCGGATGAGGGACATTGCTGCTAGAAAAGAGAACCCTCCACGACACTATGGCCCTCAACGGAACTTCTCACATGGAAAAGGGAAGGGCAAGGTGTTTCAAGAGGAACGAAAGCCTTACTCTCCTCCAACGAGTAGTCGGGGTCATTCAAAAACTAAAAGCCTCTAAGCCCCTAATTGAGATATCCTTAAATCTTCCACCTACCTGCAATGGGATTAATATTGACAATTCACAGAAAACACAAATGAGTGTGTCGTTAACTCAATAAATGCCAATATACATTAATCCACATTTCAATAAGGTTAAGTAAACAATTTAGAGTTAAATATACTTAAAACCATTTTCATCTTTTATACTTTTTGAAAATCATGTTACATAACTTGAGCCAAAGTTTGCTACATCGCTTGAGCCAAAGCTTGCTACATCGCTTGAGCCAAAGCTTGCTACATCGCTTGAGCCAAAGCTTGCTACATCGCTTGAGCCAAAGTTTGCTACATTACTTGAGCGAAAATTTGCTACATTACTTGAGCCAAAGTTTTCTACATCACTTGAGCCAAAGTTTGCTACATCACTTGAGCCAAAGTTTGCTACATCACTTGAGCCAAAACGAGTTTTCTTTTCATTGATACACCATCAATTCATAAACAGTAAATCCACGCAATCCTCATTACAAACATACCCATATATGTTTATAATAAATAAGTGGTTCACAACTTGATCATTGTCCACAAACAGAAAATCCACACATTTTCTATTACAATGCACAAGTTAAAGACTTATCCTTACCTTGGTGAGTGTTGGGTTTGGTTCTTGGAAACTTCGCAAGTTCCACCGATATTGCCTCCAACTATAGGATCTTTCCCCATTCCCTCCATATAACACAATGTTAGTCATTGATTCCAAATAACATCTAAACAACTCATATTGCATCTTTAACCATACAAGAGATTTATAATATTTTCAATGTTTCTAAACTACTTTCATTATAATTTTACAAACATCTAAAATATACATATTCATCTCATATTTCAACATTAGAGTGTATACTCATCTTCTACATCTAACATTTTACCCATTTCCCTCTTTAATCACATTTTCATTTTAGGGTTTTGGGGTTTTCATGAATCAACCCACAAATCCTTTCCATTCTTGAAATACCAACTCTAAACCAAGAGTTTACAAGAGAAAAACAACATAAAACAAACCATAACTCAAAAGGATGAGTTTCCATGGTTTCTCACATTTTGAGAAGAGATCCACCATACCCAAAACAAATTTCAAAGGGAAGAAGATAGTTAGAATCAAGAGTTTTACCTCTTCTCAAGCTCTTAGATGATTCCCAAGACTCCTTGCTCTTGAAAAGTCTCTCTCCTTCACTTATCTCTAAGTTATCCCCCAAAAATGTGCTTGGGGTCCCTAATAAATGCAGCAGTGTCAGGATCTCGCTCAAGCGAGCCCATTCTCGCTCAAGCGAGAAAATCCCGCCCATTTTAAAAACTCAGATCTGACCCTCTCGCTCTAGCGAGAATCTCATAGCCTCGACAGGTTCCAAAATACCATTTCTCGCCCAGGCGAGACAACTCTCGCTCATGCGAGACAATTCTCGCTCAAGCGAGAATCCTTCAATATATCCCAAGCGACACTTTCTCGCTCAAGTGAGACTCCCAGGACTGATACTATAATTTTAAAGAATTTTAAATTCTAGGGTGTCACAATCCTCCCCCTCTTATAAGAATTTTCGTCCCCGAAAATTAAACATACCTCGATTCGAACAAATGAGGGTAATCCTCCCGCATATCACGCTCCACCTCCCAAGTAGCGTCTCCTTCGTCCACTTGGCTCCACAGTACCTTCACCAAGGAAATCTCTTTGCCTCTCAATCTTTTGATACTGGTATCCATGATTCTCACGGGCAACGTCGAAAAAGTCAAGTTATCCTTCAACTCTATCTGATCAGACTCAACCACATAAGATGAATCCCCAACATATTTCCTCAACTGAGATACATGAAACACATTGTGGAGATTCGACAATAATGGAGGTAAGGCAATCCAATATGCTATCGGCCCAATCCTCTTCAATATCTGATATGGACCAATAAATATCGGAGTAAGCTTTCGTGACTTCAACACTCTACCAATCCCGGTAGTCGGGACTACTCTCATGAAAATATGATCTCCCTCCTTAAACTCAAGAGGTTTCCGCCTCTTATTGTAATAGCTTTTCTGCCGACTCTGTACTATCTCATATTTCCCAGATCTTCTTGATCTTTTCAGTCGTTTCTAGGACCAACTCAGGTCCCAATACTAAGTTCTCCCTAGTTTCAAACCAACTCACCGGAGTTCGGCACTTCCTACCATACAATGCCTCATAGGGTGCCATCCCAATATTTGAATGGAAGTTATTGTTGTAGGTAAATTCGATCAAAGGCAACATGCTATCCCAACTCCCCGGTTGTTCCAAAACACAAGCCCTCAAAAGATCCTTCAATGACTGTACAGTTCTTTTCGACTGGCCGTCCGATTGTGGGTGATAAGCTGAACTCAATTTCAACTTAGTTCCCAATGCGGACTTCAAACTAGTCCAAAAGTTTGAAGTGAACCTGGGATCCCTATCCGACACAATGCTCGACGGTATCCCATGGAACCGAACAATCTCCTTGATATACAACTTAGCTAATCGTTCCAGGGAGTATCTCATGTTCATCGGCAAGAAATGAGCAGACTTAGTCAACCGGTCCACTATTACCCATATCGAGTCGTACCCTCTTTGAGTCTTCGGAAAACCCGATACAAAATCCATGGAGATGCTATCCCACTTCCAAATGGGAATCTCTAGTGACTGTAATTCTCCCGATGGCCGCTGATGCTCAATCTTGGCTTTCTGAAAGACAAGACAACTCGAGACATACAAAGCCACATCCTTTTTCAACCCAGAGCACCAAAACAGCTTTTTCAGATCTTGGTACATCTTTGTAGTACCAGGGTGTAAACTCATATTACTCTTGTGTGACTCCTCTAGAATACCCTTTCGCAACTCCACATCACGAGGCACACACACTCTCCCTTAGTAACACTACATTCCACAAGAATCCGATGCGAAATCGGTCTCCGTACCACTTAACATCAAATCTCGCTTAACCATTAGCTCACTATCCTCAACTTGCATTACTCAAATTTGATCAAACAATTCATTTGTTACCTTAAGCATTCCTAACATCATACTATGAGGTCTTATCTGAACTTCTAAGTTCATATCCCTGAACTCCTCAATCAGTTTTCCTTGTCGAACCATCAAAGCCGACATGTGTAAAGACTTTCAACTCAAAGAATCGACCACCACATTGGCTTTTCCCTTATGGTATTGCAATCCAAAATCATAGTCCTTAAGGAATTCCATCCACCGTCTCTATCTTATGTTTAGTTCCTTTTGATTAAACATATACTTCAAACTCTTGTGGTCGTTGTACACCTCAAAACTTACGCCATATAGATGGTGTCTCCAGAATTTTAAGGCGAGACCACTACAACTAATTCCAAATCGTGTGTAGGGTAGTTTTGCTCATGCGTTCTCAACTATCACGAAGCATAAGCAACCACCTTCTCGTCCTGCATCAACACACAACCCAAACCTTTCTTAGAAGCATCGCAATGCACACCGAAATCACGATCCATACAAGGAAGAACCAACACCGGTGCCGTAGTCAACCTCCGTTTCAACTCTTGAAAACTTTCCTCACAACGGATCGTCCACACGTACGGTTCTCCTTTTCTAGTAAGCTTAGTCAGAGGTAGTGCCAACTTCGAAAATCCTTCTATGAACTTCCAATAATAACCGGCGAATCCCAGAAAGCTCCTGATCTCGGTAACCGACTTGGGTACTGTCCATTCCATAACCGCTTCGACCTTAGAAGGATCTACTGCTACTCCTTCCTTGGATACTACATATCCAAGAAAGTTTACCGATTCCAACCAGAAATCACATTTGGACAATTTAGCATACAACCGATTCTTACTCAGAAGATCTAGAACAATTCTCAAGTGCTCCGCATGTTCCTCTCGGCTATTGGAGTAAACCAGAATGTCATCAATAAATACCACTTCGAATGAATCCAAATACGGACGAAAAATCTGATTCATGTAGTCGGTAAATATTGTTGGGGCATTCATTACACCAAAAGGCATCACCAAATAATCGAAACGCCCATACCTCATCCTAAAAGAAGTTTTAGGAATATCCTCCGACTTCACACGAAGTTGGTGGTAACCTGACCGAAGGTCAATCTTTGAGAACACCACCGCTCCCTCAACTGATCCAGCAAGTCATCAATCCTAGGCAACGAATACTTATTCTTGATAGTTACCTTGTTCAACTGTCTGTAATCTGTGCACAACCTCATACTCCCATCCTTTTTCTTCACCAACAAGACTGGTGCACCCCATGGTGAAACACTAGGATGAATAAACTTCTTCGCCGACAAGTCTTCAACCTGCTTTTTCTATTCAGCCAGTTCTAACGGTGCCATCATATAAGGAGCTATAGAGATGGGTCCCGTTCCAGGCACCAAATCAATAGAGAATTCAACTTCTCTTACCGGAAGCAATTCCGGAATATTACCAGGAAATACCTCAGGAAATTCACGAACTATAGGAATATCCTCAACTCTAGGTTTCTCGATACCCTCCAGGGATGCCAACAAAACAAACATGGCTCCTCCCTCCATAAAGGATGTCCTAATTTCCTTAGCCGACAACGACTTCATAAAATTAGTCTCGTCAAAAATCTCCTCCAGATCTCCGAACACAACGGTCTTATCAGCACAATTAAGAATCACATGATTTGCCAACAACCAGTCCATCCCCATAATTAGATCTAACTGGGATAGTGGTTAGAGGATTAAATCCACGGTAAATGTCCTACCATTTACCACTATCGGACATCGAGACACAACTGTCGACACCACCACAGGCACATTAGTTGGGGTGGATACGACCAAGTCGAAAGGCAACGACTCAGTTTGCAATTTCAGTCTATCCACACATTCGATAGATACAAAGGAGTGTGTCGCTCCCGAATCAAATAACAGTAAAAGAGGAATACATGCTACCATGCGATTACCTTTTATCAGGCCATCTACATCCGATGCCTCAACACTACTCATGGTCAACACTCGGTCAGTGGATCGAGGTCATTCAACTCTCATAGCATTCACACTTTGCCGTAACTTAGAACAATATTTGTTGATATGCCTAACCTCCTTGCAGTGAAAGCAGCTAAATGTCGTCCCGGGGCACACATCACCAACATGAAGTCCATCACATTTGTTGCATAATGATGAAGAGTTCAACTGTGACCCTTCCGCATTTACATGAGTCCTCGGCCCATGCGAAGTATACCCCTAGCTACCAGTTGGTGGAGAGTAAGGTTTTCGTTCCTCTTGAAATACCTTGCCCTTCCCCTTTTCGTGCGCAAAATTCTTTTGAGGACCAAAGTTCTTGGAAGGAATCACTTTAGGTGTCGCTGCCTCATCGGCTGCCAAGTCATCCTCACACATCCTACACTTGTTCACCAAGGTAGGAAAATCAGCAATTTCTTGGTGCCCAAACATGCTCTTCAACTTGGGTTTCAAACCCGATTCAAACTTAGAGCACTTGGACCTCCCATCCACCTCAAATTCAGAGTAGGGACAAAACTGGGCCAATTCTTCAAACTTGGCTGCATAATCTCTAACCAACATGTTTCCCTGCTCCAACTTCAAAAATTCCATTTCCTTCGTCCTCTTCAAATCCGCAGGAAAGTACTTATGAAGGAATTTCTCCTTGATTGTAACCCAGGAGATCAATTGCCCTTCCGCTTCCCTTTGGCGCCGAGTAAATTCCCACCAGTTTTCGGCCTCCTTCACCAGCATATAAGTGGCATATGCCAACTTCTAAGCCTCCGAACAGCTAATGGCTCTGAAGATCCGCTCCACTCCTTGGATCCACTCAATGGCAGCACCAGGAGCAAATCCCCCGTGGAACTAACAAGGGTTCCTCCTGCAGAATTCATCTAAACCTCAGTACTCTGCCGGTCCGGGTGGAACTAGTGGTTGCGAACTCGGACTTGGTGTCGGATTCTGGTTCAGGTTATGACTCGCTCCTCTTCCTCTTCCTCTTCAACAGATCGTTCGAAACATTCTGACTCGCTCCTCTTCCTCTTCCTCTTCCTGCCATTTCTCAACCTGCACTCATTGATGGCCAGCACACAAATCTAACTCACATAAGTTAGGTTATCACATAGTCTCATAGCACATTACATGTCACTACACCAAGGCTACAATACTTCTGAAAACGAAATTTGAGGTGTTACAATCCTTCTCATAGCCCAATATATACTCCAACACTCTACTTTTTCCAATCATTCTGAAAAGGAAATTTTAGGTGTTACAATCATTCCCCCCTAAAAGAAATTTTGTCCCCGAAATTTTATTAGGTTGCTCTTAGGAAAACAAATACTATCATCGCCTAAACATTAGGCATTAGATTTAATCGATCAACCTTAGATCCACCATCCAAACAATTATGATTCGCTTAGAAGAAAAACAAGGACACAAACCGCATAACAGTGATGCCACATAGACAATTCATGGATTAACCTCTTAGAGTTCAAATACAAAAGCCAAATATCAGGACAACTAGGACGACTAAGAGAAAATTATCACAACCGAAATAAATATTCTCAAGTATTTAACAAGAACAATAGATTTCCCCGATCTATCAAGATAACAATTGTTCAAAATGATCATCACATATAGTGAGATTCACGATAACACCTTCGAATTCGAAAGAAAGTGGGAATGAATACCCATCATTTACCACGATGCATTAGATCGGATCCAACATGCAAAAGCTAGATCAACATCCACTCGAAGGAAATAGCGTCATTTCATTTCATACATGAGAAATAGTCACAATTAATTCAAAATTCTCAATAACATTTCAGACTTGTACTCGCTACAACACAAAAACATGGCAGTCATCCGACAAGTAGCATTTAGACAAACAAGATTTTTGGAGTCCTTCCGAGTACAAAATAGAATTACCAAGTAATTATCCAATTTAATCAAACATTTCTAGCACAAACGTTTGCGGTAGAAGAAGATTCACTAGTTAATCACCTCAACTAGACGTACAAGGTAGTAGGCCCACTCAAATCATACACTTTATTATCAATGACCATTTGCAAATTTACAGACATTAAATCCAATAACATACGTTAGATTTGGAGACCACAATTACACTTGCAAATATACATTTAGTACTCAAATTTGCATCACGCCTAGAAACACATGGTCATAATCGCATCACCAAGTTTTTAACAACAACAAATTCGTTCAAGATACCATTGTTAGAAATTTGGATCTTCAGCAAGGGAACTTAATTAATGCTTAGCCAAATGCTAAACTTCACCCAAAATGATTTTCGAAAATACATTAGATGTAAGATTCATGGCAATCACTTCGTGAAAGCAAGGTTTTCATAACCAATTCAAAATAACTTGAAAACCCCTTTTTTTTTCTCATGCGACACTGAACGTCCCAATCACCATTTTCAAAAGGCTAGTTAGTTCTGGAGTTACATTTCATCCTGGACATGAGAGTCCCCACAGTCCATTTACAGAAACATACTTATGCCATAAGATTGCAATTATGCATAACAATTACTGACACACGTGAAACAGAAACAAGTTTTGTAAGCACAATATCAAAGCAGTTAATTTGTGTTCATTACCATTATATCGTGCATTGCAAATATTCAACTACAAAAGGTCAATCACCATAGACCAAAAGTTTCATGTACAAAAATCAAGATGACTTCGCTATTCCCAATACCACTTTCCACAGAAGCATAGAACAAAATTTTGTTTATCCATTAACCCGTTAAAACTTAAGCAACACAACATCCATGTTCATCATCAAGGTTCAGATTTATGCACATATAAGAAATAACTGG
Source organism: Lupinus albus (assembly GCA_009771035.1). NCBI lineage: Eukaryota > Viridiplantae > Streptophyta > Magnoliopsida > Fabales > Fabaceae > Lupinus > Lupinus albus. The sequence goes on along the minus strand of CM020022.1, from coordinate 8,926,402 downwards.
CATAATGAAAATTTGTTACCTTAACTTTATTATGCCCATTTTGTTTTTCATACTGGTTGGCTTTTACTTTCCAAAGGTTTAGAGAGTCACTTCAAGTTTAAACATATAAGGAATTTCCACCTTTATGCAAACACACTCATCACAATGACATTTAAGTACTTCACCCACTTCATTCATTACTTTGAACCATAAGTTTTACCTTTTAGTATAATCATACAAACTAATGCAAACAAGAAAGTCAAACTTTCAGCAACTCATAAAAACAAAGATATCAGACTTAGTCTTTTCAAAACACACTAGGTATCTTTCATTTAATTTCCTCGTTAACACAATATTTTTTTCTAAAACCATTTATGCTCAGCACCTTCCATACAACATATCCATCTACATGTTCACGTGAATCATTACCTTATTATTCAAGTCATTACCGTAACAATTAACATATCACTTCTAGAATTCACACATCATAGAAAAAATTATCAGATATTAACAATTAATCTCCAAGGAATATTTCACCATTGTCATACAGAACATGTTACACACAAATTCCTCATTCCATTCAACTTTCTAAACTTTCATGCATGATAAGAAAACTTGTATGCAGGAATTAGTCAAGTTGTACATGTTCATTTCCAAGCAAAACAGACAAATACATGTTAGTGGACTTTTACAATGTAAACGGCTTGGTTACATGTCATGAAAAAAAATGTTGATATTTAGCCACCGAGTCTAATATCCGGTTAATCACTACATCATGCGTATTTGTTTTAATCCTCAGGAATGGCAAGATAATTACCAACATACATTAACTAGGAACATGTAGGAAATCACATAACATAACATACAACTTTTCATGTTATAGATTATCCTACTATTAGCAAAATCTAACATTCTCCTATTTATCAAAAAATCATCCATCAAATAAAAATCCAATTTTTCAAGACAAAAGATATATTTCTTTCAAAGTCTTATTATCTCAACATGCTAACAAGATCTTTAATTCTCATTCATATGTCACAGCGGACGAGTATAACCTTAATCTTGTTCAACTAGAGCCATAGAGACATATAAGCAAACATCCAAGAAAACCAATTTAATCATTCCTATTCAATTATCTTAATCTTAGTGATAAAATAAATTCACATCAAGAGGTTGATCAAAGCTCAAACAAGAGATCCACCACTAGGAACTCTCAACAAATAAATCTCACACCAAGAAATCCAACCGGAAAATCACCATCACAAACTCCCCATAAACTATTCCAACAGGATGTTCACAACCAGAAACTTTCAGCAAGAGTTTCACTAGAGAATCCCCAACAAGGGTCTCACACAACAAATTCAACAACAAGTCCATACCAGGGAATTCAACAAGAGTTTTACGACAAGAAATCCTCTACAAAATTGACAACAAGGAAGTTTCAACAAGCACTTCATCAATAACTCACAACAAGACATCCAACGATAAGTTCACAACCAGACGTTTACCGCAAGGAATTTAACAATCATCTTTCACATCAGCAGTTATCACATAGTTAACAAATTATCAGCATAAATCAAGCAGTTAACTCACAAAAATTTCACAAAGAATCACGTAAGGCCATATCCTAGGTCGTAGAGTTGACATATGCTCTGATATCATATTGTAAGGACCCGATTTTCATAACCCAAAAATTCATTTTTAAAACTTTAAAACTATATTCACGGAAAGGAAGTGATTACTTTTGAAAGGCGTTGCTTGAAACTATTTGGAGAACGAGTGAATACAAATATTAATTCCATTCATAATTCGAAATGCGGAAATACTCCAAGTACATATTTCTTTTAAAGCATGCGATTACACTTCCTTTCAAATACATAATCTATACAATTACCCATTCTCAAAAGTACTTTGAATACAAACATTAGATCAACTTCATTATACACTTAGGAGGAGTTCCATTTTACAAAATAGATAATCCAACATAGTTCTCAAATAAACATTTATCATATAACATATCAATTACATAAAACCCTACTCAACCATGTACTCTTCTCCGCAAGCGTCCAACGCGCTACTGCCACAACCTGAACTCAAATACACAACACATACAAGAAGAGACAGAGGGAGTAAGAACCTACTACATTGACCGTAGCGTGGAATCACATAGAGTAATAACATTAAAGTATTAAACCTATACAACGTTTAACATCAATCCTATTAAACATATATCAATCAACACATTATACCACATAATGTTCATATAGCCAATTAGCATGATTATCGTCACTCACTTAGGCAATTCATCCCAAATCATTACACCATGCCAGAGGATAGTCACTCCTTCATTTAGCACCTATTACAACTTACTTATATGATTTACCCAATTCAACCTTCATCATAAATCAACATATATATATATCCACAAAATCATGCTACATAACTTGAGCCAAAGTTTGCAACATTGCTTGAGGCAAAGCTTGCTACATTGCTTGAGCCAAAGCTTGCTACATCACTTGAGCCAAAGCTTGCTGCATCGCTTGAGCCAAAGATTGCTAAATCGCTTGAGCCAAAGCTTGCTACATCGCTTGAGCCGAAGCTTGCTACATCGCTTGAGCCAAAGCTTGCTACATCGCTTGAGCCCAAGCTTGCTACATCGCTTGAGCCAAAGCTTGATACATCCCTTGAGCCAAAGCTTGCTACATCACTTGAGCCAAAGCTTGTTACATAACTTGAGCCAAAGTCGCTATACCATTCGGTTAGCTAAAATATACTTTCTTTTTGAAAATCATGCTACATAACTTGAGCCAAAGTTTGCTACATTGCTTGAGTCAAAGATTGCTACATCACTTGAGCCAAAGTTTGCTACATCACTTGAGCCAAAGTTTGCTACATCACTAGAGCCAAAGTTTGCTACATCACTTGAGCCAAAGTGTGCTACATCACTAGAGCCAAAGTTTGCTACATCACTTGAGCCAAAGTTTGCTACATAACTTGAGCCAAAGTCGCTAACCAATCATGGTCGGCTAAAAACGTGTTTTCTTTTCATTGATTCACCACCAATTCATCTCATAACACAATAAACAAAAGGTATCTCATTGTTTCATCACCATATAATAACCCACAACACCTTCATTGTCACAAACATACCCATATATGTTCATAACAATAAAGCGACTCACAACTTAGTCATTTTCATAAACTTACTCATCGCCACTTTTAACAAATCAACAACTCATCACACAATCATTGTTACATATACACTCATATAAGTTTATAACAATAAACAACTCACACACAATCATTATCACACAACATAACCATTTCTACTTTTGCCATTAAACAACACATCTCACAATCCTTATTACAAACACACCCATATATGTTTTTAACAAATCAATCATCCATAACACACCACTATCATAAACAAACCACACACAACATATTCTTTATCATATAACACATTAACGTTAGAACCATCTTTCATCACTTAAATAAACTGTTTTCCCGAACATATATCTCCAATTTTATGGCTAATACATCCTCATGTAAAATAAAGACTCTCACATGGACCACAAACATCCAAGAGAGTTTCTATCCATTAACATGCTCCGATTCTTGAGGGAAATCAGAGAAGATGACTCTAATGAAATACTCTAAGACCACAATGGTCTTCTCCCTCACCTTAGGTTGTGTAAGCTCCGTTGCTCCGCAAAAGAGTCACATCTCCCTTCATCTTCTCCAATCTCCATTGTTCCATTTTTCACCTCCAAGATTTCCCAAATGTGCCACAAAGAAGTAATAGAAAGAGGTTTTGACGAGTTTTGATGTTTAGTGGAGAGGATAATGGTTCATTTCAGTGGAGCCGTCGTTGGGAGAGAAAGGAGAGAAAAGAAAATGAAGATTAGGGGTTTTGAAACCCCTCTTTTACTTTTATAGCTGCGCAGCGTCGCCCGGGCGAGAATGGCTCGCTTGGGCGAGAATTTTGCAATTTTTCAGCTTTTCAACTCTGACGCTCTCGCCCGGACGCGAATTTCTCGCTCGTGCGAGAATCGAGCAGTATGATAAGTCTCCTCTCTAGCCTGGGCGAAAATTCTAGCTCATGCTAGAATTTGACAGCTTTTCCAGATTTCACTCTCACTCAAGCAACTACTTCCTTGCTTAAGCGAGGTCTCGATTCTCTCTCTCAGGCGAGGTCCTCTCTCTCAAACGAGGATTTCCCAATATATACTCCAACACTCTACTTTTTCCAATCATTCCGAAAATGAAATTTGAGGTGTTACACTTAACTCGAAGTTGATGATAACCCGACCGAAGATCAATATTTGAGAACACCACTGCTCCTCTCAACTGATCCATCAAGTCATCAATTCTAGGCAACAATTTCTTGTTCTTGAAAATGACCTTGTTCAACTGCCTTTAGTCGGTGCACAACCTTATACTCCCATCTTTCTTCTTAACCAACAGAACTGGTACACCCCACGGTGAGACACTAGGACGAATGAATTTCTTCGTCAACAAACCCTCCTCCAGTTTTTTCAACTCAGCCAACTCTAACGGTGCCATCCTATAAGGAGCTATTGAGATGGGTCCCGTTCCCAGCACTAAGTCAATGGAGAATTCAACTTCTCTGACTGAAGGTAATTCCGGAATATCACTAGGAAATAGCTCAGGAAACTCACGAACTATCGGAATATCCTCAACTCTGGGTTTCTCAATACCCTCCAGGGATGCCAACAATACAAACACAACTCCTCTCTCATTAAAGGAAGTCCTGACTCCCTTAGCCGACAACGGCTTCGTATAACAAGCCTCATCAGAAATCTCACCCAGATCTCCAAACATAACGGTTTTATTAGCACAATTAAGCATCACATGATTTGCTGATAACCAGTCCATCCCCAGAATTAGATCTAATTGGGACAGTGGTAGCAGATTATATCGATGGTAAATGTCCTACCGTTTACCTCCACCGGATGTAAGGACCCAAATTCATACATTTTCCTATCACTTTTAATTATAATTTTCAACAACCTTATTATAAATCCAACTTTCCTATTCATACTCATTTCATAAGTCAAAAATGACATACACATTCGTTTAACAGAAAATCATAATTTATTAATGCATCTTGATAACTACCGCATACAACTAGCTTTGGGATTCCAAAATACCCAAAGCTACAAATATCCAGAGTTACAAATATTCATGACTACCAACATGTACAAATATCGTGTACATGATTAAAAATATTTAGTTCAAAACACAATCAGTTTGATTACAAAACAATGAAGATAAGGACTTCAAAAACTAAAAGCCTTTAAGCTCCTGATCAAGACATCCTTAAATCTTCCACTTACCTACAATGGGATTAACATTGACAATTCACAGAAAACACAAAGGAATAAGTTGTTAACTCAATAAATGCCAATATACATTAATCCACATTTTAAAAAGGTTAAGTAAACAATTTAGAGTTAAATATACTCAAAACTCCTTCCTCTTACTTCTTAGTGGCACATTGGTGAACTTTGGAGGTGGAAAAGGAACTATGGAGGTTGAAGGAGATGGAGGTAGATGGAGCTCTTTACGGATCCATGGAGCTTATGCAACCTAAGGTGAGTGAGAAGACCATTGTGGTCTTAGACTATTTCATTAGAGTCATCTTCTCCGATTTCCCTCAAGAATCGGAGCAAGTTAACAGATAGAAACTCTATTGGGTGTTTGTGGTCCATGTGAGAGTCCTTATATTATATGAGGATGTATTAGACTTAAAAGTGGAGATATATGTGTATGAAAAACCGTTTATTTAAGTAAAAGGCAATAAGCTCCTTTATGGTAATACACCGTCATGAAAGATGGTTCAAACGTTAATGTGTTATATGATGAAGAATATGTTGTGTGTGGTATGTTTATGATAATGGTGTGTTATGGATGGTTGATTTGTTATAAACATGTATGGGTATGTTTGTAATAAGGATTGTGAGATGTGTTGTTTAATGGCTAAAGTAGAAATGGTTATGTTGTGTGATAATGATTTTGTGTGAGTTGTTTATTGTTATAAACATATACGGGTGTGTTTGTAATAATGATTGTGTGATGAGTTGTGTAACACCCCGAATTTTAGTCTTTAAAATCATAGTATCAGTCCTGGAAGTCTCGCTTGAGTGAGAGATTCTCGCCTGAGCGAGAAAGCATCACCTGGGAGGGTGAAATCCTGGGCTATACTGGAAGATTCTCGCCTGAGCGAGAGTTGCCTCGCCTGGGCGAGAAATTGCAAACTGGGGTTGTTGACACTGTGAGATTCTCGCTTGAGCGAGAATCCCTCGCTTGAGCGAGAGGGTCAGATCTGAGTTTTTAAAATAGGCGGGATTTTCTCGCCTGAGCGAGAAAGGGCTCGCTTGAGCAAGAACCCGACGACTGCTCTTTAAAATAGAAACCCGAAACACATTTTTGGGTTAGAACTTTGAAGGGAAGAGAGAGAATAGAGCTTTCAAGAGCAAAGAGCCTTAGGACTCATCTTAAAGCTTGAGAATTGGTAAACCTCTTGTTTCTAACTCTTCTTCTTCCTCTCTAACTTGTTTTGGGTATGTTGGATCTTTTTTAAAAATATGAGAAACCATGGAAACTCATCCTTTAGAGTTAGGGTTCGTTTTATGTGGTTTTTCTCTTGTAAACTCTTGGTTTAGACTCTTGTAAACTCTTGTCTTGGAAAGGTTTTGTGGGTTGTTCATGAAGACCCCAAAAACCCCCAAAATGAGAATATGAGTAAAAAGAGAAATATATGAAATGTTAGATGTGGATGATGAGTTTGTGATTTAATGTTTATATATGAGATAAACATGTGTGTTTAGATGTTTGGAAACTTGTATTGAAGTAGTTTTGGGGATCTTGAAAATATGTGATTCCCTTGTAGGTTTGATGATGAAATATGGGTCGTTTATGTATTATTTTGAATAAATGACTGACATTGTTGTTATTGGTGGGAATGAGAAGAGATCCTAAGGTTGGAGGAGATCATGGAGGAAACTGGTAAAGTTACTCACAAACCGAACCCCAATACTCACCAAGGTAAGGATAAGTCTTTAATCTTGCATTTGGAATAGAAAATGTGTATTTTCTGGTTATGCAATGACTGTGTTGTAAATTACGCGTTTAGTATAAACATATATGCGCGTTTAGCATGAGTTATGGATATATATGTAACAATGATTGTGTGATGAGTTGTTGATTTGTTAAAAGTGGAGATGAGTATGTTTATGAAAATGACTAAGTTGTGAGTCGCTTTATTGTTATGAACATATATGGGTGTGTTTGTGATAATGAAGGTGTTGTGGGTTATTTTATGGTGATGAAACAATAAGATACCTTGTGTTTGTTGTGTTATGAGATGAATTGGTGGTGATTCAATGAAAAGAAAAGACGTTTTTAGCCGACCATGATTGGTTAGCGACTTTGGCTCAAGTTATGTAGTAAGCTTTGCCTCAAGCGATGTAGCAAACTTTGGCTCAAGTGATGTAGCAAGCTTTGGCTCAAGCGATGTAGCAAACTTTGGCTCAAGTTATGTAGCATGATTTTCGAAAAGAAAGTATATTTTAGCTAACCGAAATGGTATAGCGACTTTGGCTCAAGTTATGTAGTAAGCTTTGGCTCAAGCGATGTAGCAAGCTTTGGCTCAAGCGATGTAGCTAGCTTTGGCTCACGCGATGTAGCAAGCTTTGGCTGAAGCGATGTAGGAAGCTTTGGATCAGGCGATGTAGCAAGCTTTGGCTCAAGCGATGTAGCAAGCTTTTTCTCAAGCGATGTAGCAAGCTTTGGCTCAAGCGATGTAGCAAGCTTTGGCTCAAGCGATGTATCAAGCTTTGGCTCAAGCGATGTAGCAAGATTTGGTACAAGCAATGTAGACAACTTTGGCTCAAGTTATGTAGCATGAGTTATAGATATATATGTATATTGAATTATGATGAAGGTTGAATTGGGTATATCATATAAGTAAGTTGTAATAGGTGCTAAATGAAGGAGGGACTATCCTATAGTAAGTTATAATGATTTGGAATGAATTGTCTAAGTGAGAGATGATAATCATGATGCAAATCATTCAGGAATGACACAAGAACACGGTACTACAGACTTTATGTTAAATAAATTTCTTGATATACATGATAATAAGATTACACAAGTTAAGGAAGATTGAGCTAACTATATCCTCAATATTAGATAGATAAAATGGATGTGAACATCCAAATTTGTCTGACTTATTTAAAAATATTAAATATGAAAAATAATAAAATTGAGAAAACATTTTTTAGATGCCCTGAACCAACTTTTTCTTATTTAACTGTTCGATTCAAAATCAACAGTTATGAAACTTTGGTTACATGTGGTTTTCATTAAAATTCAAAAATATGTTTCAAGATATAACTTAATAAAAACAACATTACAAAACCATTTATTTTGTAACATTAATAAAGTTTTATAACAAAAAGAGTATAATTAATATGTATGTACTACGAGTATAAAAATCAATGCATCATCCACCATTGATTTGTATTAATTTTATTTAATAGTCAGTGATGAATAAATAAGAATGGTGGATGACGTAGTTGCAGTGTAAAAATAACTTACACTATCAATTCATATATCTTTTTCTCTAACAAAAAAGCACACTCTTCGTGTCTAAGAATCTTGTTGTGTCCTCTACTCACAAAAGAAAAAAGGTGAGCACATCTGTTGTCCCACAAAGTGTGTCACTGCTTGTGATTTGTTGAAAAAATTCATTTAAGTTAAAAACTTATTAATTAAGTATTTTTATGACCAATTACAAATAGTAGGACATGAAGTATTACATTTTTTGGGACAGAAGATGTTTACCCTGAAAAAATGAAACGTCATAAGTGATTAAAATTTGAAAGGTGGTAAGAGAATGAGACGGGACTATAGACAAGAAGATTTTGGGAAGAAAATTAAAATCTATGCTCTTATTGTACCCTCTAGTAATGGAATGTGACCGATAGATAATTCAAATAATCTAGGCACTAAAATAATAATTAAAATTGGATCATTAAATTTTGTGTTTGCCACATGTCAAAATATGAGTTTAGTAGTGGATTTTTTAGTATTGAAGATAATCACAACCCATGAGGAGGAAAAGTGGTTTATGGGTTTTAATGTTGAGTAAAAGTGAATATGTATGTATGGTAATAAGGTTAATATCCAGGAACGTGGAAGAAAGAGCCGACGATCGAGGTAGTATAAGACAGTGACTTAAATTGTTTATCTATCTTAATCCTTTCTATTATATTTACTTGTTTTAATTACAAATATCCAATTGTCGTTCTAACGATTTAAGTATGAATGTCTTACTCCTTTATGTTTGTGTTTCGTTTGTCGATGGCAATTGGATTGCAGGTAAAGTAAGTGTGGAGTAGTTCGTGGTAGTTGTATGTTGTAGATTTTGTTTGCCTGAACTTGCTATATTTTGTGTAACCATGATGTATAAACTAGATAACTTGTATGATGAATGTCTGACTAATTTGACTTTAGACTATTTGTTAAATGAGTTGTAATAGTGACCAGTTTGTTTGTAAAAGGACTTAGATGTATGTGGAAGTTAGTTTTTGGATTAAAAAAATTGCTATAAACCTTGGAGGAGTATTTATTCATATGATCATTGGTATTTATCTTTGTGAATTAAATTTTCATTTGGTTTTCCTGGTGGTAAGAAAGGTGTACGATATATTTAAATGGTAAAATAGCCAGGGAAAGAAATTGAACCGTTATAAATTGTAAGTCTTGGGAATACATGTATAATTGGATTGAAAATAAACAAAAAATTCCTATGGTGCAATTTGGGTCTTTACAGTACCCTCTAGTAATGGAATGTGACCAGGAGATAATAAAAATAATCTAGGCCTTAAAATAGTAATTAAAATTGGATCATTAAATTTTGTGTTTGCCTCATGTCAAAATCGGGGTTTAGTAGTGGATTTTTTAGTATTAAAGAGAATCACAACCCATGATGAGTCTAGATCCATTGATTTTAGTTTTATCTAGATAATACATAATTATCTTAGTTAGTCTAGATGTCAATCTCATCAAACAAATCTTTTTGAAGCTGTAAATCCTATAAATAAGAGAGCTTCACAAAAAAACAAAAAACAGAAAATTGAAGTGAATTTCTATATATATTGTATCATTCATTCTCGAATATCAATCTTCAAACTAGAATAATGGTCACACATATTTCCCTGCTATTTTTTGTCTCTTTCATCTTGGCATGCACATTTTTATCAAAGTGTGATGTTGGTGATGATAATCCAAAGCTTCATATAGTGTATATGGGTTCACTTCCTAAGACACCATATTCTCCAAAATCTCACCATTTAAGCATGATGCAACAAGTCTTTTTTGAAAATGATTCTATAAATTTATTAATCCATAGTTATAAGAGAAGTTTCAAAAACGACTACTCATATTACATACATTATACCAATACAATTTCGGAATACAAAAACGACTACTCCAGTCTATACTTCCATCAGCAAACATCCACGACGCAACAACAACATCCTGAATTCACATAAAACACATATGTAACACCCTAAATTTGAGTCTTTAAAATTATAGTATCAGTCATGGGATCCTCGCTTGAGCGAGAGATTCTCGCCTGAGCGAGAGATCCTCGCTTGAGCGAGAGATTCTCGCCTGGGCGAGAAAGGCTCACTTGGGAGGGTGAAATCCTGGGCTATACTGGAGGATTCTCGCTTGAGCGAGAGTTGTCTTGCCTGGGCGAGAAATGGCATTTTGGGACTCTTGAGATTGTGAGATTCTCTCTTAAGTGAGAATCCCTCGCTTGAGCGAGAGGGTCAGATCTGAGTTTTGAAAATAGGCGGGATTTTCTCGCTTGAGCGGGAAAGGGCTCACTTAAGCGAGAACCCGACGAGTTGTATTAAATGAGAAACCCCCAAACACAACCTAGGGTTTAGAAAAGAAGAAGGGAGAGAGAAGAGATCTTTTTCAAGGACAAGAAGCTTGGATACTCATCTAAGAGCTTGAGAAGAGGTAAAACTCTTGATTCTAACTCTCTTCTTCTCTTTAAAACCTATTTTAGGTATGTTGGATCTCCTCTCAAAGTGAAGAAACCATGGAAACTCATCCTTTTGAATTATGGTTCGTCTTATGTGGTTTTTCTCTTGTAAACTCTTGGTTTAGAGTTAGTATTTCATGAATGGAAAGGTTTAGGGGTTGATTCATGAAGACCCCAAAAGCCTAAAGTGAAAATGAGGTTAAAGAGGAAAATGACTAAAATGCTAGAGGTAGAAGATGACTAAGCATTCTAATATTGAAATATGGGGTGAATATGTATGTTTTAGATGTTTGTAAACTTATGATGAAAGTAGTTTCTAAACATTGAAAATATGATAAATATCTTGCATGGTTAAATGAGGCAATATGAGTTATTTATGTGATATTGGAATAAATGACTAACATTTTGTTGTATGGTGGGAATGAGGAAATGTAACAACCCGAAATTCTACCCTTGAAATTTTTTCCTTATTTAATCCAATTTCATGCATTTAACGATAAATTATAATTACCGAGTACATGAACTTTGTTAAGAGATCTCACCTCCTTCCTCACACCCAATCTATAAACCAAAAGTAGCATACAACATCCGATAGCAGAAAAACATAATTCATTAATATAACCTAGTAACCACCGCATACAATTAGCTATGGGTTTCCAAAACACCCATAGCTACATATATCCCGAGTTACTAGTCTCCAGGATCAATATCATATACAAAATAATATTCATAGTATAATTAGTTACTTCGATTACAATCAATTAAAGTTACAAAAGAATGATAAAGAGACATCAAAAATGAAGGTCTCTAATCCCCTACTCAAAATCATCCTTCTCCGTCCACCTACCTGCAATGGGATTAACAATTACCATACACAAACAACACAAAGGAATAAGTCATTAATTCAATAAAAACTTCAATGTAAGTTAATCCACATTCAATAGGTTTAGACAGTGATATAATTTAAATACTCTTAAAACCTTTTTCGTCATCTATACTTTTTTTAAAAAACCATGCTACATAACTCGAGCTAGAGTCGCTAACCCATTCTGGTCAGCTAAAACGAGTTTTATTTTCATTGGCACTCCACCAATACAAAAACCATAAATACACCCATCATCACTACAAACATACCCATATATATTTGTAGTGACTAAGTGATTTACCATTTATTACTTTATATTTCGAGTCTTATTTCCATTGGTACTCCCCCAATAAATAGACAATAAACGCACCCGACATCATTACAACATAGCGTGTATGCCTGTAACTACAAAGTGACTCAAGTTTATTGTATTATCCGAGTCTTATTTCCATTAGTACTCCCCCAATAAATAGTCAATAAATGCACCCGACATCATTACAACATAACATATATGCTTGCAACTACAAAGTGACTTACAATTATTGCTTTATTCCGAGTCTTATTTCCATTGGTACTCCCCCAATACAAAAATGATAAATACACCCGACATCATTATAAACATATCCACGTATGCTCATAACTACCAAGTGATTTACATATCATGATTACATTTTCGAGTCTTATTTCCATTGGTACTCCCCCAATAAGTAAACCGTAAATTCACTTCTAACCATTATCAACATACTCATATATGTTCATAATGATTAAGTGATTCACATCTTATCCATCACCCATAACAGAAAATCCACGCATTTTCCAACATAATGCATAAATTAAAGACTTATCCTTACCTCGGTGAGTGTTGGGTTTGCTTTTTGGTGACTTCGTAAATTCCACCAGCACCACCTCTAAACGTAGGATCTTTCCTCATTCCAACCACATAACACAATGTTAGTCATTCATTCCAGATAACACATAAATAACTTTTATTGCATCATGTAAACATACAAGATATTTATCATACTCTCAATGGTTCCATACTACTTTCCTTAAGAGCTTTCAACCATCTAAAGCATAACTATCATCTCATATTTTAACATTGTAAAGCAACTCATCTTCTACCTCTAGCATTTTACCCATCTTTCCTCTCTAACCTCATTTTCTCTCTCTAGGGTTTTGGGTTTCTATGAGTCAACCCACAAACCCCTTTCCATTCTTGGAATACTAACTCCAAACCAAGAGTTTACAAGGTACAAACGACATAAAATGAACCATAACTCGAAAGAGAGAGTTTCCATGGTTTTACACACTTTGAGAAGAGATCCATAATACCAAAAATGGGTTCTCAAGAGAAGAAGAGAGTTAGGATAGAGAGTTTTACCTCTTCCCAAGCTCTTGGACAAGAATCAATGCTCCTAGACCTTGGGAATGCTCTCTTCTCTCACATCTCTTCAATTCCTAACCTAAAAATGTATTTGGGGTTTCCCTCATTTAATGTTCTCGTCGGGTTCTCGCTTAAGCGAGCTTTCTCTCGCTCAAGCGAGAAAATCCCGCCCATTTTAAAAACTCAACTCTGACCCTCTCGCTCAAGCGAGAATCTCACAGTGTCAACAGCCCCAAAATGTCATTTCTTGCCTAGGCGAGACAACTCTCGCTCAAGCGAGAATCCACCAGTATAGCCCAGGATTTCACCCTCTCAGGTGAACCTCTCTCGCCCAAGCGAGAATCTGTCGCTCAAGCGAGGATCCGAGGACTGATTCTATAATTTTAAAGACTTAAAATTTGGGGTGTTACAATCCTCCCCCTCTTATAAGAATTTCCGTCCCCGAAAATTAAACATACCTCGATTCGAACAAATGAGGGTAGTCCTCTCTCATCTCTTGCTCAACCTCCCAGGTAGCGTCTCCTTCGTCCACTTGACTCCACAACACCTTGACCAAGGTCTGGATGAATTCTGTAGGAGGAACCCCAGTTAGTTCCAAGGTGGATTCGCTCCTAATGCAGCCATTGAATGGGTCCAAGGAGTGGAAAGAATCTTCAGGGCCATGAGTTGTTCTAATGCTCAAAGAGTGTCCTACGCCACCTACATGCTGGTGAAAGAGGCTAAGAACTGGTGGGAAATGACCCGGAGGCAGATGGAGATCGAAGGACAAATCATCAGGTGGGGAGCTTTCAAGAGTAAATTCCTCCAGAAATATTTTCCTGCAGACCTGAAAAGGAAGAAGGAGATGGAATTCTTGCAATTAGAGAAAGGAAACATGTCGGTGGGGGAGTACTCGGCCAAATTTGAAGAATTGATCTGATATTTCCCTTATGCTGAACTAGAATTGGACGGGAGGTCCAAATGTGTGAAGTTTGAGATGGGGTTGAGGCCCGAGCTCAGAGTGACATTTGGTCACGAAGAAATTTCTGATTTTCCTACACTAGTGAACAAGTGTAGGATGTATGAGGATAATGTGCGGATGAGGGATGCTGCTGCTAGAAAAGAGAACCCTCCACGACACTATGGCCCTCAACGAAACTTCTCACACGGAAAAGGGAAGGGCAAGGTGTTTCAAGAGGAACGGAGGACTTACTATCCTCCAATGAGTAGTCAGGGTCATTCAAAAACTAAAAGCCTCTAAGCCCCTAATTGAGACATCCTTCAATCTTCCACCTACCTGCAATGGGATTAACATTGATAATTCACAGAAAACACAAAGTAGTAAGTCGTTAACTCAATAAATGCCAATATACATTAATCCACATTTTAATAAGGTTAAGTAAACAATTTAGAGTTAAATATACTTAAAACCATTTTCATCTTTTATACTTTTTGAAAATCATGCTACATAACTTGAGCCAAAGTTTGCTACATCGCTTGAGCCAAAGCTTGCTACATCGCTTGAGCCAAAGCTTGCTACATCGCTTCAGCCAAAGCTTGCTACATCGCTTGAGCCAAAGTTTGCTACATTACTTGAGAGAAAGTTTGCTACATTACTTGAGCCAAAGTTTTCTACATTACTTGAGACAAAGTTTGCTACATCACTTGAGCCAAAGTTTGCTACATCACTTTAGCCAAAACGAGTTTTCTTTTCATTGATACACCATCGATTCATAAACAGTAAATCCATGCAATCCTCATTACAAACATACCCATATATGTTTATAATAAATAAGTGGTTCACAACTTGATCATTATCCACAAACAGAAAATGCACACATTTTCTATTACAATGCACAAGTTAAAGACTTATCCTTACCTTGGTGAGTGTTGGGCTTGGTTCTTGGAAACTTCGCAAGTTCCACCAATATTGCCTCCAACTTTAGGATCTTTCCTCATTCCCACCATATAACACAATGTTAGTCATTGATTCCAAATAACATCTAAACAACTCATATTGCATCTATAACCATACAAGAGATTTATCATATTTTCAATGTTTCTAAACTACTTTCATTATAAATATTCATCTCATATTTCAACATTAGAGTGCATACTCATCTTCTACATCTAACATTTTACCCATTTCCCTCTTTAATCACATTTTCATTTTAGGGTTTTTGGGTTTTCATGAATCAACCCACAAATCCTTCCCATTCTTGAAATACCAACTCTAAACCAAGAGTTTACAAGAGAAAAACAACATAAAACGAACCATAACTCAAAATGATGAGTTTCCATGGTTTCTCACATTTTGAGAAGAGATCCACCATACCCAAAACAAGTTTCAAAGGGAAGAAGAGAGTTAGAATCAAGAGTTTTACCTCTTCTCAAGCTCCTAGATGATTCCCCAGACTCCTTGCTCTTGAAAAGTGTAAAGACCCAAATTCTACCCTTGAGAATTTTTCCTTATTTTACTCAATTCCATGCAATCACTCATAACTCCCATTACCAATTTAATATCCTTACTTCAAAATCTTGTTTCCCTCCTCACACTCAATCCATGAATCAATAACGACTCACATAATCATTTTACTTAGAAGTCATATGAATCATTCCTTGAACTAATCTTTTAACCTATTATTTTATCATACAATTAATATTGCTGAAAAACATAATTCATTCATATCGATCTCTATGAGTACTAAGACCTCAAAAGTTCTGATCCTCCAAAATAACATTACGCATGGTTACAAATATCCAACTAATGGTTAACCATGATTACAATCATTTAAATCCGCAAGTAGTCATTTAGAATACGAAAACATAAATAGTGAATCCAAAATCTAAAGCTCCTAA
Source organism: Lupinus albus (assembly GCA_009771035.1). Classification (NCBI taxonomy): domain Eukaryota; kingdom Viridiplantae; phylum Streptophyta; class Magnoliopsida; order Fabales; family Fabaceae; genus Lupinus; species Lupinus albus. The sequence continues at coordinate 8,910,250 of CM020022.1, read as the reverse complement.
AGCTCCCGACCTAGCATACTCCATTCATCTATTTACCTGCAATGGGATTATCAATGACAAAAGTACAAAACACACAAAGGAGTAAGTCGTTAATTAAATAAACGTCATTATAAGATAATCCACATTAGAAAAAAGGTTAGTAAACCATTTTCGAAATTCATTTTGTCTTGCTGCATAACTTGAGCCAAAGTCGCTACACCCCTCAGGGTTAGCTAAAAAAACAATTTCTCATCTCTTTTGTAAGAAAACATACCGCGTAAACTCGGGCCGAAGTGTTGCTTCATAAACTCGAGCCGAAGTCGCAACACCCCTTAGGGATAGCTAAAAACAATTTCTCATCTCTTTTGTAAGAAAACATGCCGCGTAAACTCGGGCCGAAGTGTTGCTTCATAAACTCGAGCAGAAGTCGCTACACCCCTTAGGGTTAGCTAAAAACAATTTCTCATCTCTTTTGTAAGAAAACATGCCGCGTAAACTCGGGCCGAAGTGTTGCTTCATAAACTCGAGCCGAAGTGTTGCCTCATAAACTCGGGCCGAAGTGTTGCCTCATAAACACGGGCCGAAGTGTTGCCTCATAAACTCGGCCCGAAGTGTTGCCTCATAAACTCGGGCCGAATTGTTGCCTCATAAACTCGGGCCGAAGTCGCTAACCATTTATGGTCGGCTAAAAATATATTTTTCCATCCATCGATTAGCCATCAATCATTTCCCGTAAATCCACGTCATCTTTAGTATAAACATTCCATATCTGTTTATACTAAATACGTGATTTACAATATAATTATTGCATGACCAGGAAACACACACCTTTTCCATCTTCCGTAAATATACGCCTACTTTAGTATAAACACACCCATATATGTTCATACTAAATGCGTAATTCACAACTCGATCATTTCATAACCAGAAAATGCCCACATTTTCCTTTTCCGTAAATCTACGCCTTCTTTAATATAAACAACTTAGTTTACAACTTAGTCTTTGCTAAATGCGTAGTTTACAACTTAGTCTTTGCATAACCAGAAAATACACATTTTCTATTTCAAATGCAACATTAAAGACTTATCCTTATCTCGGTGAATATTGGGGTTCGGTTTGTGAGTAACTTTACCAGTTTCCTCCACGATCTCCTCCAACCTTAGGATCTCTTTTCATTCCCACCAATAACAAAAATGTCAGTCATTTATTCAAAATAATACATAACGACTCATATTTCATCATCAAACATACAAGGGATTCACATATTTTCAACATCCCCAAACTACTTCAATACAAGTTTCCAAACATCTAAACACACATGCTTATCTCATATATCAACATTAAATCACAAACTCATCATTCACATCTAACATCCCATCTATTTCTCTTTTTATTCATATTCTCATTTTGGGGTTTTTGGGGTTTTCATGAACAACCCACAAAACCTTTCCATTCATCAAATACCAACTCTAAACCAAGAGTTTACAAGAGAAAAACAACCTAAAACGAACCATTACTCTAGAGGATGAGTTTCCATGGTTTCTCATATTTTGAAAATAGATCTAGCATACACAAAACTAGTTAGAGAGGAAGAAGAAGAGTTAGAAACAAGAGGTTTACCTCTTCTCAAACTCTAAGATGAGTCCTAAGGCTCCTTGCTCTTGAAAAACTCCGTTCTCTCTCTTCTCTTCAAGTTCTAACCCTAAAATGTGTTTGGGGTTTCTATTTTTAAAGAGCAGTCGTCGGGTTCTCTCTCAAGCGAGCCCATTCTCGCTCAAGCGAGAATCTCACAGTGAGCAATTAAATATGCACATATCTGATTACCATATGGTGTAATCGATTATATCAATTAAAAATGCACATATATGATGCTTTTAATATGTTGTAATCGATTACGAGTATATTGTAATTGATTACATCATGTAAAATACACAGGTCTGATTAGTTTATCAACATGTAATCGATTACCATGATTGTGTAATCGATTACACTGTTTTTTTTAAAAAAAAGAATCTCACAGTGTCAACACCTCCAGTTTGCCATTTCTCGCCAGGCAAGGTAACTCTCGCTCAGGCGAGAATCTTCCAGTATAGCCCAGGATTTCACCCTCCCAGGTGATCCTTTCTCTCTCAGGCGAGAATCTCTCGCTCAAGCGAGACTTCCAGGACTGATACTATAATTTTAAAGACTAAAATTCTGGTTGTTACAATCCTCCCCCTCTTATAAGAATTTTCGTCCTCGAAAATTACACATACCTCGGAAATAATATCCTCACCTAGACCTTAGGCACAAGGATACTCCACCAAAATCATAATCAATTCTCTACTCCATTAAGATTACTTAGTTGGTCACTAAGGGCATACACCACTAAACCGTGATATCACCCAACCAATTCATGAACTAACTCATCACTGTCCAACTATTAAGACCTCAGTCTCTAATAACTCGAATGCCATGAGAACTAAACCGTAATTCAGACTAAAGATCTTTCCTATATTCGTCCAGAACCCTAGGTATCTAGCACCTATCCATCTATCAATCCTAACATACGTTAAGGATCCCGATAACACTCTCGAACTTCAGCGAATGGGGAACTCCTTATCCCATATCTATCTAAATGCATCTTTTAACATCCATCATACACTAGCTAGTTTCATCTCCACTCGAGACTCTAGCACAATTTCATTTTACTAGATCCACAAAATACTTACACAATAGAACTCTTAGTGTCTCATCCATTGTACACAATCAAACTATCCAGTAATTGTCTAATAACATCAAATATTTCTACCATCAAATCTCATCGTCTAAAGAATTTACCGAATTCTAGCCTCCACTGAAACAATAAAACCATTGATTCACACCAAAACTAGGTATTCTGTTACCAATCGGCAAGAACAAGTCGACCAACACTCAAACCTACAACTTGCGTTCGCTTTGGTCACCCCCTATTCCGTTAGCAAAGATAAACTTATTAACCCATTCGCATTATGTCTAGAAATACATGGGCCTTATATCACTAAACTTTTAACAACCTCATACTTATTCCGATATGGTTGCTAAAATTTTCAGCATTCCCCAACATAAGACTAAATCATTATTTAGCCACAAGTTATGTTTCACCCAGAAGTAGTTTTCGAAAGCGTTTTGAATCCACGATTCATGGCAACCACGTCGTGAAACACAGTTTGCATTATCATTTCAACACAACCCAAAACTCCTAGGGTTACATTACAATCATGCACAACAATTATTGACGTTCACGAAACAACAATAACTTTTGTCGGTACAACATTTAACGCAGACAATCGAGGTACACAACCTCTATTTCTTGCATTGCCAATGTCCCACCGCAAAAGAACTGATCATTCGCGACCAAAAGTTTCACGTCTTTTCATTTCCATTCAACACATTGACGGGGTAAGTAAATTGACTAGCCTCTTTCCTCGACTATCAGTATACGTCTTACCCCCTTAGCATACACTTACATATCAATGCATACTAAATGTTAAATTTTCACCTCAACAATTACACACAGTTAAACATAACACTATTTGCTGACCGCTAGTCCATTTCCAGGATTAAATCCAATTGGGACATCATTGCGCATATCAACACTATGGTAAAGGTTTTACCATTTACCCCAACCGTATACTGAGACACCACATCGACATCCACCACCGATACACTGGGTTGGTGGGTACAACTAAGTCGAAAACAACAACTTGGTGTACCATCTCAGTCGGTTCACACATTCAGCAACTATAGGAAGTGTGTCGCTCCCGAATTAGACAACACTAAAAGGGATACCTGTTACCATGCGATTTACCTCTCGTCGGATCATCAACACCCGATGTCCCTACGCCACTCGGGGTAACCATCCGACCGTGGTTCCTTGCCTCCTCAGCATGCATGACATTAGGTCTCCAATCCAGCTTGGGACAAAACCTTTAATATGCCCAAACTCCTTGCAGTGGAAATATCCATTCCCTTTTCCCAGGCACGTACTTCCATAATGAAGTCTACCGCATCGGTTGCACATGGGAGTAGAAAATCCTTCGGTAGGAACGGTAGGTGGTCTAGACCTTTGGAAACTTCGGTCACGATGTCTCGTAGTTGCCGCATAAGGTTTCCAGTCATCTTCCACTTTCCCTTTACCTCTCTCCCGCATATGGTTGCGTTGAGGTCCATAGTCCAGGGGAGAAATTGTTTCGGGTGTAGCCAACTTAACTGACTTCAGGTTGTCCTCGTACATTCTACACTTGTTGACCAAGGTACCGAAATCGGCAATCTCCTGATGTCCGAACATTATTTTCAACTCGGGCCTTAAACCCGATTCAAATTTAGAACATTTGGATCGTCCATCCACTTCCAACTCCGAGTAGGGACAAAACCGTGCCAATTCCTCGAACTTAGCCGCATATTCCCCCACCGACGTATTTCCCTGTTCCAACTTCAAGAACTCCATTTCCTTCTTCCGCTTCAGATCAGCTAGGAAGTATTTATGAAGAATCTTCTCCTTGAATGTACCCCAGGAAATCAATTGTCCTTCTATCTCCATTTGGCGTCGAGTAAACTCCCACCAGTTCTCGGCCTCTTTCACTAGCATATACGTGGCGTAAGCCAACTTCTGAGGCTCCGAACAATTCATTTCCCGAATGATCCGATCCATTCCCTGAATCCACTCAAGGGCAGCATCAGGAGCAAAACCCCCGTGGAACTGACTAGGGTTCCTCTTGCAAAACTCATTTAGCCCCCGTTACTCTACTGGTTCGGGTGGGACTAGGGGTTGTGAACTCGGACGCGGTGCAGGGTTCTGATGCAGATTATGCAAGCTCTCGTTCATCTGGTGTAGTGTAGCTACCATCTGAACCAACAAATCATTTGGAACGTTCTGACTCGTTCCTCTTTCAGCCATGTTTCAACCTGCGCTCATGGATAGTCAGTACACCAATTTAACTCACTCAAGTCAGGTAAACACATAATCTAATAACAAGTCACATGTCATCATACCAATATGCTCTGATACCATATTGTTAAGACCCAAATTCTACCCTTGAGAATTTTTCCTTATTTAATTCAATTCCATGCAATCACTCATAACTCCCATTACCAATTTAATATCCTTACTTCAAAATCTTGTTTCCCTCCTCACACTCAATCCATGAATCAATAACGACTCACATAATCATTTTACTTAGAAGTCCTATGAATCATTCCATGAACTAATTTTTTAACCTATTATTTTATCATACAATTAATATTGCAGAAAAACATAATTCATTCATATCGATCTCTATGAGTACTAAGACCTCAAAGGTTCTGATCCTCCAAAATAACATTACGCATGGTTACAAATATCCAACTAATGGTTAACCATGATTACAATCATTTAAATCCGCAAGTAGTCATTTAGAATACGAAAACATAAATAGTGAATCCAAAGTCTAAAGCTCCTAAAGCTCCCGACCTAGCATACTCCATTCTTCTATTTACCTGCAATGGGATTATCAATGACAAAAGTACAAAACACACAAAGGAGTAAGTCATTAATTCAATAAACGTCATTATAAGATAATCCACATTAGAAAAAAGGTTAGTAAACCATTTTCGAAATTCATTTTGTCTTGCTGCATAACTTGAGCCAAAGTCGCTACACCCCTCAGGGTTAGCTAAAAGCAGATTCTCATCCTTTTTACCAATAAAACACGCCTCATAAACTCGGGCCGAAGTGTTGCTACATAAACTCAAGCCAAAGTCGCTACACCCCTTTGGATTAGCTAAAAAAACAATTTCTCATCTCTTTTGTAAGAAAACATACCGCGTAAACTCGGGCCGAAGTGTTGCTTCATAAACTCGAGCCGAAGTCGCTACACCCCTTAGGGTTAGCTAAAAACAATTTCTCATCTCTTTTGTAAGAAAACATGCCACGTAAACTCGGGCCGAAGTGTTGCTTCATAAACTCGAGCCGAAGTCGCTACACCCCTTAGGGTTAGCTAAAAACAATTTCTCATCTCTTTTGTAAGAAAACATGCCGCGTAAACTCGGGCCGAAGTGTTGCTTCATAAACTCGAGCCGAAGTGTTGCCTCATAAACTCGGGCCGAAGTGTTGCCTCATAAACTCGGGCCGAAGTGTTGCCTCATAAACTCGGGCCGAAGTGTTGCCTCATAAACTCGGGCCGAAGTCGCTAACCATTTCTGGTCGGCTAAAAATATATTTTTCCTTCCATCGATTTGCCACGTAAATCCACATTATCTTTAGTATAAACATTCCATATCTGTTTATACTAAATACGTGATTTACAATATAATTATTGCATAGCCAGGAAACACACACCTTTTCCATCTTCCGTAAATCTACGCCTACTTTAGTATAAACACACCCATATATGTTCATACTAAATGCGTAATTTACAACTCGATCATTTCATAACCAGAAAATACCCACATTTTCCTTTTCCGTAAATCTATGCCTTCTTTAATATAAACAAACTCATATATGTTTATACTAAATGCGTAGTTTACAACTTAGTCTTTGCATAACCAGAAAATACACATTTTCTATTTCAAATGCAACATTAAAGACTTATCCTTACCTCGGTGAATATTGGGGTTCGGTTTGTGAGTAACTTTACCAGTTTCCTCCACGATCTCCTCCAACCTTAGGATCTCTTTTCATTCCCACCAATAATAACAATGTCAGTCATTTATTCAAAATAATACATAACGACTCATATTTCATCATCAAACATACAAGGGATTCACATATTTTCAACATCCCCAAACTACTTCAATACAAGTTTCCAAACATCTAAACACACATGCTTATCTCATATATCAACATTAAATCACAAACTCATCATTCACATCTAACATCCCATCTATTTCTCTTTTTATTCATATTCTCATTTTGGGGTTTTTGGGGTTTTCATGAACAACCCACAAAACATTTCCATTCATCAAATACCAACTCTAAACCAAGAGTTTACAAGAGAAAAACATCCTAAAACGAACCATAACTCTAAAGGATGAGTTTCCATGGTTTCTCATATTTTGAAAATACATCTAACATACCCAAAACAAGTTAGAGAGGAAGAAGAAGAGTTAGAAACAAGAGGTTTACCTCTTATCAAGCTCTAAGATGAGTTCTAAGGCTCCTCGCTCTTGAAAAGCTCCCTTCTCTCTCTTCTCTTCAAGTTCTAACCCTAAAATGTGTTTGGGGTTTCTATTTTTAAAGAGCAGTCGTCGGGTTCTCGCTCAAGCGAGCCCATTCTCGCTCAAGCGAGAATCTCACAGTGAGCAATTCTCGCTCAGCGAATAAATGTAATCGATTACAATATGGTGTAATCGATTACATAAGTTAAAAATGCACATATCTGATGCTTTTAATATGTTGTAATCGATTACGAGTATTGTGTAATCGATTACATCATGTAAAATACACAGGTCTGATTAGTTTATCATCATGTAATCGATTACCAGGATTGCGTAATTGATTACACTGTTTTTTTTTAAACACTAGGACAAATAAACATCTTCGCAAACAAGTCATCAACTTTCTTTTTCTATTCAGCCAGTTCTAACGGTGCCATCCTATAAGGAGCTATAGAGATGGGTCCTGTTCCAAGCACCAAATCAATAGAGAATTCAACTTCTCTTACTGGAGACAATTCCGGAATATCACCAGGAAATACCTCAGGAAATTTACGAACTATAGGAATTTCCTCAACTCTGGGTTTCTCGATACCCTCTAGGGATGCCAACAAAACAAACACGGCTCCTCCCTCCTTAAAGGACGTCCTGACTTCCTTCGCCGACAACGGCTTCATAAAATTAGCCTCCTCAAAAATCTCCTCCAGCTCTCCGAACACAACGGTCTTATCAGCACAATTAAGCATCACATGATTTGCCGAAAACCAGTCCATCCCCAGAATTAGATCTAACTGGGACAGTGGTTAGAAGATTAAATCCACGGTAAATGTCCTACCATTTACCACTACCGGACATTGAGACACAACTGTCGACACCACCACAGGCAAATTAGTTGGGGTCTCGAAAGGCAACGACTCTGTTTGCAATATTAGTCTATCCACACATTCAATAGATACAAAGGAGTGTGTCGCTCCCGAATCAAATAACACTAAAAGAGGAATACATGATACCATGCGATTACCTTTTATCAGGCAATCTACATCCGCTGCCTCAGCACCACTCATGGTCAACACTCGGCCGGTGGATCGAGGTCGTTCAGCTCTCACAGCATTCACACTTTGCCGTAACTTAGGACAATATCTGTTGATATGCCCAACCTCCTTGCAGTGAAAGCAGCTAAATGTCGTCCCGGGGCACTCATCACCAACATGAAGTCGACCACATTTGTTGCATAATGATGGAGAGTTCAACTGTGACCCTTCCGCATTTACATGAGTCCTCGGGCCATGCGAAGTATACCCCCGACTACCAGTTGGTGGAGAGTAAGTTCCTCTTGAATTACCTTGCCCTTCCCCTTTCCGTGCGCAAAATTCATTTGAGGACCAAAGTTCTTGGAAGGAATCACTTTAGGTGTCGCTGCCTCATCGGCTGCCAAGTCATCCTCATACATCCTACACTTGTTCACCAAGGTAGGAAAATCAGCAAATTCTTGGTGCCCAAACATGCTCTTCAACTTGGGCTTCAAACCCGATTCAAACTTAGAGCACTTGGACCTCCCATCCACCTCAAATTCGGAGTAGGGACAAAACCGGGCCAATTCTTCAAACTTGGCTGCATAATCCCCAACCAACATGTTTCCCTGCTCCAACTTCAAAAATTCCATTTCCTTCTTCCTCCTCAGATTAGCAGGAAAGTACTTATGAAGGAATTTCTCCTTGAATGTAACCCAGGAGATCAATTGCCCTTCCACTTCCCTTTGGAGCCGAGTAAATTCCCACCAGTTTTCGGCCTCCTTCACTAGCATATAAGTGGCATATGCCAACTTCTGAGCCTCCGAACAGCTCATGACTCTGAAGATCCTCTCCACTCCTTGGATCAACTCAATGGCAGCATCAGGAGCAAATCCCCTGTGGAACTGACAGGGGTTCCTCCTGCAGAATTCATCTAAACATCAGTACTCTACCGGTCTGGGTGGAACTAGTGGTTGCGAACTCGGACTTGGTGTCGGATTCTGGTTCAGGTTATGCAAGTTCTCATTGACTTGTTGTAATTCCGCCACCATCTGAGCCAACAGATCGTTCGAAACATTCTGACTAGCTCCTCTTCCTCTTCCTCTTCCTGCCATTTCTCAACCTACACTCATTGATGGCCAGCACACAAATCTAACTCACATAAGTTTGGTTATCACAGAGTCTCATAGCACATTACATGTCACTACACCAAGGGTACATGCTTTAAACTGTCAATTCAAATAATTTCAACTAGTTAAATCATAAACATGTTACAAAGAAACAAGTAAGGCCATACCTAGGACGCAAAATTAACTATTCTCTGATACCATATTGGAAGGACCCAAATTCTACCCTTGAAATTTTTTCCTTATTTTATTCCATTTTCATGCATTTCCCCATAACTTTTAAATACAATTTCAACAACCTTATTTTCAATCCCATTTTCCTTTTCATACTCATTTCATAAGTCAAAACCGACATACATATTCGTTTAACAGAAAATCATAATTCATTAATGCATCCCGGTAACTACCACATACAACTAGCTATGGGATTCCAAAATACCCATAGCTACAAATATCCAGAGTTACAAATATTCATATCTACCAACATGTACAAATATCGTGTACATGATTGCAAATATTCAGTTCAAAAACACCATCAGTTAGATTACAAAACAATGAAGATAAGGACATTCAAAAATTAAAAGGATCTAAGTCCCTAAGTGAGACATCCTTGAATCTTCCACCTACATGCAATGGGATTAACATTGACAATTCACAAAAAAAAACAAAGGAGTAAGTCATTAACTCAATAACTGCCAATATACATTAATCCACATTTTAATAAGGTTAAGTAAACAATTTAGATTTAAATACACTTAAAACTATTTTCATCTTTTCTACTTTTTGAAAATCATGCTAGATACCTTGAGCCAAAGTTTACTACATCGCTTGAACCAAAGCGTGCTACATCGCTTGAGGCAAAGCTTGCTACATCGCTTGAGCCAAATCTTGCTACATCACTTGAGCCAAAGCTTGCTACATCGCTTGAGCCAAAGCTTGCTACATCGCTTGACCCAAAGCTTGCTACATCGCTTGAGCCAAAGCTTGCTACATCGTTTGAGCCAAAACTTACTACATCGCTTGAGCCAAAGCTTGCTACATTGCTTGAGCCAAAGCTTACTACATCGCTTGAGCCAAAGCTTGGTATATCACTTGAGCCAAAGCTTGCTACATTACTCGAGCCAAAGCTTGCTACATAATATGAGCCAAAGTCGCTATACCATTCGGTTAGCTAAAATGTACTTTTCAAAAAAAATCATGGTACATAATTTGAGCCAAAGTTTGCTACATTGCTTGAGCCAAAGCTTGCTACATCACTTAAGCCAAAGTTTGCTACATCACTTGTGACAAAGTTTGCTACATCACTTGAGCCAAAGTTTGCTACATAACTTGAGCCAAACTGTGCAACATAACTTGAGCCAAAGTCGCTAACCAATCATGGTCAGCTAAAAACGAGTTTTCTTTTCATTGATTCACCACCAATTCATCTCATATCACAATAAACACAAGGTATCTCATTGTTTCATCACCATAAAATAACCCACAACACCTTCATTGTCACAAACATACCCATATATGTTCATAACAATAAAGCGACTCACAACTTACTCATTTTCATAAACATACTCATCGCCACTTTTAACAAATCAACAACTCATCAAACAATCATTGTTACATATACACTCATATAAGTTTATAACAATTAACAACTCACACACAATCATTATCGAACAACATAACCATTTCTACTTTTGCCATTAAACAACACATCTCACAATCCTTTATTACAAACACACCCATAAATGTTTATAACAAATTAACCATCCATAACACACCATTATCATAAACAAACCACACATATCCTTATTACAAACATACCCATATATGTTCATAACAGATTAACGTTTGAACCATCTTTCATGACGGTGTATTACCATAAATGAGCATATTGTGTTTTACTTAAATAAACTGTTTTCCCGCACATATATCTCAACTTTTATGGCTAATAAATCCTCATGTAAAATAAAGACTCTCACATGGACCACAAACACCCAAGAGAGTTTCTATCCGTTAACATACTCCGATTCTTGAGGGAAATCGGAGAAGATGACTCTAATGAAATACTCTAAGACCACATTGGTCTTCTCCCTCACCTTAGGTTGCGTAAGCTCCATTGCTCCGCAAAAGAGCCACATCTCCCTTCATCTTCTCCAATCTCCATTGTTCCATTTTTCACCTCCAAGATTTCCCAAATGTGCAACCAAGAAGTAATAGAAAGATGTTTTGATGTTTAGTGGAGAGGAGAATGGTTCATTTGGGTGGAGCCGCCGTTGGGAGAGAAAGGAGAGAAAAGAAAATGAATTAAAGTGCATAACGTATTTGAGTTTTTACACATGAAAATATGTTGTTAATCGATTACAGCTTAGTTTAATCGATTAATCTAACTGTTTGCACAGTTTAATCGATTACAGCAAAGGTTAATCGATTAATCTAACAGTTTTGTACAGTTTAATCGATTAAGGCTGCCGTTAATCGATTAACTGGGCTACAAAATCAATTCTTTATAAACTGCGTTTTTCAGATTTGATCTCATAAGTTGCATGTTAAATTTTTAGAGAGTTAGAGCATTTTTCGTGTTAATTGTTGCATCTAGTTGTAAATGCATATGTGAGTTTAGAAAAGAGAGAATTATATGCTTTAGGATTGAGTGCATTACATGATACATTTCTCATCTTTTCATATCACATGTTCTTGCATTTTATTGATGATTCTTGATTAGATGTTTACATTCTATGCATTCTGTTTTTCAAACTAATACATTGTCATATTGCATGAGTTTGTATTAGGTGATTAGAGTAAAGTCTTATCTTGTTAGATATAAGCCTTGTAATAGCTTAAGTTTACTCTATTTCGTTTTGATTGAAAAATTGTTGTAATATTGGGAATCTCGAGGTGTCGTATCGCCAAGAGATTGAGTGTATCTTCACTGAGTGTTAGACTTAGGGATAAGGAAAGAACAGAGGTTCTTGGCTGGGGCTACGCCGAAAGAAAGGTTTTCTTTGTCGGTAGGAAGGGAGTCAAACCATAGAATAGGATCTTTATTATCTTGTAAGTGTCTAAGTGTTGTAATTGGATGATGTGTATGTAATAACATTGATTCAATTATAGTGAAGAAAAATCTCCCAAATCAGCCGGGAGGCCTGGATGTAGTTTGCGGTGGACAAGCAAACGAACCAGGATAAAATTCGTGTTGCAGGATTTTTCTATCCCTCTCTCTTTATTGCATTTGATCGATTAATTTGTATAGTAGATTTAATTGATAATTTGATTCTGTGCTATACTGATTATACTCTGATAAATCTGTAAGCTCTGTATATTCGCGTTGTTATCGATTAATTGTCGTGCAAGTAATCGTGTCTGCATTAGCTTACTGTCTCTGTTTAATCGATTAAATCAAGTGTGTTAATCGATTACATTCATTCTGTTAATCGATTAAGTGGACTGTGTTGATTGTGTTAATCGATTACCCTGTTCTGTTAATCGATTAGTTAGGTGTATTTCAACATTAAGTGTTGTTTTTCGAAAAGCGGATATTCTAACTGCTACACCTATTCAACCCCCCCCCCCCCCCCCCCCCCCCCTTCTAGGTGTATTGTAACCACTGATACCTAACAAGGATAACTAGGACAACTAAGAGAAAATTATCACAACCGAAATAAATATTCTAAAGTATTCAACAAGAACAATAGATCTCCCCGATCTATCAAGATAACAATCGTTCAAAACGATCAACACATATAGTGAGATTCACGATAACACCTTCGAATTCGAAAGACAGTGAGAATCAATACCCATCATTTACCACGATGCATTAGATTGCATCCATCATGCAAAAGCTAGATCAACATCCACTCGAAGGAAATAGCGTCATTTCATTTCATACATGAGAAATAGTCACAATTAATTCAAAATTCTCAATAACATTTCAAACTTGTACTCGCTACAACACAGAAACATGGTAGTCATCCGACAAGTAGCATTTAGACAAACAAGATTTTTGGAGTCCTTCGAGTAGAAAATAGAATTACCAAGTAATTATCCAATTTAATCAAACATTTCTAGCACAAACGGATGCGGTAGAAGAAGATTCACTAGTTAATCACCTCAACTAGACGTACAAGGTAGTAGGCCCACTCAAATCACACACTTTATTATCAATGACCATTTGCAAATTTACAGACATTCAATCCAATAACATACGTTAGATATGGATACCCCAATTACACTTGCAAATATACATTTAGTACTCAAATTTGCATCACGTCTAGAAACACATGGTCATAATCGCATCACCAAGTTTTTAACAACAACAAATTCGTTCAAGATACCATTGTTAAAAATTTGGATCTTCAGCAAGGGAACTTAATTAATGCTTAGCCAAATGCTAAACTTCACCCAAAATGATTTTCGAAAATACATTAGATGAAAGATTCATGACAATCACTTCGTGAAAGCACCATTTTCAAAAGGCTAGTTAGTTATGGAGTTACATTTCATCCAGGACATGAGAGTCCCCACAGTCCATTTACAGAAACATACTTATGCCATAAGATTGCAATTATGCATAACAATTACTGACACACATGAAACAGAAACAAGTTTTTTAAGCACAATATCAAAGCAGTTAATTTGTGTTCATTACCACTATATCGTGCATTGCAAATATTCAACTACAAAAGGTCAATCACCATAGACCAAAAGTTTCATGTACAAAAATCAGGATGACTTCTCTATTCTCAATACCACTTTCCACATAAGCATAGAACAAAATTTTGTTTATCCATTAACCCGCTAAAACTTAAGCAACACAACATCCATGTTCATCATCAAGGTTCAGATTTATGCACATATAAGAAATCACTGGCGTAATGATAATTTGTTACCTTAACTTTATTATGCCCATTTTATTTTTCATACCGGTTGGCTTTTAGTTTCCAAAGGTTTAGAGAGTCACTTCAAGTTTAAACATATAAGGAATTCCCACCTTTATGCAAACACACTCATCACAATGACATTTAAGTACTTCACCCACTTCATTCATTACTTTGAACCATGAGTTTTACCTTTTAGTATAATCATACAAACTAATGCAAACAAGAAAGTCAAACTTTCAGCAACTCTTAAAAACAAAGATATCAGACTTAGTCTTTTCAAAACACACTAGGTATCTTTCATTTAATTTCCTCGTTAACACAATATTTTTTTCTAAAACCATTTATGCTCAACACCTTCCATACAACATATCCATCTACATGTTCACGTGAATCATTACCTTACTATTCAAGTCATTACCGTAACAATTAACATATCACTTCTAGAATTCACACATCATAGAACAAATTATCGGATATTAACAATTAATCTCCATGGAATATTTCCCCTTTGTCATATAGAACATGTTACACACAAATTCCTCATTTCATTCAACTTTCTAAACTTTCATGCATGATAAGCAAACTTGTAGGCAGGAATTAGTCAAGATGTACATGTTCATTTCCAAGCAAAAGAAACAAATACTTGTTAGTGGACTTTTACATAGTAAACGGCTTGGTTACATGTCATGAAATAAAATGTAGATATTTAGCCACCGAGTCTAATAATCGGTTAATCGCTACATCATGTTTATTTGTTTTAATCCTGAGGAATGGCACGATAATTACCAACATACATTAACTAGGAACATGTAGGAAATCACATAACATAACATACAACTTTTCATGTTATAGATTATCCTACTATTAGCAAAAGCTAACATTCTCCTATTTATCAAAATCATCCATCAAATAAAAATCCAATTTTTCAAGACAAAAGATATAGTTCTTTCAAAGTCTTATTCTCTCAACATGCTAACAAGATCTTTAATTCTCATTCATATGTCACAACGGACGAGTATTACCTTAATCTTGTTCAACTAGAGCCATAGAGACATATAAGCAAACATCCAAGAAAACCAATTTAATCATTCCTCTTCAATTATCTTAATCTTAGTGATAAAAGAAAATTCACATCAAGAGGTTGATCAAAGCTCAAACAAGAGATCCACCACTAGGAACTCTCAACAAATAAATCTCACACCAAGAAATCCAACCGGAAAATCACAATCACAAACTCCCCATAAACAATTCCAACAAGATGTTCACAACCAGAAACTTCCAGCAAGAGTTTCACCAGAGAATCCCCAACAAGGGTCTCACACAATAAATCCAACAACATGTCCATACCAGGGAATTCAACAAGTGTTTTACGACAAGAAATCTTCTACAAAATTCACAACAAGGAAGTTTCAACAAGCACTTCATCAATAACTCACAACAAGACATCCAACGATAAGTTCACAACCAGACGCTTACCGCAAGGAATTTAACAATCATCTTTCACATCAGCAGTTGTCACATAGTTAACAAATTATTAGAATAAATCAAGCAGTTAGCTCACAAAAATTTCACAAAGAAGCACGTAAGGCCATATCCTAGGCCGTAGAGTTGACATATGCTCTGATACCATATTGTAAGGACCCGATTTTCATAACCCAAAAATTCATTTTTAAAACTTTAAAACTATATTCACGGAAAGGAAGTGATTACTTTTGAAAGGCGTTGCTTGAAACTATTTGGAGAACGAGTGAATACAAATATTAATCCCATTCATAATTCAAAATGCGGAAATACTCCAAGTACATATTTCTTTTAAAGCATGCGATTACACTTCCTTTCAAATACATAATCTATACAATAACCCTTTCTCAAAAGTACTTTGAATACAAACATTATATCAACTTCATTATACACTTAGGAGGAGTTCCATTTTACAAATTAGATAATCCAACATAGTTCTCATATTATAAACATTTATCATATAACATATCAATTACATAAAACCCTACTCTACCATGTACTCTTCTCCGCAAGCGTCCAACGCACTACTGCCACAACCTGAACTCAAATACACAACACATACAAGAAGAGACAGAGGGAGTAAGAACCTACTACGGTCACCGTAGCGTGGAATCACATAGAGTAATAACATTGAAGTATTAAACCTATACAATGTTTAACATCAATCGTATTAAACATATATCAATCAACACATTATACCACATAATGTTCATATAACCAATTAGCATGATTATCGTCACTCACTTAGGCAATTCATCCCAAATCATTACAACTTGCCATATGATAGTCACTCCTTCATTTAGCACCTATTACAACTTACTTATATGATTTACCCAATTCAACCTTCATCATAAATCATCATACATATATATCCACAAAAAAATGCTACATAACTTGAGCCAAAGTTTGCTACATTGCTTGTGGCAAAGCTTGCTACATTGCTTGAGCAAAAGCTTGCTACATCACTTGAGCCAAAGCTTGCTACATCGCTTGAGCCGAAGCTTGCTACATCGCTTGAGCCGAAGCTTGCAACATCGCTTGAGCCGAAGCTTGCTACATCGCTTGAGCCGAAGCTTGCTACATCGCTTGAGCCGAAGCTTGCAACATCGCTTGAGCCCAAGCTTGCTACATCGCTTGAGCCAAAGCTTGCTACAAAGATTGAGCCAAAGCTTGCTACATAACTTGAGCCAAAGTTGCTATACCATTCGGTTAGCTAAAATATACTTTCTTTTTGAAAATCATGCTACATAACTTGAGCCAAAGTTTTCTACATTGCTTGAGCCAAAGATTGCTACATCACTTGAGCCAAAGTTTGCTACATCACTTGAGCCAAAGTTTGCTACATCACTAGAGCCAAAGTTTGCTACTGGGAAGATGATCTGGCTCCTTGACCGAGGCTGGGTTTTGATGAAGACAAATGCACATCACCAAAAGAAAGAAGAAAATCTATTGAAGATCAAAGCCTTAAAGCACTTGAAGTATATTTTATTTATAAGAGTCTTAGTCTTTTAGTAGCATATATTTCAAACTCATAAGAAATCACAATGCCTTAAGAATAAAGATCTTAATCTAGGTTAATATAAGGGTTCCTAAGAAAAACCAAGTTATTTTTGAAAAGTTGGGAAAAAGCAAAAATAACTAGGGTAATCGATTACCCTGTAGTAGTAATCGATTACCACTTACTGTTGAAAGTTAAAATCCAAAATTTAATTGCTGTAATCGATTATCAGGGTAAGTAATCGATTACCATAACTCTCGGCATTTTTGGGAAATGAAATTTCAACTAGGGTAATCGATTACCCTATGGAAGTAATCGATTACCACTAGCCGTTAAGCAACTTTGGATTTGAAATTTCAACTGAGGTAATCGATTACCTCATATTGGTAATCGATTACCACAAGCAAAAAATCGTCAGTATTAGTTGTTTTTCAACTGGTAATCGATTACCACGGATAAGTAATCGATTACCACATATTGTTACTGCGAAAATCTGATTTTGAAATTGAACCATTGTGTTCCAACTTGGTTCAACTTTTCCCAAACGACTTATACCTTTTGAAAGTGATTCTAAACACCTTTTGGAACTCTATATAAACCTTGTAGGATCTCAGAATTACAACATAACTTTTATACTCAAAAATCCAAGTTCTTGATACAAATTTCTGAGTTTTTATTCAAGAACACTTTGAAATTTTCAGAAAAACTTTCATATTCTTTGGAATTCTGAAAACTTCATAAGGCATTAAGATACATTGTGAGTTTGTCATTAAGCCATTTATTATATTCATACTTGTACTCAAGTAATCACCATAGGGTTTGGTGAGGCATTGTAAAACAAGTATAATGGTGTACTATCTTGTTGAAGTGAGTGAGTGATACAACTTAGGGGGAGTCTAGGTGTGACTTTCTTGTTGTAACACCCCGAATTTTGGTCTTTAAAAATTAGAGTATCAGTCCTGGAAGTCTCGCTTGAGCGAGAGATTCTCGCCTGAGCGAAAAAGGATCACCTGGGAGGGTGAAATCCTGGGCTATACTGGAGGATTCTCGCCTGAGCGAGAGTTGTCTCGCCTCGGCAAGAAATGGCAATTTTGGGCAGTGCAATCGATTACACAGTCCTGGTAATCTATTACATGCTGATAAAAGCATCAGATATTTGTATTTTGCATGGTGTAATCGATTACAAAGTCCTGGTAATAGATTACATGCTGATAAAAGCATCAGATATTTATATTTTGCATGATGTAATCGATTACACAGTCCTGGTAATCGATTACATTCTGATAAAAGCATCAGATATTTGTATTTTGCATGATGTAATCGATTACACAGTCCTGGTAATCGATTACATGCTGATAAAAGCATCAGATATGTGTATTTTACATGATGTAATCGATTACACTACACTCGTAATGGATTACAACATATTAAAAGCATCAGATATGTGCATTTTTAACTGATGTAATCGATTACAGCATATGGTAATCGATTACATTTATTCATTGAGCGAGAATTGCTCACTGTGAGACTCTCGCTTGAGTGAGAATGGGCTCGCTTGAGCGAGAACCCGACGAATGCTCTTTAAAAATAGAAACCCCAAACACATTTTAGGGTTAGAACTTGAAGAGAAGAGAGAGAAGGGAGCTTTTCAAGAGCAAGGAGCCTTAGGACTCATCTTAGAGCTTGAGAAGAGGTAAACCTCTTGTTTCTAACTCTTCTTCTTCCTCTCTAACTTGTTTTGGGTATGTTGGATCTATTTTCAAAACATGAGAAACCATGAAAACTCATCATTTAGAGTTATGGTTCGTTTTATGTTGTTTTTTTCTTGTAAACTCTTGATTTAGAGTTGATATTGTATGAATGGAAAAGGTTTTGTGGGTTACACATGAAAACCCCAAAAACCCCTAATATGAGAATATGGGTATAAAGAGAAAGAGATGAAATGTTAGATGTGGAGGATGAGTTTGTGCTTGAATGTTGATATATGAGATAAACTTGAATGTTTAGATGTTTGAAAACTTATATTGAAGTAGTTTTAGAGATCTGGAATATATATGAACCCCTTATATTTTAATGATAAAATACGAGTTATTTATGTGTTATTTTGAATAAATGACTGACATTGTTGTTATTGGTGGAAACGAGGAAAGATCCTAAAGTTGGAGGAAATCGCGGAGGAGACTTTTAAAGTTACTCGGAACCGATTCCCAACACTCACCAAGGTAAGGATAAGTCTTTAATTTATGCATTATGTGGAAAATGCGTGGACTTTCTGTTATGGATGATGGATAAAATATGAACCACTTAATCATTATGAACATATATGGGTATGTTGATAATGGTTAGAAGTGAGTTTAAGGTTTACAATCTATTTGGGGGAGTACCAAAGAAAATATGACTCAAAACGAATTCAATCTATTTGGGGGAGTACCAAAGAAAATATGACTCAAAACGAATTCAATCTATTTGGGGGAGTACCAAAGAAAATATGACTCAAAACGAATTCAATCTATTTGGGGGAGTACCAAAGAAAATATGACTCAAAACGAATTCAATCTATTTGGGGGAGTACCAAAGAAAATATGACTCAAAACGAATTCAATCTATTTGGGGAGTACCAAAGAAAATATGACTCAAAACGAATTCAATCTATTTGGGGGAGTACCAAAGAAAATATGACTCAAAACGAATTCAATCTATTTGGGGGAGTACCAAAGAAAATATGACTCAAAACGAATTCAATCTATTTGGGGGAGTACCAAAGAAAATATGACTCAAAATGAATTTAATCTATTTGGGGGAGTACCAAAGAAAATATGACTCAAAATGAATTCATTCTTATTGGGGGAGTACCAAAGAAAATATGACTCAAAAGTAATGAAAGTCATATGCATGCTATAGGATATATAGTATGGGATATATATTCTATAGGGTTGATATGAATAACATGGAAATGAGAGAATGAATATATGAGTGTTTCATTTAAGTGCTTGTGGTTATAATTTATATCCTTGCTTAATTGTATTTTTGAAATGTGGATTATCATGCAATGTTAGTTTTGAACTAATGACTAACTCCCTTTTGTTTTGTGTGTTGTTTATGATAATCCCATTGTAGGTAAATGAAGAATTTTGAGGAGGAAGCTCACTTAGGGAGATTTTGTGTTTATCAATTTGTTCGCCTTTGTTGCTACTTGACATTATAGTTGAATTAATGACATTTTCAGATAAATGTAATCTGATTAGGATAATACGGAGATTTGTAGTTATGGACTTTATAACTCCGGAAAACCCATAACTGGTTGTATGTGGTAAATGCTATTTGAATGAATTATGTTTTTCTGCAACATAAATTTGTATGATAAGATAATAGGGTAAAGAGTATTTTCAAAGAGTGATACTTGAGAGTTTTCAATGAAGGTGACGACTGTATGTAAGAAAGGATTAAAATAAATGAAAAATTTTCAAGGGTATAAAATCGGGTCGTTACACTTGTAAGTTAAACTCATTCAATAGTGGAAATCTCTTGTGGTTTTCAAGATGACTGGACGTAGCCTTCGGTGGTAGAAGGTGAACCAGTATAATTTTCTGGTGTGATTTTTCTCATCCTTACACTTTTTTTTTATGCACTTCTTCTTCTTCTACTAAACTTTCTTCCACTACAACTCTGTTAATTTGTTCTTAAGTAGAAAAAGCTGAAAAGTTCCTAGTGATTTTTTTTTTAAAAACAACTAATTCACCCAACCCCCCCCCCCCCCCCCCCCCCCCCCCCGCTCTTAGTTGGCCATCTATTCCTCCCAATTTGCATCAGAGCTAGTTTGGGTAAATTATTCCCTGATCCTATAAGTTATGGCCTCTAGTAGATCAGTTCTAGGAGAAGGTTCCAACATCAACCGTCCTCCATGTTTTGACGGTGAAAACTATGTCTTTTGGAAGATCAGAATGAAAATTTTCATTCAATCTCAAGACTTGGATATTTGGGATGCCATTGAAAATGGCTCCTTTATACCAAGTCATCTTGTCAATAAAGTTTTCACTATCAAACAAAGAACTGCTTGGGATAATGAGGACAAGAGGAAAGTCCAATTTGACCTTAAGGCTAAAAACATTCTTACCTCTGCCTTAGGCATGGACGAGTTCTTTAGAGTGTCCAATTGTCAAAATGCAAAAGAAATGTGGAACACATTAGAGACCATTCATGAGGGAACCGAGGAAGTGAAAAGGTCTAGATTGAATACTCTTTCACAAGAGTATGAAATGTTTAAAATGAAACCTGGTGAGAAAATTCTAGACTTACAAAAGAGATTCACTCATCTTACCAATCACTTGATAGCACTTGGGAAAATTCTTTCTACAAGTGATCTTAACTTAAAAGTTCTAAGATCACTCGCAAGAGCATGGCAGCCCAAAGTTACTGTCATCTCCGAAAAGAAAAGCCTTTCAAAAATGTCATTAGCTGCACTATTTGGAAAGTTACAAGAACATGAACTTGAACTTAGCCAACTAGAGCAACATGAGGAGAATGAGAAAAAGAGAAAAACAATTTCTCTAAACACTCAAGTAGAGTCTTTTGATAACAAAAACTTTGATAAAGATATGTCCGATGACATGAATCTTTTGGTCAAAAAGTTCAGCAAATTCTTGAGAAGAAATATGGGTACAAGATCTAGTCTATCAAAGAAATTTGCAAAGAACAATGATGCTTCAACATCTAGTCAAAACTTTATTTGTTTTGAATGTGGTAAACCTGGCCACATTAAGGTTGATTGCCCTACACTACAAAAGAAGAACTCAATCAAAGGAAAGATGGACAAGAAATCAAAAATAGCATATATTTCTTGGGAAGACAACGATGTAAGTTATGATTCTGATTCAGACCATGAAGAACAAGCACATCTCTCTCTAATGGCCTCCCATCATTCCGCTGACGAAAATGAGGAATGCTTGAAAGCCGGAAATGAACTGTGGTATCTTGATAGCGGCTGCTCAAAGCACATGACGGGTGACAAAAGCAAATTCTCATGTCTAACTCCAAGAGACAAAGGATTTGTCACCTATGGAGATAACAATAGAGGTAAAATTCTTGGAGTTGGTAGAATAGGAAAACCACCACACACTACTATTGATGGAGTCTTTTATGTTGAAGGACTCAAACACAATCTCTTAAGTATTAGTCAACTTTGTGATAAGGGTTTTAGTGTGGTTTTCAAATCTGATTCATGCATTATAAAAGATAAGTTAACACATGAAGCTAAACTTAGAGGAAATAAGATAAATAATATCTATATGATTTCCTTAGAAGATATTTCCTCTAAAGTTAAATGCTTAATAGTGAACAATAATGATGCATGAATTTGGCATAGAAGATTTGCTCATATTCACATGAATCATTTAAATAAACTAGTTGTTGGTTTACCAAAAATGAAATTTATCAAAGATAGAAAATGTGATGCATGTGAAAAGAGCAAACTTAAGAAAGTTTCTTTCAAACCAAAACTTATAGTTTCTACTAGTAGACCATTACAATTAATTCATATGGATTTATTTGGTCCTACTAGTACTAAAAGTTTTGGAGGAAACTACAATGCCTTAGTAATAGTTGATGATTTTTCCAAATTTACATGGACACTATTTCTTGTTCACAAAAGTGAAGCTTTTCATGCATTTAGAAAGTATGCTAAGCAAGTCCAAAATGAGAAATCTGTAAAAATCTCCTCTATTCGAAGTGATCATGGGGGAGAGTTTCAAAATGCTCTGTTTGAAGAATATTGTGATAAACATGGTATCTTACATAACTTTTCAGGACCAAGAACACCTCAACAAAATGGTGTTGCTGAAAGAACAATGCTAAATGAGTCAAATTTGCCTAAATATTTTTGGGCTGATACTGTTAACACTGCTAGTTTTGTTTCAAACAGAATTTTATGGGTGTGTTTGTAATAAGGATTGTGAGATGTGTTGTTTAATGGGAAAAGTAGAAATGGTTATGTTGTGTGATAATGATTTTGTGTGAGTTGTTTATTGTTATAAATATATATGGGTGTGTTTGTAACAATGATTGTGTGATGAGTTGTTGATTTGTTAAAAGTGGAGATGAGTATGTTTATGAAAATGACTAAGTTGTGAGTCGCTTTATTGTTATGAACATATATGGGTGTGTTTGTGATAATGAAGGTGTTGTGGGTTATTTTATGGTGATGAAACAATAAGATACCTTGTGTTTGTTGTGTTATGAGATGAATTGGTGGTGATTCAATGAAAAGAAAAGACGTTTTTAGCCGACCATGATTGGTTAGCGACTTTGGCTCAAGTTATGTAGCAAGCTTTGCCTCAAGCGATGTAGCAAACTTTGGCTCAAGTGATTTAGCAAGCTTTGGCTCAAGCGATGTAGCAAACTTTGGCTCAAGTTATGTAGCATGATTTTCGAAAAGAAAGTATATTTTAGCTAACCGAAATGGTATAGCGACTTTGGCTCAAGTTATGTAGTAAGCTTTGGCTCAAGCGATGTAGGAAGCTTTGGCTCAAGCGATGTAGCTAGCTTTGGCTCACGCGATGTAGCAAGCTTTGGCTGAAGCGATGTAGGAAGCTTTGGATCAGGCGATGTAGCAAGCTTTGGCTCAAGCGATGTAGCAAGCTTTTTCTCAAGCGATGTAGCAAGCTTTGGCTCAAGCGATGTAGCAAGCTTTGGCTCAAGCGATGTATCAAGCTTTGGCTCAAGCGATGTAGCAAGATTTGGCACAAGCAATGTAGAAAACTTTGGCTCAAGTTATGTAGCATGAGTTATAGATATATATGTATATTGAATTATGATGAAGGTTGAATTGGGTATATCATATAAGTAAGTTGTAATAGGTGCTAAATGAAGGAGGGACTATCCTATAGTAAGTTATAATGATTTGGAATGAATTGTCTAAGTGAGAGATGATAATCATGCTAATTGGATATATGATCATTGTGTGCTATAATGTATTGATTGATATATGTTTAATACGATTGATGTTAAACGTTGTTTAGGTTTAAAACTTTAATGTTATTACTCTATGCGATTCCACGCTACGGTCACCGTAGTTGGTTCTTACTCCCTCTGTCTCTTCTTGTATGTGTTGTGTATTTGAGTTCAGGTTCTAGCGGTAGCGCATTGGACGCTTGCGGGAAGAGTACATGATAGGGTAGTTGCTTTATGAAATTATTATTGGGTATGAATAACGTTTGTAATATGAGAACTTTGTTGGTTTAACTCTTTTGTAAAATGGAACTTCTCCTAAAGTGTATAATGAAGTTGATTTAATGTTTGTATTAAAAGTGTTCCTTGAGAAAGGAAGTGTAATGACATACTTTTGAAGTGAGATGTATTTGGAATATTTATGCCTTGTGAATTATAAATGGAACTAATATTTGTATTCATTCAAGTTTCCAAACTGTTCAAGTAATGTCTTTCAAATGTAATCACTTCACTTTCATGAAGAAGGTTTTAAAAAAAAAAAAATTCTGGATTACGAAAATCGAGTCCTTACACTAGACATCGAGACACAACCGTCGACACCACCACAGGCACACTAGTTGGGGTGGATATGACCAAGTCGTAAGGCAACGACTCCATGTGCAATTTCAGGCGATTAACGGATTTAATATATACATAGGAGTGTGTCGCTCCCGAATCAAACAACACTAAAAGAGGAATACCTGCCACAAAGCAATTACCTTTGATCAGCCAATCTACATCTGATGCCTCTGCACCACTCATGGTAAACACTCTGCAGGTGGATCGAGGTCGTTCAACCCTCACGACATTCACACTCTGTCGTAACTTAGGACAATACCTCCTGATATGCCCAGCCTCCTTGTAGTGGAAGCAACTAAATGTCGTTCCGGGGCACAAATCACTGACATGAGTTCTGCCGCACTTGTTGCAAAAGGACGGAGACTAACATTATGATCCTCCTGTCTTCGCATGAGGCCTTGGCCCATGCGAACTACTTCCCCGATTTCCAGCAGGTGAGGAGTATGGTTTTTGTTCCTCTTGAAAGACATTACTCTTCCCTTTCCATGACCATAACTCCTTTGTGGCCCAAAGTGCGTCGGGGGATTTGTGCGAGGAGTCACCACCTTATCGGTTGCGAAGTCATCCTCATACATCCTGCACTTGTTTACCAATGTAGCAAAATCTACAATCTCTTGATGCCTGAACATCCTTTTCAACTTGGTGGTTAGCACACAATTCTAACTCACATAATTCAAGTTATCACATAGTCTCATAGTACATTACATGTTACTACACCAACGCTACATGATTTAAATAGTCAACTCACATAATTTCAACTAGTTAAATCAAAAACATGTTACAAACAAGCAAGTAAGGCCATACACTAGGCCGCAAAATTAACTATGCTCTGATACCATATTATAAGGACGACTTTGTGAAGAAAATGAGAACAGTTACTTTTATTGTACCCCTCATGTACTAAAATGTGAGGGATAGATAATAAAAATAACCTAGGCCCTAAAATAATAAAAAAATCAGGATCATTAATTTTTGTTGTTGCCACATGTCAAAATTTGGACCCATTACCGGAAAGTGTCCAAATATCATATACATGCACGAGGTTCCTCTCTAGTACTGGAGAGTCCACTGGTAGATGAGGCTTGCAGCATGTGCAAAAAAAGTTCAACGGTTATGATTTTAAACTATTTTTTCAATTAAAAACATAAAATAAACAAATATTTTTCTCCTTCTACTTCCAATACTGGAGAGGAGTTGTACTCCGTAAAATTGTCTTAGGGTATAATACATAAGAATTCAGTATAAAAGAAATAAATGAAATTTAGAATATGACTACTTAAGTTCCTATATATATGAGATACTTTATCTTTTATATATTTTTAACTTTTTCATTTCAAAATTGCTAATGTTGGTAATTGGTTAGTATATTTCGAATAATTTAGATACTTGTATGAATATTTTGTGAAATACCAAGAGCGAATGATGTTCTTTTACTCACAATGAACATATTTTTTATTGAAGGGTTCTCTTGAAGGAAAAAATATAACAGGGGAAATCTGCAATACCTAGGTGGTATTTGTCAAGAAAGTACAAATAAATAATTATTCTTTTCCACGTAAATGTCGGTTGAACATATTTTTTTGTAAACATATGTTATATTGTCTACAAATTAACCTGTGTTCAACATTTTCTTACCATTCTACACATAGTTTGTAGGGGTCTTTGGTCTTTGGTCATCACTATTCACAATGAAGAACAAATATAAAATTTGAATTCATTGGTTCATGATAATACGAACAAACACCTTGTCATGAAGGAAATATTCACTAGGTAAGTCTTACCTCAGACTTGGATTATATTGTCTTTTAAAACTATTATGTTCTTGCTCTTATGAAAATATATAACTATGGGCTTTCTCTTTTTGAGTTGAGTGCAAATTTACTTAACACAAATTCATTCAAAGGTTACTTCAAACATCCTCAAAGGTATTCATGTAAAAGTATTTGCACAAAGTTCAAGCAATTGTCATATACAACTAAAATGTTCAAAAAATAATATCATTATGTTTTTAACTATAGCACTCTTTTCAAAACAAGTCAAATGATTGCAGCTATTATGTGATATACTCCATGATGCAAATCATTCAGGAATGACAAAAGAACACGGTACTACTGACTTTATGTTAATTCAATTTCTTGATATACATGATGATAACATTACACAAGTTAAGGAAGATTGAGCTAACTATATCCTCAATGTTAGATAGATAAAATAGATGTGAACATCCAAATTTGTCTGACTTATTTAAAAATATTAAATATGAAAAATAATAAAATTGAGAAAACATTTTTTTGATGCCCTGAACCAACTTTTTCTCATTTAACTGTTCGATTCAAAATCAACAGTTATGAAACTTTGGTTACATGTGGTTTTCATTAAAATTCAAAAATATGTTTTAAGATATAACTTAATAAAAACAACATTACAAAACCATTTATCTTGTAACATTAAAAAAGTTTTATAACAAAAAGAGTGTAATTAATATGTATGTACTACAAGTATAAAAATCAATGCATCATCTACCATTCATTTGTATTAATTTTATTTAATAGTCAGTGATGAATAAATAAGAATGGTGGATGACGTAGTTGCAGTGTAAAAATAACTTACACTATCAATTCATATATCTTTTTCTCTAACAAAAAAGCACACTCTTCGTGTCTAAGAATCTTGTTGTGTCCTCTACTCACAAAATAAAAAAGGTGAGCACATCTGTTGTCCCACAAAGTATGTCACTTGCTTGTGATTTGTTGAAAAAATTCATTTAAGTTAAAAACGTATTAATTAAGTATTTTTATGACCAATTACAAACAGTAGGACATGAAGTATTACATGTTTTGGAACAAAAGATGTTTACCCTGAAAAAATGAAACGTCATAAGTGATTAAAATTTGAAAGGTGGTAAGAGAATGAGACGGGACTATAGACAGGAAGATTTTGGGAAGAAAATTAAAATCTCTGCTCTTATTGTACCCTCTAGTAGTGGAATGTGACCGATAGATAATTAAAATAATCTAGGCACTAAAATAATAATTAAATTGGATCATTAAATTTTGTGTTTGCCACATGTCAAAATATGGGTTTAGTAGTGGATTTTTTAGTATTGAAGATAATCACAACCCATGAGGAGGAAAAGTGGTTTATGGGTTTTAATGTTGAGTAAAAGTGAATATGTATGTTTTACAATGCTTGAAATTCCTAATGGAGATGGTTTTGAAAGCCATTGAAATATAAACCTCTTTTATGGTTGAATATGTAGTGTGAGTTGTTTATCTGATATTGTGAATAAATGACTGATTATTGTTGTTGTGTGATGGGAATGAGGAAAGATCCTAAGGTTGGAGAGGTGACGGAGGAACTTGCAAAGTTACCAAAACCAACCCCAACACTCACCAAGGTAAGGATAAGCATTGTACTATAATTCATGAAACACAGATTATGTGTTTACATGTGAATGACTCAATGAGAATAAGGTGTGGAAAGTTAAAAATGTTGAATGTCTTGCCCTAAGTGGTATTGTATTGAATGTCTTTCCCTAAGTGGTATTTTATTGCATGTCTTTCCCTAAGTGGTATTGTAATGAACGTCTTTCCCTAAGTGGTATTGTAATGAATGTCTTGCCCTAAGTGGTATTGTAACGGATGTCTTGCCTTAAGTGTATTGTATTGAATGTCTTGCCCTAAGTGGTATTGCAAATATATATATATATATATATATATATATATATATATATATATATGTGTGTGTGTGTGTGTATAATGTAGTCATGTGGAAGTTAAGGTAGAGTACTGTATGTGAAATATTACAGTGAGTATGGTAATAAGGTTAATATTCAGGAACGTGGAAGAAAGAGCCGACGATCGAGGTAGTATAAGACATTGACTTAAATTGTTTATCTATCTTAATCCTTTCTATTTTATTTACTTGTTTTAATTATAAATATCCAATTGTCTTTCTAACGATTTAAGTACGAATGTCTTACTCCTATATGTTTGTGTTTCTTCTGTCGATGGCCATTGGATTGCAGGTAAAGTAAGTGTGGAGTAGATCGTGGTAGTTGTATGCTGTAGAATTTGTTTGCCCAATCTTGCTATATTTTGTGTAACCATGATGTGTAAACCGGATAACTTGTATGATGAATGTCTGACTAATTTGACTTTAGACTATTTGTTAAATGAGTTGTAATAGTGACCAGTTTGTTGGTAAAAGGACTTAGATGTATGTGGAAGTTAGTTTTTGGATTAAAATAATTGCTATAAACCTTGGAGGAGTATTTATTCATATGATCATTGGTATTTATCTTTGTGAATTAAATTTTCATTTGGATTTCCTGGTGGTAAGAAAGGTGTACGATATATTTAAATGGTAAAATAGTCAGGGAAAGAAATGGAACCATTATAAATTGTAAGTCTTGGGAATACATGTATAATTGGATTGAAAATAAACGAAAAATTCCTATGGTGCAATTTGGGTCTTTACAGTACCCTCTAGTAATGGAATGTGACCAGGAGATTGTAACACCCCGAATTTTAATCTTTAAAATTATAGTATCAGTCCTGGAAGTCTCGCCTGAGAGAGAGTTTTCTCGCCTGGGCGAGAAATGGCAATTTTGGGCACTCTGAAACATTGTAATCGATTACACAATACTGGTAATCGATTACATGCTGATAAACTAATCAGATCTGTGTATTTTACATGATGTAAGCGATTACACTATACTCATAATCGATAACAACATATTAAAAGCATCAGATATGTGCATTTTTCACATTGTAATCGATTACAACATGTTTTGTAATCGATTACATCGAGTTGTTGAGTTTGTATTTTAAATTTTTAACTGATGTAATCGATTACACCATATGGTAATCGATTACACTCATCATTGTGACTATAAAAGTGAAAAAGGGGACCTAGAAACCCTAATCTTCATTTCCTTTCTTCCCCTTTCTCTCCCAACGGTGGCTCCACCCAAATGGACCATTTTTCCCTCCACTAAGCCTCAAAACTCATCAAAACCTTCCTCTTGCTTCATGGTAACATATTTGGAAAAGCTTGGTGGTGAAAAAGCAACAATGGAGGTTGGAGGAGATGAAGGGAGATGTGGCTCTTTTGCGGAGCAACGGAGCTTACGCAACCTAAGGTGAGGGAGAAGACCATTGTGGTCTTAGAGTATTTCATTAGATTCGTCATCTCCGATTTCCCTCAAGAATCGGAGCATATTAACAGATAGAAACTCTCTTTGGAGTTTGTGATCCATGTGAGAGTCTTTATCTTACATGAGGATGTATTAGCCATAAAAGTTGAGATATATGTGTGGGGAAAACCGTTTATTTGAATAAAACTCTATATGCTCATTTATGTTAATATACCATCATTAAAGATGGTTCTAACGTTAATGTGTATATGATGAAGAATATGTTATGCGTGGTTTGTTTATGATAATGGTTATGTTGTGTGATAATGATGGTGTGTGAGATATTTATGGTCATAAGCATAAATGAGTATGTTGTAAGTGGTTGATTGTTATAAACATGTATGGGTGTGTTGTAACAATGAATGTGTGATGAGTTGTGAATGTGTTAAAATGGAATGAGTATGTTTATTAAAATGAGTATGTTGTGAGTAGTTGATTGTTATAAACATGTATGGGTGTGTTGTAACAATGAATGTGTGATGACTTGTGAATATGTTAAAATGGATAAAGGTATGTTTGTGACAATGAAGATGTTGTATGTTATCTATGGTGATAAAATAATGAGATGCCTTGTGTTGACTGTGTATAACATGGATGTGAGTGTAATGTAGAAACTCAACCTGCCCGAGGTGGTATGGGGATTACTCGACCTGCCCGATGGGGTATGGTGATTATTTGTACGATGCAGAATTGTTGAATGAGATCAAGGGTAAATTATTATTGAATGTGAAGGATGTGAAAAGTGTATACTCGGAATGAAAATCATATGCATGCCATAGGATATATATTATGGGATGTATATCCTATAGGGTGAATATGGATAATACGCGATAAGTAAATATGCACACTATAGAACACATATAGTATGGGATGTATGTGTACTATAGGGTGAATATGGATAAAATACGATGAATAAAATACGATGAATAAGTATGCACACTATAGAACACATATAGTATGGGATATATGTGTACTATAGGGTGAATATGGATAAAATGTGATGAATAAGTATGCACACTATAGAACACATATGGTATGGATATATGTGTACTATAGGGTGAATATGGATAATATGTGTTGATTGATATATGCTTATCATGATTGATGTTAGATGTGTGTGGTTTTAATACTTTAATGTTATTACTCCATGTAAATCCACGCTACGGTCACCGTAGTTGGTTCTTACTCCCTCTGTCTTTCCTTGTATGTGTTGTATATTTGGGTTCAGGTTGAGGAGGTAGCGCATTGGACGCTTGCAGAGAAGAGTACATGATAGAGTAGTGGATAATATGTAATTGATATGTTATATGATAAATATTTGTAATATGAAGAACATGTTAAAGTGAAATTCATGTATAAACAACTTTCTTGTAAGTGTATAATGAAGTGGATCTAATGTTTGTATTCAAGGTAAATTTTGAGAAAGTGTAATTGTATAAAGAATGTATTTGAACGGAAGTGTAATGACATGCTTTTGAAATGAAGGGTGTTTGGAATATTTCCGCCTTGCAAATTTATAAACGTATTCACTCAAGTTTTCAAAAGTAATCACTTCACTTTCACGAATAAGGATTTTAAAAGAGAATTTTCGAGTTAAGAAAATCGAGTCCTTACAATATGGTATCAGAGCATATGTCAACTCTGCAGCCTAGGGTATGACCTTACATGCTTCTTTGTGAAATTTGTGTGAGTTAACTACTTGACTTATGTGCATTGTTGTTGACTGTGGTAACTGCTGATTTGAAAGGTGATTGTTGAATTTCCTGCGATAAGTGTTTGGTTGTGAATTTATCGTTGGATGTCTTGTTGTGAGTTATTGATGAAGTGCTTATTGAAAACTTCTTGTTGTAAAACTTTTGTTGAATTTATTGTGTGAGACCCTTGTTCGGGATTCTCTGGTGAAATTCTTGCTAAAAGTTTTTGGTTGTGAGAATCTTGTTGAAATTGTTTATGGAGAGTTTGTGATTGTGATTTCCGGTTGGATTTCTTGGTGTGGAATTTCTTTTATCACTAAGATTTAGATAATTGAAAATGAATGATTGAATTATGAATTACGCATTTAGTATAAACATATATGGGTGTGTTTATACTAAAGTGAGCGTAGATTACGGAAATGGAAAATGTGTGTATTTTCTGGTTATGTAAGGGATAAGTGGCTCTAATTCATACTTAGATGTGAATGAGGTTTGTGAAAGAGGTAAAGTGTTGGTAAGTTTATTGTTGTTACACTACCCGAAGAGGTAGTGGTTTATTGTTGATACACTACCCGGAGAGGTTGTGGTTTATTGTTGATACCCTACCCGAGGGGGTAGTGGTTTATTGTGTCCTACCCGGAGTGGTAGTGAACTGTTTATTGTGTCCTAACCGGAGTGGTAGTGAACTGTTTATTGTGTCCTACTCGAAGTGGTAGTAGACTGTTATTGTGTCCTACCTGAAATGGTAGCGGACTGTTATTGTGTCCTACCTGAAATGGTAGTGGACTGTTATCGTGTCCTGTCTGAAATGGTAGCGGGCTGCTATGGTTATCCTACCGGGAATGGTAGTGAAGTATTGTGAACTAGACCTACCCGATGTGGTATGGAGTATCACTAGACCACCCCGATGTGGTATGGAATATAACACTAGACCTACCCGATGTGGTATGTAGTATAAGTAGACCTACCCGATGTGGTATGGACTATTACTAGACCTGCCCGATGTGGTATGGAGTATAACACTAGACCTACCCGATGTGGTATGGAGTATAACTAGACCTACCCGATGTGGTATTGAGTATTACTAGACCTGCCCGATGTGGTATGGAGTATAACACTAGACCTACCCGATGTGGTATGGAGTATTACTAGACCTGCCCGATGTGGTATGAAGTATAACACTAGACCTGCCCGATGTGATATGGAGTATAACACTAGACCTCCCCGATGTGGTATGGAGTATAACTAGAGCTACCCGATGTGGTATGGATTATAACACTAGACCTACCCGATGTGGTATTACTAGACCAGACCGATGTGGTATGGAGTATAACACTAGACCTACCCGATGTGGTATGGAGTATAACTAGACCTACCCGATATGGTATGGATTATAACACTAGACCTACCCAATGTGGTATGGAGTATAACTAGACATGCCCGATGTGGTATGAAGTATAACACTAGACCTACCCGATGTGGTATGGAGTATAACTAGACCTATCCGATGTGGTATGGAGTATTACTAGACCTGCCCGATGTTGTATGGAGTATAACACTAGACCTACCCGATGTGGTATGGAGTATTACTAGACCTGCCCGGGTATGGAGTATAACACTAGACCTGCCCGATGTGGTATGGAGTATAAGAATAGACCTGCCCGATGTGGTATGGATGGTAACTCGACCTGCCCGAGGTGGTATGGAGGGTAACTCGACCTGCCCGATGTGGTATGGATGGTAACTCGACCTGCCCTATGTGGTATGGATGGTAACTCGACCTGCCCGATGTGGTATGGATGGTAACTCGACCTGCCCTATGTGGTATGGATGGTAACTCGACCTGCCCGATGTGTTATGGAAAATGAAATCGATGAATACAATTGAGTGTGAATGCGAACTATGAGTAATGTGGATGTCACCAAGAGAGTCATATGCATGCTATAGGATATATGTAACACCCCGAATTTTAGTCTTTAAAAATTAGAGTATCAGTTCTGGAAGCCTCGCTTGATCCAGAGATTCTCGCTTGAGCGAGAGAGGTGCATCTGGGAGGGTGAAATCTTGGGCTATACTGGAGGATTCTCGCCTGAGCGAGAGTTGTATCACCCGAGCGAGAAATGGCAATTTTGGGCAGTGTAATCGATTACAGAGTACATGTAATCGATTACATGCAGATAAAAAGCATCAGATATGTGTATTTTACATGATGTAATCGATTACACAATACATGTAATCGATTACATGCAGATAAAAGCATCAGATATGTGCATTTTACATGATGTAATCGATTACACAATACATGTAATCGATTACACAATACATGTAATCGATTACATGCAGATAAAAGCATCAGATATCTGCATTTTACATGATGTAATCGATTACACAATACATGTAATCGATTACATGCAGATAAAAGCATCAGATATGTGCATTTTACACGATGTAATCGATTACACAATCCATGTAATCGATTACATCTATGCGTTAAGCGAAAATTGCTACTGTGAGATTCTCGCCTGAGCGAGAATGGGCTCGCTTGAGCGAGAACCCGACGACTGCTCTTTAAAAATAGAAACCCCAAACACATTTTAGGGTTAGAACTTCAAGAGAAGAAAGAGAAGGGAGCTTTTCAAGAGCAAGGAGCCTTAGGACTCATTTTAGAGCTTGCGATGAGGTAAACTTCTTGTTCCTAACTCTTCTTCTTCCTCTCTAACTTGTTTTGGGTATGTTGGATTTATTTTCATAACATGAGAAATCATGGAAACTCATCCGTTAGAGTTATGGTTCGTTTTATGTTGTTTTTATCTTGTAAACTCTTGGTTTAGAGATAGAATCTCAAGAATGGAAAAGGTTGTGGGTTGATTCATGAAAACCCCAAAAACCCTAAAAGTGAAAATGTGGTAAAATGAGAGAATGAGTAAAATGTTAGAGGTAGAAGATGAGTTTACCCCAAATATTGAAATATGAGATGTTATGCATGTTTTAGATGGTTGAATATTGATGATGAATATTTTGTATGATTAAATGATGCAAAATAAGTTGTTTATGTAATATTTGGAATAAATAACTAACATTGTGTTATGTGTTGGGATGAGAAGAGAGATCCTAAGGTTGGAGGTGGTGTTGGTAGAATTCGAGAAGTTGCCAAGAACTGAACCCCAATACTCATCAAGGTAAGGATGAGTCTTTAAATGGTATATGGTAATGGATAATGTGTGTATTTTCTGAGTGTGAGTACGATAAAGTGATGAATCGCTTAGTTATGGTAAACATATATGGGTGTGTCTATGATAATGGTATGCGTGGATTTACTGTTTACGGATTTATGTTGTATCAATGAAAAGAAAATATGATTTTAGCCGACCATTATTGGTTAGCAAAACTTTGGCTCAAGTTATGTAGCAATACTTTGGCTCAAGTTATGAAGCAATACTTTGGCTCAAGCTATGTAGCAATGTTTTGGCTCAAGCTATGTAGCAACACTTTGGCTCAAGTTATGTAGCAACACTTTGGCTCAAGTTATTTAGCAAAACTTTGGCTCAAGTTATGAAGCAATACTTTGGCTCAAGTTATGTAGCAATGCTTTGGCTCAAGCTATGTAGCAACACTTTGGCTCAAGTTATGAAGCAATACTTTGGCTCAAGTTATGTAGCAATGCTTTGGCTCAAGCTATGTAGCAACACTTTGGCTCAAGTTATGTAGCAACACTTTGGCTCAAGTTATGTAGCAATGCTTTGGCTCAAGCTATGTAGCAACACTTTGGCTCAAGTTATGTAGCAACACTTTGGCTCAAGTTATGTAGCAAAACTTTGGCTCAAGTTATGTAGCAATGCTTTGGCTCAAGCTATGTAGCAAAACTTTGGCTCAAGTAATGTAGCACAAAATGAATTTATAAAACAAATGGTTTATTAACTCATTGTTCTAATGTGGATTATCTTATAATGACGTTTATTGAATTAATGACTTACTCCTTTATGTGTTTTGTACTTTTGTCATTGATAATCCCATTGCAGGTAAATAGACGAATGAAGTATGCCAGGTCGGGAGCTTTACGAGCTTTAGACTTTGGATTCACTATTTATGTTTTTCGTATTCTAAATGATTACCTGCGGATTTAAATGATTGTAATCATGACTAACCATTATTTGGATATTTGTAACCATGCGTAATGTTATTTTGGAGGATCAGAACCTTTGAGGTCTTAGTACTCATAGGGAATGATATGAATGAATTATGTTTTTCTACAAGATTAATTGTATGATAATATAATAGGTTATAAGATTAGTTCCAGGAATGATTCATGAGAAGTTCTAGGTAAAATGATTATGCATGTGGTTATTGATTCATGGATTGAGTGTGAGGAGGGGAAACAAGATTTTGAAGTAAGGATATTAAAATGGTAAATTGAGTTATGAGTGGTTGAATGGAATTGAATTAAAATGAGAAAAAATTTCAAGGGTAGAAAATCGGGTCGTTACAATATGGTATCAGAGCATAGTGAATTCTGCGACCTAGGGCATGGCCTTACTTGCTTCTTTGTAACATGTGTAAAAATTTGACTAGTTGAGATTGTGTGTATTGAATGTTTAAAGCATGTGGCTTTGGTATGATGACATGCGACTTGTTATGAGACTATGTGATTTCCTGACTTGAGTGAATTAAAATTAGCTTACTGACTAGTGTAACAAATGCGGTAGACTTCACTATGGAAGTACGTGCCCGGGAAAAGGGAATGGATGTTTCCACTGCAAGGAGTTTGGGCATATTAAAAGGTATTGTCCCAAGTTGGATCGGAGACCTAATGTCATGCATGCTGGGGAGGCAAGGGACCACGGTCGGATGGTTACCCCAAGTGGCGCAGGGACATCGGGTGTTGATGATCCGGCAAGAGGTAAACGCATGGTGACAGGTATTCCTTGTTTAGTGATGTTGATTCGGGAGCGACACACTCCCTCATATATGTTAAATGTGAAAACCGGCTGAGATTGTAAACTGAGTCATTACTTCTGACTTGGTCGCGTCGACCCCAATCTTTGTGCTGGTGGTGGTGTCGACGTTTATGTTCTAGAGTCCGGTTGTGGTAAAAGGTGTGATATTTACCATAGACTCAGTTTGCTTGTCGTTATCCCAGTTAGATATAATTCTGGGGATGGACTGATTGTCGGCAAATCATGTTATGATTGAATAGTGCTGACAGGGTTGTAGCGGTTGGGGATCTGTGCAAGGTCTCTGACCAGGCCAGTGGTATAGGGCCAATGTCGGCTAAGAAAGTCAGGACCCTCCTTCCAAAAAGGGATCGATATTCATTCAGTAAATGTTACAAGAGGGTATTTAAGAACTCGTTAGTATTTCGAGATGTTAAGATTTGAAAGAACTATTTATTTTGTCTTGGAAAGTGGACTTTCGTCTATGAATGATTAACTTTTATAATAAGTATACTGACAAGAAAAATTGTTAAGTGGGGGATGCTTGTTTTCTCTTATGAGTTGTTAAAGGTTAATTCCCTTTGTTGGCCTTAGTGTGTATGCGTACGCTAAGAGGTGAAACTCATATTTCGAAAAGGAAATAGAGGTTGGATAAATTACCTAAAGGTCCTTGCGACTAATGTGTTTACATGGACGTTGACTAATCAGATGTATTATCATTTTGAGGTGACCTATGGTTGGTACCCAAAATCGATTAAGTATGAAAAAGTTATTTTTGATTCTTGTGTATGAAGCTTCTGGTCTATGAATTTTTTTTTTAAAGAGGAGTACTCGCCGTAACAAATATATATTGGTAGTAAACACCAAATTATGTGCGGGGATGTTGAACCTCAAAAACTTATTTTGGATCGGGAGTGTCTCAGTGTACGGTTGGGGTAAATGGTAGAACCTTTACCATAGTGTTGATATGCGCAATGACGTCCTAGCTGGATTTAATCCTGGAAATGGACTAGCGGTCAGCAAATCGTGTTATGTTTAACTATGTGAAATTGTTGAGGTGAAGATTTAAATTTGGTATGCATTGATATGTATTTGTATGCTAAAGGGGTAAGACTTATGCTGATAATCGAGGAAAGAGGCTAGTCGAGTTGTTTACCCCGTTGATGTGATGAATACATTTTATTAGACGTGAAACTTTTGGTCTTGAATGACCGGTTCTTTTGCGGCAGGACATTGGCAATGCATGAAATAGTGATGGTGTACCTAAGTGGTCTGCATTGAATGTTGTACCAGCGAAAGTTGTTGTTGTTTCGTGAACGTCAGTAATGACGGTGTATGAGTGTGATGTAGCCATATGAGAGAAGGAATTTTGGGTTGTGTTGAACTGATTATGTAAACTTTGTTTCATAAGTCGTGGATTCAAACCGTTTTCGAAAATCCTTTTCTTTGGGTGAAACATAGTCTGTGGCTAAGAAATGATTTGGTCTTATGTTGGAGAATTCTGAAATTTTAGCAACCATCTCGGGATAAGTATGAAGTTTTTAAGAAAATTTATTGATAAAAGACGCCCATGTATTTCTGGGCATAATGCGAGTGGGTTAATAAGTTTATTTTGCTGACGGAATTGGAGTGACCAAACCGAACGCAAGTTGTAGGTCGAGTGTTGGTCGACTTGTGCTTGCCGATTGGTAACGTAATACCTAGTTCTGGTGTGAATTAATGGTTTTATGGTTTCAGTGGAGGCTAGAAATTGGTAATTTCTTTAGACGATAAGATTTGATGGTAGAAATATTTGATGTAATTAGACAATTATTGGATAGTTGAATTGTGTACGATGGATGAGACACTAAGAGTCCTATTGTGTAAGTACTTTGTTGATTGAGTGAAATGAAATTGTGCTAGATTCTTGAGTGGAGATGAAACTAGCTAGTGTATGATGGATGTTAAAAGACGCATTTAGATAGATATGAGGTAAGGAGTTCCCCATTCGCTAAAGTTCGAGAATGTTATCGAAATTCTTAACGTATGTTAGGATTGATAGATGAATAGGTGCTAGATACCTATGGTTCTTGACGAATGTAGGAAAGATCTTTAGTCTAAATTACGGTTTAATTCTCAGGGCATTCGGGATATTAAAGGCTGAAACCTTAATATTTGGACATGTATGAGTTAGTTCATGAATTGGTGGGTGATGTCACGGTTTAGTGGTGTATGCCCTTAGTGACTGATTAAGTAATCTTAATGGATTAGGGAATCGATTATGATTTTGGTGGAGTATCCTTGTGCCTAAGGTTTAGGTGATGATTTTGATTTCCGAAGTATGTTTAATTTTCGGGGACGAAAATTCTTATAAGAGGGGGAGGATTGTAACACCCCGAATTTTAGTCTTTAAAAATTAGAGTATCAGTTCTGGAAGCCTCGCTTGATCCAGAGATTCTCGCTTGAGCGAGAGAGGTGCATCTGGGAGGGTGAAATCTTGGGCTATACTGGAGGATTCTCGCCTGAGCGAGAGTTGTATCACCCGAGCGAGAAATGGCAATTTTGGGCAGTGTAATCGATTACAGAGTACATGTAATCGATTACATGCAGATAAAAAGCATCAGATATGTGTATTTTACATGATGTAATCGATTACACAATACATGTAATCGATTACATGCAGATAAAAGCATCAGATATGTGCATTTTACATGATGTAATCGATTACACAATACATGTAATCGATTACACAATACATGTAATCGATTACATGCAGATAAAAGCATCAGATATCTGCATTTTACATGATGTAATCGATTACACAATACATGTAATCGATTACATGCAGATAAAAGCATCAGATATGTGCATTTTACACGATGTAATCGATTACACAATCCATGTAATCGATTACATCTATGCGTTAAGCGAAAATTGCTACTGTGAGATTCTCGCCTGAGCGAGAATGGGCTCGCTTGAGCGAGAACCCGACGACTGCTCTTTAAAAATAGAAACCCCAAACACATTTTAGGGTTAGAACTTCAAGAGAAGAAAGAGAAGGGAGCTTTTCAAGAGCAAGGAGCCTTAGGACTCATTTTAGAGCTTGCGATGAGGTAAACCTCTTGTTCCTAACTCTTCTTCTTCCTCTCTAACTTGTTTTGGGTATGTTGGATTTATTTTCATAACATGAGAAATCATGGAAACTCATCCGTTAGAGTTATGGTTCGTTTTATGTTGTTTTTATCTTGTAAA
Organism: Lupinus albus; assembly: GCA_009771035.1. Taxonomy (NCBI): domain Eukaryota; kingdom Viridiplantae; phylum Streptophyta; class Magnoliopsida; order Fabales; family Fabaceae; genus Lupinus; species Lupinus albus. The sequence goes on along the minus strand of CM020022.1, from coordinate 8,870,476 downwards.
CTCTTGGTTTAGAGATAGAATCTCAAGAATGGAAAAGGTTGTGGGTTGATTCATGAAAACCCCAAAAACCCTAAAAGTGAAAATGTGGTAAAATGAGAGAATGAGTAAAATGTTAGAGGTAGAAGATGAGTTTACCCCAAATATTGAAATATGAGATGTTATGCATGTTTTAGATGGTTGAATATTGATGATGAATATTTTGTATGATTAAATGATGCAAAATAAGTTGTTTATGTAATATTTGGAATAAATAACTAACATTGTGTTATGTGTTGGGATGAGAAGAGAGATCCTAAGGTTGGAGGTGGTGTTGGTAGAATTCGAGAAGTTGCCAAGAACCGAACCCCAATACTCATCAAGGTAAGGATGAGTCTTTAAATGGTATATGGTAATGGATAATGTGTGTATTTTCTGAGTGTGAGTACGATAAAGTGATGAATCGCTTAGTTATGGTAAACATATATGGGTGTGTCTATGATAATGGTATGCGTGGATTTACTGTTTACGGATTTATGTTGTATCAATGAAAAGAAAATATGATTTTAGCCGACCATTATTGGTTAGCAAAACTTTGGCTCAAGTTATGTAGCAATACTTTGGCTCAAGTTATGAAGCAATACTTTGGCTCAAGCTATGTAGCAATGCTTTGGCTCAAGCTATGTAGCAACACTTTGGCTCAAGTTATGTAGCAACACTTTGGCTCAAGTTATGTAGCAAAACTTTGGCTCAAGTTATGAAGCAATACTTTGGCTCAAGTTATGTAGCAATGCTTTGGCTCAAGCTATGTAGCAACACTTTGGCTCAAGTTATGAAGCAATACTTTGGCTCAAGTTATGTAGCAATGCTTTGGCTCAAGCTATGTAGCAACACTTTGGCTCAAGTTATGTAGCAACACTTTGGCTCAAGTTATGTAGCAATGCTTTGGCTCAAGCTATGTAGCAACACTTTGGCTCAAGTTATGTAGCAACACTTTGGCTCAAGTTATGTAGCAAAACTTTGGCTCAAGTTATGTAGCAATGCTTTGGCTCAAGCTATGTAGCAAAACTTTGGCTCAAGTTATGTAGCAATACTTTGGCTCAAGTTATGTAGCAACGCTTTGGCTCAAGCTATGTAGCAAAACTTTGGCTCAAGCTATGTAGCAAAACTTTGGCTCAAGTAATGTAGCACAAAATGAATTTATAAAACAAATGGTTTATTAACTCATTGTTCTAATGTGGATTATCTTATAATGACGTTTATTGAATTAATGACTTACTCCTTTATGTGTTTTGTACTTTTGTCATTGATAATCCCATTGTAGGTAAATAGACGAATGAAGTATGCCAGGTCGGGAGCTTTAGGAGCTTTAGACTTTGGATTCACTATTTATGTTTTTCGTATTCTAAATGATTACCTGCGGATTTAAATGATTGTAATCATGACTAACCATTATTTGGATATTTGTAACCATGCGTAATGTTATTTTGGAGGATCAGAACCTTTGAGGTCTTAGTACTCATAGGGAATGATATGAATGAATTATGTTTTTCTACAAGATTAATTGTATGATAATATAATAGGTTATAAGATTAGTTCCAGGAATGATTCATGAGAAGTTATAGGTAAAATGATTATGCATGTGGTTATTGATTCATGGATTGAGTGTGAGGAGGGGAAACAAGATTTTGAAGTAAGGATATTAAAATGGTAAATTGAGTTATGAGTGGTTGAATGGAATTGAATTAAAATGAGAAAAAATTTCAAGGGTAGAAAATCGGGTCGTTACAATATATAGTATGGGATATATATTCTATAGGGTGAATATGAGTAATAAAAGGGATGGCGTTACGAATGAAAGTAATATACATGCTATAGGAATATATTATGGGATATAGGTCCTATAGGGTGGATATTCGTAAATGGCAAAAATCAATGGTAACAACGTATGCGATTTGAGTGGGTCTACGACCTTGTATGCCTAGCTGAAATTTATGAACTAGCAAATCGTCTTAAACCACATTCGTAATAGTAGGAGTGTTGGGTTGAGTTGGATGTTGACTTGGTGATTTTGATTGTTATGTGAAAGACTCCAAGAGTCTTGTTTGTCTAAATGCTGCTTGGATGAATATCATGTTTCTGTGATTGTAGCAAGTATAAATTGAAATGCTAGTGGAGAATTTTGAGTGAACCGTAGTTATTTGCACGTATGCAATGAAATGATGTTGTTTCCATCGAGTGGATGTCGATCTAGGTACTGCATTTTTGGGTACGAGCCAATACATCTTGGTGAGCTATGAGTATGGAGTCTCGCTTCGAACTGGATTCGAGAGTGTTGTTGCGATTCAGACCATATAGGTTAATCGTTTTGAACGATTGCTGTAGTGATGGATCATGGAGATCTATTGTGATGGTAGAAATATTTCATGCAATTAGACGATTATTGGATAGTTTGATTGTGTACAATGGATGAGACACTAAGAGTCCTATTGTGTAAGTATTTTGTGGATCGAGTAAAATGAAATTGTGCTAGATTCTCGAGTGGAGATGAAACTAGCTAGTGTATGATGAATGTTAAAAGATGCATTTAGATAGATATGGGATAAGGAGTTCCCCATTCGCTGAAGTTCGAGAGTGTTATCGGGATTCTTAACGTATGTTAGGATTGATAGATGGATAGGTGCTAGATACCTATGGTTCTTGACGAATATAGGAAAAATCTTTAGTCTGAATTACGGTTTAGTTCTCATGGCATTCGAGTTATTAGAGGCTGAGATCTTAATAGTTGGACAGTGATGAGTTAGTTCATGAATTGGTTGAAGTGATATCAAGGTTTTGTGGTGTATGCCCTTAGTGACCGAATAAGTAATCTTAATGGATTTGAGGATGGATTATGATTTTGGTGGAGTATCCTTGTGCCTAAGGTCTAGGTGATGATTTTATTTTCCGAGGTATGTTTAATTTTCGGGGACGATAATTCCTATAAGAGGGGGAGGATTGTAACACCCCGAATTTTAATCTTTAAAATTATAGTATCAGTCCTGGAATTCTCGTCTGAGAGAGAGTTGTCTCGCGTGGGCGAGAAATGGAAATTTTGGGCACTCTGAAACAGTGTAATCGATTACACAATACTGGTAATCGATTACATGATGATAAACTAATCAGATCTGTGTATTTTACATGATGTAATCGATTACACTATACTCGTAATCGATTACAACATATTAAAAGCATCACATATGTGCATTTTTTACATTGTAATCGATTACAACATGTTTGGTAATCGATTACATCGAGTCGTTGAGTTTGTATTTTAAATTTTTAACTTATGTAATCGATTACACCATATGGTAATCGATTACATTCATCACTGTGACTATAAAAGAGAAAAAATGGACCTAGAAACCCTAATCTTCATTTTCTTTCTTCCCCTTTCTCTCCCAACGGTGGCTCCACCCAAATGGACCATTTTTCCCTCCACTAAGCCTCAAAACTCATCAAAACCTTCCTCTTGCTTCATGGTAACACATTTGGAAAAGCTTGGAGGTGAAAAAGCAACAATGGAGGTTGGAGGAGATGAAGGGAGATGTGGCTCTTTTGCGGAGCAACGGAGCTTACGCAACCTAAGGTGAGGGAGAAGACCATTGTGGTCTTAGAGTATTTCATTAGAGTCGTCATCTCCGATTTCCCTCAAGAATCGGAGCATATTAACGGATAGAAATACCAACTTCGCAAGTTCCACCGATACTGCCTCCAACTTTAGGATCTTTCCTCATTCCCACCATATAACACAATGTTAGACATTGATTCCAAATAACATCTAAACAACTCATATTGCATCTTTAACCATACAAGAGATTTATCATATTTTCAATGTTTCTAAACTACTTTCATTATAAATTTAGGGTTTTGGGGTTTTCATGAATCAACCCACAAATTCTTTCCATTCTTGAAATACCAACTCTTAACCATAATTCAAAAGGATGAGTTTCCATGGTTTCTCACATTTTGAGAAGAGATCCACCATACCCAAAAACAAGTTTCAAAGGGAAGAAGAGAGTTAGAATCAAGAGTTTTACCTCTTCTCAAGCTCTTAGATGATTCCCAAGACTCCTTGCTCTTGAAAAGTCTCTCTACCTTCACTTCTCTCTAAGTTATCCCCCAAAAATGTGTTTGGGGGTCCCTAATAAATGCAACAGCGTCGGGTTCTCGCTCAAGTGAGAAAATTCCGCCCATTTTGAAAACTCAGATCTGACCCTCTCGCTCAAGCGAGGGATTCTCGCTCAAGCGAGAATCTCATAGCCTCGACAGGTTCCAAAATGCCATTTCTCGCTAGACAACTCTCGCTCAGGCGAGACCACTCTCGCTCAAGCGAGACAAATCTCGCTCAGGCGAGAATCCTTCAGTATAGCCCATGATTTCACCCTCCCAAGTGAGCCTCTCTCGCCCAAGCGACAATTTCTCGCTCAAGTGAGACTCCCAGGACTGATACTATAATTTTAAAGAATTTTAAATTCTAGGGTGTCACAATCCTCCCCCTCTTATAAGAATTTTCGTCCCCGAAAATTAAACATACCTCGATTCGAACAAATGAGGGTAATCCTCCTGCATATCACGCTCCACCTCCTATGTAGCGTCTCCTTCGTCCACTTGGCTCCACAGTACCTTCACCAAGGCAATCTCTTTGCCTATCAATCTTTTGATACTGGTATCCATGATTCTCACGGGCAACGTCGAAAAAGTCAAGTTATCATTCAACTCTATCTGATCAGACTCAACCACATGTGATGGATCCCCAACATATTTCCTCAACTGAGATACATGAAACACATTGTGGAGATTCGACAATAATTGAGGTAAGGCAATCTGATATGCTACCGGCCCAATCCTCTTCAATATCTTATATGGACCAATAAATCTCGGAGTAAGCTTTCGTGACTTCAACACTCTACCAATTCCGGTAGTCGGGACTACTCTCATGAAAACATGATCTCCCTCCTTAAACTCAAGAGGTTTCCGCCTCTTATTGTAATAGCTTTTCTGCCGACTCTGTACTATTCTCATATTTCCCAGATCTTCTTGATCTTTTCGGTCGTTTCTCGGACCAACTCAGGTCCCAATACTAAGTTCTCCCTAGTTTCAAACCAACTCACCGGAGTTCGGCACTTCCTACCATACAATGCCTCATACGGTGTCATCCCAATACTCGAATGGAAGCTATTGTTGTAGGTAAATTCGATCAAAGGCATCATGCTATCCCAACTCCCCGGTTGTCACAAAACACAAGCCCTCAAAAGATCCTCCAATGACTGTGTCGTTCTTTTCGACTGACCGTCCAATTGTGGGTGATAAGTGTAAGAACCCAAAATTCACCCCTTGAAAAATTTTCATTTCATTAAACCCTAGCGTCTACCGTATACAACTAGCTATGGGTTTCCAAAATACCCATGGCTACATATATGCGGAATTGCAATCAATCGTATAAGTCATATATCCATAGTTACAAAATATTCCCAAAATAATTCAATAAGCACTCATATACAAAATAGTGCAAATAAAGAAATTCCAAAATATAAGCTCCCTAAGCTCCCCAAAAATGAGTCCCCCTCATGTCACCTGTTTATCTGCAATGGGATTATCAATGACAAGAACACAAACACGCAAAGGAGTAAGTCGTTAATTCAATAAACGTCATTATAAGATAATCCACATTAGAAAAAGGGGTTAGTAAACCATTTTCGAAATTCATTTTTCTTGCTGCATACCTTGAGCCAAAGTCGCTACACCCCTTAGGATTAGCTAAAAGCAGAATCTCGTTTCTCTTAAAACAAATCACGCTTATATACTCAAGCCAGAGTTTACGCTTCTATACTCAAGCCAGAGTCGCTAACCATTCATGGTCGGCTAAAACATATTTTCCTTTCATCGATCTCCTCATAAATCATTTTCATGCTTCTATACTCAAGCCAGAGTGTATGCTTCTATACTCAAGCCAGAGTGTATGCTTCTATACTCAAGCCAGAGTTTACGCTTCTATACTCAAGCCAGAGTCGCTAACCATTCATGGTCGGCTAAAAATGTACTTCTTTTTCATTCGTTTCACCATAAATCATTTCCGGTAAATCCACGCCCACATTAGTATAAACACACCCATATATGTTTATACTAAATACGTGATTTACACTCAATCATCGCATAATCAGAAAGTACCACATACTTTCCTTTCCGTAAATCTACGCCTGCTTTAATGTAAACACACCCATGTATGTTTATATCAAATGCGTACTTTACGTATCAATCATTGCATAATCAGAAAACTCACATTTTCGATTCCAAATGCTCAATTAAAGACTTATCCTTACCTCGGTGAGTGTTGGGTTTGGTTCTTGACAACTTCTCAAGTTCCACCGACACCGCCTCCAACTTTAGGATCTTTCCTCATCCCACCATATAACACAATGTTAGTCATTTATTCCAAATATCACATAAACAACTTATATTGCATTATTTAACCATACAAGATATTCATCATATTTTCAATGTTGCTAAACTATTTTCATCATAAGTTTACAACCATCTAAAACATACATATTCATCTCATATTTCAACATTAGAACCTAAACTCATTTTCTACCTTTAGCATTTTACCCATTTTCCACTTTAACCACATTATCCCTTTAGGGTTTTGGGGTTTTCATGAATCAACCCACAAACCTTTTCCATTCTTGAAATACTAACTCTAAACTAAGAGTTTACAAGAGAAAAACACATAAAACGAACCATAACTCGAAAGGATGAGTTTCCATGGTTTCTCACATTTGGAGAAGAGATCCAACATACCCAAAATGAGTTTAAGAGAGAAGAAGAGAGTTAGAATCAAGAGTTTTACCTCTTCTCAAGCTCTTAGGTGAGTATCAAAACTCCTTGCCCTTGGAAAAGCTCTCTTCTCTCACCTCCCTTCAAAGTTTTTAACCTTAAAATGTGTTTGGGTTTCTGTTTTAAAGAGGTGTCGTCGGGTTGTAATCGATTACCAACATGGTGTAATCGATTACAACATGAAAAATGAGCATATCTGATGCTTTTAATACGATGTAATCGATTACCAGGAGTGTGTAATCGATTACACTGTGTCAGATGCACATATCTGATGCTTTTAATACGATGTAATCGATTACAAGAAATGTGTAATCGATTACCAACAATGTGTAATCGATTACCAGCAATGTGTAATCGATTACCAGCAATGTGTAATCGATTACCAGAAATGTGTAATCGATTACACTATGTCAGATGCACATATCTGATGCTTTTAATACGATGTAATCGATTACCAGCAGAGTGTAATCGATTACCAGCAGTGTGTAATCGATTACCAGCAGAGTGTAATCGATTACCAGCAGTGTGTAATCGATTACCAGCAGAGTGTAATCGATTACACTGTGTCAACAGCCCAAAATTGCCATTTCTCGCCCAGGCGAGAATCCTCCAGTATAGTCCAGGATTTCACCCTCCCAGCTGATCCTTTTTCGCTCAGGCGAGAATCTCTCAATCAAGCGAGGCTTCCAGGACTGATACTATATTTTTAAAGATTAAAATTTGGGGTGTTACAATAAGCTGAACTCAATTTCAACTTAGTTCCCAATGCGGACTGCAAACTAGTCCAAAAGTTTGAAGTGAACCTGAGATCCCTATCCGACACAATGCTCGAAGGTATCCCACGCAACCGAAAATTCTCCTTGATATACAACTCAGCCAATCGTTCCAGAGAGTATCTCATGTTCATCGGCAAGAAATGAGCAGACTTAGTCAACCGGTCCACTATTACCCATATCGAGTCGTACCCTCTTTGAGTGTTCGGAAAACCCGATACAAAATCCATGGAGATGCTATCCCACTTCCAAATGGGAATCTCTAGTGACTGTAATTCTCCCGATGCCGCTGATGCTCAATCTTGGCTTTCTGACAGACAAGACAACCCGAGACATACAAAGCCACATCCTTTTTCAACCCAGACCACCAAAACAGCTTTTTCAGATCTTGGTACATCTTTGTAGTACTAAGGTGAAAACTCATCTTACTTTTGTGTGACTCCTCTAGGATACCCTTTCGCAACTCCACATCACGAGGCACACACACTCTCCCTTTGTAACGCAACATTCCACTAGAATCTGATGCGAAATCGGTCTCCTTACCACTTAGCATCAAATCTCGCTTAACCATTAGCTCACTATCCTCAACTTGCATTACTCAAATTTGATCAAACAGTTCATTTGTTACCTTAAGCATTCCTAACATCATACTATGAGGTCTTATCTGAACTTCCAAGTTCATATCCCTGAACTCCTCAATCAGTTTTCCTTCTCAAACCATCAAAGCTGACATGTGCAAAGACTTTCGAGTCAAAGCATCGGCCACCACATTGGCTTTACCCGGATGGTATTGCAATCCAAAATCATAGTCCTTAAGGAATTCCATCCACCGTCTCTATCTCATGTTCAGTTCCTTTTGATTAAATAGATACTTCAAACTCTTGTGGTCGTTGTACACCTCAAACCTTACGCCATATAGATGGTGTCTCCAGATTTTTAAGGCGAGACCACTACAGCAAATTTCAAATCGTGTGTGGGGTAATTTTCCTCTTGCGTTCTCAAATGTCGCGAAGCATAAGCAACCACCTTCCCGTCCTGCATCAACACACAACCCAAACCTTGCTTACAAGCATCGCAATACACACCAAAATCACGATCCGTACAAGGAAGAACCAACACTGGTGCCGTAGTCAACCTCTGTTTCAACTCTTGAAAACTTTCCTCACAACGGATCGTCCACACATACGGTTCTCCTTTTCTAGTAAGCTTAGTAAGAGGTAGTGCCAACTTCGGAAATCTTTCTATGAACTTCCGATAATAACCGGCCAATCCCAGAAAGCTCCTGATCTCGGTAACCGACTTGGGTACTACTCATTCCATAACCGCTTCGACCTTAGAAGGATCTACTGCTACCCCTTCCCTTGATACTACATGTCCAAGAAAGTTTACCGATTCCAACCAGAAATCACATTTGGATAATTTCTCATACAACCGATTCTTACTCAGAAGATCTAGAACAATTCTCATGTGCTCCGCATGTTCCTCTTGGTTTTGGAGTAAACCAGAATGTCATCAATAAATACCACTACGAATGAATCCAAATACGGATGAAAAATACGATTCATGTAGTCGGTAAATATTGCTGGGGCATTCATTACACCAAAAGGCATCACCAAATAATCGAAACGCCCATACCTCGTCCTAAAAGAAGTTTTAGGAATATCCTCCGACTTCACACGAAGTTGGTGGTAACCTGACCGAAGGTCAATCTTTGAGAACACCACCGCTCCCTCAACTGATCCATCAAGTCATCAATCCTAGGCAACGAATACTTATTCTTGATAGTTACCTTGTTCAACTGTCTGTAATTTGTGCACAACCTCATACTCCCATCCTTTTTCTTCACCAACAAGACTGGTGCACCCCATGGTGAAACACTAGGACAAATAAACTTCTTCGCCAACAAGTCTTCAACCTGCTTTTTCTATTCAGCTAGTTCTAACGGTGCCATCCTATAAGGAGCTATAGAGATGGGTCCCGTTCCAGGCACCAAATCAATAGAGAATTCAACTTCTCTTACCGGAGACAATTCCGGAATATCACCAGGAAATACCTCAGGAAATTCACGAACTATAGGAATTTCCTCAACTCTGGGTTTCTCGATACCCTCCAGGGATGCCAACAAAACAAACACGACTCCTCCCTCCTTAAAGGATGTCCTGACTTCCATAGCCGACAACGGCTTCACAAAGGAGTAAGTCGTTAACTCAATAAGTGCCAATATATATTAATCCACATTTTAATAAAGTTAAGTAAACAATTTAGAGTTAAATATACTTCAAACCATTTTCATCTTTTCTACTTTTTGAAAATCATGCTACATACCTTGAGCCAAAGTGTGCTACATCGTTTGAGCCAAAGCTTGCTACATCGCTTGAGCCAAAGCTTGCTACATCGCTTGAGCCAAAGCTTGCTACATCGCTTGAGCCAAAGCTTGCTACATCGCTTGAGCCAAAGCTTGCTACATCGCTTGAGCCAAAGCTTGCTACATCGCTTGAGCCAAAGCTTGGTACATCGCTTGAGCCAAAGCTTGGTACATCACTTGAGCCAAAGCTTGCTACATTACTCGAGCCAAAGCTTGCTACATAATATGAGCCAAAGTCGCTATACCATTCGGTTAGCTAAAATGTACTTTATTTTAAAAATCATGCTACATAATTTGAGCCAAAGTTTGCTACATTACTTGAGCCAAAGCTTGCTACATCACTTGAGCCAAAGTTTACTACATCACTTGAGCAAATGTTTTCTACATCACTTGAGCCAAAGTTTGCTACATCACTTGAGCCAAAGTTTGCTACATAACTTAAGCCAAATTGTGCTACATAACTTTAGCCAAAGTCGCTAACCAATCATGGTGGGCTAAAAACGTATTTTGTTTTCATTGATACACCACCAATTCATCTCATAAAATAACCCACAACACCTTCATTGTCACAAACATACCCATATATGTTCATAACAATAAAGCGACTCACAACTTAGTCATTTTCATAAACATACTCATCGCCACTTTTAACAAATCAACAACTCATCACACAATCATTGTTACATATGCACTCATATAAGTTTATAACAATAAACAACTCACACACAATCATTATCACACAACATAACCATTTCTACTTTTGCCATTAAACAACACATCTCACAATCCTTATTACAAACACATCCATAAATGTTTATAAAAAATTAACCATCCATAACACACCATTATCATAAACAAACCACACATATCCTAACCACACAAATCCTTATTACAAACATACCCATATATGTTCATAACAGATTAACGTTAGAACCATCTTTCATGACGGTGTATTACCATAAATGAGCATATTGCGTTTTACTTAAATAAACGGTTTTCCCGCACATATATCTCCACTTTTATGGCTAATACATCCTCATGTAAAATAAAGACTCTCACATGGACCACAAACACCCAAGAGAGTTTCTATCCGTTAACATGCTCCGATTCTTGAGGGAAATCGGAGAAGATGACACTAATGAAATACTCTTAGACCACAATGGTATTCTCCCTCACCTTAGGTTGCGCAAGCTCCGTTGCTCCGCAAAAGAGCCAAATCTCCCTTCATCTTCTCCTATCTCCATTGTTCCATTTTTCACCTCCAAGATTTCCCAAATGTGCAACCAAGAAGTAATAGAAAGAGGTTTTGATGTTTAGTGGGGAGGAGAATGGTTCATTTGGGTGGAGCCGCCGTTGGGAGAGAAAGGAGAGAAAAGAAAATGAATATTAGGGTTTTTGAAACCCCTCTTTTACAAAAATTCTAGCTCAAGCTAGAATTTTACTGCTTTTCCAGATTTCACTCTCACTTAAGCGACTACTTCCTTGCTTAAGCGAGGTCTCCGGGAAACTCATATTAGAAAACCGAGTCTCTCTCTCGGTCCAGGTCCTCTCTCTCAAATGAGGATTTCCCAATATATACTCCAACACTCTACTTTTTCCAATCATTCTCAAAATGAAATTTGAGGTCTTACAGTCCTTCCCCCCTAAAAGAAATTTCGTCCCCGAAATTTTATTAGGTTGCTCTTAGGAAAACAAATACTATCATCGCCTAAACATTAGGCATTAAATTTACTCGATCAACCTTAGGTCCACCATACAAACAATTATGATTCGCTTAGACGACAAACAAGGACACATACCGCATAACAATGATGCCACAAAGACAATTCATGGATTAACCTCTTAGAGTCCAAATACAAAAGCCAAATATCAGGACAACTAGGACGATTAAGAGAAAATTATCACAACCGAAATAAATATTCTCAAGTATTCAACAAGAACAATATATCTCCCCGATCTATCAAGATAACAATCGTTCAAAATGATCAACACATATAGTGAGATTCACGATAACACCTTCGAATTCGAAAGAATGAGGGAATCAATACCCATCATTTACCACGATGCATTAGATCGCATCCAACATGCAAAAGCTAGATCAACATCCACTCGAAGGAAAAAGCGTCATTTCATTTCATACATGAGAAATAGTCACAATTAATTCAAAATTCTCAATAACATTTCAAACTTGTACTCGCTACAACACATAAAGATGGTAGTCATCCGACAAGTAGCATTTAGACAAACAAGATTTTTGGAGTCCTTCCGAGTACAAAATAGAATTACTAAGTAATTATCCAATTTAATCAAACATTTCTAGCACAAACGGGTGCGGTAGAAGAAGATTCACTAGTTAATCACCTCAACTAAACGTACAAGGTAGTAGGCCCACTCAAATCACACACTTTATTATCAATGACCATTTGCAAATTTACAGACATTCAATCCAATAACATACGTTAGATATGGATACCCCAATTACACTTGCAAATATACATTTTGTATTTAAATTTGCATCACGTCTAGAAACACATGGTCATAATCGCATCACCAAGTTTTTAACAACAACAAATTCGTTCAAGATACTATTTTTAAAAATTTGGATCTTCAGCAAGGAAACTTAATTAATGCTTAGCCAAATGCTAAACTTCACCCAAAATGATTTTCGAAAATACATTAGATGTAAGATTCATGGCAATCATTTCGTGAAAGCAAGGTTTTCATAACCAATTCAAAATAACTTGAAAACCCCCTTTTTTTTCTCATGCGACACTGAACATCCCAATCACCATTTTCAAAAGGCTAGTTAGTTCTAGAGTTACATTTCATCCAGGACATGGGAGTCCCCACAGTCCATTTACAGAAACATACTTATGCCATAAGATTGCAATTATGCATAACAATTACTGACACACATGAAACAGAAACAAGTTTTGTAAGCACAATATCAAAGCAGTTAATTTGTGTTCATTACCACTATATCGTGCATTGCAAATATTCAACTACAAAAGGTCAATCACCATAGACCAAAAGTTTCATGTACAAAAATCAAGATGACTTCGCAATTCCCAATACCACTTTCCACAGAAGCATAGAACAAAATTTTGTTTATCCATTAACCCGCTAAAACTTAAGCAACACAACATCCATGTTCATCATCAAGGTTCAGATTTATGCACATATAAGAAATCACTGGCATAATGAAAATTTGTTACCTTAACTTTATTATGCCCATTTTGTTTTTCATACCGGTTGGCTTTTAGTTTCCAAAGGTTTAGAGAGTCACTTCAAGTTTAAACATATAAGGAATTTCCACCTTTATGCAAACACACTCATCACAATGACATTTAAGTACTTCACCCACTTCATTCATTACTTTGAACCATGAGTTTTACCTTACAGTATAATCATACAAACTAATGCAAACAAGAAAGTCAAACTTTCAGCAACTCATAAAAACAAAGATATCAGACTTAGTCTTTTCAAAACACACTAGGTATCTTTCATTTAATTTCCTCGTTAACACAATATTTTTTTCTATAACCATTTATGCTCAGCACCTTCCATACAGCATATCCATCTACATGTTCACGTGAATCATTAACTTACTATTCAAGTCATTACCGTAACAATTAACATATCACTTCTAGAATTCACACATCATAGAACAAACTATCGGATATTAACAATTAATCTCCAAGGAATATTTCACCATTGTCATACAGAACATGTTACACACAAATTCCTCATTTCATTCAACTTTCTAAACTTTCATGCATGATAAGCAAACTTGTATGCAGGAATTAGTCAAGATGTACATGTTCATTTCCAAGCAAAACAGACAAATACATGTTAGTGGACTTTTACAAAGTAAACGGCTTGGTTACATGTCATGAAATAAAATGTAGATATTTAGCCACCGAGTCTAATAATCGGTTAATCACTACATCATGCGTATTTGTTTTAATCCTGAGGAATGGCAAGATAATTACCAACATACATTAATTAGGAACATGTAGGAAATCACATAACATAACATACAACTTTTCATGTTATAGATTATCCTACTATTAGCAAAAGCTAACATTCTCCTATTTATCAAAAATCGTCCATCAAATAAAAATCCAATTTTTCAAGACAGAAGATATAGTTCTTTCAAAGTCTTATTCTCTCAACATGCTAACGAGATCTTTAATTCTCATTCATATGTCACAGCGGACGAGTATTACCTTAATCTTGTTCAACTAGAGCCATAGAGACATATAAGCAAACAACCAAGAAAACCAATTTAATCATTCCTCTTCAATTATCTTAATCTTATGATAAAAGCTCAAACAAGAGATCCACCACTAGGAACTCTCAACAAATAAATCTCACACCAAGAAATCCAACCGGAAAATCACAATCACAAACTCCCCATAAACAATTCCAAGAAGATGTTCACAACCAGAAACTTTCAGCAAGAGTTTCACCAGAGAATCCCCAACAAGGGTCTCACACAATAAATTCATCAACAAGTCCATACCAGGGAATTCAACAAGAGTTTTACCTCAAGAAATCCTCTACAAAATTCACAGCAAGGAAGTTTCAACAAGAACTTTATCAATAACTCGCAACAAGACATCCAACGATAAGTTCACAACCAGACGCTTACCGCAAGGAATTTAACAATCATCTTTCACATCAGTAGTTATCACATAGTTAATAAATTATCAGCATAAATCAAGCAGTTAACTAACAAAAATTTCACAAAGAAGCACGTAAAGCCATATCCTAGGCCGTAGAGTTGACATATGCTCTGATACCATATTGTAAGGACCCGATTTTCATAACCCAAAAATTCATTTTTAAAACTTTAAAACTATATTCACGGAAAGGAAGTGATTACTTTTGAAAGACGATGCTTGAAACTATTTGGAGAACGAGTGAATACAAATATTAATTCCATTCATAATTCAAAATGCAGAAATACTCCAAGTACATATTTCTTTTAAAGCATGGGATTACACTTCCTTTCAAATACATAATCTATACAATTACCCTTTCTCAAAAGTACTTTGAATACAAACATTAGATCAACTTCATTATACACTTAGGAGGGGTTCCATTTGACAAAATAGATAATCCAACATAGTTCTCATATTATAAAGATTTATCATATAACATATCAATTACATAAAACCCTTCTCTACATGTACTCTTCTCCGCAAGCGTCCAACGCGCTACTGCCACAACCTGAACTCAAATACACAACACATACAAGAAGAGACAGAGGGAGTAAGAACCTACTACGGTGACCGTAGCTTGGAATCACATAGAGTAATAACATTAAAGTATTAAACCTATACAACATTTAACATCAATCGTATTAAACATATATCAATCAACACATTATACCACATAATGTTCATATAGCCAATTAGCATGATTATCGTCACTCACTTTGGCAATTCATCCCAAATCATTACAACATGCCATAGGATAGTCACTCCTTCATTTAGCACCTATTACAACTTACTTATATGATTTACCCAATTCAACCTTCATCATAAATCAACATACATATATATCCACAAAATCATGCTATATAACTTGAGCCAAAGTTTGATACATTGTTTGAGGCAAAGCTTGCTACATTGCTTGAGCCAAAGCTTGCTACATCGCTTGAGCCAAAGCTTGCTACATCGCATGAACCAAAGCTTGCTACAACGCTTGAGCCAAAGCTTGCTACATCGCTTGAGCCGAAGCTTGCTACATCGCTTGAGCCGAAGCTTGCTACATCGCTTGAGCCGAAGCTTGCTACATCGCTTGAGCCCAAGCTTGCTACATCGCTTGAGCCCAAGCTTGCTACATCGCTTGAGCCAAAGCTTGCTACATCACTTGAGCCAAAGCTTGCAACATCACTTGAGCCAAAGCTTGCTACATAACTTGAGCCATAGTCGCTATACCATTCGGTTAGCTAAAATATACTTTCTTTTTGAAAATC
The DNA here is from genome assembly GCA_009771035.1 of Lupinus albus. Lineage (NCBI taxonomy): Eukaryota > Viridiplantae > Streptophyta > Magnoliopsida > Fabales > Fabaceae > Lupinus > Lupinus albus. The sequence goes on along the minus strand of CM020022.1, from coordinate 8,854,500 downwards.
ATGCTACATAACTTGAGCCAAAGTTTGCTACATTGCTTGAGCCAAAGATTGCTACATCACTAGAGCCAAAGTTTGCTACATCACTTGAGCCAAAGTTTGCTACATCACTAGAGCCAAAGTTTGCTACATCAATTGAGCCAAAGTTTGCTACATAACTTGAGCCAAAGTGTGCTACATAAATTGAGGCAAAGTTGCTAACCAATCATGGTCGGCTAAAAACGTGTTTTCTTTTCATTGATTCACCACCAATTCATCTCATAACACAATAAATACAAGGTATCTCATTGTTTCATCACCATAAAATAACCCACAACACCTTCATTGTCACAAACATACCCATATATGTTCATAACAATAAATCGACTAACAACTTAGTCATTTTCATAAACATACTCATCGCCATTTTAACAAATCAACAACTCATCACACAATCATTGTTACAAATACACTCATATATGTTTATAACAATAAACAACTCACACACAATCATTATCACACAACATAACCATTTCTACTTTTTCCATTAAACAACACATCTCACAATCCTTTTTACAAACACACCCATATATGTTTATAACAAATCAATCATCCATAACAAACCACTATCATAAACAAACCACACACAACATATTCTTCATCATATAACTCATTAACGTTAGAACCATCTTTCATGACGGTATATTACCATAAATGAGCATATTGTGTTTTACTTAAATAAACCATTTTCCCGAACATATATCTCCACTTTTATGGCTAATACGTCCTCATGTAAAATAAAGACTCTCACATGGACCACAAACACCCAAGAGAGTTTCTATCCGTTAACATGCTCCGATTCTTGAGGGAAATCAGAGAAGATGACTCTAATGAAATACTCTAAGACCACAATGGTCTTCTCCCTCACCTTAGGTTGTGTAAGCTTCGTTGCTCCGCAAAAGAGCCACATCTCCCTTCATCTTCTCCAATCTCCATTGTTCCATTTTCACCTCCAAGATTTCCCAAATTTGCCACAAAGAAGTACTAGAAAGAGGTTTTGATGAGTTTTGATGTTTAGTGGAGAAGATAATGGTTCATTAGGGTGGAGCCGCCGTTGGGAGAGAAAGGAGAGAAAAGAAAATGAAGATTAAGGGTTTTGAAACCCCTCTTTTACTTTTATAGCTGTGTAGCGTCGCCCGGGCGAGAATGGCTCGCTTGTCCGAGAATTTAGCAATTTTCATCTTTTCAACTTTGACGCTCTCGCCCGGACGCGGATTTCTCACTCGTGCGAGAATCGGGCAGTATGCTAAGGCTCCTCTCTAGCCTGGGCGAAAATTCTAGCTCATGCTAGAATTTGACAGCTTTTCCAGATTTCACTCTCACTCAAGCAACTACTTCCTTGCTTAAGAGAGGTCTCGAGTCTCTCTCTCGGGCGAGGTCCTCTCTCTCAAACAAGGATTTCCCAATATATACTCCAACACTCTACTTTTTCCAATCATTCCGAAAACGAAATTTGATGATAACCCGACCGAAGATCAATCTTTGAGAACACCACCACTCCTCTCAACTGATCCATCAAGTCATCAATTCTAGGCAACAATTTCTTGTTCTTGATAGTGACCTTGTTCAACTACCTTTAGTCGGTGCACAACCTTATACTCCCATCTTTCTTCTTAACCAACAGAACTGGTGGACCCCACGGTGGGACACTAGGACGAATGAATTTCTTCGTCAACAAACCCTCCACCAGTTTTTTCAACTCCGCCAGCTCTAATGGTGCCATCGTATAAGGAGATATAGAGATGGGTCCGTTCCCGACACTAAGTCAATGGAGAATTCAACTTCTCTGACTGAAGGTAATTCCGGAATATCACTAGGAAATACCTGAGGAAACTCACGAACTATCGGAATATCCTCAACTCTGGGTTTCTCAATACCCTCCAGGGATGCCAAAAATACAAACACGGCCCATATCTCATTAAAGGAAGTCCTGACTCCCTTAGCCGACAACGGCTTCGTATAAAAAGCCTCATCAGAAATCTCACCCAGATCTCCAAACATAACGGTTTTATTAGCACAATTAAGCATCACATGATTTGCTGATAACCAGTCCATCCCTTGAATTAGATCTAACTGGGACAGTGGTAAGCACATTATATCGACGGTAAATGTCCTACCGTTTACCACCACCGGATGTAAGGACCCAAATTCTACCCTTGAAACTTTTTCGTGATTTTATTCCTTTTTCATACATTTTCCTATCACTTTTAATTATAATTTTCAACAACCTTATTATAAATCCAACTTTCCTATTCATACTCATTTCATAAGTCAAAAATGACATACACATTCGTTTAACAGAAAATCATAATTCATTAATGCATCCCGGTAACTACCGCATACAAGTAGCTATGGGATTCCCAAATACCCATAGCTACAAATATCCAGAGTTACACATATTCATGACTACCAACATGTACAAATATCGTGTACATGATTACAAATATTCAGTTCAAAACACAATCAGTTTGATTACACAACAATAAAGATAAGGACTTCAAAAACTAAAAGCCTCTAAGTTTCTAATCAAGATATCCTTAAATCTTCCACTTACCTATAATGGGATTAACATTGACAATTCACATAAAACACAAAGGAATAAGTCGTTAACTCAATAAATGCCAATATACATTAATCCACATTTTAATAAGGTTAAGTAAACAATTTAGAGTTAAATATACTCAAAACCCCTTCCTCTTACTTCTTAGTGGCACATTGGTGAACTTTGGAGATGGAAAAGGAACAATGGAGGTTGAAGGAGATGGAGGTAGATGGAGCTCTTTATGGATCCATGGAGCTTATGCAACCTAAGGTGAGTGAGAAGACCATTGTGGTCTTAGAATATTTCATTAGAGTCATCTTCTCCGATTTCCCTCAAGAATCGGAGCATGTTAACGGATAGAAACTCTATTGGGTGTTTGTGGTCCATGTGAGAGTCTTTATTTTACATGAGGAATTATTAGCCTTAAAAGTGGAGATATATGTGCGGGAAAAAGCGTTTATTTAAGTAAAAGGCATTAAGCTCATTTATGGTAATACACCGTCATGAAAGATGGTTCTAACGTTAATGTGTTATATGATGAAGAATATGTTGTGTGTGGTTTGTTTATGATAATGGTGTGTTATGGATGGTTGATTTGTTATAAACATGTATGGGTGTGTTTGTAATAAGGATTGTGAGATGTGTTGTTTAATGGCAAAAGTAGAAATGGTTATGTTGTGTGATAATGATTTTGTGTGAGTTGTTTATTGTTATAAACATATACGGGTGTGTTTGTAACAATGATTGTGTGATGAGTTGCTGATTTGTTAAAAGTGGAGATGAGTATGTTTATGAAAATGACTAAGTTGTGAGTCGCTTTATTGTTATGAACATATATGGGTGTGTTTGTGATAATGAAGGTGTTGTGGGTTATTTTATGGTGATGAAACAATGAGATACCTTGTGTTTGTTGTGCTATGAGATGAATTGGTGGTGATTGAATGAAAAGAAAAGACGTTTTTAGCCGACCATGATTGGTTAGCGACTTTGACTCAAGTTATGTAGTAAGCTTTTCCTCAAGCGATGTAGCAAACTTTGGCTCAAGTGATGTAGCAAGCTTTTGCTCAAGCGATGTAGCAAGCTTTGCCTCAAGCGATGTAGCAAACTTTGGCTCAAGTTATGTAACATGATTTTCGAAAAGAAAGTATATTCTAGCTAACCGAAATGGTATAGCGACTTTGGCTCAAGTTATGTAGTAAGCTTTGGCTCAAGTTATGTAGCAAGCTTTGGCTCAAGCGATGTAGCAAGCTTTGGCTCAAGCGATGTAGCAACCTTTGGCTCAAGCGATGTAGCAAGCTTTGGCTCAAGCAATGTAGCTTGCTTTGGCTCAAGCGATGTAGCAAGCTTTTGCTCAAGCGATTTAGCAAGCTTTTGGCTCAAGCGATGTAGCAAGCTTTGGCTCAAGCGATGTAGCAAGCTTTGGCTCAAGCGATGTAGCAAGCTTTGGCTCAAGCAATCTAGCAAACTTTGGCTCAAGTTATGTAGCATGAGTTATAGATATATATATGTATATTGAATTATGATGAAGGTTGAATTGATATATCATATAAGTAAGTTGTAATATGTGCTAAATGAAGGAGGGACTAACCTATGGTAAGTTATAATGATTTGGAATGATAATCATGCTAATTGGATATTTGAACATTGTGTGCTATAATGTATTGATTGATATATGTTTAATACGACTGATGTTAAACGTTGTTTAGGTTTAAAACTTTAATGTTATTACTCTATGTGATTCCACGCTACGGTCACCGTAGTTGGTTCTGACTTCCTCTGTCTCTTCTTGTATGTGTTGTGTTTTTGAGTTCAGGTTCTGGCGGTACCACATTGGACGCTTGCGGGAAGAGTACATGATTGGGTAGTTGCTTTATCAAATTATTATGGGGTATGAATAACGTTTGTAATATGAGAACTTTGTTGGTTTAACTCTTTTGTAAAGTGGAACTTCTCCTAAAGTGTATAATGAAGTTGATTTAATGTTTGTATTAAAAGTGTTCCATGAGAAAGGATAATTGTCTTGATTATGTATTTGAAAGGAAGTGTAATGACATACTTTTGAAGTGAGATGTATTTGGAATATTTGTGCCTTGTGAATTATAAATGGAACTAATATTTGTATTCATTCAAGTTTTCAAACTGTTCAAGTAATGTCTTTCAAATGTAATCACTTCACTTTCATGAAGAAGGTTTTTAACAAAATAAGAATTTCTGGATTACAAAAATCGGGTCCTTACACTGGACATCGAGACACAACCATCGACACCACCACAGGAACACTAGTTGGGGTGGATATGACCAAGTCGTAAGGCAACGACTCCGTGTGCAATTTCAGGCGATTAACACATTCAATATATACAAAGGAGTGTGTCGCTCCCGAATCAAACAACACTAAAAGATGAATACTTGCCACCAAGCAATTACCTTTGATCAGGCAATGCACATCTAATGCCTCTGCATCACTCATGGTAAACACTCTGCTGGTGGATCGAGGTCGTTCAGCCCTCACAACATTCACACGCTGCCGTAACTTAGGACAATACCTCCTAATACGCCCAGCCTCCTTGCAGTGGAAGCAGCTAACTGCCGTTTCGGGGCACAAATCGCCAACATGAGTTCTGCCGCACTTGTTGCAAAAGGACGGAGACTGAGATTGTGATCTTCCTGTCTTCGCATGAGGCCTTGGCCCATGCGAACTACTTCCCCGATTTCCAGTAGGTGAGGAGTATGGTTTTCGTTCCTCTTGAAAGACCTTACTCTTCGCCTTTCCATGCCCATAACTCCTTTGTGGCCCAAAGTGCGTCGGGGGATTTGTGCGAGGAGTCACCAACTCATCAATTGCCAGGTCATCCTCATACATCCTGCACTTGTTTCCCAACGTAGAAAAATCTACAATCTCTTGTTGCCTGAATATCCTTTTCAACTTGGGCATCAAACCCGATTCAAACTTAGAACATTTGGACCGTCCGTCCACCTCCAATTCAGCGTATGAACAAAATCGGGCCAACTCCTCGAACTTGGCCGCATATTCTCCCATTGACATGTTACCCTTCTCCAACCTCAGAAACTGCATTTCTTTCTTCCTCTTCAGATCAGCAGGAAAATAATTCTGAAGAAATTTCTCCTTGAAAGCAACCTATGTAATCACTCGCCCCTCAGTTTCCATTTGACGCCAAGTAAATTTCCACCAAGTTTCAGCTTCTTTTACCAACATGTAAGATTCATAAGCTACCTTCTGAACATCATTACAACCCATGGCTCGGAATATTCGTTCCAAGTCTTGAATCCACTCGTTTAAAGTATTAGGAGCGAATCCACCTTGGAACTGGCTAGGATTCCGCCTTCAAAACTCATTCAATCTTCGGTACTCGGCCGACTCGGGTGGAGATAAAGATTGCGAACTAGGATTTGGCGTTGGGTTCTGGTTTAGGTTATGCAAGTTCTTATTAACTTGTTGCAGTGCAACCACCATCTGAGCCAACAGATCATTCGGAACATTCTGACTCGTTCCTCTCCCTCTTCCATCCATTCCTTAACCTGCATTCATTGGTGGTTAGCACACAATTCTAACTCACATAATTCATGTTATCACATAGTCTCATAGTACATTACAGGTTACTACACCAAGGCTACATGATTTAAACAGTCAATTCACATAATTTCAACTAGTCAAATCAAAAACATGTTACAAAGAAGCAAGTAAGGCTATACACTAGGCCGCAGAATTAACTATGCTCTGATACCATATTGTAAGGACGACTTTGTGAAGAAAATGAGAACGGTTACTTTTATTTTACGCCTCATATACTGAATTGTGAGGGATAGATGATAAAAATAACACCTTTTCATACACATGATGTAACGACTCGATTTTCGTAACCCAACTTTTTTGAAACTTTATTCATGAAAGTGAAGTGATTGCTTAGGGAAATGTACCCCTTAGCCAATTTGGAAAATCTTATTTAATTTAAATATTAGCTAAGTTTCCCAATTCGAAATGCGAAATAATCAATAATACATTTTCATCAAAAACATGGCATCACATTCTATTTTAATCCATAATCCGTACAATTATCCTTTGTTTCAATTACAACATTGGTTAAGGTATTCATTCTAATCTTATTGCATCTTTCGAAAGAGATCATTTTTACAACATAGTCACTTCAACATATCTCTCATATTACATACATTATACCAATACAATTTCGGAATACAAAAACGACTACTCCAGTCTATACTCCCATCAGCAAACATCCACGACGCAACAACAACATCCTGAATTCACATACAACACATATTTAACACCCTAAATTTGAGTCTTTAAATTATAGGCTCACTTGGGAGGGTGAAATCCTGGGCTATACTGGAGGATTCTCGCCTGAGCGAGAGTTGTCTCGCCTGGGCGAGAAATGGCATTTTGGGACTGTTGAGACTGTGAGATTCTCGCTTAAGCGAGAATCCCTCGCTTGAGCAAGAGGGTCATATCTGAGTTTTTAAAATAGGCGGGATTTTCTCGCTTGAGCGGGAAAGGGCTCACTTAAGCGAGAAAGCCCCAAACACAACCTAGGGTTTAGAAAAGAAGAAGGGAGAGAGAAGAGAGTTTTTTCATGGACAAGAAGCTTGGATACTCATCTAAGAGCTTGAGAAGAGGTAAAACTCTTGATTCTAACTCTCTTCTTCTCTTTAAAACCTATTTTAGGTATGTTGGATCTCTTCTCAATGTGAAGGAAACCATGGTAACTCGTCCTTTTGAATTATGGTTCGTCTTATGTGGTTTTTCTCTTGTAAACTCTTGGTTTAGAGTTAGTATTTCAAGAATGGAAAGGTTTGGGGGGTTGATTCATGAATACCCCAAAACCCTAAAGTGAAAATGAGGTTAAAGAGGAAAATGAGTAAAATGCTAGAGGTAGAAGATGACTAAGCATTCTAATATTGAAATATGATATCGATATGTATGTTTTGGGACTGTTGAGACTGTGAGATTCTCGCTTAAGCGAGAATCCCTCGCTTGAGCGAGAGGGTCAGATCATTGTTTTTAAAATAGGCGGGATTTTCTCGCTTGAGCGGGAAAGGGCTCCCTTAAGCGAGAACCCGACGAGTTGTATTAAATGAGAAACCCCCAAACACAACCTAGGGTTTAGAAAGAAGAAGGGAGAGAGAAGAGAGCTTTTTCAAGGACAAGAAGCTTGGATACTCATCTAAGAGCTTGAGAAGAGGTAAAACTCTTGATTCTAACTCTTTTCTTCTCTTTAAAACCTATTTTAGGTATGTTGGATCTCTTCTCAAAGTGAAGGAAACCATGGAAACTCATCCTTTTGAATTATGGTTCATCTTATGTGGTTTTTCTCATGTAAACTCTTGTTTTAGAGTTAGTATTTCAAGAATGGAAAGGTTTGGGGGGTTGATTCATGAAGACCCCAAAACCCTAAAGTGAAAATGAGGTTAAAGAGGAAAATGAGTAAAATGCTAGAGGTAGAAGATGACTTAGCATTCTAATATTGAAATATGAGATGGATATGTCTGTTTTAGATGTTTGTAAACTTATGATGAAAGTAGTTTCTAAACATTGAAAATATGATAAATATCTTGCATGGTTAAATAATGCAATATGAGTTATTTATGTGATATTGGAATAAATGACTAACATTTTGTTGTATGGTGGGAATGAGGAAAGATCCTAAAGTTGGAGGCGGTGTCGGTGGAAATTGAGTAGTTGCCAAGAACCAAACCCAACACTCACCGAGGTAAGGATAAGTCTTTATTTGTGCATTTAAAATGGAAAATGTGTGTATTTTCTAGTTATGCAATGATTGAGTTGTGAATCACGTAGTTAGTATAAATATATATGGGTGTGTTTACACTAATGTGGGCGTGGATTTACGAGAAATGATTTATGGTGAAATCAAGGAAAAGGAAATATATTTTTAGCCGACCATGAATGGTTAGCGACTCTGGCTTGAGTATATAAGCGAAACTCTAGCTTGAGTATATAAGCAACACTCTGGCTTGAGTATATAAGTAAAACGCTGGCTTGAGTATATAAGCGAAACTCTAGCTTGAGTATATATGCAACACTCTGGCTTGAGTATATAAGCAAAACTGTGGCACATTTTCTTTTAAGAGAAATGAGAATCAGCTTTTAGCTAACCGTAAGGGGTGTAGCGACTTTGGCTCAAGTTATGCAGCAAAGCAAAATGAATATCAAAAATGGTTTACTAACCCTTTTCTAATGTGGGTTATCTTATAATGATGTTTATTGAATTACCGACTTACTCCTTTGTGTGTTTGTGCACTTGTCATTGATAATCCCATTGCAGATAAACAGGTGACATGAGGGGGACTCATTTTTGGGGAGCTTAGGGAGCTTTATATTTTGGATTTATTTAGTTGCACTATTTTTGTAAATGAGTGCATATTTGATAGATCAAAACATTGTGTAACTACGGATATATATTAGCTAACATGAGGTTGAAACTCTGGATATGTGTAGCTATGGGTATTTTGGAAACCCATAGCTAGTTGTATGCGGTAGTTACTAATCTACAATAATACGAATTTTGTTTTTCTGTCAAATGATTATTTATGTCATTATGGATTCATGGATTGAGTGTGAGGAGGGAAGTGAGATTTTGAAATAAGGTTATTAAATTGGTAATGTGATTTATGAGTAAATGCATGGAATTGAATTAAAATAAGAAAAAAATTTCAAGGGTAGAATTTGGATCCTTACAATATGGTATCAGAGCATAGTTAGTCTTGCGGCCTAGGGTATGGCCTTACTTGCTTCTTTGTAACTTCTAATTGTTTTGACTATGTGGTTTAAGTGAACTGTTGTGTGGTTATGTGCTGATTTGTCTGGTTAAACATGGTTTACTGACTAATGTAAGAGATAAACAGGTATCCGTTACGGAGATGTCTGGAAGAGGAAGAGGATCGGGTCAGAATGACTTGTTGGCTCAGATTGCTGCCGTGCTGACGAACATGAACGAGAACTTACAGCACCTGAACCTGAAAGCGACACCAAGTCCGAGTTCGCAACCAATGGTTCCACCTGGGTCGGCTGAGTACCGAGGTCTGGATGAATTCTGCAGGAGGAACCCCAGTCAGTTCCAAGGTGGATTCGCTCCTGATGCAGCCATTGAATGGGTCCAAGGAGTGGAAAGAATCTTCAGGGCCATGAGTTGTTCTAATGCTCAAAGAGTGGCCTATGCCACCTACATGCTGGTGAAAGAGATTGAGAACTGGTGGGAAATGACCAGGAGGCAGATGGAGATCGAAGGACAAATCATCACGTGGGGAGCTTTCAAGAGTAAATTCCTCTAGAAATATTTTCCTGCAGACTTGAAAAGGAAGGAGATGGAATTCTTGCAATTAGAGCAAGGAAACATGTCGGTGGGGGAGTACTCGGCCAAATTTTATGATTTGATCCGATATTTCCCTTATACTGAACTAGAGTTGGACGGGAGGTCCAAATATGTGAAGTTTGAGATGGGGTTGAGGCCCGAGCTCAGAGTGACATTTGTTCACGAAGAAATTTCTGATTTTCCTACACTAGTGAACAAGTGTAGGATGTATGAGGATAATGTGAGGATGAGGGACGCTGCAGATAGAAAAGAGAACCCTCCACGACACTATGGCCCTCAACGGAACTTCTCACACGGAAAAGGGAAGGGAAAGGTATTTCAAGAGGAACAGAAGCCTTACTCTCCTCCAACGAGTAGTCGGGGTCATTCAAAAACTAAAAGCCTCTAAGCCCCTAATTGAGACATCCTTAAATCTTCCACCTACCTGCAATGGGATTAACATTGACAATTCATAGAAAACACAAAGGAGTAAGTCGTTAACTCAATAAATGCCAATATACATTAATCCACATTTTAATAAGGTTAAGTAAACAATTTAGAGTTAAATATACTTAAAACCATTTTCATCTTTTATACTTTTTGAAAATCGTGGTACATAACTTGAGCCAAAGTTTGCTACATCGCTTGAGCCAAAGCTTGCTACATCGCTTGAGCCAAAGCTTGCTACATCGGTTGAGCCAAAGCTTGCTACATCGCTTGAGCCAAAGCTTGCTACATCGCTTGAGCCAAAGTTTGCTACATTACTTGAACGAAAGTTTGCTACATTACTTGAACGAAAGTTTGCTACATTACTTGAGCCAAAGTTTTCTACATTACTTGAGCCAAAGTTTGCTACATCACTTGAGCCAAAGTTTGCTACATCACTTGAGCCAAAACAAGTTTTCTTTTCATTGATACACCATCAATTCATAAACAGTAAATCCACGCAATCCTCATTACAAACATACCCATATATGTTTATAATAAATAAGTGGTTTACAACTTGATCATTATCCACAAACAGAAAATCCACACATTTTCTATTACAATGCACAAGTTAAAGACTTATCCTTACCTTGGTGAGTGTTGGGTTTGGTTCTTGGAAACTTCGCAAGTTCCACCGATATTGCCTCCAACTTTAGGATCTTTCCTCATTCCCACCATATAACACAATGTTAGTCATTGATTCGAAATAACATCTAAACAACTCATATTGCATCTTTAACCATAGAAGAGATTTATCATATTATCAATGTCTCTAAACTACTTTCATTATACGTTTACAAACATCTAAAATATACATATTCATCTCATATTTCAACATTAGAGTGCATACTCATCTTCTACATCTAACATTTTACCCATTTCCCTCTTTAATCACATTTTCATTTTAGGCTTTTGGGGTTTTCATGAATCAACCCACAAATCCTTTCCATTCTTGAAATACCAACTCTAAACCAAGAGTTTACAAGATAAAAACAACATAAAACGAATCATAACTCAAAAGGATGAGTTTCCATGGTTTCTCACATTTTGAGAAGAGATCCACCATACCCAAAACAAGTTTCAAAGGGAAGAAGAGAGTTAGAATCAAGAGTTTTACCTCTTCTCAAGCTCTTAGATGATTCCCAAGATTCTTTGCTCTTGAAAAGTCTCTCTTCCTTTACTTCTCTCTAAGTTATCCCCCAAAAATGTGTTTGGGGGTCCCTAATAAATGCAACAGCGTCGGGTTCTCGCTCAAGCGAGGGATTCTCGCTCAAGCGAGAATCTCATAGCCTCGACAGGTTCCAAAATGCCATTTCTCGCCCAGGCGAGACAACTCTCGCTCAGGCGAGACCACTCTCGCTCAAGAGAGACAATTCTCGCTCAGGCGAGAATCCTTCAGTATAGCCCAGGATTTCACCATCCCAAGTGAGCCTCTCTCGCCCAAGCGACACTTTCTCGCTCAAGTGAGACTCCTAGGACTGATACTATAATTTTAAAGAATTTTAAACTCGAGGGTGTCACAATCCTCCCCCTCTTATAAGAATTTTCGTCCCTGAAAATTAAACATACCTCGTTTCAAATAAATGAGGGTAATCCTCCCGCATATCACGCTCCACCACCCAAGTAGCGTCTCCTTCGTCCACTTGGCACCACAATACCTTCACCAAGGCAATCTCTTTGCCTCTCAATCTTTTGATACTAGTATCCATGATTCTCACGGGTAACGTCGAAAAAGTCAAGTTATCCTTCAACTCTATCTGATCAGACTCAACCACATGAGATGGATCCCCAACATATTTCCTCAAATGAGATACATGAAACATATTGTGGAGATTCGACAATAATGGAGGTAAGGCAATCCGATATGCTACCGGCCCAATTATCTTCAATATCTGATATGGACCAATAAATCTCGGAGTAAGCTTTCGTGACTTCAACACTCTACCAATCCCGATAGTCAGGACTACTCTCATGAAAACATGATCTCCCTCCTTAAACTCAAGAGGTTTCCGCCTCTTATTGAATGGCTTTTCTGCCGACTCTGTACTATTCTCATATTCTCCCAGATCATCTTGATCTTTTCGGTCATTTCTCGGACCAACTCAGGTCCCAATACTAAGTTCTCCCTAGTTTCAAACTGATGAGTCATATATTACACACTATTCATAACCTTAATTTATCATTGTTAATGATTCTTGGTGTCTAATATACTTTGTTTGGCATGATTTAGTGTTTTAGGCTTTATTGGACTATTATTCCTAAAATGAATTAATTTGGGATTATTTAGACTAATTAAATCTAATTCCATTTCAAGGTCATATTTAGCACCAAGGACATTTTGGGCATTACAAGTGGAAGTTGTGTGCTAAAGTGAAGATTGTAATTTCTAATAGCTTTTAAATTCCGTTTTAGGTTTTGGGCCCATTGTTTAGGGCCCATTTCGGTTATACCCTTTAATAAGCTTAGAATTTCATTTTCACACATAACTTTACATTACATTTCGTTTTCAGCTTTAGGGAGAGAGCATTTTCGTTTCCCCCTTTTGGGGTACTTTTAGGTTTTCGTTTTCCCTCTTTTGGGTGTCTAATTGCCATGCTTGATTTAGGAGGATCCATTAATGTTATGCCTATGAATATATTTAAATTCCTTTCACTTGGACCCTTGCAACCTACGGGTGTGGTAATCCAATTAGCAAATAGGAGTATTGCATACCCTGCCGGTGTGGTAGAGGATGTCTTGGTTCGGGTTGATCAACTGATCTTTCCTGCTGATTTTTACATTCTTGATATGGAAGAGGGATCCCCCAATAACACAGTTCCAATTATTTTGGGGAGACCATTCTTGAGAACAGCCTGAACCAAGATCGATGTCCATGTTGGGACACTTTCTATGGAATTCGATGATAAAGTGGCTCGGTTTAACATTTTTGATGCTTTAAAGCATCCATCCGAGGGCCACTCTGTTTTTCACCTTGATTTGCTTCATGAGTTCAATGATACACACCTTTCTAATTTTCTCCATGATTTTCATGCTCCATCATTAACTGATTCATACACTTGTCATGCATGCACTAATTCTGAAACATGTAGTTTTTGCATTGATGAGTTTTTGAACATTGATATTGACATTGATGTTCCTTGCACTTCATTGTACACTTGCCATGCATGCACTGATTCTGAGCTGTGTGACTATTGTATTGATGAGTTTCTTAATATTGTTGTTGATTCTCCTGTTACACATTCACATTGCACTAACACAATTGGTGCAAGAATCATACAGCAATCTGATTTATTTGTTCAGGTGCAGGCTGCAACAAAGCCTAGCTTTGCTACTTTCTTTCCATCTGTTTTGCAGGCACCTGATTGGACACCCCCATTTGACCTTGAGTGCGACATTGCTGTTTATGCTATCGGGACTGTCCTTTCTAGTTATGAGTTTGATTTCCTCCCTCCATGATTAAGGGAGTTTTTCTTTCTTTCTCTCCCTCCTTACTTTTTATTGCACTTGTCCAATTACAATTTCTAATATAACTGCGTGGATATTCTAGCTGTGTTCCATTGGGACAATGTGTAGTTTAAGTGTGGGGGGAGATTAATGTAAGTTTTGTTGATGCATGCTTTTCTTTGATTCTTAGATTTTGCTTAGATTTTGGGCAGTTTCTCTCATACTTTGTTTTAGTTGATTCTTGATATTGTGTTGTGAATCCATGCATTTTCTGTGTGTTAAGTTACTTTTGAGAATTGAGAGGTTGAGGCAATTGTGATAGTGTTGTCCCTTGTGAGATTTTGAGGCTTAATTGAGGATGGATTGATGTATGCCATCTAGTATTCTTTCATGTGTGATTGTTGCACTCTTGATTACTTGCACTCTAGAACTTGACATGTTTCTTGTTAATACTTGATTTTCATATTGCACATTTTGAAGTGATTTAGGCATTTCTTTTGAATAAGCCACATGCCATATAGCCTACCTTGAATGAAATTATCCTTTTGCTAGCCCCTTTGAGCCTTTTTACCCCTTTCTTTGTTATATAGCTCATTGCAAGCCTATAATTGAAAAACCATGATTATCCTAACTTTAAGGAATTTTGGAGCTTTGGAATTGTTTTGGGAATGGGTATTAAAGTAAGGGTGCATTGTTCTTCATTTCTTATAAGTTTTGGGTATGACTCATGGGTTGGTTAATACATTTTTGTGCATATGTGTGGTGTATTGAAAAACAAAAAAAAATACCAAAAAGAAAAGCAACAAAAAGAGAAACAAAACAAAAAAAAACAAAAAAAAATGAAAAAAAAAAGTGAATAAAAGTTGAGTGTGGCAAAGAGGATTGGAATTTGAGTTTGAATATGGGGTTTATTTTGTCTTACTTTTTACTTATTCCTCATTGCTCCTCTATTCCCTTGGTTTTAAGCTACATATTCCATACTTTATCCTACCTTGTCCTTGGCCCCATTACAACCTTGAAAAGTCCTTTTGATCACTATGTGCATGTGTTGGTCATGTTGATGTTAGAAACTTGTCAAGCTTATGGTTTTGTTTGTTTTCATGAAGTGCTTTGAGTGTAAATACTTACAACCTAAGACACATGAGTGTAAACACTTTAGAGAGCATATCTTGTGAGGATCTATCATTGTTGTGACTCACTTCTTGATTTGATTGGTTTCTTTGCATGCTTGAATTGATTGGATGATCTACATGGATATCTTGATTCTTGATCTTTTTATTCTAGTGTGTTTGATTTTGCCCATCTCTTTGCATTTCTTAGAATTCATTGTGAAGTATGCCATCTTTAGGATTTTGGATTTCCTAGTTTTTAATAATCTTCTTACATGACTCACTTTGGTGCACTAGTTAGCATAACATTATTTCTTGATTTTGCCCAGGAGTGCAAAAGGTTAAGTGTGGGGGTATTTGATGAGTCATATATTACACACTATTGATAACCTTAATTTATCATTGTTAATGATTCTTGGTGTCTAATTGACTTTGTTTGGCATGGTTTAGTGTTTTAGGCTTTATTGGACTATTATTCCTAAAATGAATTAATTTGGGATTATTTAGACTAATTAAATCTAATTCCATTTCCAGGTCATATTTAGCACCAAGGACATTTTGGGAATTACAAGTGGAAGTTGTGTGCTAAAGTGAAGATTGTAATTTCTAATAGCTTTTAAATTCCGTTTTAGGTTTTGGGCCCATTGTTTAGGGCCCATTTCGGTTTTACCCTTTAATGAGCTTAGAATTTCGTTTTCACATATAACTTTACATTACATTTCGTTTTCAGCTTTAGGGAGAGAGCATTTTCGTTTTCCCCCTTTTGGGGTTTAGGGTTCATTTTCGTTTTGGCTTCTTCTTCTTCATTTTCTTCAATTTCGGTTTTGGCTTCTTCCTCCATGGAAGGCTAGACCTTGGACTAAGTTCCTTTGGTAATGCATCACACTCTTGAGGTTTAGTGCTTAATGCATTTTCGGTTTCAATGTTGTTGTTAATGCAATTTTCGGTTTTATGTTGTTGAAGCTTCTATCCTATTTCATGTTATGGTTTGCTTAAATCCATGGTGTTGTTTTAGGTTTGTGAACTGATTTTCGCTTAGTTAATTATTTCTCTAGCACATGATTGCTTAGTTTATGTGAATCTGTAAATGCTCTATGTTTATGTTGAATTCGCTTAGTTTGAAGCTTAAACATTAGAGTTATGAACATATTAGGAATTCAACGTGTAGAATCTGAAATTGATGCTTTAATTCGTGTGCCATTGTTAACTGTTTGTTGCTTATGCCAATTTCGCTTAGTTAGAGGTTTAACAATTTAACTGTGAGTTGATCATCGCTTAGTTAATCGACTCTCAACAAGGGAACACTGAGAATCTGATTTTGATATATTGAAACCGAGGATTGAGTTGAGAACAAGGAAACCAAAGGGATTTAGCCTCTTTACTATTCTGTTTTCTGTTTGTGTTCTGTTTTAGCTTAATTTCATAGCATAACAACCACTAAAACCCCCCATTGTGTGTGTGCGTGTAAGGTGTTTGAACCATTGTGTGAAAGATAATCTTTGGGAAATGACCTAGGAGTCACTTCCTAGTACTATACTTAATTGTTATATTATTTGTATCGGGTACGGCCTCGATCACAAACCAACTCACCGGAGTTCGGCACTTCCTACCATACAATGCCTCATAGGGTGCCATCCCAATACTCGAATGGAAGCTATTGTTGTAGGTAAATTCGATCAAAGGCAACATGCTATCCCAACTCCCCGGTTGATCCAAAACACAAGCCCTCAAAAGATCCTCCAATGACTGTATAGTTCTTTTCGACTGACCGTCTGATTGTGGGTGATAAGCTGAACTCAATTTCAACTTAGTTCCCAATGCGGACTGCAAACTAGTCCAAAAGTTTGAAGTGAACCTGGGATCCCTATCCGACACAATGCTCGACGGTATCCCATGCAACCGAACAATCTCCTTGATATACAACTCAGCCAATCGTTCGAGGGAGTATCTCATGTTCATCGGCAAGAAATGAGCAGACTTAGTCAACCGGTCCACTATTACCCATATCGAGTCGTACCCTATTTGAGTCTTCGGAAAACCCGATACAAAATCCATGGAGATGCTATCCCACTTCAAAATTGGAATCTCTAGTGACTGTAATTCTCCCGATGGCCGCTGATGCTCAATCTTGGCTTTCTGACAGACAAGACAACTTGAGACATACAAAGCCACATCCTTTTCCAACCCAGACCACCAAAACAACTTTTTCAGATCTTGGTATATCTTTGTAGTACTAGGGTGAAAACTCATCTTACTCTTGTGTGACTCCTCTAGGATACCCTTTCACAACTCCACATCACGAGGCACACACACTCTCCTTTTGTAACGCAACATTCCACTAGAATCTGATGTGAAATCGGTCTCCTTACCACTTAGCATCAAATCTCTCTTAACCATTAGCTCACTATCCTCAACTTGCATTACTCAAATTTGATCAAACAATTCATTTGTTACCTTAAGAATTCCTAACATCATACTATGAGGTCTTATCTGAACTTCCAAGTTGATATCCCTGAACTCCTCAATCAGTTTTATTTCTCGAACCATCAAAGCCGACATGTGCAAAGACTTTCGACTCAAAGCATTGGCCACCACATTGGCTTTTCTCGGATGGTACTGCAATCCAAAATCATAGTCCTTGAGGAATTTCATCCACCGTCTCTATCTCATGTTCAGTTCCTTTGGATTAAACAGATACTTCAAACTCTTGTGGTCGCTGTACACCTCAAACCTTACGCCATATAGATGGTGTCTCCCGATTTTTAAGGCGAGACCACTACAGTTTAGTCCAAATCGTGTGTACGGTAGTTTTACTCATGCGTTCTCAATTGTCGCGAAGCATAAGCAACCACCTTCTGTAACACCCCGAATTATAGTATTAGTCCTGGGATCCTCGCTTGAACGAGAGATTCTCGCCAGGGCGAGAAAGGTTCACCTGGGAGGGTGAAGTCCTGGGCTATACTGGGGATTCTCGCCTGAGCGAGAATTGTCTCGCCTGGGCGAGAAATGGCATTTTGGGGCTGTTGAGACTGTGAGATTCTGGCAAGCGAGAATCCCTCTCTTGAGCGAGAGGGTCAGAGATGAGTTTTTAAAATGGGTGGGATTTTCTCGCTTGAGCAAGGGAAAGCTCGCTTAAGCGAGAACACGACGAGGACATTAAATGAGAGAAATCCCAAATACATTTTTAGGTTAAGAATTGAAGAGAGGTGAGAGAAGAGAGCATTTCCAAGGTCTAGTAGCTTTGATTCTTGTTCAAGAGCTTGAGAAGAGGTAAAACTCTATATTCTAACTCTCTTCTCTTGAGAACCCATTTTTGGTATTATGGATCTCTTCTCAAAATGTGTAATACCATAGAAACTCTCTCTTTCGAGTTATGGTTCGTTTTATGTCGCTTGTACCATGTAAACTCTTGGTTTTGAGTTAGTATTCCAAGAATGGAAAGGGTTTGTGGGTTGACTCATGAAAACCCCAAAACCCTAGAGAGAGAAAATGTGGGTATAGTGGGAAAATGGGTAAAATGCTAGAGGTAGAAGATGAGTTGCTTTATAATGTTAAAATATGAGATGAAAGTAGTATAGAATCATCGAAAATATGGTAAATATCTTGTATGGTTGAATAATGCAATATAAGTTATTTATTTGTTATTTGGAATGAATGACTAACATTGTGTTATGTGGTGGGAATGAGGAAAGATCCTAAATTTGGAGGCGGTGCCGGTGGAACTTACGAAGTCGCCAAAAACCAAACCCAACGCTCACCGAGGTAAGGATAAGTCTTTAACTTATGCACGGTGTTAGAAAATGTATGGATTTTCTGTTATGGACAATGAATAAAATGTGAATCACTTAGTCATTATGAACATATATGGGTATGTTGATAATGATGAGAAGTGGATTTACGGTTTATGTATTGGTGGAGTGCCAATGGAAATAAAAATCGAAAATGAAATCATGAAATGTAAATCGCTTTGTAGTTATAAGTATATGTGGATATGCTTGTAATGATGTCGGGTGTATTTATCATTTATGTATTGGTGGAGTGCCAATGGAAATAAAACACGAAATGAAATCATGAAATGTAAATCGCTTTGTAGTTATAAGCATACGTGGATATGTTTGTAATGATGTCGGGTGTATATGTCATTTATGTTTTGGTGGAGTGCCAATGGAAATAAAACTCGGGATAAAGCAATAAATTGTAAGTCACTTTGTAGTTACAAGCATATATGATATGTTGTAATGATGTCGGGTGCATTTATTGACCATGTATTGGTGGAATGCCAATGGAAATAAAACTCGTTTATAATCGATCGTGATGGTTAGGGATGTTTACTCAAGCTATGCACTAAGGTTTTTCAAAAGTATCTACGATGAAAACGGTTTTGATTTTGTTCGATTTAGTTCTTTATTTAACCCTATTAAATGTGGATTAACCTACATTGATGTTTTATTGAGTTAATGACTTATTCCTTTGTGCTATTTGTGTATGGTCAATGTTAATCCCATTGCAGGTAGGTGGACGGAGGAAAGATGATTTTTTACTAGGAGATTAGAGACCTTTATTTGATGTCTCTTTATCCATTCTTTTGTAACTTCATTTGTTTTGTAATTGAAGTAACTAATTGTACAATGAATACTATTTTGTACATGATATCGATCATGGAGACTAGTAACTTGGGATATATGTAGCTATGGGTGTTTTGGAAACCCATAGCTAATTGTATGCGGTGGTTATTAGGTTTTTCTAATATGAATTATGTTTTTCTGTATTATGAATGTATGTATAGATATTGCATGATAAATAGTCCGGAAATAATCAAGGTAGACAATGTAACGTATAATCAGTTAATAATCAGGAAACATGAATAAATTGAATGTTTGCATGTGCTAAAATAAGAGAAAATTTCCAGGGTAGAATTTTGGGTTGTTACACCTTCCCGTCCTACATCAACACACAACCCAAACCTTGCATAGAAGCATCGCAATACACACCGAAATCACGATCCGTACAAGGAAGAACCAACACCGGTGCCGTAGTCAACCTCCATTGCAACTCGTCCACGCGTATGGTTCTCCTTTTCTAGTAAGCTTAGTCAGAGGTAGTGCCAACTTCGAAAATCCTTCTATGAACTTCCGATAATAAGCGGCCAATCCCAGAAAGCTCCTGATCTCTATAACCGACTTAGGTACTTCCCATTCCATAACCGCTTCGACCTTAGAAGGATCTACTACTACTCCTTCCTTGGATACTACATGTCCAAGAAAGTTTACCGATTCCAACCAGAAATCACATTTGGACAATTTAGCATACAATCGACTCTTACTCAGAAGATCTAGAACAATTCTCAGGTGCTCCGCATGTTCCTCTCGGCTTTTGGAGTAAACCAGAATGTCATCAATAAATACTACTACGAATGAATCCAAATACGGATGAAAAATCTAATTCATGTAGTCAGTAAATATTGCTGGGGCATTCATTAAACCAAAAGGCATCACCAAATAATTGAAACGCCCATACCTCGTCCTAAAAGCAGTTTTAGGAATATCCTCCGACTTCACACGAAGTTGGTGGTAACCTGACCGAAGGTCAATCTTTGAGAACACCACCGCTCCCTCAACTGATCCATCAAGTCATCAATCCTAGGCAACGAAGACTTATTCTTGATAGTTACCTTGTTCAACTGTCCGTAATCTGTGCACAACCTCATAATCCCATCCTTTTTCTTCACCAACAAGACTGGTGCACCCCATGGTGAAGCACTAGAGCGAATAAACTTCTTCGCCAACAAGTCTTCAACCTGCTTTTTCTATTCAGCCAGTTCTAACGGTGCCATCCTATAAGGAGCTATAGAGATGGGTCCCGTTCCAGGCACCAAATCAATAGGGAATTCAACTTCTCTTACCGGAGGCAATTCTTGAATATCACCAGGAAATACCTCAGGAAATTCACGAACTATAGGAATATCCTCAACTCTGGGTTTCTCGATACCCTGCAGGGATGCCAACAAAACAAACACGGCTCCTCCCTCCTTAAAGGACGTCCTGACTTCCTTAGCCGACAACGGCTTCATAAAATTAGCCTAATCAAAAATCTCCTCCATATCTCCGAACACAACGGTCCTATCAGCACAATTAAGCATCACATGATTTGCCGACAACCAGTCCATCCCCATAATTAGATCTAACTGGGACAGTGGTTAGAAGATTAAATCCACGGTAAATGTCCTACCATTTACCACTACCAAACATCGAGACACAACTGTCGACACTACCATGCAATTACCTTTTATCAGGCCATCTACATCCGATGCCTCACTCATGGTCAATACTCGGCCGGTGGATCGAGGTCGTTCATCTCTCACAGCATTCACACTTTGCCGTAACTTAGGACAATATTTGTTGATATGCCCAACCTCCTTGCAGTGAAAGCAGCTAAATGTCGTCCCGGGGCACACATCACCAACATGAAGTCGACCACATTTGTTGCATAATGACGGAGAGTTCAATTGTGACCCTTCCGCATTTACATGAGTCATCGGCCCATGCGAAGTATACCCTCGGCTACCAGTTGGTGGAGAGTAAGGTTTTAGTTCCTCTTGAAATACCTTACCCTTCCCCTTTTTGTCTCAAAATTCCTTTGATGCCCAAAGTTCTTGGAAGGAATCACTTTAGGTATCACTGCCTCATCGGCTGCCAAGTCATCCTCATACAAGGTAGGAAAATCAGCAATTTCTTGGTGCCCAAACATGCTCTTCAACTTGGGCTTCAAACCCGATTCAAACTTAGAGCACTTGGACCTCCCAACCACCTCAAATTCGGAGTAGGGACAAAACTGTGCCAATTCTTCAAACTTGGCTGCATAATCCCTAACCAACATGTTTCCATGCTCCAACTTCAAAAATTCCATTTCCTTCTTCCTCTTCAGATTAGCAGGAAAGTACTTATGAAGGAATTTCTCCTTGAATGTAATCCAGGATATCAATTGCCCTTCTGCTTCCCTTTGGCGTCGAGTAAATTCTCACCAGTTTTCGGCCTCCTTCACCAGCATATAAGTGGCATATGCCAACTTCTGATCCTCCGAACAGCTCATGGCTCTGAAGATCCGCTCCACTCCTTGGATCCACTCAATGGCAGCATCAGGAGCAAATCCCCCGTGGAATTGACAAAGGTTCCTCCTGTAGAAGTCATCTAAACCTCAGTACTCTACCGGTCTGGATGGAACTAGTGGTTGCGAACTCGCACTTGGTGTCAGATTCTGGTTTAGGTTATGCAAGTTCTCATTGACTTGTTGTTATTCCGCCACCATCTGAGCCAACAGATCGTTCGAAACATTCTGACTCGCTCCTCTTCCTCTTCCTCTTCCAGCCATTTCTCAACCTGCACTCATTGATGGCCAGCACACAAATCTAACTCACATAAGTTAGGTTATCACATAGTCTCATAGCACATTACATGTCACTACACCAAGGCTACATGCTTTAAATTGTCAAAGCAAATAATTTCAACTAGTTAAATCATAAACATGTTACAAAGAAGCAAGTAAGGCCATACCCTAGGCCGCAGAATTAAATATTCTCTGATACCATATTGGAAGGACCCAAATTCTACCCTTGAAATTTTTTCCTTATTTTATTCCATTTTCATGCATTTCCCCACAACTTTTAAATACAATTTCAACAACCTAATTTTCAATCCCATTTTCCTTTTCATACCCATTTCATAAGTCAAAACCGACATACATATTCGTTTAACAGAAAATCATAATTCATTAATGCATCCCGGTAACTACCGCATACAACTAGCTATGGGATTCCAAAATACCCATAGCTACAAATATCCAGAGTTACAAATATTCATATCTACCAACATGTACAAATATCGTGTACATGATTGCTAATATTCAGTTCAAAAACACCATCAGTTAGATTACAAAACAATGAAGATAAGGACATTCAAAAACTAAAAGGATCTAAGTCCCTAATTAAGACATCCTTGAATCTTCCACCTACCTACAATGGGATTAACATTGATAATTAACAGAAAAAACAAAGGAGTAAGTCGTTAACTCAATAAGTGCCAATATACATTAATCCACATTTTAATAAGGTTAAGTAAACAATTTAGAGTTAAATATACTTAAAACCATTTTCATCTTTTCTACTTTTTGAAAATCATGCTACATACCTTGAGCCAAAGCCTGCT
Organism: Lupinus albus; assembly: GCA_009771035.1. Classification (NCBI taxonomy): domain Eukaryota; kingdom Viridiplantae; phylum Streptophyta; class Magnoliopsida; order Fabales; family Fabaceae; genus Lupinus; species Lupinus albus. The sequence goes on along the minus strand of CM020022.1, from coordinate 8,831,339 downwards.
ACATCGCTTGAGCCAAAGCTTGCTACATCGCTTGAGCCAAAGCTTGCTACGTCGCTTGAGCCAAAGGTTGCTATGTCGCTTGAGCCAAAGCTTGCTACATCGCTTGAGCCAAAGCTTGCTACATCGCTTGAGACAAAGCTTGGTACATCACTTGAACCTAAGCTTGCTACATTACTCGAGCCAAAGCTTGCTATATAATATGAGCCAAAGTCGCTATACCATTCGGTTAGCAAAAATGTACTTTTTTTAAAATATCATGCTACATAATTTGAGCCAAAGTTTGCTACATTGCTTTAGCCAAAGCTTGCTACATCACTTGAGGCAAAGTTTACTACATCACTTGAGCCAAAGTTTGCTACATCACTTGAGCCAAAGTTTGCTACATCACTTGAGCCAAAGTTTGCTACATAACTAGAGCCAAAGTTTGCTACTTAACTTGAACCAAAGTCGCTAACCAATCATGGTCTGCTAAAAACGTGTTTTCTTTTCATTGATTCACCACCAATTCATCTCATAACACAATAAACACAAGGTATCTCATTGTTTCATCACCATAAAATAACCCACAACACCTTCATTGTCACAAAGATACCCATATATGTTCATAACAATAAAGCGACTCACAACTTAGTCATTTTCATAAACATACTCATCGCCACATTTAACAAATCAACAACTCATCACACATTCATTGTTACATATACACTCATATAAGTTTATAACAATAAACAACTCACACACAATCATTATCACACAATATAACCATTTCTACTTTTGCCATTAAACAACACATCTCACAATCCTTATTACAAACACACCCATAAATGTTTATAACAAATTAACCATCCATAACACACCATTATCATAAACAAACCACACAGATCCTAACCACACATATCCTTATTAAAAACATACCCATATATGTTCATAACACATTAACGTTAGAACCATCTTTCATGACGGTGTATTACCATAAATAAGCATATTGCGTTTTACTTAAACAAACGGTTTTCCCGCACATATATCTCCACTTTTATGGCTAATACATCCTCATGTAAAATAAAGACTCTCACATGGACCACAAACATCCAAGAGAGTTTCTATCCGTTAACATGCTCCGATTCTTGAGGGAAATCAGAGAAGATGACTCTAATGAAATACTCTAAGACCACAATGGTCTTCTCCCTCACTTTAGGTTGCGTAAGCTCCGTTGCTCGACAAAAGAGCCACATCTCCCTTCATCTTCTCCAATCTCCATTGTTCCATTTTTTACCTCCAAGATTTCCCAAATGTGCAACCAAGATGTAATAGAAAGAGGTTTTGATGTTTAGTGGAGAGGAGAATGGTTCATTTGGGTGGAGCCGCCGTTGGGAGAGAAAGGAGAGAAAAGAAAATGAATATTAGGGTTTTTGAAACCCCTCTTTTACTTTTATAGCTGCGCAGCATCGCCCGGGCGAGAATGGCTCACTTGGACGAGAATTTCGCAATTTTTCAACTTTTCAACTCGGACGCTCTCGCCCGGGCGCGAATTTCTAGCTTGGGCGAGAATCAGGCAGTATGCTAAGGCTCCTCTCTAGCCGGGGCGAAAATTCTAGCTCAAGCTAGAATTTGACAGCTTTTCCATATTTCACTCTCACTCAAGCGACTACTTCCTTGCTTAAGCGAGGTCTCCGGGAAACTCATATTAGAACACCGAGTCTCTCTCTCGGGCCAGGTCCTCTCTCTCAAACGAGGATTGCCCAATATATACTCCAACACTCTACTTTTTCCAATCATTCTGAAAACGAAATTTGAGGTGTTACAATCCTTTCCCCTTAAAAGAAATTTCGTCCCCGAAATTTTATTAGGTTGCTCTTTGGAAAACAAATATTCTCATCGCCTAAACATTAGGCATTAGATTTACTCGATCAACCTTAGATCCACCATCCAAACAATTATGATTCACTTAGACGACAAACAAGGACACATACCACATAACAGTGATGCCACATAGACAATTCATGGATTAACCTCTTAGAGTCCAAATACAAAAGCTAAATATCAGGACAACTAGGACGACTAAGAGAAAATTATCACAACCGAAATAAATATTCTCAAGTATTCAACAAGAACAATAGATCTCCCCGATCTATCAAGATAACAATCGTTCAAAACGATCAACACATATAGTGAGATTCACGATAACACCTTCGAATTCGAAAGAAAGTGGGAATCAATACCCATCATTTACCACGATGAATTAGATCGCATCCAACTTGCAAAAGCTAGATCAACATCCACTCGAAGGAAATAGCGTCATTTCATTTCATACATGAGAAATAGTCACAATTAATTCAAAATTCTCAATAACATTTCAAACTTGTAATCGCTACAACACAGAAACATGGTAGTCATCCGACAAGTAGCATTTAGACAAACAAGATTTTTGGAGTCCTTCCGAGTACAAAATAGAATTTCCAAGTAATTATCCAATTTAATCAAACATTTCTAGCACAAACAGATGCGGTAGAAGAAGATTCACTAGTTAATCACCTCAACTAGACGTACAAGGTAGTAGGCCCACTCAAATCACACACTATTATCAATGACCATTTGCAAATTTACAGACATTCAATCCAATAACATACGTTAGATATGGATACCCCAATTACACTTGCAAATATACATTTAGTACTCAAATTTGCATCACGTCTAGAAACGCATGGTCATAATCGGATCACCAAGTTTTTAACAAAAACAAATTGGTTCAAGATACCATTGTTAAAAATTTGGATCTTCAGCAAGGGAACTTAATTAATGCTTAGCCAAATGCTAAACTTCACCCAAAATGATTTTCGAAAATACATTAGATGTAAGATTCATGGCAATCACTTCGTGAAAGCAAGGTTTTCATAACCAATTCAAAATAACTTGAAAACCCCTTTTTATTTCTCATGCGACACTGAACGTCCCAATCACTATTTTCAAAAGGCTAGTTAGTTCTGGAGTTACATTTCATCCAGGACATGAGAGTCCCCACAGTCCATTTACAGAAACATACTTATGCCATAAGATTACAATTATGCATAACAATTACTGACACACATGAAATAGAAATAAGTTTTGTAAGCACAATATCAAAGCAGTTAATTTGTGTTCATTACCACTATATCGTGCATTGCAAATATTCAACTACAAAAGGTCAATCACCATAGACCAAAAGTTTCATGTACAAAAATCATGATGACTTCGCTATTCCCAATACCACTTTCCACAGAAGCATAGAACAAAATTTTGTTTATCCATTAACCCGCTAAAACTTAAGCAACACAACATCCATGTTCATCATCAAGGTTCAGATTTATGCACATATAAGAAATCACTGACATAAAGAAAATTTGTTACCTTAACTTTATTTTGCCCATTTTGTTTTCCATACCGGTTGGCTTTTAGTTTCCAAAGGTTTAGAGAGTCACTTCAAGTTTAAACATATAAGGAATTTCCACCTTTATGCAAACACACTCATCAAAATGACATTTAAGTACTTCACCCACTTCATTCATTACTTTGAACCATGAGTTTTACCTTTTAGTATAATCATACAAACTAATGCAAACAAGAAAGTCAAACATTCAGCAACTCATAAAAACAAAGATATCAGACTTAGTCTTTTCAAAACACACTAGGTATCTTTCTTTTAATTTCCTCGTTAACACAATATTTTTTTCTAAAACCATTTATGCTCAGCACCTTCCATACAACATATCCATCTACATGTTCACGTGAATCATTACCTTACTATTCAAGTCATTACCGTAACAATTAACATATCACTTCTAGAATTCATACATCATAGAACAAATTATCGGATATTAACAATTAATCTCCAAGGAATATTTCACCATTGTCATACAGAACATGTTAAACACAAATTCCTCATTTCATAAAACTTTCTAAACTTTCATGCATGATAAGCAAACTTGTATGCATGAATTAGTAAAGATGTACATGTTCATTTCCAAGCAAAACAGACAAATACATGTTAGTGGACTTTTACAAAGTAAACGGCTTGGTTACATGTCATGAAATAAAATGTAGATATTTAGCCACCGAGTCTAATAATCGGTTAATCGCTACATCATGTTTATTTGTTTTAATCCTGAGGAATGGCAAGATAATTACCAACATACATTAACTAGGAACATGTAGGAAATCACATAACATAACATACAACTTTTCATGTTATAGATTATCCTACTATAAGCAAAAGCTAACATTCTCCTATTTATCAAAATCATCCATCAAATAAAAATCCAATTTTTCAAGACAAAAGATATAGTTCTTTCAAAGTCTTATTCTCTCAACATGCTAACAAGATCTTTAATTCTCATTCATATGTCACAGCGGACGAGTATTACCTTAATCTTGTTCAACTAGAGCCATAGAGACATATAAGCAAACATCCAAGAAAACCAATTTAATCATTCCTCTTCAATTATCTTAATCTTAGTGATAAAAGAAAATTCACATCAAGAGGTTGATCAAAGCTCAAACAAGAGATCCACCACTAGGAACTCTCAACAAATAAATCTCACACCAAGAAATCCAACCGGAAAATCACAATCACAAACTCCCCATAAACAATTCCAACAAGATGTTCACAACCAGAAACTTCCAGCAAGAGTTTCACCAGAGAATCCCAAACAAGGGTCTCACACAATAAATTCAACAACATGTCCATACCAGGGAATTCAACAAGAGTTTTACGACAAGAAATCCTCTACAAAATTCACAACAAGGAAGTTTCAACAAGCACTTCATCAATAACTCACAACAAGACATCCAACGATAAGTTCACAACCAGACGCTTACCGCAAGGAATTTAACAATCATCTTTCACATCAGCAGTTGTCACATAGTTAACAAATTATTAGAATAAATCAAGCAGTTAGCTCACAAAAATTTCACAAAGAAGCACGTAAGGCCATATCCTAGGCCGTAGAGTTGACATATGCTCTGATACCATATTGTAAGGACCCGATTTTCATAACCCAAAAATTCATTTTTAAAACTTTAAAACTATATTCACGGAAAGGAAGTGATTACTTTTGAAAGGCGTTGCTTGAAACTATTTGGAGAACGAGTGAATACAAATATTAATCCCATTCATAATTCAAAATGCGGAAATACTCCAAGTACATATTTCTTTTAAAGCATGCGATTACACTTCCTTTCAAATACATAATCTATACAATAACCCTTTCTCAAAAGTACTTTGAATACAAACATTAGATCAACTTCATTATACACTTAGGAGGAGTTCCATTTTACAAAATAGATAATCCAACATAGTTCTCATATTATAAACATTTATCAAATAACATATCAATTACATAAAACCCTACTCTACCATGTACTCTTCTCCGCAAGCGTCCAACGCACTACTGCCACAACCTGAACTCAAATACACAACACATACAAGAAGAGACAGAGGGAGTAAGAACCTACTACGGTCACCGTAGCGTGGAATCACATAGAGTAATAACATTGAAGTATTAAACCTATACAATGTTTAACATCAATCGTATTAAACATATATCAATCAACACATTATACCACATAATGTTCATATAACCAATTAGCATGATTATCGTCACTCACTTAGGCAATTCATCCCAAATCATTACAACTTGCCATATGATAGTCACTCCTTCATTTAGCACCTATTACAACTTACTTATATGATTTACCCAATTCAACCTTCATCATAAATCAACATACATATATATCCACAAAAAAATGCTACATAACTTGAGCCAAAGTTTGCTACATTGCTTGTGGCAAAGCTTGCTACATTGCTTGAGCAAAAGCTTGCTACATCACTTGAGCCAAAGCTTGCTACATCGCTTGAGCCGAAGCTTGCTACATCGCTTGAGCCGAAGCTTGCAACATCGCTTGAGCCGAAGCTTGCTACATCGCTTGAGCCGAAGCTTGCTCATCGCTTGAGCCGAAGCTTGCAACATCGCTTGAGCCCAAGCTTGCTACATCACTTGAGCCAAAACTTGCTACAAAGATTGAGCCAAAGTCGCTATACCATTCGGTTAGCTAAAATATACTTTCTTTTTGAAAATCATGCCACATAACTTGAGCCAAAGTTTTCTACGTCACTAGAGCCAAAGTTTGCTACATCACTTGAACCAAAGTTTGCTACATCACTAGAGCCAAAGTTTGCTACATCAATTGAGCCAAAGTTTGCTACATCACTTGAGCCGAAGCTTGCTACATCGCTTGAGCCCAAGCTTGCTATATCCCTTGAGCCAAAGCTTGCTACATCGCTTGAGCCAAAGCTTGCAACATCGCTTGAGCCAAAGCTTGGTACATCACTTGAGCCAAATCTTGCTACATTACTCGAGCCAAAGCTTGCTACATAATATGAGCCAAATTTGCTATACCATTCGGTTAGCTAAAATGTACTTTTTTTTAAAAATCATGCTACATAACTTGAGCCAGAGTTTGCCTCATTGCTTGAGCCAAAGCTTGCTACATCACTTGAGCCAAAGTTTACTACATCACTTGAGCCAAAGTTTGCTACATCACTTGAGCCAAAGTTTGCTACATCACTTGAGCCAAAGTTTGCTACATAACTTGAGCCAAAGTGTGCTATATAACTTGAGCCAAAGTTGCTAACCAATCATGGTCGGCTAAAAACGTGTTTTCTTTTCATTGATTCACCACCAATTCATCTCATAACACAATAAACATAAGGTATCTCATTGTTTCATCACCATAAAATAACCTACAACACCTTCATTGTCACAAACATAGGCATATATGTTCATAATAATAAATCGACTCACAACTTAGTCATTTTCATAAACATACTCATCGCCATTTTAACAAATAAACAACTCATCACACATTCATTGTTACAAATACACTCATATAAGTTTATAAAAATAAACAAATCACACACAATCATTATCACACAACATAACCATTTCTAATTTTGCCATTAAACAACACATCTCACAATCCTTATTACAAACACACCCATATATGTTTATAACAAATCAATCATCCATAACACACCACTATCATAAACAAACCACACACAACATATTCTTCATCATATAACACATTAACGTTTGAACCATCTTTCGTGACGGCGTATTACCATAAATGATTATATTGTGTTTTAATTAAATAAATCGTTTTCCCGAACATATATCTCCACTTTTATGGCTAATACATCCTCATGTAAAATAAAGACTCTCACATGGACCACAAACACCCAAGAGAGTTTCTATCTGTTAGGTTGTGTAAGATGACTCTAATGAAATACTCTAAGACCACAATGGTCTTCTCCCTCACCTTAGGTTGTGTAAGCTCTGTTGCTCCGCAAAAGAACCACATCTCCCTTCATCTTCTCCAATCTCCATTGTTCCATTTTTCACCTCCAAGATTTCCCAAATGTGCCACAAAGAAGTAATAGAAAGAGGTTTTGATGAGTTTCGATGTTTAGTGGAGAGGATAATGGTTCATTTGGGTGGAGCCGCCGTTGGGAGAGAAAGGAGAGAAAATAAAATGAAGATTAGGGGTTTTAAAACCCCTCTTTTACTTTTATAGCTGCGAAGCGTCGCCCGGGCGAGAATGGCTCGCTTGGGCGAGAATTTCGCCATTTTTCAGCTTTTCAACTCTGACGCTCTCGCCCGGACGCGGATTTCTCGCTCGTGCGAGAATCGGGCAGTATGCTAAGGCTCCTCTCTATCCTAGGCGAAAATTTTAGCTCATGCTAGAATTTGACAGCTTTTCCAGATTTCACTCTCATTCAAGCAACTACTTCCTTGCTTAAGCGAGGTCTCGAGTCTCTATCTCGGGCGAGGTCCTCTCTCTCAAACGAGGATTTTCCAATATATACTCCAACACTTTACTTTTTCCAATCATTCCGAAAACGAAATTTGAGGTGTTACACTTTACTCTAAGTTGATGATAACCCGACCGAAGATCAATCTTTGAGAACACCACCGCTCCTCTCAACCGATCCATCAAGTCATTAATTCTAGGCAACAATTTCTTGTTCTTGATAGTGACCTAGTTCAACTGCCTTTAGTCGGTGCACAACCTTATACTCCTATCTTTCTTCTTAACCAACAGAACTGGTGCACCCCACGGTGAGACACTAGGACGAATGAATTTCTTCGTCAACAAACCTTCCACCAGCTTTTTCAACTCAGCCATCTCTAACGGTGCCATCCTATAAGGAGCTATAGAGATGGGTCCCGCTCCCGGCACTAAGTCAATGGAGAATTCAACTTCTCTGACTGAAGGTAATTCTGGAATATCACTAGGAAATACCTCAGGAAACTCACAAACTATCGGAATATCCTCAACTCTGTGTTTCTCAATACCCTCCAGGGATGCCAACAATACAAACATGACACCTCTCTCATTAAAGGAAGTCCTGACTCCCTTAGCCGACAGCGGCTTCGTATAACAAGCCTCATCAGAAATCTCACCCAGATCTCCAAACATAACGGTTTTATTAGCACAATTAAGCATCACATGATTTGCTGATAACCAGTCCATCCCCATAATTAGATCTAACTGGGACAGTGGTAAGCAGATTATATCGACGGTAAATGTCCTACCGTTTACCACCACCGGATGTAAGGACCCAAATTCTACCCTTGAAATTTTTTCCTGATTTTATTCCTTTTTCAAACATTTTCCTACCACTTTTAATTATAATTTTCAACAACCTTATTATAAATCCAACTTTCCTATTCATACTCATTTCATAAGTCAAAAATGGCATACATATTCGTTTAACAGAAAATCATAATTCATTAATGCATCCCGGTAACTACCGCATACAACTAGTTATGGGATTCCAAAATACCCATAGCTACAAATATCCAGAGTTACAAATATTCATGACTACCAACATGTACAAATATCGTGTACATGATTACAAATATTCAGTTCAAAACACAATAAATTTGATTACAAAACAATGAAGATAAGGACTTCAAAAACTAAAAGCCTCTAAGCTCCTAATCAAGACATCCTTAAATCTTCCACTTACCTACAATGGGATTAACATTGACAATTCACAGAAAACACAAAGGAATAAGTCGTTAACTCAATAAATGCCAATATACATTAATCCACATTTTAATAAGGTTAAGTAAACAATTTAGAGTTAAATATACTCAAAACCCCTTCCTCTTACTTCTTAGTGGCACATTGGTGAACTTTGGAGGTGGAAAAGGAACAATGGAGTTTGAAGGAGATGGAGGTAGATGGAGCTCTTTACGGATCCATGGAGCTTATGCAACCTAAGGTGAGTGAGAAGACCATTGTGGTCTTAGAGTATTTCATTAGAGTCATCTTCTCCGTTTTCCCTCAAGAATCGGAGCATGTTAACGGATAGAAACTCTATTGGGTGTTTGTGGTCCATGTGAGAGTCTTTATTTTACATGAGGATGTATTAGCCTTAAAAGTGGAGATATATGTGCGGGAAAAACCGTTTATTTAAGTAAAAGGCAATAAGCTCATTTATGGTAATACACCGTCATGAAAGATGGTTCTAACGTTAATGTGTTATATGATGAAGAATATGTTGTGTGTGGTTTGTTTATTATAATGGTGTGTTATGGATGGTTGATTTGTTATAAACATGTATGGGTGTGTTTTTAATAAGGATTGTGAGATGCGTTATTTAATGGCAAAAGTAGAAATGGTTATGTTGTGTGATAATGATTTTGTGTGAGTTGTTTATTGTTATAAACATATACGGGTGTGTTTGTGTAACACCCCAAATTTGATGTCTTGAAAATCATAGTATAAACCCTCGGACTCTCGCTTGAGCGAGAGAGGTTCACCTGGGAGGTTGAAATCCTGGGCTATACTGGAGGATTCTCGCCTGAGCGAGAGTTGTCTCGCTTGGGGGAGAAATGTCATTTTGGGGCTGTTGCCACTGTGAGATTCTCGCTTGAGCGAGAATCCCTCGCTTGAGCGAGAATCCCTCGCTGGAGCGAGAGGGTCAGATTTGAGTTTTTAAAATGGGCGGGAGAACTTGATATTAGGGACCGACTTGGTTCAAGAGACGACGAATAAGGTCAAGAAAATCCGGGAGAATATGAGGGTCGCCCATAGTCGGCAGAAAAGCTACTACGATAAGAGGCGGAAACCTCTTGAATTCAAGGAAGGGGATCATGTTTTCATGAGAGTAGTCCCGACTACCGGAATTAGTAGAGTGTTGAAATCTCGTAAGCTGACTCCGCGATTTATTGGGCCTTATCAAATACTGATGAGGATTGGGTCGGTAGCGTATCGAGTTGCCTTACCACCGTTGTTGTCGAATCTTCATAATGTGTTTCAAGTATCTCAGTTGAGAAAATATGTGGGAGATCCATCTCATGTGGTTGAGTCGGACCAGATAGAGTTGAAGGATAACCTGACTTTTGCGACGTTGCCTGTGAGAAACATGGATACTAGTATCAAAAGGTTGAGAGGCAAAGAGATTCCTTTGGTGAAGGTGTTGTGGAGTCCAGTGGACGAAGGAGACGCTACTTGGGAAGTTGAGCAAGAGATGAGGGAGGATTACCCTCATTTGTTTGAGTCGAAGTATGTTTAATTTCCGAGGACGAAAATTCTTATAAGAGGGGGAGGATTGTAACACCCCAAATTTTAAGTCTTGAAAATCATAGTATCAGCCCTCGGACTCTCGCTTGAGCGAGAGATTCTCGCTTGAGCAAGAGAGGTTCACCTGGGAGGGTGAAATCCTGGGCTATTCTGGAGGATTCTCGCCTGAGCGAGAGTTGTCTCGCCTGGGCGAGAAATGTCATTTTGGGGCTGTTGCCACTGTGAGATTCTCGCTTGAGCGAGAGGGTCAGATTTGAGTTTTTAAAATGGGAAGGATTTTCTCGCATGAGCGAGAACCCGATGAGACAACATTTAATGACAAACCCCTATACACAATCTTGGGTTTAGAAAATAAGAAGAGTGCGAGAAGAGAGCTTTTCAAGGGCAAAAAGCTTGGATACTCATCTAAGAGCTTGAGAAGAGGTAAAACTCTAGATTCTAACTCTCTTTTTCTCTCTTAAACTCACTTTGGGTATGTTGGATCTCTTCTCAAAAATGAAAGAAACCATGGAAACTCATCCTTTTGGGTGATGGTTCATTTTATGTCCTTCTTACCTTTTAAACTCTTGGTTTAGAGATAGTATCTCAATAATGGAAAGGGTTGTGGGTTGATTCATGAAAACCCCAAAAACCCTAAAAGTGAAAATGTGATAAAAGGAGAGAATGAGTAAAATGCTAGAGGTAGAAGATGAGTTTACCTCCAAATATTGGAATATGAGATGTTTATGCATGTTTTAGATGGTTGAATCTTTATGATGAATATTTTGTATGATTAAATGATGCAATATAAGTTGTTTATGCGATATTTGGAATAAATGACTAACATTGTGTTATGTGGTGGGATGAGGAAAGATCCTAAGGTTGGAGGCGGTGTCGGTGGAACTTAAGAGGTAAGGATAAGTCTTTAATTGTACATTTGAACTCGAAAATGTGTATTCTCTGATTATGCAATGATTGAGTTGTAAAGTACGCATTTAGTATAAACATATATGGGTGTGTTTATATTAAAGTAGGCGTAGGTTTACGGAAAGGAAAGTATGTGTACTTCTGGTTATGTGATTGATTGAGTTGTGAATCACGTAATTAGTATAAACATATATAGGTGTGTTTATACTAATGTGAGCGTGGATTTACCGGAAATGTTTTATGGTGAAATTAATGAAAAGGAAATGTATTTTTAGCCGACCATGAATGGTTAGTGACTCTGTCTTGAGTATATAAGCAAAACTCTGGCTTGAGTATATAAGCAAAACTCTGGCTTGAGTATATAAGCAAAACTCTGGCTTGAGTATATAAGCAAAACTCTGGCTTGAGTATATAAGCAAAACTCTGGCTTGAGTATATAAGCAAAACTCTGGCTTTAATATATAAGCAAAACTCTGGCTTGAGTATATAAGCATGTTTTATTTAAAATGGAAATAAGAATCTGCTTTTAGCTAACCCCGAGGGGTGTAGCAACTTTGGCTCAAGTTATGCAGTAAAGAAAATGAATTTTTAAAATGGTTTACTAACCCTTTTCTAATGTGAATTATCTTATATTGACGTTTATTGAATTAATGACTTACTCCTTTGTGTGTTTTGTGCTTTCGTCATTGATAATCCCATTGCAGGTAAACAGGTGATATGAGTGAGACTTATTTTTGAAAGATTTAGGAGCTTTATATTTTGGATTCATTTATTGGCACTATTTTGTACATGAGTGCATATTTGATAGTTTAAACATTATGTAACTATGAATATATATTAACTTACATGGTGTTGTAACTCTGGATATGTATAGCTATGGGTATTTTGGAAACCCATAGCTAGTTATATGCGGTGGTTACCAAGTTTAATTAATGAGAATTATGCTTTTCTGTCGAACGATTGTGTATGTTAATGATGAGTAGATTGCGAAGAGGGAAATAAGAATTTTTACGTAAAGATATTAAATTGATAGTGGGAGATAGGAGAGATTGCATGTAATTGAACTAATTTGAGAAAAAAAATTCAAGTGTAGAATTTCGGTTCTTACAGTTTGTAACAATGATTGTGTGATGAGTTCCTGATTTGTTAAAAGTGGAGATGAGTATGTTTATGAAAATGACTAAGTTGTGAGTCGCTTTATTGTTATGAACATATATGGGAGTGTTTGTGATAATGAAGGTGTTTTGGGTTATTTTATGGTGATGAAACAATGAGATATCTTGTGTTTGTTGTGTTATGAGATGAATTGGTGGTGATTCAATGAAAAGAAAACACGTTTTTAGCCGACCATGATTGGTTAGCGACTTTGGCCCAAGTTATGTAGTAAGCTTTACCTCAAGCGATGTAGCAAACTTTGGCTTAAGTGATGTAGCAAGCTTTGGCTCAAGCGATGTAGCAAGCTTTGGCTCAAGAGATGTAGCAAACTTTGGCTCAAGTTATGTAGAATGATTTTCGAAAAGAAAGTATATTTTAGCCAACCAAAATGGTATAGCGACTTTGGCTCAAGTTATGTAGTAAGCTTTGGCTCAAGCGTTGTAGCAAGCTTTGGGTCAAGCGATGTAGCAAGCTTTGTCTCAAGCGATGTAGCAAGCTTTGGCTCAAGTGATGTAGCAAGCTTTGGCTCAAGCGATGTAGCTGGATTTGGCTCAAGCGATGTAGCAAGCTTTGGCTCAAGCGATGTAGCAAGCTTTGGCTAAAGCGATGTAGCAAGCTTTGGCTCAAGCGATGTAGCAAGATTTTGCTCAAGCGATGTAGCAAGCTTTGGCTCAAGCGATGTAGCAAGCTTTGGCTCAAGCGATGTAGCAAGCTTTGGCTCAAACAATGTAGCAAACTTTGGCTAAAGTTATGTAGCATGAGTTATAGATATATATGTATATTGAATAATGATGAAGGTTGAATTGGGTATATCATATAAGTAAGTTGTAATAGGTGCTAAATGAAGGAGGGACTATCCTATGGTAAGTTATAATGATTTGGAATGAATTGTCTAAGTGAGAGATGATAATCATGCTAATTGGATATATGAACATTGTGTGCTATAATGTGTTGATTGATGTATGTTTAATACGATTGATGTTAAACGTTGTATAGGTTTAATACTTTAATATTATTACTCTATGTGATTCCACGCTACGGTCACCATAGTTGGTTCTTACTTTCTCTGTCTCTTCTTGTATGTGTTGTGTATTTGAGTTCAGGTTCTGGCGGTAGCGCATTCGACGCTTGCGGGAAGAGTACATGATAGGGTAGTTGCTTAATGAAATTATTATGGGGTATGAATAACGTTTGTAATATGAGAACTTTGTTGGTTTAACTCTTTTGTAAAATGGAACTTCTCCTAAAGTGTATAATGAAGTTGATTTAATGTTTGTATTAAAAGTGTTCCTTGAGAAAGGATAATTGTTTTGATTATGTATTTGAAAGGAAGTGTAATGACATACTTTTGAAGTGAGATGTATTTGGAATATTTCTGCCTTGTGAATTATAAATGGAACTAATATTTGTATTCATTCAAGTTTCCAAATTGTTCAAGTAATGTCTTTCAAATGTAATCACTTCACTTTCATGAAGAAGGTTTTTAAAAAAAAAAAAGAATTTATGGATTACGAAAATCGGTTCCTTACACTAGACATCGAGACACAACTGTCGACACCGCCACAGGCAACGACTCCGTGTGCAATTTCAGGCGATTAACAGATTTAATATATACAAAGGAGTGTGTCGTTCCCGAATCAAACAACACTAAAAGAGGAATATCTGCCACCAAGCAATTACCTTTGATCAGGCAATCCACATCTGATGCCTCTGCACCACTCATGGTAAAAACTCTGTCGGTGGATCGAAGTCATTTATCCCTCACAACATTCACACTCTATCGCAACTTAGGACAATACCTCCTGATATGCCCAGCCTCCTTGTAGTGGAAGCAGCTAAGTGCCATTCCGGGGCACAAATCACCAACATGAGTTCTGCCGCACTTGTTGCAAAAGGACGGAGACTGAGATTATGATCCTCTTGTCTTCGCATGAGGCCTTGGCCCATGCTAACTACTTCCCCGATTTCCAGGAGGTGAGGAATATGGTTTCTGTTCCTCTTGAAAGACCTTACTCTTCCCCTTTCCGTGCCAATAACTCCTTTGTGGCCCAAAGTGCGTCGGGGGATTTGTGTGAGGAGTCACCACCTCATCGGTTGCGAGTTCATCCTCATACATCCTGCACTTGTTTACCAATGTAGCAAAATCTGCAATCTCTTGATGCCTGAACATCCTTTTCAACTTGGTGGTTGGCACACAATTCTAACTCACATAATTCATGTTATCACATAGTCTCATCGTACATTACATGTTACTACACCAAGGCTACGTGATTTAAATAGTCAATTCACATAATTTCAACTAGTTAATTCAAAAACATGTTACAAAGAAGCAAGTAAGGCCTACTAGGCCGCAAAATTAACTATGCCTGAACATCTTTTTCAACTTGGGCATCAAACTCGATTCAAACTTAGAACATTTGGACCGTCCGTCCACCTCCAATTCAGCGTATGGACAAAATCGGGCCAATTCCTCGAACTTGACCGCATATTCTCCCACTGACATGTTACCCTGCTCCAACCTCAGAAACTGCATTTCTTTCTTCCTCTTCAGATCAGCAGGAAAATATTTATGAAGAAATTTCTCCTTGAATGCAACCTAGGAAATCACCCACCCCTCAATTTCCATTTGATGCCGAGTAAATTTCCACCAAGTTTCAGCTTCTTTTACCAGCATGTAAGAAGCATAAGCTACCTTCTGAACATCATTACAACCCATGGCTCGGAATATTCGTTCCAAGTCTTGAATCCACTCGTGTGAAGTATTAGGAGCGAATCCACCTTGGAACTGGCTAGGATTCCGCTTACAGAACTAACTCAATCTTCGGTACTCGGCCGACTCGAGTGGTGCTAAAGGTTGCGAACTAGGACTTGGTGTTGGGTTCTAGTTCAGGTTATGCAAGTTCTTATTAACTTGTTGCAGTGCAACCACCATCTAAGCCAACAGATCATTCGGAACATTCTGACTTGTTCCTCTCCCTCTTCCAGCCATTCCTTAACCTGCACTCATTGGTGGTGAGCACACAATTCTAACTCACATAATTCATGTTATCACATAGTCTCATAGTACATTACATGTTACTACACCAAGGCTACATGATTTAAACAGTCAATTCACATAATTTCAACTAGTTAAATCAAAAACATGTTTCAAAGAAGTAAGTAAGGCCATACACTATGTCGCCGAATTAACTATGCTCTGGTACCATATTGTAAGGACGACTTTGTGAAGAAAATTAGAACGGTTACTTTTATTGTACCCCTCATGTACTGAACTGTGAGGGATAGATAATAAAAATAACCTAGTCCCTAAAATAATAAAAAAATCAGGATCATTTATTTTTGTTGTTGCCACATGTCAAAATTTGGACCCATTACCGGAAAGCGTCCAAATCTCATACACAGTTTGTAACGACTCGATTTTTGTAACCCAAAATTTTTGAAACTTTATTCATGAAAGTGAAGTGATTGCTTATGGAAATGTACCACTTAAGCAATTTGGAAAACCTTATTGAATTTAAATTATTAGTTAAGTTTCCCAATTCGAAATGCGGAATAATCAATAATACATTTTCATCAAAAACATGGCATCACATTCTATTTTAATCCATAATCCGTACAATTATCCTTTGTTTCAATTACAACATTGGTTAAGGTATTCATTCTAATCTTATTGCATCTTTCGAAAGAGATCATTTATACAACATAGTCACTTCAACATATTTCTCATATTACATACATTATACTAATACAATTTCGGAATACAAAAATGACTACTCTAGTCTATACTCCCATCAACAAACATCCACGACGCAACAGCAACATCCTGAATTCACATACAACACATATGTAAAACCCTAAATTTGAGTCTTTAAAATTATTGTATCAGTCTTGGGATCCTCGCTTGAGCGAGAGATTCTCGCCTGGGCGAGAAATGCTCACCTGGGAGGGTGAAATCCTGGGCCATACTGGAGGATTCTCGCCTGAGCGAGAGTTGTCTAGCCTAGGCGAGAAATGGCATTTTGGGACTGTTGAGACAGTGAGATTCTCGCTTAAGCGAGAATCCCTCGCTTGAGCGAGAGGGTCAGATCTGAGTTTTTAAAATAGGCGGGATTTTCTCGCTTGAGCGGGAAAGGGCTCACTTAAGCGAGAACCCGACGAGTTGTATTAAATGAAAAACCCCCAAACACAACCTAGGGTTTATAAAAGAAGAAGGGAGAGAGAAGAGAGCTTTTTCAAGGACAAGAAGCTTGGATACTCATCTAAGAGCTTGAGAAGAGGTAAAACTCTTGATTCTAACTCTCTTCTTCTCTTTAAAACCTATTTTAGGTATGTTGGATCTCTTCTCAAAGTGAAGGAAACCATGGAAACTCATCCTTTTGAATTATGGTTCGTCTTATGTGGTTTTTCTCATGTAAACTCTTGGTTTAGAGTTAGTATTTCAAGAATGGAAAGGGTTGGGGGGTTGATTCATGAAGACCCCAAAACCCTAAAGTGAAAATGAGGTTAAAGAGGAAAATGAGTGAAATGCTAGAGGTAGAAGATGACTAAGAATTCTAATATTGAAATATGAGATGAATATGTATGTTTTAGATGTTTGTAAACTTATGATGAAAGTAGTTTCCAAAAATGGAAAATATGATAAATATCTTGCATGGTTAAATGATGCAATATGAGTTATTTATGTGATATTGGAATAAATGACTAACATTTTGTTGTATGGTGGGAATGTGGAAAGATCCTATAGTTGGAGGCGGTGTCGGTGGAACTTGAGAAGTTGCCAAGAACCAAACCCAACACTCACCGAGGTAAGGATAAGTCTTTATTTGTGCATTTGAAATGGAAAATGTGTGTATTTTCTAGTTATGCAATGATTGAGTTGTGAATCACGTATTTAGTATAAATATATATGGGTGTGTTTATACTAATGTGGGCGTGGATTTACGGGAAATGATTTATGGTGAAATCAAGGAAAAGGAAATATATTTTTAGCCAACCACGAATGGTTAGCGACTCTGGCTTGAGTATATAAGTGAAACTCTGGCATGAGTATATAAGCAACACTCTGGCTTGAGTATATAAGCAAAACTCCGGCTTGAGTATATAAGCGAAACTCTAGCTTGAGTATATATGCAACACTCTGGCTTGAGTATATAAGCAGAACTCTGGCTTGAGTATATAAGCAAAACTTCGGCTCGAGTATATGTGGCACGTTTTCTTTTAAGAGAAATGAGAATCAGCTTTTAGCTAACCCTAAGGGAGCTTTATATTTTGGATTTATTTAGTTGCACTATTTTTGTAAATGAGTGCATATTTCATAGTTCAAAACATTGTGTAACTACAGATATATATAAGCTAACATGAGGTTGTAACTCTGGATATGTGTAGCTATGGGTATTTTTGAAACCCATAGCTAGTTGTATGCGGTAGTTACTAATCTACATTAATACGAATTATGTTTTTCTGTCAAATGATTATTTATGTCATTATGGATTCATTGATTGAGTGTGAGGAGGGAAGTGAGATTTTGAAGTAAGGTTATTAAATTGGTAATGTGATTTATGAGTAAATGCATGGAATTGAATTAAAATAAGAAAAAAATTTCAAGGGTAGAATTTGGGTCCTTACAATATGGTATCAGAGCATAGTTAGTCCTGCGGCCTAGGTTATGGCCTTACTTGCTTCTTTGAAACTTCCAATTGTTTTGAATATGTGGTTTAAGTGAACTGTTGTGTGGTTATGTGCTGATTTGTCTGGTTAAACATGGTTTACTAACAAATGTAAGAGATAAACAGGTATCCGTTATGGAGATGTCTGGAAGAGGAAGAGGAAGAGGATCGGGTCAGAATGACTTGTTGGCTCAGATTGCTGTCGTGCTGAAGAACATGAACAAGAACTTACAGCACTTGAACCAGAACGCGACACCAAGTCCGAGTTCGCAGCCATTGGTTCCACCTGGGCAGGATGAGTACCGAGGTCTGGATGAATTCTGCAGGAGGAACCACAGTCAGTTCCAAGGTAGATTCGCTCCTCATGCAGCCATTGAATGGGTCCAAGGAGTGGAAAGAATCTTCAGGGCCATGAGTTGTGGGAAATGACCAGGAGGCAGATGGAGATCGAAGGGCAAATCATCACGTGGGGAGCTTTCAAGAATAAATTCCTCCAGAAATAATTTCCTGCAGACCTGAAAAGGAAGAAGGAGATGGAATTCTTGCAATTAGAGCAAGGAAACATGTCGGTGGGGGAGTACTCGGCCAAATTTGAAGAATTGATCCGATATTGCCCTTATGTTGAACTAGAGTTGGACGAGAGGTCCAAATGTGTGAAGTTTGAGATGGAGTTGAAGCCCGAGCTCAGAGTGACATTTGGTCACGAAGAAATTTCTGATTTTCCTACACTAGTGAACAAGTGTAGGATGTGTGAGGATAATGTGCAGATGAGGGACGCTGATGCTAGAAAAGAGAACCCTCCACGACACTATGGCCCTCAACGGAACTTCTCACACGGAAATGGGAATGGCAAGGCATTTCAAGAGGAACGGAAGCCTTACTCTCCTCCAACGAGTAGTCGGGGTCATTCAAAAACTAAAAGACTCAAAGTCCTAATTGAGACATCCTTAAATCTTCCACCTACCTCCAATGGGATTAAAATTGACAATTCACAGAAAACACAAAGGAGTAAGTTGTTAACTCAATAAATGCCAATATACATTAATCCACATTTTAATAAGGTTAAGTAAACAATTTATTGTTAAATATACTTAAAACCATTTTCATCTTTTATACTTTTTGAAAATCATGCTACATAAGTTGAACCAAAGTTTGCTACATCGCTTGAGCCAAAGCTTGCTACATCGCTTGAGCCAAAGCTTGCTACATCGCTTGAGCCAAAGTTTGCTACATTACTTGAGCGAAAGTTTGCTACATTACTTGAGCCAAAGTTTTCTACATTACTTGAGCCAAAGTTTGCTACATCACTTGAGCCAAAGTTTGCTACATCACTTGAGCCAAAGTCACTAACCAATCATGGTCGGCTAAAATGATTTTTCTTTTCAATGATACACCATCAATTCATAAACAGTAAATCCACGCAATCATAATTACAAACATACCCATATATGTTTATAATAAATAAGTAGTTCACAACTTCATCATTATCCACAAACAGAAAATCCACACAGTTTCTATTACAATGCACAAGTAAAAGACTTATCCTTACCTTGGTGAGTGTTGGGTTTGGTTCTTGGAAACTTCGCAAGTTCCACTGATATTGCCTCCAACTTTAGGATCTTTCCTCATTCCCACCATATAACACAATGTTAGTCATTGATTCCAAATAACATCTAAACAACTCATATTGCATCTTTAACCATACAAGAGATTTATTATATTTTCAATGTTTCTAAACTACTTTCATTATAAGTTTACAAACATCTAAAATATACATATTCATCTCATATTTCAACATTAGAGTGCATACTCATCTTCTACATCTAACATTTTACCTATTTCCCTCTTTAATCACATTTTCATTTTAGGCTTTTGGGGGTTTCATGAATCAACCCACAAATCCTTTCCATTCTTGAAATACCAACTCTAAACCAAGAGTTTACAAGATAAAAACAACTTAAAACGAACCATAACTCAAAACAAGTTTCAAAGGGAAGAAGAGAGTTAGAATCAAGAGTTTTACCTCTTCTCAAGCTCTTAGATGATTCCCAAGACTCCTTGCTCTTGAAAAGTCTCTCTTCCTTCAATTCTCTCTAAGTTATCCCCCAAAAATGTGTTTGGGGGTCCCTAATAAATGCAACAGCGTTGGGTTCTCGCTCAAGCGAGCCCATTCTCGCTCAAGCGAGAAAATCCCGCCATTTCTTGCCGAGGCGAGACAACTCTCGCTCAGGCGAAACCACTCTCGCTCACGTGAGACAATTCTCGCTCAGGTGAGAATCCTTCAGTATAGCCTAGGATTTCACCCTCTCAAGTGAGCCTCTCTCGCCCAAGCGACACTTTCTCGCTAAAGTGACTCCCAGGACTGATACTATAATTTTAAAGAATTTTAAATTCTAGGGTGTCACAATCCTCCCCCTCTTATAAGAATTTTCGTCCCCGAAAATTAAACATACCTCGATTCGAACAAATGAGGGTAATCCTCCCGCATATCACACTCCACCTCCCAAGTAGCGTCTCCTTCATCCACTTGGCTCCACAGTATCTTCACCAAGGCAATCTCTTTGCTTATCAATCTTTTGATACTGGTATCCATGATTCTCACAGGCAACGTCGAAAATGTAACACCGCAAATTTTAAGTCTTTAAATTATAGTATTAGTCCTGGGATCCTCGCTTGAGCGAGAGATTCTCGCTTGGGCGAGAGAAGTTCACTTGGGAGGGTGAAATCCTAGGCTATACTGGAGGATTCTCGCCTGAGCGAGAGTTATCTTGCTGGGCGAGAAATGGCATTTTGGGGCTGTTGACACTGTGAGATTCTCGATTGAGCGAGAATCCTTCGCTTGAGCGAGAGGGTCAGAGATGATTTTTTAAAATGGGCGAGATTTTCTCGCTTGAGCGAGAACTCGACGAGAAAATTAAATGAGAGAAACCCCAAATACATTTTTAGGTTAAGAATTGAAGAGAGGTGAGAGAAGAGAGCATTCTCAAGGTCTAGGAGATTTGATTCTTGTTCAAGAGCTTGAGAAGAGGTAAAACTCTCTATTCTAACTCTCTTCTTCTCTTGAGAACCCATTTTTGGTATTATGGATCTCTTCTCAAAGTGTGTAAAACCATGGATACTCTCTCTCTTTCGAGTTATGGTTCGTTTTATGTCGCTTGTACCTTGTAAACTCTTGGTTTTGAGTTAGTATTCCAAGAATGGAAAGGGTTTGTGGGTTGACTCATGAAAACCCCAAAACCCAAGAGAGAGAAAATGTGGTTAGAGAGGAAAAATGGGTAAAACGCTAAAGGTAGAAGATGAGTTGTTTTATAATGTTAAAATATGAGATGATATGTATGTTTTAGATGGATGAAAACTCATAATGAAAGTAGTATAGAACCATTGAAAATATGATAAATATCTTGTATGGTTGAATAATGCAATATAAGTTATTTATTTGTTATTTAGAATGAATGGCTAACATTGTGTTATGTGGTGGGAATGAGGAAAGATCCTAAATTTGGAGGCAGTGTCGGTGGAACTTACGAAGTCGCCAAAAACCAAACCCAACACTCACCGAGGTAAGGATAAGTCTTTAATTTACGCACTGTGTTGGAAAATGCGTGGATTTTCTGTTATGGATAATGAATAAAATGTGAATCACTTTGTTATTATGAACATATATGAGTATGTTGATAATGATGAGAAGTGGATTTACGGTTGATGTATTGGTGGAGTGCCAATGGAAATAAAACTCGAAATGAAATCATGAAATGTAAATCACTTTGTAGTTATAAGCATACGTGGATATGTTTGTAATGATGTCAGGTGTAGTTATCATTTTTGTATTGGTGGGTGCCAATGGAAATAAAACTCGGAATAAAGCAATAAAATGTAAGTCACTTTGTAGTTACAATCATACAAGATATGTTGTAATGATGTCGGGTGCATTTATTGACTATGTATTGGTGGAGTGCCAATGGAAATAAAACTCGGAATAAAGCAATAAATTGTAAGTCACTTTGTAGTTACAAGCATATACGATATGTTGTAATGATGTCGGGTGCATATAATGTGTATGTATTGGTTAAGTGCCAATGGAAATAAAACTTGGAAACAAAGTAATAAATTGTAAATCACTTAGTCGCTACAAATATATATGGGTATGTTTGTAGTGAAGAAGGGTGGGTTTACTGTTTATGTATTGGTGGAGTGTCAATGAAAATAAAACTCGTTTTAAGCCGACCAGAATGGGTTAGCGACTCTAGCTCGAGTAATGTAGCATGGTTTTTCAAAAGTACAGATGACGAAAATGGTTTTTTAAGTGGATTTAATTTAGATCGTTGTTTAACTCTATTAAATGTGGATTAACTTACATTGAAATTTTATTGAGTTAATGACTTATTCCTTTGCGTTGTTTGTTCCTGGTAAATGTTAATCCCATTGCAGGTAGGTGGACGGAGAAAGGATGATTTTTTAGTAGGAGATTAGAGACCTTTATTTTGATGTCTCTTTATCCATTCTTTTGTAACTATATTTGATTGTATTTGAAGCAACTAATTGTACTATGAATACTATTTTTGTAAATGATTACGATCATGGAGACTAGTAACTCGGGATATATATGTAGTTATGGGTGTTTTGGAAACCCATAGCTAATTGTATGCGGTGGTTACTAGGTTATACTGATATGAATTATGTTTTTCTGCTATCGGATTTTGTATGTTACTTTTGGTTCATAGATCGGGTGTGAGGAAGAAGTGAGATCTTTTAAATTAATTTAGTTACTTGGTAATTATGATTTATCGTCAAATGCATGAAATTGGATTAAATAAGAAAAAAATTTCCAGGGTAGAATTTCGGGTTGTCAAAGAAAAAGTCAAGTAATCCTTCAACTCTATCTGATCAGACTCAACCACGCGAGATGGATCCCCAACATATTTTCTCAACTGAGATACATGAAACACATTGTGGAGATTCGACAATAATGGAGGTAAGGCAATCCGATATGGTACAGGCCCAATCCTCTTCAATATCTGATATGGACCAATAAATGTCGGAGTAAGCTTTCGTGACTTCAACACTCTACCAATCCCGGTAGTCGGGACTACTCTCATGAAAACATGATCTCCCTCCTTAAACTCAAGAGGTTTCCGCCTCTTATTGTAATAGCTTTTCTGCCGACTCTGTACTATTCTCATATTCTCCCAGATCTTCTTGATCTTTTCGGTCGTTTCTCGGACCAACTCAGGTCCCAATACTAAGTTCTCCCCAGTTTCAAACCAACTCATTGAAGTTAGACACTTCCTACCATACAATGCCTCATAGGGTGCCATCCCAATACTCGAATGGAAGCTATTGTTGTAGGTAAATTCGATCAAAGGCAACATGCTATCCCAACTCCCTGGTTGTTCCAAAACACAAGCCCTCAAAATATCCTCCAATGACTGTATAGTTCTTTTAGACAGACCGTCCGATTGTGGGTGATAAGCTGAACTCAATTTCAGCTTAGTTCCCAATGCGGACTGCAAACTGGTCGAAAAGTTTGAAGCGAACCTGGGATCCCTATCCGACACAATGCTCGACGGTATCCCATGCAACCGAACAATCTCCTTGATATACAACTCAGCCAATCGTTCCAGGGAGTATCTCAAGTTCATCGGCAAGAAATGAGCAGACTTAATGAATCGGTCCACTATTACCCATATCGAGTCGTACCCTCTTTGAGTCTTCGGAAAACCCGATACAAAATCCATGGAGATGCTATCCCACTTCCAAATGGGAATCTCTAGTGAATGTAATTCTCCCGAAGGTCGCTGATGCTCAATCTTGGCTTTCTGACAGACAAGACAATTCGAGACATACAAAGCTACATCCTTTTTCAACCCAGACCACCAAAACAGCTTTTTCAGATCTTGGTACATTTTTGTAGTACCAGGGTGAAAACTCATATTACTCCTGTGCGACTCCTCTAGAATACCCTTTCGCAACTCCACATCACGAGGCACACACACTCTCCCTTAGTAACACTACATTCCACTAGAATCCGATGCGAAATCGGTCTCCGTACCACTTAGCATCAAATCTCGCTTAACCATTAGCTCACTATCCTCAACTTGCATTACTCAAATTTGATCAAACAGTTCATTTGTTACCTTAAGCATTCCTAACATCATACTATGAGGTCTTATCTGAACTTCCAAGTTCATATCCCTGAACTCCTCAATCATTTTTCCTTCTCGAACCATCAAAGCCGACATGTGCAAAGACTTTCGAACAATCATTTTTCCTTCTCGAACCACATTGGCTTTTCCCATATGGTATTGCAATCCAAAATCATAGTCCTTAAGGAATTCCATCCACCGTCTCTATCTCATGTTCAGTTCCTTTTGATCAAACAAATATTTCAAACTCTTGTGGTCGCTGTACACCTCAAACCTTATGCCATATAGATGGTGTCTCCAGATTTTTATGGCGAGACCACTACAGCTTATTCCAAATCGTGTGTAGGGTAGTTTTACTCATGTGTTCTCAACTGTCGCGAAGCAAAAGCAACCACCTTCCCGTCCTGCATCAACACACAACCCAAACCTTGCTTAGAAGCATCGCAATACACACTGAAATCACGATCCATACAAGGAAGAACCAACACTGGTGCCGTAGTCAACCGCTGTTTCAACTCTTGAAAACTTTCCTCACAACGGATCGTCCACACGTACGGTTCTCCTTTTCTAGTAAGCTTAGTCAGAGGTAGTGCCAACTTCGAAAATCCTTCTATGAACTTCCGATAATAAACAGCCAATCCCAGAAAGCTCCTGATCTCGGTAACCGACTTGGGTACTGCCTATTCCATAACTGCTTCGACCTTAGAAGGATCTACTGCTACTCCTTCCTTGGATACTACATGTCCAAGAAAGTTTACCGATTCCAACCAGAAATCACATTTGGACAATTTAGCATACAACCGATTCTTACTCAGAATATCTAGAACAATTCTCAGGTGCTCCGCATGTTCCTCTCGGCTTTTGGAGTAAACCAGAATGTCATCAATAAATACCACTACGAATGAATCCAAATACGGATGAAAAATTCGATTCATGTAGTCGGTAAATATTGCTGGGGCATTCATTACACCAAAAGGCATCAACAAATAATCGAAACCCCCATACCTCGTCCTAATAGCAGTTTTAGGAATATCCTCCGACTTCATCAATCCTAGGCAACGAATACTTATTCTTGATAGTTACCTTGTTCAACTGTTTGTAATCTGTGCACAACCTCATACTCCCATCCTTTTTCTTCACCAACAAGACTGGTGCACCCCATGGTGAAACACTAGGACGAATAAACTTCTTCGCCAACAAGTCTTCAACCTGCTTTTTCTATTCAGCCAGTTCTAATGGTGTCATCCTATGAGGAGCTATAAAGATGGGTCCCGTTCTAGGCACCAAATCAATAGAGAATTCAACTTCTTTTACTGGAGGCAATTCCGGAATATCACCAGGAAATACCTCAGGAAATTCACGAACTATAGGAATATCCTCAACTCTGGGTTTCTCGATACCCTCCAGGGATGCCAACAAAACAAAAACGGCTCCTCCCTCCTTAAAGGACGTCCTGACTTCCTTAGCCGACAACGGCTTCATAAAATTAGCCTCATCAGAAATCTCCTCCAGATCTCCGAACACAACGATCTTATCAGCACAATTAAGCATCACATGATTTGCCGACAACCAGTCCATCCCCATAATTGGATCTAACTGGGACAGTAGTTAGAAGATTAAATCCACGGTAAATGTCCTACCATTTACCACTACCGGACATCGAGACACAACTATCGACACCGCCACAGGCACATTAGTTGGGGTGGATACGACCAAGTCGAAAGGCAACGACTCGGTTTGCAATTTCAGTCTATCCACACATTCAATAGATACAAAGGAGTGTGTCACTCCCGAATCAAATAACACTAAAAGAGGAATACATGCTACCATGTAATTACCTTTTATCAGGCCATCTACATCCGATGCCTCAGCACCACTCATGGTAAACACTCGGCCGGTGGATCGAGGTCGTTCAGCTCTCACAACATTCACACTTTGCCGTAACTTAGGACAATATTTGTTGATATGCCCAACCTCCTTGCAGTGAAAGCAGCTAAATGTCGTCCCGGGGCGCACATCACCAACATGAAGTCGACCACATTTGTTGCATAATGATGGAAAGTTCAACTGTGACCCTTCCACATTTACATGAGTCCTCGGCCCATGCGAAGTATACCGCCGACTATCAGTTGGTGGAGAGTAAGATTTTCGTTCCTCTTGAAATACCTTGCCCTTCCCCTTTCCGTGCGCAAAATTCCTTTGAGGCCCAAAGTTCTTGGAAGGAATCATTTTAGGTGTCGCTTCCTAATTCTTCAAACTTGGCCGCATAATCCCTAATCGACATGTTTCCCCGCTCCAACTTCAAAAATTCAATTTCCTTCTTCCTCTTCAGATCAGCAGGAAATTACTTATGAAAGAATTTCTCCTTGAATGTAACCCAGGAGATCAATTGCCATTCCACTTCCCTTTGGCGCCGTGTAAATTCCCACCAGTTTTCGGCCTCCTTCACCAGGATATAAGTGGCATATGCCAACTTCTGAGCCTCCGAACAGCTCATGGCTCTGAAGATCCGCTCCACTCCTTGGATCCACTCAATGGCAGCATCAGGAGCAAATCCCCAGTGGAACTGACAGGGGTTCCACCTGCGGAATTCATCTAAATCTCGGTACTCTGCTGGTCCGGGTGAAACTAGTGGTTGCGAACTCGGACTTGGTGTCGGATTCTGGTTCTGGTTATGCAAGTTCTCATTGACTTGTTGTAATACCACCACCATCTGAGCCAACAGATCGTTGGAAACATTCTGACTCGCTCCTCTTCCTCTTTCTCTTCCAGCCATTTCTCAACCTGCACTGTTTGATGGCCAGCACACAAATTTAACTCACATATGTTAGGTTATCACATAATCTCATAGCACATTACAAGTCACTACACCAAGGCTACATGCTTTAAACTGTCAATTCAAATAATTTCAACTAGTTAAATCATAAACATGGTACAATGAAGCAAGTAAGGCCATACCCTAGGCCGCAAAATTAACTATTATCTGATACCAAATTGGAAGGACCCAAATTCTACCCTTGAATTTTTTTCCTTATTTTATTCCCTTTTCATGTATTCCCCATAACTTTGAAATACAATTTCAACAACCTTATTTTCAATCCCATTTTCCTTTTCATAATCATTTCATAAGTCAAATCCGACATACATATTCGTTAAACAGAAAATCTTAATTCATTAATGCATCCCGATAACTACCGCATACAACTAGCTTTGGGATTCCAAAATACCCATAGCTACAAATATCCAGAGTTACAAATATTTATATCTACCAACATGTACAAATATCGTGTACATGATAGCAAATATTCAGTTCAAAAACACCATCAGTTAGATTACAAAAAAATGAAGATAAGAACATTCAAAAACTAAAAGGATCTAAGTCCCTAATTGAGACATCCTTGAATCTTCCACCTACCTACAATGGGATTAACATTGACAATTCACAGAAAAAACAAAGGAGTAAGTCGTTAACTCAATAAGTGCCAATATACATTAATCCACATTTTAATAAGGTTAAGTAAACAATTTAGAGTTAAATATACTTAAAACCATTTTCATCTTTTATACTTTTTGAAAATCATGCTACATACCTTGTGCCAAAGTTTGCTACATTGCTTGAGCCAAAGCGTGCTACATCGCTTGAGCCAAAGCTTGCTACATCGCTTGAGCCAAAGCTTGCTACATCGCTAGAGCCAAAGCTTGCTACATCGCTTGACCCAAAGCTTGCTACATCGCTTGAGCCAAAGCTTTCTACATCGCTTGAGCCAAAGCTTGGTACATCACTTGAGCCAAAGCTTGCTACATTACTCGAGCCAAAGTCGCTATACCATTCGGATAGCTAAAATGTACTTTTTAAAAAAAATTATGCTACATAACTTGAGCCAAAGTTTGCTACATTGCTTGAGCCAAAGCTTGCTACATCACTTGAGCCAAAGTTTACTGCATCACTTGAGCCAAAGTTTGCTACATCACTTGAGCCAAAATTTGCTACATCACTTGAGCCAAAGTTTGCTACATAACTTGAGCCAATGTGTGCTACATAACTTGAGCCAAAGTCGCTAACCAATTATGGTCGGCTAAAAACGTGTTTTCTTTTCATTGGTTCACCACCAATTCATCTCATTACACAATAAACACAAGGGATCTCATTGTTTCATCACCATAAAATAAACCACAACACCTTCATTGTCACAAACATACCCATATATGTTCTTAACAATAAAGCGACTCACAACTTAGTCATTTTCTTAAACATACTCATCGCCACTTTTAACAAATCAACAACTCATCACACAATCATTGTTACATATACACTCATATAAGTTTATAACAATAAACAACTCACACACAATCATTATTACACAACATAACCATTTCTACTTTTGCCATTTAACAACACATCTCACAATTCTTATTACAAGCACACCCATAAATGTTTATAACAAATTAACCATCCATAACACACCATTATCATAAACGAAACCACACACAACATATTCTTCATCATATAACACATTAACGTTAGAACCATCTTTCATGACAGTGTATTACCATAAATGAGCATATTGCGTTTTACATAAATAAATGGTTTTCCCGCACATATATCTCCACTTTTATGGCTAATACATCCTCATGTAAAATAAAGACTCTCACATGGACCACAAACACCCAAGAGAGTTTCTATCCGTTAACATGCTCCGATTCTAGAGGGAAATCGGAGAAGATGACTCTAATGAAATACTCTAAGACCACAATGGTCTTCTCACTCACCCTAGGTTGCATAAGCTCCATGGATCCGTAAAGAGCTCCATCTACCTCCATCTCCTTCAAACTCCATTGTTCCTTTTCCACCTCCAAAGTTCACCAATGTGCCACTAAGAAGTAAGAGGAAGGGGTTTTGAGTATATTTAACTCTAAATTGTTTACTTAACCTTATTAAAATGTGGATTAATGTATATTGGCATTTATTGAGTTAACGACTTATTCCTTTGTGGATTAATTGTTTACTTAACCACAATGGTCTTCTCCCTCACCTTAGGTTGCGTATGCTCCGTTGCTCCGCAAAAGAGCCACATCTCCCTTCATCTTTTCCAATCTCCATTATTCCATTTTTCACCTCCAAGATTTCCCAAATATGCAACCAAGAAGTAATAGAAAGAGGTTTTGATATTTAGTGGAGAGGAGAATGGTTCATTTGGGTGGAGCCGCCGTTGGGAGAGAAAGGAGAGAAAAGAAAATGAATATCAGGGTTTTTGAAACCTCTCTTTTACTTTTATAGCTCCGCAGCATCAGCTTTTCAATTTTGACGCTCTCGCCCGGGTGCGGAATTTTAGCTCGGTCGAGAATCAGGAAGTATGCTAAGGCTCCTCTCTAGCCGGGGCAAAAATTCTAGCTCAAGCTAGAATTTGACATCTTTTCCAGATTTCACTCTCACTCAAGCGACTACTTCCTTTCTTATGCGAGGTCTCTGGGAAACTCATATTAGAACACCGAGTCTCTCTCTCAGGCGAGGTCCTCTCTCTCAAACGAGGATTGCCCAATATATACTCCAACACTCTACTTTTTCCAATCATTCTGAAAACGAAATTTGAGGTGTTACAGTCCTTCCCCCTAAAAGAAATTTCGTCCCCGAAATTTTATTAGGTTGCTCTTAGGAAAACAAATACTATCATCGCCTAAACATTAGGCATTAGATTTACTCGATCAACCTTAGATCCACCATCCAAACAATTATGATTCGCTTAGACGAAAAACAAGGACACATACCACATAACAGTGATGCCACATAGAAAATTCATGGATTAACCTCTTAGAGTCCAAATACAAAAGCCAAATATCAGGACAATTAGGACGACTAAGAGAAAATTATCACAACCGAAATAAATATTCTCAAGTATTCAACTAGAATAATAGATCTCCCCGATCTATCAAGATAACAATCGTTCAAAACGATCAACACATATAGTGAGATTCACGATAACACCTTCGAATTCGGAAGAAAGTGGGAATCAATACCCATCATTTACCACGATGCATTAGATTGCATCCAACATGCAAAAGCTAGATCAACATCCACTCGAAGGAAATAGCGTCATTTCATTTCATACATGAGAAATAGTCACGATTAATTCAAATTTCTCATTAACATTTCAAACTTGTACTTGCTACAATACAGAAACATGGTAGTCATCCAACAAGTAGCATTTAGACAAACAAGATTTTTGGAGTCCTTCCGAGTACAAAATAGAATTACCAAGTAATTATCCAATTTGATCAAACATTTCTAGCACAAACGGATGCGGTAGAAGAAGATTCACTAGTTAATCACCTCGACTAGACGTACAAGGTAGTAGGCCCACTCAAATCACACACTTTATTATCAATGACCATTTGCAAATTTACAGACATTCAATCCAATAACATACGTTAGATATGGATACCTCAATTACACTTGCAAATATACATTTAGTACTCAAATTTGCATCACGTCTAGAAACACATGGTCATAATCGCATCACCAAGTTTTTAACAACAACAAATTCGTTCAAGATACCATTGTTAAAAATTTGGATCTTCAGCCAGGGAACTTAATTAATTCTTAGCCAAATGCTAAACTTCACAAAATGATTTTCGAAAATACATTAGATGTAAGATTCATGGCAATCACTTCGTGAAAGCAAGTTTTTCATAACCAATTCAAAATAACTTGAAAACCCCCTTTTTTTTCTCATGCGACACTGAACGTCCCAATGACCATTTTCAAAAGGCTAGTTAGTTCTGGAGTTACATTTCATCCAGAACATGAGAATCCCCACAGTCCATTTACATAAACACACTTATGCCATAAGATTGCAATTATGCATAACAATTACTGACACACATGAAACATAAACAAGTTTTGTAAGCACAATATCAAAGCAGTTAATTTGTGTTCATTACCACTATATCGTGCATTGCAAATATTCAACTACAAAAGGTCAATCACCATAGACCAAAAGTTTCATGTACAAAAATCAAGATGACTTCACTATTCCCAATACCACTTTCCACAGAAGCATAGAACAAAATTTTGTTTATCCATTAACCCGCTAAAACTTAAGCAACATAACATCCATGTTCATCATCAAGGTTCAGATTTATACACATATAAGAAATCACTGGCATAATGAAAATTTGTTACCTTAACTTTTTTATGCCCATTTTGTTTTTCATATCGGTTGGCTTTTAGTTTCCAACGGTTTAGAGAGTCACTTCAAGTTTAAACATATAAGGAATTTCCACCTTTATGCAAACACACTCATCAAAATGACATTTAAGTACTTCACCCACTTCATTCATTACTTTGAACCATGAGTTTTACCTTTTACTATAATCATACAAACTAATGCAAACAAGAAAGTCAAACTTTCAGCAACTCATAAAAACAAAGATATCAGACTTAGTCTTTTCAAAACACACTAGGTATCTTTCATTTAATTTCCTCGTTAACCCAATATTTTTTTCTAAAACTATGCTCAGCACCTTACGTACAACATATTCATCTAATTGTTCACGTTAATCATTACCTTACTATTCAAGTCATTACCGTAACAATTAACATATCACTTCTAGAATTCAAACATCACAGAACAAATTATCGGATATTAACAATTAATCTCCAAGGAATATTTCACCATTGTCATACAGAACATGTTACACACAAATTTCTCATTTCATTCAACTTTCTAAACTTTCATGCATGATAAGCAAACTTGTATGCAGCAATTAGTCAAGATGTACATGTTCATTTCCAAGCAAAACAGACAAATACATGTTAGTGGACTTTTACAAAGTAAACGGCCTGGTTACATGTCATGAAATAAAATGTAGATATTTAGCCACCGAGTCTAATAATCGGTTAATCACTACATCATGCGTATTTGTTTTAATCCTGAGGAATGGCAAGATAATTACCAACATACATTAACTAGGAACATGTAGGAAATCACATAACATAGCATACAACTTTTCATGTTATAGATTATCCTACTATTAGCAAAAGCTAACATTCTCCTATTTATCAAAAATCATCCATCAAATAAAAATCCAATTTTTCAAGACAAATGATATAGTTCTTTCAAAGTCTTATTCTCTCAACATGCTAACAAGATCTTTAATTCTCATTCATATGTCACAGCGGACGGGTATTACCTTAATCTTGTTCAACTAGAGCCATAGAGACATATAAGCAAACATCCAAGAAAACCAATTTAATCATTCATCTTCAATTATCTTAATCTTAGTGATAAAACAAAATTCACATCAAGAGGTTGATCAAAGCTCAAACAAGAGATCCACCACTAGGAACTCTCAACAAATAAATCTCACACCAATAAATCCAACCGGAAAATCACAATCACAAACTCCCCATAAACAATTCCAACAAGATGTTCACAACTAGAAACTTCCAGCAAGAGTTTCACTAGAGAATCCCTTACAAGGGTCTCACACAATAAATTCAACAACAAGTCCATACCAGGGAATTCAACAAGAGTTTTACGACAAGAAATCCTCTACAAAATTCCCAACAAGGAAGTTTCAACAAGCACTTCATCAATAACTCAAAAACTATATTGTAAGGACCCGATTTTCATAACCCAAAAATTCATTTTTAAAACTTTAAAACTATATTCACGGAAAGGAAGTGATTACTTTTGAAAGGCGTTGCTTGAAACTATTTGGAGAATGAGTGATTACAAATATTAATTCCATTCATAATTCAAAATGCGGAAACACTCCAAGTACATATTTCTTTCAAAGCATGCGATTACACTTCCTTTCAAATACATAATATA
This sequence comes from Lupinus albus, assembly GCA_009771035.1. Classification (NCBI taxonomy): domain Eukaryota; kingdom Viridiplantae; phylum Streptophyta; class Magnoliopsida; order Fabales; family Fabaceae; genus Lupinus; species Lupinus albus. The sequence goes on along the minus strand of CM020022.1, from coordinate 8,798,009 downwards.
TACAATTACCCTTTCTCAAAAGTACTTTGAATACAAACATTAGATCAACTTCATTATACACTTAGGAGGAGTTCCATTTTACAAAATAGATAATCCAACATAGTTCTCATATTATAAACATTTATCATATAACATATCAATTACATAAAACCCTACTCTACCATGTACTCTTCTCCGCAAGCGTCCAACGCGCTACTGCCACAACCTGAACTCAAATACACAACACATACAAGAAAAGACAGAGGGAGTAAGAACCTACTACTGTGACCGTAGCGTGGAATCACATAGAGTAATAATATTAAAGTATTAAACCTATACAACGTTTAACATCAATCGTATTAAACATATATCAATCAACACATTATACCACATAATGTTCATATAGCCAATTAGCATTATTATCGTCACTCACTTAGGCAATTCATCCGAAATCATTACAACATGCCAAAGGATAGTCACTCCTTCATTTAGCAGATATTACAACTTACTTATATGATTTACCCAATTCAACCTTCATCATAAATCAACATAAAAATATATCCACAAAATCATGCTACATAACTTGAGCCAAAGTTTGCTACATTGCTTGAGGCATAGCTTACTACATTGCTTGAGCCAAAGCTTGCTACATCGCTTGAGCCAAAGCTTGCTACATCGCTTGAGCAAAGCTTTCTACATCGCTTGAGCCGAAGCTTGCTACATCGCTTGAGCCGAAGCTTGCTACATCGCTAGAGCCCAAGCTTTCTACAGCCCTTGAGCCAAAGCTTGCTACATAACTTGACCAAAGCTTGCTACATCACTTGAGCCAAAGCTTGCTACATAACTTGAGCCAAAGTCGCTATACCATTCGGTTAGCTAAAATATACTTTCTTTTTGAAAATCAAGCTACATAACTTGAGCCAAAGTTTGCTACATTGTTTGAGCCAAAGATTGCTACATCACTTGAGCCAAAGTTTGCTACATTGCTTGAGCCAAAGCTTGCTACACCACTTGAGCCAAAGTTTGCTACATCACTTGAGCCAAAGTTTGCTACATCACTTGAGCCAAAGTTTGCTATATAACTTGAGCCAAAGTGTGCTACATAACTTGAGCCAAAGTCGCTAACCAATCATGGTCGACTAAAAACGTGTTTTCTTTTCATTGATTCACCACCAATTAATCCCATTACACAATAAACACAAGGTATCTCATTGTTTCATCACCATAAAATAACCCACAACACCTTCATTGTCACAAACATACCCATATATGTTCATAACAATAAATCAACTCACAACTTAGTCATTTCATAAACATACTCATCGCCATTTTAACAAATCAACAACTCATCACACAATCATTGTTACAAATACACTCATATAAGTTTATAGCAATAAACAACTCACACACAAACATTATCACACAACATAACCATTTCTACTTTTGCCATTAAACAACACATCTCACAATCCTTATTACAAACACACCCATATATGTTTATAACAAATCAACCATCCATAACACACCACTATCATAAACAAACCACACACAACATATTCTTCATCATATAACACATTAACGTTAGAACCATCTTTCATGACGGTGTATTACCATAAATGAGCATATTGTGTTTTACTTAAATAAACCGTTTTCCTGAACATATATCTCCACTTTTATGGCTAATACATCTGCATGTAAAATAAAGACTCTCACATGGACCACAAACACCAAAGAGAGTTTCTATCCGGTAACATGCTCCGATTCTTGAGGGAAATCGGAGAAGATGACTCTAATGAAATACTCTAAGACCACAATGGTCTTCTCCCTCACCTTAGGTTGTGTAAGCTCCGTTGCTCTGCAAAAGAGCCACATCTCCCATCATCTTCTCCAATCTCCATTGTTCCATTTTCACCTCCAAGATTTCCCAAATGTGCCACAAAGAAGTAATTGAAAGAGGTTTTGATGAGTTTTGATGTTTAGTGGAGAGGATAATGGTTCATTTGGGTGGAGCCTCCGTTGGGAGAGAAAGGAGAGAAAAGAAAATGAAGATTAGGGGTTTTGAAACCACTCTTTTACTTTTATAGCTGCGCAGCGTCGCCCAGGAGAGAATGGCTCACTTGGGCGAGAATTTTGCAATTTTCAGCTTTTCAACTTTGACGCTCTCGCCCGGACGCGGATTTCTCGCTCGTGCGAAAATCGGGCAGTATGCTAAGGCTCCTTTCTAGCCTGGGCGAAAATTCTAGCTCATGCTAGAATTTGACAGCTTTTCCAGATTTCACTTTCACTCAAGCAACTACTTCCTTGCTTAAGCGAGGTCTCGAGTCTCTCTCTCTCAGGCGAGGTCCTCTCTCTCAAACGAGGATTTCCCAATATATACTCCAACACTCTACTTTTTCCAATCATTCCGAAAACGAAATTTGAGGTGTTACACTTAACTCGAAGTTGATGATAACCCGACCGAAGATCAATCTTTGAGAACACCACCGCTCCTCTCAACTGATCCAACAAGTCATCAATTCTAGGCAACAATTTCTTGTTCTTGATAGTGACCTTGTTCAACTGCCTTTAGTCGGTGCACAACCTTATACTCCCATCTTTCTTCTTAAGCAACAAAACTGGTGCACCCCACGGTGAGACACTAGGACGAATGAATTTCTTCGTCAACAAACCCTCCACCAGCTTTTTCAACTCAGCCAGCTCTAACGGTGCCATCCTATAAGGAGCTATAGAGATGGGTCCCGTTCCCGGCACTAAGTGAATGGAGAATTCAACTTCTCTGACTTGAGGTAATTCCGGAATATCACTAGGAAATACCTTAGGAAACTCACGAACTATCGAAATATCCTCAACTCTGGGTTTCTCAATACCCTCCATGGATGCCAAAAATACAAACTCGGCCCCTCCCTCATTAAAGGAAGTCCTGACTCCCTTAGCCGACAACGACTTCGTATAACAAGCCTTATCAAAAATCTCACCCAGATCTCCAAACATAACGGTTTTATTAGCACAATTAAGAATCACATGATTTGCTGATAACCAGTCCATCCCCAGAATTAGATCTAACTGGGACAGTGGTAAGCATATTATATCGACGGTAAATGTCCTACCGTTTACCACCACTGGATGTAAGGACCCAAATTCTACCCTTGAAATTTTTTCCTGATTTTATTCCTTTTTCATACATTTTCCTATCACTTTTAATTATAATTTTCAAAAACCTTATTATAAATCCAGATTTCCTATTCATACTCATTTCATAAGTCAAAAATGACATTCACATTCGTTTAACAGAAAATCATAATTCATTAATGCATCCCGGTAACTACCGCATACAACTAGCTATGGGATTCCAAAATACCCATAACTACAAATATCCAGAGTTACAAATATTCATGACTACCAACATGTACAAATATCGTGTACATGATTACAAATATTCAGTTCAAAACACAATCAATTTGATTAAAAACAATGAAGATAAGGACTTCAAAAACTAAAAGCCTCTAAGCTCCTAATCAAGACATCCTTAAATCTTCCACTTACCTACAATGGGATTAACATTGATAATTCACTGAAAACACAAAGGAATAAGTCGTTAACTCAATAAATGCCAATATAAATTAATCCACATTTTAATAAGGTTAAGTAAACAATTTAGAGTTAAATATACTCAAAACCCCTTCCTCTTACTTCTTAGTGGCACATTGGTGAACTTTGGAGGTGGAAAAGGAACAATGGAGCTCTTTATGGATCCATGGAGCTTACGCAACCTAAGGTGAGTGAGAAGACCATTATGGTCTTAGAGTATGTCATTAGAGTCACCTTCTCCGATTTCCCTCAAGAATCGGAGCATGTTAACAGATAGAAACTCTATTAGGTGTTTGTGGTCCATGTGAGAGTCTTTATTTTACATGAGGATGTATTAGCCTTAAAAGTGGAGATATATGTGCGGGAAAAACCTTTTATTTAAGTAAAAGGCAATAAGATCATTTATTGTCATACACCGTCATGAAAGATGGTTCTAACGTTAATGTGTTATATGATGAAGAATATGTTGTGTGTGGTTTGTTTATGATAATGGTGTGTTATGGATGGTTGATTTTTTATAAACATGTATGGGTGGGTTTGTAATAAAGATTGTGAGATGTGTTGTTTAATGGGAAAAGTAGAAATGGTTATGTTGTGTGATAATGATTTTTTGTGAGTTGTTTATTGTTATAAACATATACAGGTGTGTTTGTAACAATGATTGTGAGATGAGTTGCTGATTTGTTAAAAGTGTAGATGAGTATGTTTATGAAAATGACTAAGTTGTCAGTCGCTTTATTGTTATGAACATATATGGGTGTGTTTGTGATAATGAAGGTGGTGTGCGTTATTTTATGATGATGAAACAATGAGATACCTTGTGTTTGTTGTGTTATGAGATGAATTGGTGGTGATTCAATGAAAAGAAAACATGTTTTTAGACGACCATGATTGGTTAGCGACTTTGGCTCAAGTTATTTAGTAAGCTTTGCCTCAAGCGATGTAGCAAACTTTGGCTCAAGTGATGTAGCAAGCTTTGGCTCAAGCGATGTAGCAAGCTTTGGCTCAAGCGATGTAGCAAGCTTTGGCTCAAGCGATGTAGCAAACTTTGGCTCAAGTTATGTAGCATGATTTTCGTAAAGAAAGTATATTTTAGCTAACCGAAATGGTATAGCGACTTTGGCTCAAGTGAATGCCCCAACAATATTTACCCACTACATGAATCAGATTTTTCATCCGTATTTAGATTCATTTGTAGTGGTATTTATTGACGACATTTTGGTTTACACCAAAAGTCGAGGGGAGCATAAAGAGCACTTGAGGGTTGTGCTAGAACTTCTTAGTAAGAATCGGTTGTATGCGAAGCTGTCAAAATTTGATTTCTGGTTGGAATGGATAAACTTTCTTGGACATGTGATATCCAAGGAAGGGGTGGGAGTACATCCTTCAATGGTTGAAGCGGTTATGGAATGGGCGGTGCCCAAGTCAGTCACTGAGATTAGGAGCTTTCTACGTTTGGCTGGGTTTGGCTGGGTATTATCGGTGCCCAAGCGGTTATGGAATGGGCAGGCTCTATCATTGACAAACTCACTAGGAAAGGGGAACCGTATGTGTGGACGCTTCGATGTGAAGAAAGTTTTCAAGAGTTGAAACGAAGGTTGACTACGACGCCAGATTTGGTTCTTCCTTGTACTAATCGGGGCTTTAGTGTTTATTGTGATGCATCCAAGCAAGGTTTGGGTTGTGTGTTGATGCAAGAAGGGTAGGTTGTTGCCTATGCTTCTCGACAGTTGAGGACGCACAAGCAAAACTACCCTACCCATGACTTGGAATTAGCTGCAGTGGTCTTTGCCTTAAAAAACTGGATACACCACCTTTATTGCGTGAGATTTGAGGTATACATCAACCACAAGAATTTGAAGTACCTATTTGACCAAAATGAATTGAATATGAGACAGAGACGGTGGATGAAATTCCTTAAGGATTATGATTTTGGGCTGTTGTACCATCCGGGAAAGGCCAATGTGGTGGCCGATTCTCTAAGTCGGAAATCTTTACATATGTCGGCGTTGATGGTTCGAGAAGGGAAACTGATTGAAGAGTTTAGGGATATGAACTTGGAAGTTCAGATAAAGCCTCAAAGTATGATTCTAGGGATGCTTAAAGTCACAAATGAACTGTTCGATCAAATCCGGGTAATGTGCAAGTGGAGGATATTGAGCTAATGGCTAAACGAGATTTGATGCTAAGTGGTAAGGAAACTGATTTCGCATCGGACCCTAGTGGTGTTGCGTTACAAAGGGAGAGTTTGTGTGCCTCGTAATGTGGAGTTGCGAAAGAGTATTTTAGAAGAGTCACACAAGAGTAAAATGAGTTTTCACCCGGGGATTACAAAGATGTACCAAGATTTGTAAAAGCTGTTTTGGTGGTCTGGGTTGAAAAGGGATGTGGCTTTGTATGTCTCGAGTTGTCTTATCTGTTAGAAAGCCAAGATTGAGCATCAACGGCCAGCGGGAGAACTGAAATCCTAGAAATTCCTGTTTGGAAGGGGGATAGTATCTCCATGGATTTTGTGTCGGGTTTTCCAAGGACTCAGAAAGGCTATGATTCGATATGGGTGATAGTGAATCGGTTAACTAAATCTGCACACTTTCTGCCTATGAACATGAAGTACTCTTTGCAGCGATTGGTGGAATTGTATATCCGGGAAATAGTTCGTTTGCAAGGGATACCGTCGAGCATTATATCTGATAGGGATCCTCGTTCTACTTCCAACTTTTGGACTAGTTTGCAGTCCGCATTGGGAACTAAGTTGAAGTTGAGTTCAACTTATTATCCACAAATGGACGGTCAATCGGAAAGGACAATACAGTCATAGGAGGATCTCTTAAGTGCTTGTGTCTTGGAACAAACGGGGAGTTGGGATGGCATGTTGCCTCTGATTGAATTTACCTACAACAATAGCTTCCATTCGAGTATTGGAATTGCACCTTATGAGGCGTTGTATGGTAGGAAGTGTCGAACTCTAGTGAGTTGGTTTGAAACTAGGGAGAACTTGATTTTGGGTCCCGTGCTGGCCCAAGAGACGACGAAGAAGATCAAGAAAATCCGTGAGAATATGAGGATCGCCCTGAGTCGGCCGAAAAGCTATTACGATAAGAGGGGAAAACCTCTTGAGTTTAACGAGGGAGATCATGTTTTAATGAGAGTAGTCCCGACTACCGGAATAGGTAGAGTATTGAAGTCTCATAAGCTGACTCCGCCATTTATTGGGCCTATCAAATACTGAAGATGATTGGGCCGGTAGCGTATCGTATTACTTTACCTCTGTTGTTGTCGAATCTCCACAATGTGTTTCATGTGTCTTAGTTGAGGAAATATGTTGGGGATCCATCTCATGAAAACATGATCTCCCTCCTTAAACTCAAGAGGTTTCCGCCTCTTATTGTAATAGCTTTTCTGCCGACTCTGTACTATTCTCATATTCACCCAGATCTTCTTGATCTTTTCGGTCGTTTCTCGGACCAACTCAGGTCCCAATACTAAGTTCTCCCTAGTTTCAAACCAACTCACCGAAGTTCGGCACTTCCTACCGTACAATGCCTCATAGGGTGCCATCCCAATACACGAATGGAAGCTATTGTTGTAGGTAAATTCTATCAAAGGAAACATGCTATCCCAACTCCCCAGTTGTTCCAAAATACAAGCCCTCAAAATATCCTCCAATGACTATATAGTTCTTTTCGACTGACCGTCCGATTGTGGGTGATAAGCAGAACTTAATTTCAACTTAGTTCCCAATGCGGACTGCAAACTAGTCCAATAGTTTGAAGTGAACCTGTGATCCCTATCCGACACAATGCTCGATGGTATCCCATGCAACCGAACAATCTCCTTGATATACAACTCAGCCAATCGTTCCAGGGACTATCTCATGTTCATCGGCAAGAAATGAGTAGACTTAGTCAACCGGTCCACTATTACCGATATCGAGTCGTACCCTCTTTGGGTCTTCGGAAAACCCAATACAAAATCCATGGAGATGCTATCCCACTTCCAAATGGAAATCTCTAGTGACTGTAATTCTCCCGATGGCCGCTGATGCTCAATCTTGGCTTTCTGACAGACAAGACAACTCGAGATTTCAGAACTTCGTACATCTTTGTAGTACCAGGGTGAAAACTCATCTTACTCTTGTGTGACTCCTCTAGGATACCCTTTCGCAACTCCACATCACGAGGCACACACACTCTCCTTTTGTAACGCAACATTCCACTAGAATCCGATGTGAAATCGGTCTCCTTACCACTTAGCATCAAATCTTGCTTAACCATTAGCTCACTATCCTCAACTTGCATTACTCAACGTTGATCAAACATATCATTTGTTACCTTAAGCATTCCTAACATCATACTATGAGGTCTTATCTGAACTTCCAAGTTCATATCCCTGAACTCCTCAATCAGTTTTCCTTCTCGAACCATCAAAGCCGACATGTGCAAAGACTTTCGACTCAAAGCATCAGCCACCACATTGGCTTTTCCCGGATGGTATTGCAATCCAAAATCATAGTCCTTAAGGAATTCCATCCACCGTCTCTATCTCATGTTCAGTTCCTTTTGATTAAACATATACTTCAAACTCTTGTGGTCGCTGTACACCTCAACCCTTACGCCATATAGATGGTGTCTCCAGATTTTTAAGGCGAGACAACTACAACTAATTCCAAATCGTGTGTAGGGTAGTTTTGCTCATGCATTCTCAACTGTCGCGAAGCATAAGCAACCACCTTCCCGTCCTGCATCAACACACAACCCAAACCTTACTTAGAAGCATTGCAATACACACCGAAATCACGATCTGTACAAGGAAGAACGAACACTGGTGCCGTAGTCAACCTCCGTTTCAACTCTTGAAAACATTCCTCACAACGGATCGTCTACACGTACGGTTCTCCTTTTCTAGTAAGCTTAGTCAGAGGTAGTGCCAACTTCGAAAATCCTTCTATGAAATTCCTATAATAACGGCCAATCCCAGAAAGCTCCTGATCTCGGTAACCGACTTGGGTACTGCCTATTCCATAATCGCTTCGACCTTAGAAGGATCTACTGCTACTCCTTCCTTGGATACTACATGTCCAAGAAAGTTTACCGATTCCAACCAGAAATCACATTTGGACAATTTAGCATACAACTGATTCTTACTCAGAAGATCTAGAACAATTCTCAAGTGCTCCGCATGTTCCTCACCGCTTTTGGAGTAAACCAGAATGTCATCAATAAATACCACTACGAATGAATCCAAATACGGATGAAAAATCCGATTCATGTAGTCAGTAAATATTGTTGGGGCATTCATTACACCAAAAGGCATCACCAAATAATCGAAACGCCCATACCTCGTCCTAAAAGCAGTTTTAGGAATATCCTCCGACTTCACACGAAGTTGGTGGTAACCTGACCGAAGGTCAATCTTTGAGAACACCACCGCTCCCTCAAATGATCCGTCAAGTCATCAATCCTAGGCAACGAATACTTATTCTTGATAGTTACCTTGTTCAACTGTCTGTAATCTGTGCACAACCTCATACTCCCATCCTTTTTCTTCACAAACAAGACTGGTGCACCCCATGGTGAAACACTAGGACGAATAAACTTCTTCGCCAACAAGTCTTCAACCTGCTTTTTCTATTCAGCCAGTTCTAACTGTGCCATCCTATAAGGAGCTATGGTGATGGGTCCCGTTCCAGGCACCAAATCAATGGAGAGTTCAACTTCTCTTACCGGAGGCAATTCCGGAATATCACCAGGAAATACCTCAGGAAATTCACGAACTATAGGAATATCCTCAACTCTGGGTTTCTCGATACCCTCCAGGGATGCCAACAAAACAAACACGGCTCTTCCCTCCTTAAAGTACGTCCTAACTTCCTTAGCCGACAACGGCTTCATAAAATTAGCCTCATCAAAAATCTCCTCCAAATCTCCGAACACAACGGTCTTATCAGCAATATTAAGCATCACATGATTTTTGCCGACAACCAGTCCATCCCCAGAATTAGATCTAACTGGGACAGTCGTTAGAAGATTAAATCCACAGTAAATGTCCTACCATTTACCACTACCGAACATCGAGACACAATTGTCGACACCACCACAGGAACATTAGTTGGGGTGGATACGACCAAGTCGAAAGGCAACAATTCGGTTTACAATTTCAGTCTATCCACATATTCAATAGATACAAAGGAGTGTGTCGCTCCCGAATCAAATAACACTAAAATAGGAATACATGCTATCATGCAATTACCTTTTATCAGGCCATCTACATCCGATGCCTCAGCACCACTCATGGTCAACACTCGGCCGGTGGATCGAGGTCGTTCAGCTCTCACAACATTCACAGTTTGCCGTAACTTAGGACAATATCTGTTGATATGCCCAACTTCGCAGTGAAAGCAGCTAAATGTTGTCCCGGGGCACACATCACCAACATGATGTCGACCACATTTGTTGCATAATGATGGAGAGTTCAACTATGACCCTTCCGCATTTACATGAGTCATCGGCCCATGCGAAGTATACCCCCGGCTACCAGTTGGTGGAGAGTAAGGTTTTCGTTCCTCTAAAAATACCTAGCCCTTCCCCTTTCCGTGCGCAAAATTCCTTTGAGGCCCAAAGTTCCTGGAAGGAATCACTTTAGGTGTCACTGCCTCATCGGCTTCCAAGTCATCCTCATACATCCTACACTTGTTCACCAAGGTAGGAAAATCAGCAATTTCTTGGTTCCCAAACATGCTCTTCAACTTGGACTTCAAACCCAATTCAAACTTAGAGCACTTGGACCTCCCGTCCACCTCAAATTCGGAGTAGGAACAAAACCAGGCCAATTCTTCAAACTTGGCCGCATAATCCCTAACCGACATGTTTCCCTGCTCCAACTTCAAAAATTCCATTTCCTTCTCTTGAATGTAATCCAGGATATCAGTTGCCCTTCCGCTTCCCTTTGGCGCTGAGTAAATTCTCACCAGTTTTCGGCCTCCTTCACCAGCCTATAAGTGGCATATGCCAACTTCTAAACCTGCATAAATTCATCTAAACCTCGGTACTCTGCCGGTCCAGGTGGAACTAGTGGCTGCGAACTCGGACTTGGTGTCGGATTCTGGTTCAGGTTATGCATGTTCTCATTGACTTGTTGTAATGCCGCCACCATTTGAGCCAACAAATTATTCGAAACATTCTGACTCGCTCCTCTTCCTCTTCCTCTTCTTGCCATTTCTCAACCTGCACTCATTGATGGCTAGCACACAAATCTAACTCACATAAGTTAGGTTATCAAATAGTCTCATAGCACATTATATGTCACTACACCAAGGCTACATGCTTTAAACTGTCAATTCAAATAATTTCAACTAGTTAAATCATAAACATGTTACAAAGAAGCAAGTAAGGCCATACCCTAGGCCGCAGAATTAACTATTCTCTGATACCATATTGGAAGGACCCAAATTCTACCCTTGAAATTTTTTCCTTATTTTATTCCCTTTTCATGCATTTAACCATAACTTTTAAATACAATTTCAACAACCTTATTTTCAATCCCATTTTCCTTTTCATACTCATTTCATAAGTCAAAACCGACATACATATTCGTTTAACAGAAAATCATAATTCATTAATGCATCCCGGTAACTACCGCATACAACTAGCTTTGGGATTCCAAAATACCCATAGCTACAAATATCCAGAGTTACAAATATTCATATCTACCAACATGTACAAATATCGTGTACATGATTGCAAATATTCAGTTCAAAAACACCATCAGTTAGATTACAAAACAATGAAGATAAGGACATTCAAAAACTAAAAGGATCTAAGTCCCTAATTGATATATCCTTGAATCTTCCACCTACCTGCAATGGGATTAACATTGACAATTCACAGAAAAAACAAAGGAGTAAGTCGTTAACTCAATAAATGCCAATATACATTAATCCACATTTTAATAAGGTTAAGTAAACAATTTAGAGTTAAATATACTTAAAACCATTTTCATCTTTTATACTTTTTGAAAGTCATGCTACATACCTTGAGCCAAAGTTTGCTACATCGCTTGAGCCAAAGCGTGTAACGACCCGAAATTCAAAAGTACATCGCTTGATCACTATCATGTTTAAAAATAGTAGTTCATAGTACCATTAGTAACTTCAATTACAATCAATTAAAGTTACAAAAGAATGGACAAAGAGACGTCAAAAAACAAAGGTCTCTAATCCCCTACTCAAAATCATCCTTCTCCGTCCACCTACCTGCAATGGGATTAACATTTACCATACACAAACAACACAAAGGAGTAAGTCATTAATTCAATAAAACTTCAGGGTAAGTTAATCCACATTTAATAGGTTTAAACAATGATATAAATTAAATCCTCTTAAATCCATTTTCGTCATCTGTACTTTTGAAAAACCATGCTACATCACTCGAGCTAGAGTTGCTAACCCATTCTGGTCGGCTAAAACGAGTTTTATTTTCCTTGGCACTCTACCAATACATAAACCATAAATCCACCCGTCATCACTACAAACATACCCATATATATATTTGTAGTGACTAAGTGATTTACCATTTATTACTTTGTTTCCGAGTTTTATTTCCAATGGCACTCCACCAATAAATAGACAATAAACGCACCCGACATCATTACAACATAGCGTATATGCCTGTAACTACAAATTGACTTACAGTTTATTGTATTATCCGAGTTTTATTTCCATTGGTACTCCACCAATAAATGGACAATACATGCACCCGACATCATTACAGCATAGCGTATATGCCTGTAACTACAAAGTGACTTACAACTTATTGTTTTATCCGAGTTTTACTTCCATTGGGACTCCACCAATACAACAATGATAAATACACCCGACATCATTACAAACATATCCACGTATGCTTATAACTACAAAGTGATTTACATTTCATGATTTCATTTTCGAGTCTTATTTCCATTTGTACTCCCCCAATAAGTAAACCGTACATTCACTTCTAATCATTATCAACATACCCACATATGTTCGTAATGATTAAGTGATTCACATTTTATCCATCATCCATAACAGACAGTCCTCGCATTTTCCAACACAATGCATAAATTAAAGACTTATCCTTACCTCGGCGAGTGTTGGTTTTGGTTTTTGGTGACTTCGTAAGTTCCACCGGCACCACCTCCAAACTTAGGATCTTTCCTCATTCCCACCACATAACACAATGTTAGTCATTCATTCCAAATAACAAATAAATAACTTATATTGCATCATTTAAACATACAAGATATTTATCATATTCTCAATGGTTCTATACTACTTTCATTAAGAGTTTTCAACCATCTAAAACATACATATCATCTCATATTTTAACATTGTAAATCAACTCATCTTCTACCTCTAGCATTTTATCCATTTTTCCACTCTATCCACATTTTCTCTCTCTCTAGGGTTTTGGGGTTTCCATGAGTCAACCCACAAACCTTTTCCATTCTTGGAATACTAACTCAAAACCAAGAGTTTACAAGGTACAAGGGACACAAAATGAACCATAACTCGAAAGAGAGAGTTCCCATGGTTTTACCCACTTTGAGAAGAGATCCATAATACCAAAAATGGGTTCTCAAGAGAAGAAGAGAGTTAGGATAGAGAGTTTTACCTCTTCTCAAGCTCTTGAACAAGAATCAAAGCTCCTAGACCTTGGGAATGCTCTCTTCTCTCACCTCTCTTCAATTCTTAACCTAAAATTTGTTGGGGATTTCCCTCATTTAATGTTCTTGTCGAGTTATCGCTTAAGCGAGCTTTCTCTCGCTCAAGCGAGAAAATCCCGCCCATTTTAAAAACTCAACTCTGACCCTCTCACTCAAGCGAGGGATTCTCGCTCAAGCGAGAAAATCCCGCCGATTTTAAAAACTCAACTATGACCCTCTATTTCAAGCGAGAATTTCACAGTGTCAATCAGCCCAAAATGCCATTTCTCGCCCAGGCGAGACAACTCTCGCTCCGGCGAGAATCCTCCAGTATAGCCTAGGATTTCACCCTCCTAGGTGAACCTCTCTCACCCAAGCGAGAATCTCTCGCTCAAGCGAGGATCCCAGGACTGATACTATAATTTAAAAGACTTAAAATTTGGGGTGTTACAATCCTCCCCCTCTTATAAGAATTTTCGTCCCCAAAAATTAAACATACCTCGATTCAAACAAATGAGGGTAATCCTCCCTCATCTCTTGCTCAACTTCCCATGTAGCGTCTCCTTCGTCCACTTGGCTCCACAACACCTTTAACAAGGCAATCTCCTTGCCTCTCAATCTCTTTACACTAGTATCCATGATTCTCACGGGTTACGTCGCAAAAGTCAAATTATCCTTCAACTCTATCTGAGACACATGAAATACATTATGGAGATTGGACAACAACGGAGGTAAAGCAATATGATACGCCACCGGCCCAATTCTCTTCAATATCTGATACGGCCCAATAAATCGAGGAGTCAGCTTACGGACTTCAACACTCTACCGATACCGGTAGTCGGAACAACTATCATGAACACATGATCTCCCTCGTCAAATTTAAAAGGTTTCCGTCTCTTATCATAATAGCTCTTCTGTCGACTTTGGGTGATTCTCATATGTTCCCAGATTTTCTTGATCTTATCCGTCGTCTCCTGGACCATTTCGGTCCCCAATATCAAGTTCTCCCCAGTCTCAAACCAACTCACGGGAGTTCGGCACTTCCTACCATACAACGCCTCATAAGGTGCCATCCCAATACTCGAATGTAAGCTATTGTTGTAGGCAAACTCGATCAACGGCAACATGCTATCCCAACTCCCTGATTGTTCTAAGACGCAGGCTCTTAAAAGGTCCTCCAATGACTGTATTGTCCTTTCTGATTGACCGTCCATTTGGGGATGAAAAGCTGAACTCAGCTTCAACTTAGCTCCCAAAGCGGTTTGCAAACTCGTCCAAAAGTTTGATGTGAAACGGGGATCCCTATCCGACACAATGCTTGACGGTATTCCATGCAAGCGAACAATTTCCCGGATATACAGTTATGCCAACCTCTCCAATGAATACCTCATTTTCATAGGCAGAAAGTGAGCAGATTTAGTTAACCGATCCACGGTCACCCATATCAAATCATATCCTCTCTGAGTCTTCGGAAAACCAGACAAAAAATCCATGGAGATACTATCCCACTTCCAAACGGGAATTTCTAGGGATTGTAACTCCCCCGCCGGTCGTTGATGCTCAATTTTTGCTTTCTGGCATATTAAACAACTCAAAACATATGTCGCCACGTCTCTCTTCAATCCAGACCACCGAAACAGCTTCTTCAAGTCTTGGTACATTTTCGTTGTCCCTAGGTGAAAGCTCATCTTGCTCTTATGGGACTCCTCTAAAATACTATTTCGTAGCTCTTCATTACGAGGCACACACACTCTCCCCTTGTAACGCATCATCCCACTGGAGTCCGTTACAAAGTCGGTTTCCTTTCCACTCATCATCAAATTTCGTTTGTCCATCAACTCAACATTCCCAATATCATACTGTGAGGTCTCATCTGGACGTCTAGGTTCATATCCCTGAACTCTTCTATCAGCTTCCCTTCCCTAATCATCAAAGCTGACATGTGCAAAGATTTTCGACTAAGTGCATCGGCTACTACATTAGCCTTCCCTGGGTGGTTCTGCAATCCAAAATCTTAGTCCTTTAAAAATTCCATCCATCTCCTCTGTCTCATATTCAGCTCTTTGTGATCAAGCAGATATTTCAAACTCTTGTGGTCGCTGTACACCACAAACCTTATACCATAGAGATGGTGTCTCCAAATTTTCAAAGCGAAGACCACTACTGCTATTTCAAAATCATGTGTAGGGTAGTTCTGCTCGTGTGTTCTTAACTGACGAAAAGCATAGGCAACCACTTTCCCCTCTTGCATTAGGGCACAACCCAAACCTTGCTTGGAAGCATCACAATACACACTCAAATCCTTATCCGTACACGGAAGAACCAACACGGGCACCGTAGTCAACCTTCGTTTCAACTCTTGAAAGCTTTCTCCTTTCCTAGTGACCTTAGTCGATGGTAGTGCCAACTTCGAAAATCCCTCAATGAATTTCCGATAATAGCCTGCTAAACCTAGGAAGCTCCGGATTTCAGTAACCGACTTGGGCACGGCCCATTCCGTAACCGCTTCTACCTTTGAAAGATCCACACCTACCCCTTCCATGGTTATCATATGCCCAAGAAAGATCACCGACTCCAACCAGAAATTACACTTAGACAATTTCGCATACAGCTGGTTCTTACTCAGGAGTTCTAGAACAATCCTTAGGTGCTCTGCATGTTCCTCTCGACTTTTGGAGTAAACCAGAATGTCATGAATAAATACCACTAGAAATGAATCCAAACACTGATGGAAAATCCGATTCATGTAGTCGGTAAATATTGCTGGAGCATTTGTTACGCCAAAAGGAATGACCAAACATTCGAAATGTCCATACCTTGACCTAAAAGCAGTCTTAGGAATGTCATCTGTTTTCACCCGTAGTTGATGGTAGCCCGATCGAAGATCAATCTTAGAAAACACTATCGCCCCTCTCAACTGATCCATCAAGTCATCAATCCGAGGCAATGGGTATATGTTCTTAATCGTAACCTTGTTCAACTGCCTGTAATCGGTACACAATCGCATACTACCGTCCTTCTTCTTAACTAGCAAAACAGGTGCGCCCCACGGCGAGACACTCGGGCGAATAAATTTCTTAGCCAACAATTCCTCAACCTGCTTTTTCAGCTCAGTTAACTCTAACGGTGCCATTCTATAAGGAGCTATAGAGATGGGTCCCGTTCTCGGCACTAAATCACTGGAGAATTCAACTTCTCTCACTGGAGGCAATTTTGGAATATCACCATGAAAGACTTCCGGAAACTCACGAACTATTGGAATATCCTCAACCTTGGATTTCTCAATACCATCCAGGGACTCCAACAACATGAACACGGCCCCTCCCTCCTTACAGGAAGTCCTGACTTCTTTTGCCGACATCGGCTTCATACAACTGATTCCCTCCTAAATTCCATCTGGATTTCCAAACATCACGGTCTTATCAGCACAATTAAGCACCACATGATTTGCTGACAACCAGTCCATCCCCAGAATCAAATCTAACTGGGATAGTGGTAAGCAGATTAAATCCACGGTAAAATCCCTACCGTTTACAAAGTGTGCTACATAACTTGAGCCAAAGTCGCTAACCAATCATGGTCGGCTAAAAACGTGTTTTCTTTTCATTGATTCACCACCAATTCATCTCATAAAACAATAAACACAAGGTATCTCATTGTTTCATCACCATTAAATAACCCACAACACCTTCATTGTCACAAACATACCCATATATGTAAAGACCCAAATTCTACCCTTGATATTTTTTCCTTATTTAATCCAATTTCATGCATTTAACGATAAATTATAATTACCGAGTGAGTGAACTTATTTAAAAGATCACACTTCCCTCCTCGCACCCAATCTATAAACCCAACAGCAGCATACCAAATCAGATAACAGAAAAACATAATTCGTATTAATGCAACTTAGTAAAGACCGCATACAATTAGCTATGGGTTTCTAAAACACCCATAGCTACATATATCCAGAGTTACTAGTTTCCATGATTAATGCCATGTACAACAATCAGGATTATGATTACAAAATAATTAGTTCAAGTACAACCGATGAGGTACCCAAAAAAATGGATAAGAGACATCAATAGAAAAATCTCTAAGCTCCTAATCAAAACACCCATACTCCCTCCACCAACCTGCAATGGGATTAACATTGACAATACACCAAGAAAACACAAAGGAATAAGTCGTTAACTCAAAAAATATCAATGTAAGTAAATCCACATTTAATAGGGTTAAATAAACGGTTTAAATTCAAGTTTACTTAAAACCAATTTCATCGTTCATACTTTTGAAAACCATGCTACATAACTTGAGCCAAAGTTTGCTACATTGCTTGAGCCAAAGCTTGCTACATTACTTGAGCCAAAGTTTGCTACATTGCTTGAGCCAAAGCTTTCTACATTACTTGAGCCAAAGTTTGCTACATTGCTTGAGCCAAAGCTTGCTACATTACTTGAGCCAAAGTCGCTAACCAATCATGGTCGGCTAAAAACGAGTTTTATTTCCATTGGCACTCCACCAATACATTTTTCCGATTTTTTTTTCATTGGCACTCCACCAATACAAAAAAAGTAAATGCACCCGACATCATTACAAACATATACATATATGCTTATAACTACAAAGTGATTTACGAATTCATTTCATTACTCCGAGTTTTATTTCCATTGGCACTCCACCAATACATAAACGGTAAATCCACTCCTCGTTGTTACAAACATAATATATGTTTATAACAACTAAGTGATTTACGCTTCATTGCATTATTCCGAGTATTATTTCCATTGGTACTCCACCAATACATAAACGTTAAATCTACTCCTCGTTGTTACAAACATACCCATATATGTATATAATAACTAAGTGATTTACGATACACTTTGTTATCCACATCAGAAAATCCACATATTTTCTATCACAGTGCATAAGTTAAACACTTATCCTTACCTCGGTGAGTGTTGGGTTTGGGTTCTTGGCAACTCCTCAAGTTCCACCGATACCGCCTCCAACTTTAGGATCTTTCCTCATCCCACCATATAACACAAGGTTATTCATTTATACCAAATATCACATAAACAACTTATATTGCATTATATAACCATACAAGATATTCATCATATTTTCAACATTAGAAAGTAAACTCATCTTTTACCTCTAGCATTTTAACCACCTTTTCTCTGTAGGGTTTTGGGGTTTTCATGACTAACCTCACACACCCTCTCCTTTCTTGAAATACTAACTTTATTCAAAGAGTTTACAAGATAAAATAACATAAAATGTACCATAACTCAAAAAGGGTGAGTTTCCATGGTTTCTCTCACTTTGAGAAGAGATCCATAATACCAGAAATGGGTTTTCAAGAGAAGAAGAGAGTTAAAATAGAGAGTTTTACCTCTTCTCAAGCTCTTGAACGAGAATCAAAGCTCCTAGTCCTTGGGAATGCTCTGTTCTCTCACCCCTCTTCAATTCTTAACCTAAAAATGTATTTGGGGTTTCTCTCATTTAATGCTCTCTTCGGGTTCTCGCTTAAGCGAGAAAATCCCGCCCATTTTAAAAACTCGGATCTGACCCTCTCGCTCAAGCGATGGATTCTCGCTCAAGCGAGAATCTCACAGTCTCAACAGCCCCAAAGTGCCATTTCTCGCCCAGGCGAGACAATTCTCGCTCAGGAAGGAATCCTCCAGTATAGCCTAGGATTTCACCCTCCCAAGTGAGCCTTCCTCGCTCAGGCGAGAATCTCTCGCTCAAGCGAGAATCCTATGGCTGATACTATAATTTTAAAGACTTAAATTTAGGGTGTTACAATCCTCCCCCTCTTATAAGAATTTTCGTCCCCGAAAATTAAACATACCTCGATTCAAACAAATGAGGGTAATCCTCCCTCATTTCTTGCTCAACTTCCCAAGTAGCGTCTCCTTCGTCCACTTGACTCCACAACACCTTCACCATGACAATCTCCTTGCCTCTCAATCTCTTGACACTAGTATCCATGATTCTCACGGGCAACGTCGAAAAAGTCAAATTATCCTTCAACTCTATCTGATCAAACTCAACCACTTGAGATGGATCCCCAACCTATTTCCTTAATTGAGACACATGAAATACATTGTGGAGGTTCGACAATAGTGGAGGTAATGTAATCTGATATGCCACCGGCCCAATTCTCTTCAATATCTGATACGACCCAATAAATCGAGGAGTCAGCTTACGAGACTTCAACACCCTACCGATGCCAGTAGTCAGAACAATTCTCATGAAAACATGACCTCCCTCGTTAAACTCAAGAGGTTTCCGCCTCTGATCATAATAGCTTCTCTGCCGACTCTGGGCGATCTTCATGTTCTCCCGGATTTTCTTGATCTTATTTGTAGTCTCTTGGACCAGCTCGGGCCCCAATATCAAGTTCTCCCCAGTCTCAAACCAAGTCACTAGAGTTCGACACTTCCTACCATACAAAGCCTCGTAAGGTGTCATCCCAATACTCGAATGAGAGCTATTTTTGTAGGTAAATTCAATAAAGGGCAACATGCAGTCCCAACTCTCTAGTTGTTCCAAGACACAAGCTCTCAAAAGGTCCTCCAATGACTGTATTGTCCTCTCTGATTGACCGTCCTTTTGTGGATGGTAAGTTGAACTCAGTTTCAACTTAGTTCCCAAAGCGGATTGCAAAATGGTCCAAAAGTTTGAAGTGAAACGGGGATCCCTATCCGACACAATGCTCGACGGTATCCCATGCAAACGAACAACCTCTCGGATATACAGTTCCGCAAATCGTTCCAGGGAGTACCTCATGTTTATCGGCAGGAAATGAGCAGACTTAGTCAACCGATCCACTATTACCCATATCGAGTCATATCCTTTCTGAGTCTTCGGAAAACCTGATACAAAATCCATGGAGATACTATCCCACTTCCAAACAAGAATTTCTAGGGATTGTAACTCTCCTGATGGTCGTTGGTGCTCAATCTTGGTTTTCTGGCATATCAAACAACTCGAGACGTATGACGCCACGTCTCTCTTCAATCCAGACCACCAAAACAACTTCTTCAAGTCTTGGTACATTTTCATTGTCCCCGGGTGAAAACTCATCTTGCTCTTATGGGACTCCTCCAAAATACTCTTCCGTAACCCTCATCACGAGGTACACACACTCTCCCTTTGTAATGCATTATCCCACTGGAGTCCGTTACGAAGTCGGTTTCCTTTCCGGTCATCATCAAATCTCGTTTGGCCATCAGCTCATTATCTTCCACTTGCATTACTCAGATTTGATCAAATAGTTCATTCGTGACCTTAAGCATACCTAATATCATACTATGAGGTCTTAGTTGGACGTCCAGGTTCATATCCCTGAACTCCTCGATCAATTTTCCTTCTCTATCCATCAAAGCTGACATGTGCAAGGATTTCCGACTGAGTGCATTGGCCACTACATTAGCCTTCCCTGGGTGGTACTGTTGTCCAAAATCCTAGTCCTTTAGAAACTCCATCCATCTCCTCTATCTCATATTCAGCTTCTTTTGATCAAACAGATATTTCAAACTCTTGTTGTCGCTGTACACCACAAACCTTATGCCATTGAGATGGTGTCTCCAAATTTTCAAAGCAAATACCACTGCGGCCAATTCTAAATCATGCGTAGGGTAGTTCTGCTCGTGTGTCCTCAACTGACGGGAAGCATAGGCAACCAGTCTCCCCTCTTGCATCAGAACATAACCCAAACCTTGCTTGGAAGCATCGCTGTAAACACTGAAATCCTTATCCGTACAAGGAAGAACAAACACTGGAGCCATAGTCAACCTTCGTTTCAACTCTTGAAAGCTTTCCTCACAATGAAGTGTCCACACATACAGTTCTCCTTTCCTAGTGAGCTTAGTCAATGGTAGTGCCAACTTCGAAAATCCCACAATGAATTTCCGATAATAGCCTGCAAAACCCAGGAAGCTCCGGATTTCAATAACCGACTTGGGCACGGTCCATTCCATATCCGCTTCAACCTTTGAAGGATCCACAACTACCCCTTCCTTGGTTATTACATGTCCGAGAAAGTTAACCGATTCTAACCAGAAATCACATTTAGATAACTTAGAATACAACTGGTTCTTACTCAAGAGTTCTAGAACAATCTGCAGGTGTTCTGCATGTTCCTCCCGGCTTTTGGAGTAAACTAAGATGTCATCAATAAATACCACTACGAATGAATCCAAATACGGATGGAAAATCCGATTCATGTAGTCGGTAAATATTGCTTGGGCATTAGTTACAGCAAAAGGCATGACCAAATATTCAAAATGCCCATACCTTTTCCTAAAAACAGTTTTAGGAATATCTTTTGACTTCACCTGCAGTTGGTGGTAACCCGACCGAAGGTCAATCTTTGAAAACAACACTGCTCATCTCAACTGATCCATTAAGTCATCAATTCTAGGCAACAGATACTTATTCTTGATAGTAACCTTGTTCAATTGTCTATAGTCAGTACACCGGCGAGACAATAGGACGAATAAACTTCTTTGCCAATAAGTCCTCAACCTGCTTTTTCAACTCAGCCAATTCTAACGGTGCCATCCTATAAGGAGCTATAGAGATGGGTCCCGTCTCAGGTACCAAATCGATGCCAACAACATAAACACGACCCCTCCCTCCTTACAGGAAGTCCTGACTTCCTTTGCCGATAACGGCTTCATGTTAATCACCTCATCAGAAATCTCATCTAGATTCCCGAATACCACGATCTTATCATCACAATTAAGCACCACACGATTCGCCGACAACCAGTCCATCCCCAAAATTATATCTAACTGGGATTGTGGTAAGCAGATTAAATCCACGGTAAAAGTCCTACCATTCACCACCACTGGACATCGAGACACAAATGTCGACACCACCACATGTACATCAGTTGGGGTGGATACGACCAAGTCGAAAGGCAACGACTCAGTTTGCAATTTCAGTCTATCCATGCATTCAATAGATACAAAGGAGTGTGTCGCTCCCGAATCAAACAACACTAAAAGAGGAATACCAGCCACCATGCAATTTCCTTTTATCAGGCCATCTACACTCGATACCTCCGCACCACTCATGGTGAAAACTCTGCCAGTGGATCGAGGACGTTCATCCCTCACCGCATTCACACTCTGCGGAAACTTAGTACAGTGTCTTCTGACATTCCCAACCTCCTTGAAATGAAAACAGGTTAGTGCCATTACGGGGCACGAGTCACCAAAATGAGCTCGACCACATTTAATGCACATAGGAGGAGAGTTCAACCGTGATCCTCCGGCATTGGCATGAGTCCTCGGCCCATGCGAAGAGTAACCTCAACTACCCGTCGGACGAGAGTAAGGTTTTCGTTCCTCTTGAAACACCTTGCCCTTCCTTTTCTCATGCGAGAAATTCCTTTGAGGTCCACAGTGTTTGGGAGGAAGTGGTTTTGGCGTCATCACTTCATCCGCCTTCATGTCATCTTCAACCATTCTGCACTTGTTGACCAGGATAGTAAAGTCGGAGATCTCTTGATGCCTAAGCATCGTCTTCAGTTTGGGCTTCAAACCCGATTCAAATTTCGAGCACTTGGACCTTCCGTCCACCTCCAACTCCGAGTAAGGGCAAAATCGGGCCAATTCTTCAAATTTGGCTGCATATGCTCCCACCGACAGGTCACCCCGCTCCAATCTTAGAAACTCTATCTCTTTCTGCCTCCTCAAGTCAGCAGGAAAATATTTATGGACGAATTTCACCTTAAATGTATCCCATGAAATCAGTTGTCCCTCCGCCTCCATTTGGCGTCGAGTGAACTCCCACCAATTCTCGGCCTCTGTCACTAACATGTAGGTGGCATAAGCCAACTTCTGAGCCTCCGTACAGTTCATGGCTCTGAAGATCTGCTCCACCCCTTGGATCCACTCAATGGCAGCTTCAGGAGAAAATCGCCCAGGGAACTGACTGGGATTCCTCCTACAGAACTCATCCAGCCCTCGGTATTCTACTGGCCCAGGTGGAACTAGTGGGTGTGAACTCGGACTTGGCACCGGATTCTGGGTCAGATTGTGCAAGTTCTCATTGACTTGTTGCAATGCCGCCACCATTTGCGCCAATAAATCATTTGGGATATTCTGACTGGTCCCTCTTCCTCTTCCTCTTCCAGCCATGGGTACCTGTACTCACTCACTTATTAGTAATCGAATTTGTATAATAACAGTGCACATAACCACTTAACAATTTTCACAATTCAACAATCTCAACACATAAAGTTTTCAAAGAAGCATGTAAGACCATACCCTAGGTCGCAGGATTAACAATGCTCTGATATCATATTGTAAAGACCCAAATTCTACCCTTGAAATTTTCACCTTATTTAATCCAATTTCATGCATTTAACGATAAATTATAATTACCGAGTGAGTGAACTTATTTAAAAGATCACACTTCCGTCCTCGCACCCAATCTATAAACCCAACAGTAGCATACCAAATCAGATAACATAAAAACATAATTCTTATTAATGTAACTTAGTAACGACCGCATACAATTAGCTATGAGTTTCCAAAACACTCATAGCTACATATATCCAGAGTTACTAGTTTCCATGATTAATACCATGTACAACAATCAGGTTTATGATTACAAAATAATTAGTTCAAGTACAACTGATGAGGTTACAAAAAAAATGGATAAGAGACATCAAAATAAAAGTCTCTAAGCTACTAATCAAAACACCCATACTCCTTCCACCTACCTGCAATGGGATTAACATTGACAATACACCAAGAAAACACAAAGGAATAAGTTGTTAACGCAACGAATATCAATGTAAGTAAATCCACATTTAATAGGGTTAAATAAACGGTTTAAATTCAAGTTTACTTAAAACCATTTCATCGTTCCTACTTTTGAAAACCATGCTACATTACTTGAGCCAAAGTTTGCTACATTGCTTTAGCCAAAGCTTGCTACATTACTTGAGCCAAAGTTTGCTACATTGCTTGAGCCAAAGCTTGCTACATTACTTGAGCCAAAGTCGCTAACCAATCATGGTTGGCTAAAAACGAGTTTTATTTCCATTGGCACTCCACAAATACATTTTGCCGAGTTTTATTTTCATTGGCACTCCACCAATACAAAAAAACTAAATGCACCCGACATCATTACAAACATATACATATATGATTATAACTACAAAGTGATTTACGAATTCATTTCATTACTCCGAGTTTTATTTCCATTGGCACTCCACCAATACATAAGCGGTAAATCAAATCCTCGTTGTTACAAACATACCCATATATGTTTATAACAAGTAAGTGATTTACGATTCATTGCAATATTCCGAGTGTTACAATATATGTTCATAACAATAAAGCGACTCACAACTTAGTCATTTTCATAAACATACTCGTTGCCACTTTTAACAAATCAACAACTCATCACACAATCATTGTTACATATACACTCATATAAGTTTATAACAATAAACAACTCACACACAATCATTATCACACAACATAACCATTTCTACTTTTGCCATTAAACAACACATCTCACAATCCTTATTACAAACACACCCATATATGTTTATAACAAATTAACCATCCATAACACACCACTATCATAAACAAACCACACACAACATATTCTTCATCATATAACACATTAACGTTAGAACCATCTTTCATGACTGTGTATTACCATAAATGAGCATATTGCGTTTTACTTAAATAAACGGTTTTCCCGCACATATATCTCCACATATATGGCTAATACATCCTCATGTAAAATAAAGACTCTCACATGGACCACAAACACCCAAGAGAGTTTCTATCCGTTAACATGCTCCGATTCTTGAGGGAAATCGGAGAAGATGACTCTAATGAAATACTCTAAGACCACAATGGTCTTCTCCCTCACCTTAGGTTGCGTAAGCTCCGTTGCTCCGCAAAAGAGCCACATCTCCCTTCATCTTCTCCAATCTCCACTGTTCCATTTTTCACCTCCAAGATTTCCAAAATGTGCAACCAAGAAGTAATAGAAAGAGGTTTTGATGTTTAGAGGAGAGGAGAATGGTTCATTTGGGTGGAGCCGCCGTTGGGAGAGAAAGGAGAGAAAAGAAAATGAATATCAGGGTTTTGAAACCCCTCTTTTACAACTGCTCCTCCAGAATGGCTGGTAATATGCTTCTTCAAGTCTCATCGTCGGTTTTGGCACTGAGATGATATCTCGTTGTGGAAATCTGGTTCCGATTCCGGGGAAAACTCCTGTAGTTCAGGTTAGGGAGTGAGAGGGAGGGCTAAGGGGAAAAGGTACCCCCTTTTCTTGATCCAGCCTTTTCTTCGCTTCGGTAGTGAATTACCTACTAAAAAAAGAGGCAGGCCTCAATTCAAACTCACTACATACTAAATTCCATTGAGAACCCGGCGTAATTGGTTTTCTCCAGCGGCTCTTTTTCCTATATTCTTTCAGATGGCCCTGCTACGTCTGCCCACTACAGAACAGGCCTGACTCCCGTGAGCAGAATCCCCCTCCTCTTCTCTGAATCTGAAGGCAGTCGAGGGAACACCCCTCGCTACGCTAATTGTGGGCTGCATCGAATGAAGAAGCCAAGACATAACCGTCAGATTGTTACTTTCCCAATCCTCATGGGATGGATCATCTGCAGGCGGCTCCTTCTTAGAACCGGTAATATACCAAGACTTCCTTCTGCTCCCGCAGGCTTGTTCCCTTCTATCCAACTCCATAGAGGGAGGATGCCCTACCGAAGAATGGAAAGACTCCTTTTTTATTTTATTTAAACTTGCTTGCTCAATTGATAGCTTGCCTACAGCATCGCCCGGGCGAGAATGGCTCGCTTGGGCGAGAATTTCGCAATTATTGAGCTTTTCAACTATAACGCTCTCGCCCGGGCGCGGATTTCTAGCTCGGGCGAGAATCAGGCAGTATGCTAAGGCTCCTCTCTAGCCGGGGCGAAAATTCTAGCTCAAGCTAGAATTTGACAGCTTTTCCAGATTTCACTCTCACTCAAGCGACTACTTCCTTGCTTAAGCAAGGTCTCTGGGAAACCCATATTAGAACACCGAGTCTCTCTCTCGGGCGAGGTCCTCTCTCTCAAACGAGGATTGCCCAATATATACTCCAACACTCTACTTTTTTCAATCATTCTGAAAACGAAATTTGAGGTGTTACAATCCTTCCCCCCTAAAATAAATTTTGTCCCCAAAATTTTATTAGGTTGCTCTTAGGAAAACAAATACTATCATCGTCTAAACATTAGGCATTAGATTTACTCGATCAACCTTAGATCCACCATCCAAACAATTATGTTTCACTTAGACGACAAACAAGGACACATACCACATAACAGTGATGCCACATAGACAATTCATGGATTAACCTCTTAGAGTCCAAATACAAAAGCCAAATATCAAGACAACTAGGACGACTAAGAGAAAATTATCACAACCGAAATAAATATTCTCAAGTATTCAACAAGAACAATAGATCTCCCCGATCTATTAAGATAACTATCGTTCAAAACGATCAACACATATAGTGAGATTCAATTACCAAGTAATTATCCAATTTAATCAAACATTTCTAGCACAAACGGATGCGGTAGAAGAAGATTCACTAGTTAATCACCTCAACTAGACGTACAAGGTAGTAGGCCCACTCAAATCACACACTTTATTTTCAATGACCATTTGCAAATTTACAGACATTCAATCCAATAACATACGTTAGATATGGATACCCCAATTACACTTGAAAATATACATTTAGTACTCAAATTTGCATCACGTCTAGAAACACATGGTCATAATCGCATCACCAAGTTTTTAACAACAACAAATTCGTTCAAGATACCATTGTTAAAAATTTGGATCTTCAGCAAGGGAACTAAATTAATGCTTAGCCAAATGCTAAACTTCACCCAAAATGATTTTCGAAAATACATTAGATGTAAGATTCATGGCAATCACTTCGTGAAAGCAAGGTTTTCATAACCAACTCAAAATAACTTGAAACCCCCCTTTTTTTTCTCATGCGACACTGAACGTCCCAATCACCATTTTCAAAAGGCTAGTTAGTTCTGGAGTTACATTTCATCCAGGACATGAGAGTCCCCACAGTCCATTTACATAAACATATTTATGCCATAAGATTGCAATTATGCACAACAATTATTAACACACATGAAACAGAAACAAGTTTTGTAAGCACAATATCAAAGCAGTTAATTTGTGTTCATTACCACTATATCGTGCATTGCAAATATTCAACTACAAAAGGTCAATCACCATAGACCAAAAGTTTCATGTACAAAAATCAAGATGACTTCGCTATTCCCAATACCACTTTCCACAGAAGCATAGAACAAAATTTTGTTTATCCATTAACCCGCTAAAACTTAAGCAACACAACATCCATGTTCATCATCAAGGTTCAGATTTATACACATATAAGAAATCACTGGCATAATGAAAATTTGTTACCTTAACTTTTTTATGCCCATTTTGTTTTTCATATCGGTTGGCTTTTAGTTTCCAACGGTTTAGAGAGTCACTTCAAGTTTAAACATATAAGGAATTTCCACCTTTATGCAAACACACTCATCAAAATGACATTTAAGTACTTCACCCACTTCATTCATTACTTTGAACCATGAGTTTTACCTTTTAGTATAATCATACAAACTAATGCAAACAAGAAAGTCAAACATTCAGCAACTCATAAAAACAAAGATATCAGACTTAGTCTTTTCAAAATACACTATGTATCTTTCATTTAATTTCGTCGTTAACACAATATTTTTTTCTAAAACCATTTATGCTCAGCACCTTCCATACAACATATCCATCTACATGTTCACGTGAATCATTACCTTACTATTCAAGTCATTACCGTAACAATTAACATATCGCTTCTAGAATTCACACATCAAAGAACAAATTATCGGATATTAACAATTAATCTCCAAGGAATATTTCACCATTGTCATACAGAACATGTTACACACAAATTCCTCATTTCATTCAACTTTATAAACTTTCATGCATGATAAGCAAACTTGTATGCAGGAATTAGTCAAGATGTACATGTTCATTTCAAAGCAAAACAGACAAATACATGTTAGTGGACTTTTACAAATTAAACGGCTTGGTTACATGTCATGAAATAAAATGTAGATATTTAGCCACCGAGTCTAATAACCGGTTAATCACTACATCATGCGTATTTGTTTTAATCCTGACGAATGACAAGATAATTACCAACATACATTAACTAGGAACATGTAGGAAATCACATAACATAACATACAACTTTTCATGTTATAGATTATCCTACTAATAGCAAAAGCTAACATTCTCCTATTTATCAAAAATCATCCATCAAATAAAAATTCAAATTTTCAAGACAAAAGATATAGTTCTTTCAAAGTCTTATTCTCTCAACATGCTAAAAAGATCTTTAATTCTCATTCATATGTCACAGCGGACGACTATTACCTTAATCTTGTTCAACTAGAGCCATAGAGACATATAAACAAACATCCAAGAAAACCAATTTAATCATTCCTCTTCAATTATCTTAATCTTAGTGATAAAAGAAAATTCACATCAAGAGGTTAATCAAAGCTCAAACAAGAGATCCACCACTAGGAACTCTAAACAAATAAATCTCACACCAAGAAATCCAACCGGAAAATCACAATCACAAACTCTCCATAAACATTTCCAACAAGATGTTCACAACTAGAAACTTTCAGCAAGAGTTTCACCAGAGAATCCCCAACAAGGGTCTCACACAATAAATTCAACAACAAGTCCATACCAGGGAATTCAACAAGAGTTTTACAACAAGAAATCCTCTACAAATTTCACAATAAGGAATTTTCAACAAGCACTTCATCAATAACTCACAACAAGACATCCAACGATAAGTTCACAACCACACGCTTACCGCAAGGAATTTAACAATCATCTTTCACATCAGCAGTTATCACATAGTTAACAAATTATCAGCATAAATCAAGCAGTTAACTCACAAAAATTTCACAAAGAAGCACGTAAGGCCATATCCTAGGCCGTAGAGTTGACATATGCTCTGATACCATATTGTAAGGACCCGATTTTCTTAACCCAAAAATTCATTTTTAAAACTTTAAAACTATATTCACGGAAAGGAAGTGATTACTTTTGAAAGGCGTTGCTTCAAACTATTTGGAGAACGAGTGAATACAAATATTAATTCCATTCATAATTCAAAATGCGGAAATAGTCCAAGTACATATTTCTTTTAAAGCATGCGATTACACTTCCTTTCAAATACATAATCTATACAACTATCCTTTCTCAAAAGTACTTTGAATACAAACATTATATCAACTCATTATACACTTAGGAGGAGTTCCATTTTACAAAATAGATAATCCAACATAGTTTTCATATTATAAACATTTATCATATAACATATCAATTACATAAAACCCTACTCTACCATGTACTCTTCTCCGCAAACGTCCAACGCGCTACTGCCACAAACTGAACTCAAATACACAACACATAAAAGAAGAGACAGAGGGAGTAAGAACCAACTACGGTGACCGTAGCGTGGAATCACATAGAGTAATAACATTAAAGTATTAAACCTATACAACGTTTAACATCAATCATATTAAACATGTATCAATCAACACATTATACCACATAATGTTCATATAGCCAATTAGCATGATTATCGTCACTCACTTAGGCAATTCATCCCAAATCATTACAACATGCCATATGTTAGTCACTCCTTGTAAGGACCGAAATTCTACCCTTGAAATTTTTTTCTCAATTTAGTTCAATTACATGCAATCTCTCCTATCTCACATTACCAATTTAATGTCTTTACTTCAAATCTTATTTCCCTCTTCGCAATCTATCTCAATATTAACATAAAAAATCGTTCGACAGAAAAACATAATTCACATTAATTAAACTTTGTAACCACCGCATATAACTAGATATGGGTTTCCAAAATACCCATAGCTACACATATCCAGAGTTACAGTCTCAAGTTTGCAATTACATATATATCGTTAGTTACATTATATTTCAAAATATCAACTATGCACTCATGTACAAAATAGTGCAAGTGAATAAATCCAAAATGTAAAGCTCCCTAAGCCATGGGTACCAGGAGTAAGTCGTTAATTCAAATAAACATCATCAAAAGATAATCCATATTAGAAATTGGGTTAGTAAACCATTTTTGAAATTCATTTTACTTTGCTACATAACTTGAGTCAAAGTCGCTACACCCCTCGGGGTTAGCAAAAAGCAGATTCACATTTCCCTTTTTAAATAAAACACGCTTATATACTCAAGCCAGAGTTTTGCTTATATACTCAAGCCAGAGTTTTGCTTATATACTCAAGCCAGAGTTTTGCTTATATACTCAAGCCAGAGTTTTGCTTATATACTCAAGCCAGAGTTTTGCTTATATACTCAAGCCAAAGTTTTGCTTATATACTCAAGCCAGAGTTTTGCGTATATACTCAAGCAAGAGTCGCTAACCATTCATGGTCAGCTAAAAATGTATTTCCTTTTCATTAATTTCACCATAAATCATTTCCGATAAATCCACGCCCGCATTAGTATAAACACACCCATATATGTTTATACTAAACACGTGATTCACAACTCAATCATCGCATAACCAGAAAGTACAACATACTTTCCTTTCCGTAAATCTACACCTACTTTAATATAAACACACCCATATTAGTTTATACTAAATGCGTACTTTACAACTCAATCATTCCATAATCAGAAAATACACATTTTCGATTCCAAATGCACAATTAAAGACTTATCCTTACCTCGGTGAGTGTTGGGTTTGGTTCTTGGCAACTTCTCAAGTCCCACCGACATCGCCTCCAACTTTAGGATCTTTCCTCATCCAACCACATAACACAATGTTAGTCATTTATTCCAAATATCGCATAAATAACTTATATTGCATCATTTAATCATAAAAAATATTCATCATAAGTATTCAACCATCTAAAACATGCACAATCATCTCATATTCCAATATTTGGAGGTAAACTCATCTTCTACCTCTAGCATTTTACTCATTCTCTCCTTTTACCACATTTTCACTTTTAGTGTTTTGGGGTTTTCATGAATCAACCCACAACCCTTTCCATTCTTGAGATACTATCTCTAAACCAAGAGTTTACAAGGTAAGAATGACATAAAATGAATCATCACTCAAAAGGATGAGTTTCCATGGTTTCCTTCATTTTTGAGAAGAGATCCAACATACCCAAAATAGGTTTTAAAGAGAAGAAGAGAGTTAGAATCTAGAGTTTTACCTCTTCTCAAGCTCTTAGATGAGTATCCAAGCTTTTTGTTCTTGAAAAAGCTCTCTTCTCTCACTCTTCTTCTTTTCTAAACCCTAGATTGTGTTTAGGGGTTTCTCATTAAAGGTTGTCTCATCGCTTCAGCGAGCTTATTCTCGCTCAAGCGAGAAAATCCCGCCCATTTAAAAAACTCAAATCTGACCCTCTCGCTCAAGCGAGGGATTCTCGCTAAAGCGAGAATCTCACAGTGCCAACAGCCCCAAAAAGATATTTCTAGCCCAGGCGAGACAACTCTTACTCAGGCAAGAATCTTCCAGTATACTCCAGGATTTCACCCTCCCAGGTGAGCCTCTCTCGCCCAGGCGAGAATATCCCTATAGCCCAGTATTTCACCCTCCTAGGTGAGTCTCTCTCTCGCCCAAGCGAGAATCTCTCGCTCAAGCGAGAATCTCTCGCTCAAGCGAGAATCTCTCGCTCAAGCGAGGGTCTCAGGACTAATACTATAATTTTAAAGGCTTAAAATTTACGGTGTTACACTCATTCATTTAACACCTATTACAACTTACTTATATGATTTACCCAATTCAACCTTCATCATAAATCAACATACATATATATCCACAAAATCATGCTACATAACTTGAGAAAAAGTTTGCTACATTGCTTGAGGCAAAGCTTGCTACATTGCTTGAGCCAAAGCTTGCTACATCGCTTGAGCCAAAGCTTGCTACGTCGCTTGAGCTAAAGCTTGCTACATCGCTTGAGTCGAAGCTTGCTACATCGATAGAGCCGAAGCTTGAAACATCGCTTGAGCCCAAGCTTGCTACATCGCTTGAGCCAAAGCTTGCTACATCACTTGAGCCAAAGCTTGCTACATCACTTGAGCCAAAGCTTGCTACATCATTTGAGCCAAAGCTTGCTACATAACTTGAGCCAAAGTCGCTATACCATTTGGTTTGCTAAAATATACTTTCTTTTTGAAAATCATGCTACATAACTTGAGCCAAAGTTTGCTACATTGCTTGAGTCAAAGATTGCTACATCACTTGAGCCAAAGTTTGCTACATCACTTGAGCCAAAGTTTGCTACATCACTTGAGCCAAAGTTTGCTACATCACTAGAGCCAAAGTTTGCTACACTATGCTGTAATGATGTCTGGTGCATTTATTGACTATTTATTGGGGGAGTACCAATGGAAATAAGACTCGGAGTAACGAAAGTCATATGCATGTTGTAGGATATATAGTATGGGATATATATTCTATAGAGTGATTATTACTGATGAGAAATGAGATTGTCACAATGAATGTCGTATGCATGCTATAGGATATATAGTATGGGATATATATTCTACAGGGTGAATATGAATGATGAGAAATGTGGATGTCACATGAATGTCGTATGCATGCTATAGGATATATAGTATGGGATATATATTCTATAGGGTGAATATGAGCGATAAAAAGGAAGATGTTGAGAAAGAAAGTAATATACATGCTATAGGATATATATTATGGGATATATATGTTATAGGGTGGATATGAATAACGAGAAGGATGAAGTTTCGAACGAACGTAATATGCATACTATAGAATATATATATCATGGGATAAATATATACTATAGGATGAATATGAGTAAAGTGGAAATTAAAGGAAGATGATTTGAATGTTTACAATTCCGCATGTGTGTTTACGAATTATATTAAAGCTTAATTGTATTTGAGTGTGGATTATCATGTGATGTTAGTTTTGAACTAATGACTTACTCCCTTTTGTTTTGTATTGTTTATGATAATCCCATTGTAGGTAAAAGAAGGATTTTGAGAAGAACGCTCACTTAGGATGCTTTTGTGTTTATTAACCTGTTTGTCTTATTTGCTACATGACGTTGTAGTTAATTTGATAACATTATGGGATGACTGTAAATCCGTTTAGATTAATACGGATATGTGCAGTTATGGGCTTTTTAACTTTGGGGACCCATAATTGGTTGTATGTGGTAAATGCTATTTGAATAAATTATGTTTTTCCGCAACATAAATTTGTATGATAATATAATAGGGTAAAAAGTATTTTCAAAGAGTGATACTTGAGAGTTT
Source organism: Lupinus albus (assembly GCA_009771035.1). Lineage (NCBI taxonomy): Eukaryota > Viridiplantae > Streptophyta > Magnoliopsida > Fabales > Fabaceae > Lupinus > Lupinus albus. The sequence continues at coordinate 8,764,305 of CM020022.1, read as the reverse complement.
TCAATGAAGGTGACGACTGTATGTAAGAAATGATTAAAATAAATGAAAAATTTTCAATGGTAGAAAATCGAGTCGTTACAGAGAACACCACCGCTCCTCTCAACTGATCCATCAAGTCATCAATTCTAGGCAACAATTTCTAGTTCTTGATAGTGACCTTGTTCAACTACCTTTAGTCGGTGCACAACCTTATACTCCCATCTTTCTTCTTATCCAACAGAACTGGTGCACCCCACGGTGAGACACTAGGACGAATGAATTTCTTCGTCAACAAAACCTACACCAGCTTTTTCAACTCAGCCAGCTCTAACGGTGCCATCCTATAAGGAGCTATAGAGATGGGTACCGTCCCCGGCACTAAGTCAATGGAGAATTCAACTTCTCTAACTAGAGGTAATTCCAGAATATCACTAGGAAATACCTCAGGAAACTCACGAACTATCGGAATATCCTCAACTCTGGGTTTCTCAATACCCTCCAAGGATGCCAACAATACAAACACGCCCCTCCCTCATTAAAGGAAGTCTTGACTCCCTTAGCCGACAACGGCTTCATATAACAAGCCTCATCAGAAATCTCACCCAGATCTCCAAACATAACGGTTTTATTAGTACAATTAAGCATCACATGATTTGCTGATAACCAGTCCATCCCCAGAATTAGATCTAACTGGGACGGTGGTAAGCAGATTATATCGACGGTAAATGTCCTACTATTTATCAAGTTCTGGCGGTAGAGCATTGGACACTTGCGGGAAGAGTACATAATAGGGTAGTTGCTTTATGATATTATTATGGGGTATGAATAACGTTTGTAATATGAGAACTTTGTTGGTTTAACTCTTTTGTAAAATGGAACTTCTCCTAAAGTGTATAATGAAGTTGATTTAATGTTTGTATTAAAAGTGTTCCTTGAGAAAGGATAATTGTCTTGATTATGTATTTGAAAGGAAGTGTAATGACATACTTTTGAAGTAAGATGTATTTGGAATATTTATGCCTTGTGAATTATAAATGGAACTAATATTTGTATTTATTCAATTTTTCAAACCATTCAAGTATTGTCTTTCAAATGTAATCACTTCACTTTCATGAACAAGGTTTTTAAAAAAAAAAGAATTTCTGGATTACGAAAATCGGGTCCTTACACTGGACATCGAGACACAACCGTTGACACCACCACAGGAACACTAGTTGGGGTGGATATGACCAAGTCATAAGGCAACGACTCCGTGTGCAATTTCAGGCAATTAACACATTCAATATATACAAAAGAGTGTGTCGCTCCCGAATCAAACAACACTATAAGATGAATACCTGCCACCAAGCAATTACCTTTGATCAGGCAATGCACATCTGATGCCTCTGCATCACTCATGGTAAACACTCTGTCGGTGGATCGAGGTCGTTCAGCCCTCACAACATTCACACTCTGCCGTAACTTAGGACAATACCTCCTAATATGTCCAACCTCCTTGCAGTGGAAGCAGCTAAGTGCCGTTCCGGGGCACAAATCACCGACTTGAGTTCTACCGCACTTGTTGCAAAAGGACGGAGACTGAGATTGTGATCCTCCTATCTTCGCATGGCCTTGGCCCATGCGAATTACTTCCCCGATTCCAACAGGTGAGGAGTATGGTTTCCGTTCCTCTTGAAAGACCTTACTCTTCCCCTTTCCGTGCCCATAACTCCTTTGTGGGCCAAAGTGCGTCGAGGGATTTGTGCGAGGAGTCACCACCTCATCGGTTGCCAAGTCATCCTCATACATCCTGCACTTGTTTACCAATGTAGCAAAATCTGCAATCTCTTGATGCTTGAACATCCTTTTCAACTTGGGCTTCAAACCCGATTCAAACTTAGGACATTTGGACCATCCATCCAACTCCAATTCAGCGTATGGACAAAATCGAGCCAATTCCTCGAACCTGGCCACATATTCTCCCACTGACATGTTACCCTGCTCCAACCTCAGAAACTCCATTTCTTTCTTCCTCTTCAGATCAGCAGGAAAATATTTCTGAAGAAATTTCTCCTTGAATGTAGCCCAGGTAATCACTCGCCCCTCAGTTTCCATTTGACATCGAGTAAATTCCCACCAAGTTTCAGCTTCTTTTACCAGCATGTAAGAAGCATAAGCTACCTTCTGAACATCATTACAACCCACGGCTTGGAACATTCGTTCCAAGTCTTGAATCCACTCGTTTGAAGTATTAGGAGCGAATCCACCTTGGAACTGGCTAGGATTCCGCTTATAGAACTCATTCAATCTTCGGTACTCGGGTGGAGCTAAAGGTTGTGAACTAGGACATGGTGTTGGGTTCTGGTTCAGGTTATGCAAGTTCTTATTAACTTGTTGCAGGGCAGCCACCATCTGAGCCAACAGATCATTCGAAACATTCTGACTCGTTCCTCTCTCTCTTCCAGCCATTCCTTAACCTGCACTCATTGGTGGTTAGCACACAATTCTAACTCACATAATTCATGTTATCACATAGTCTCATAGTACATTACATGTTACAACACCAAGGCTACATGATTTAAACAGTCAATTCACATAATTTCAACTAGTTAAATAAAAAACATGATACAAAGAAGCAAGTAAGGTCATACACTAGGCTGCAGAATTAACTATGCTCTGATACCATATTGTAAGGACGACTTTGTGAAGAAAATGAGAACGATTACTTTTATTGTACCCCTCATGTACTGAAATGTTAGGAATAGATAATAAAAATAACATAGGCCCTAAAATAATAAAAAAATCAGGATCTTTAATTTTTGTTGTTGCCACATGTCAAAATTTTGACCCATTATGGGAAAGCGTCCAAATCTCATATACATGCTGTAACGACTCGATTTTTGTAACCCAAAATTTTTGAAACTTTATTCATGAAAGTGATGTGATTGCTTATGGAAATGTACCACTTAGCCAATTTGGAAAACCTTATTGAATTTAAATATTAGTTAAGTTTCCCAATTCGAAATGCGGAATAATCAATAATAATTTTTCATCAAAAACACGGCATCACATTCTATTTTAATCCAGAATCCGTACAATTATCCTTTGTTTCAATTACAACACTAGTTAAGGTATTCATGCTAATCTTATTGCATCTTTCGAAAGAGATCATTTATACAACATAATTACTTCAACATATTTCTCATATTACATACATTATACCAATACAATTTCGGAATACAAAAACGACTACTCCAGTCTATACTCCCATCAACAAACATCCACGACGCAACAACAACATCCTAAATTCACATACAACACATAGACAAGGAAAGCAGAGGGAGTAAGAACCAACTACGGCGACCGTAGCGTGGAATTACATGGAGTAATATCATTAAAGTATAACAACCGATACAATCATCTAAAATCAATCATAGTAAACATATACCATTTATATACCACTCAATACCTTAAACCACATAATCTCCACATATTCAATCGGTATAATCATCACATTTCACTTAGACAATTCAACACATCAGTACAACAAACCATAGGATATTTACTTCTTCAATTAACATCCTTTACAATTTACTTACACAGTTTATCCAATTCCATCTTCATCAATATTCCTATTACCATAGTTACTCACAAATACCGAATGTTACTCCCATACCCGAAGGCGGTACACTAATGTAAAAGCAATACAACACTTCCGAAACAATACAATACTCCTACAACAACCCAATATCACAAAGGGCCAATCAGATCCATACGCAGGTCACATCCATACCACGAAAGTAGGTCAAATCCATACCACGAAGGCAGGTCAAATCCATACCACGAAAGCAGGTCAAAATCCATACCACGAAGGCAGGTCAAAATCCATACCACGAAGGTAGGTCAAAATCCATACCACGAAGGCAGGTCAAAATCCATACCACAAAGGCAAGTCAGAATCCATACCACAAAGGCAGGTCAATCATTGCTCGATGAGCCAATACCACATCACATTCAACATGTACATTCCTCATATCCCTCTCACAGTCAATCTAGTTTTCTACTCATATCCATACAACAACATCACTCACAATATAATATTTCCACTGCATTATTCTAACATCGCAACTTCATCATAACATAAGATACCACATCAATGTCATAAGCACAATGTATCTCATATCCTACCACAATAAAACCACTCACCACATCAACATCACATAATATAATCATGTCCATGTATCACCAACAAGCCGCTCATCACAAAATCATTATTACAAACATACCCATATATGTTTATAACAAATAAGCGACTCACAACTTAGTCATTTTCATAAACATACTCATCTCCATATTTAACAAATCAACAACTCATCACACAATCATTGATACAAACACACCCATATATGTTTATAACAAATCAACCATCCATAACACACCATTATAAAAAACAAACCACACACAACATATTCTTCATCATATAACACATTAACGTTAGAACCATCTTTCATGACGGTGTATTACCTTAAATGAGCATATAGCGTTTTATTTAAATAAACGGTTTTCTCGCACATATATCCCCACTTTTATGGCTAATACATCCTCATGTAAAATAAAGACTCTAACATGGGCCATAAACACCCAAAAGAGTTTCTATCCGTTAACATGCTAAGACCACAATGGTCTTCTCCCTCACCTTAGGTTGCATAAGCTACATTATTCCGCAAAAGAGCTCCATCTCCCTCCATCTCCTTCAACCTCCATTGTTGCTTTTTAATCTCCAAAGCACTTCAATGTTCCATTAAGAAGTAAGAGGAAGAGGTTTTGATGTGTTTTTGAGGTTTAGTTGATGAAAGAGTCGAAATCCATGGGGAGCCACCGTTGGGAGTGAAAGGGGAGAAAAGAAAATGAAGTTTAGGGTTTGTGAAACCCTTTCTTTACTTTTATAGCTCGGCCCTCTCACCCAGGCGAGGACATCTCGCTTGGGCGAGTAGCCCACAATATTTTAAGTTTCAAAATCCTCACTCTCTCGCCTGGGCGAGATTCTCTCGCTCAAGCGAGAATCTCACAGCCTGTGTAACACCCTAAATTTGAATCTTTAAAATTTTAGTATCAGTCCTGGAAGCTCGCTTGAGCGAGAGATTCTCGCCTGAGCGAGAAAGGCTCACCTGGGAGGGTGAAACCCTGGGCTATACTGGAGGATTCTCGCCTGAGTGAGAGTTGTCTCGCCTGGGCGAGAAATGGTATTTTGGGGCTGTTGACACTGTGAGATTCTCGCTTGAGCGAGAATCCCTCGCTTGAGCGAGAGTGCCAGATCTGAAATTTTATAATGGCGGGATTTTCTCGCCTGAGCGAGATTGGGCTCGCTTGAGCGAGAACCCGACGACTGCTCTTTAAAATAGAAACCCCAAACACATTTTAGGGTTAGAAATTTGAAGAGAAGAGAGAGAAGAGAGCTTTTCAAGAGCAAAGAGCCTTAGGACTCTTCTTAGAGCTTGAGAAAAGGTAAACCTCTTGTTTCTAACTCTTCTTCTTCCTCTCTAACTTGTGTTGGGTATGTTGGATCTATTTTCAAAATATGAGAAACCATGGAAACTCATCCATTAGAGTTATGGTTCGTTTTATGTTGTTTTCTCTTGTAAACTCTTGGTTTAGAGTTGATATTTGATGAATGGAAAGGTTTTGTGGGTATTCATGAAAACCCCAAAAAACCCCCCAAAAAGAGAATATGAGTATAAAGAGAAAGAGATGAAATGTTAGATGTGGATGATGAGTTTGTGCTTTGATGTTGATATATGAGATGAACATGTATGTTTAGATGTTTGGAAACCTGTATTGAAGTAGTTTTGGAAATCTTGAATATATGTGAATCCCTTGTATGTTTGATGCTGAAATACTAGTTATTTATGTGTTATTTTGAATAAATGACTGACATTGTTGTTATTGGTGGAAATGAGGAAAGATCCTAAGGTTGGAGGAAATCGAGGAGGAGACTTTTAAAGTTACTCGGAACCGATCCCCAACGCTCACCAAGGTAAGGGATAAGTGGCTATAATTCATACTCACTGATGTGAATGAGGTATATGAAAGAGGTAATGTGTTGGTAAGTTTATTATTGTTACCCTACCCGAAGAGGTAGTGGTTTATTGTGGACACCCTACTGATGAGTCAAATATTACACACTATTAATAACCTTATTTTACCATTGTTAATGATTCTTGGTGTCTAATTGACTTTATTTGACATTGTTTAGTGTTTTAGGCTTTATTGGACTATTATTCCTAAAATGAGTTAATTTGGGATTATTTAGCCTAATTAAATCTAATTCCATTTTCAGGACATATTTGGCACCAAGGACATTTTGGGCATTACAAGTGGAAGATGTGTGCTAAAGTGAAGATTGTATTTAGTTATAGGATTTTTAATTCCGTTTTAGGTTTTGGGCCCATTGTTTAGGGCCCATTTCGGTTTTACCCTTTAATAAGCTTAGAATTTCGTTTTCACACACAAAATTACATTACATTTTCGTTTTTCCCCTTTTGGGGTTCTTTTAGGTTTTCGTTTTCCATCTTCTTCCTCCTCCAAATTCGGTTTTGCTTCTTCCTCCATGGAAGGCTATAAGTTTAGTGCTAAATTCCTTTGGTAATGTATCACACTCTTGAGGTTTAGTGCTTAATGCATTTTCGGTTTCTATGTTGTTGTTAATGCAATTTCGGTTTTATGTTGTTGAAGCTTCTATCCTATTTCATGTTATGGTTTGCTTAATTCCATGGTGTTGTTTTAGGTTTGTGAACTGATTTTCGCTTAATTAATTAGTTCTCTAGCACATAATCGCTTAGTTTATGTGAATCTGTAAATGCTCTATGTTTATGCTGAATTCACTTAGTTTGAAGCTTAAACATTAGAGTTATGAACAGATTAGGAATTCAATGTGTAGAATCTGAAATTGATGCTTTGATTCGTGTGACATTGTTAACTGTTTGTTGCTTATGCCAATTTCGCTTAGTTAGAGGTTTAGCAATTTAACTGTGAGTTGATCATCGCTTAGTTAATCGACTCTCAACAAAGGAACACTAAGAATCTGATTTTGATATATTGAAACCGAGGATTGAGTTGTGAACAAGGAAACCAAAGGGATTTAGCCTCTTTACTATTCTGTTTTCTGTTTTGTTCTGTTTTAGCTTAATTTCATAGCATAACAACCACTAAAACCCCCCATTGTGTGTGTGCGTGTAAGGTGTTTGAACCATTGTGTGAAAGATAATCTTTGGGAAATGACCTAGGAGTCACTTCCTAGTACTATACTTTATTGTTATATTATTTGTATCGAGTACGGCCTCGATCAAATTTGGCGCCGCTGCCGGGGATTATCGGTTCATACAAAGGTTCTCTATAGTTTCATAAAGCTTAGTTTAGTGTAGTGTAGTTTAGTTAGTCATTTCTGTAGTGCATTTTTGGTGAAAATTCTGATATTGGTGCAAAAAGCTGTTAATGTGCACTGTTCAATGTTCACTATTTTGCCAATTTTCATGATTCATGTGATTCTGTTTTGCTGGTTTATATAGTTGTGGGTGGAATTTTTGCATGAAATTTTGTTTCCACACTTCTTTCATCCCACATTGAACACCAGAGAAAGCAGAACTACTTTCCGAGTTGTAGTTTGTGAGATACAACTTTACGGTGAATAGTGAATTGTTGAAAATTTGTTTTTAGGATAACTTTGTCTCCGTATATCAGAATTGGACATATGACATATGCATTTGGGGTAGAAAAATAAGTTATACCCACTATAACACAGACAGTCTATCAGCTCCGAACCAAAAATCCAAAAAAACCCTTTTTACTATTTCTTTTTTATTTTTTAAGCTTTATTTTTTATTTTTCAAGGTTTATAGTGAAACTGTTTTGCATTTTTAACATAGTTAGGCTTTGAATTTTTTCTTGAAACTTTTTGTACATGTTCTATATGATTTTAGGATATTATTGATGCAAATACTTGGTTGATTCTACAATTATAACATGAATTTCCATTACTGTTGCATTATTTTCTTCCTACTGTTGACTGTAATGCATGACTGGGAGGAACACAGGCATTTTGCATTCAATAAATTCCGAAATTGATAGAACATATCATAGGTTAGTTAGACAAAATAGGACTTTAGATACTAATTTTATTTCTGTTTCTGAACATCCTGTTAATGAATATAGTGATTATGTGCATTCTATTGCATTTCCTAATTTTGACCATTCTGTCCATTCTGAAAATATGGCTCAGCCACCTACTCCACCTGGTCCCCGTGAGAGGACATTAAGGGAGTTGGTTTCCCCTGATTTTACTTATGACAATTTGTGTATCCAATATGAGGATGTACCATATGTGCTTAAAACTGGACTAATCCATTTGTTGCCTAAGTTTAATGGACTTGCAGGTCAGGATCGTCATAAACATCTTAAGGAGTTCCATATTGTTTGCTCAACCATGAAACCACATGATGTTATGGAGGATCACATTTTTCTAAAGGCCTTTCCTCATTCACTTGAAGGCCCTGCAAAGGACTGGTTGTACTATCTGGCTCCTGGTTCCATCACAAGTTGGGGTGACTTGAAGAGGTCATTCTTGGGTAAATTCTTCCCTGCATCCAGGACCACTACAATCAGAACAGACTTATCTGGAATTAGGCAACAACATGGTGAAAGCTTGTATGAGTACTGGGAGAGGTTTAAGAGATTGTGTGCTAGTTGCCCTCATCATTAGATCTCTGAGCAACTCCTCCTGCAGTATTTTTATGAGGGTCTGAACAATATGGATAGGAGTATAATTGATGCTGCTAGTGGTGGTGCACTTGGGGACATGACTCCTTTTGAGGCAAGATGTTTGATAGAGAAGATGGCTTCCAATTCTCAACAATTCAATGCAAGGAATGGTGATGCCATAGTTGTAAGAGGAGTCCATGACGTTGGAACAAATGCAGCATGGCAAGACAAGCTTGAGACTAAAATTGATTCCCTCACCACCTTTATCACTCAGTTAGCCATAAATCAGCAAAAATCTTCAATGGCAAGAGTATGTGGCATTTGCACCTCAAGTGACCATTATAATGATATGTGTCCTTCTCTACTTGAGCCAAGAACTGGTGATCATCCTGAGACGTATGCTGCAAACATATACAACAACAGACCTCCACATCAGCAGCAACATTATGATCCACCCTCATCAAGCACATACAATCCTGGTTGGAGAAATCAGGCACCATTTCAGAATAATAATGTTGGGCAAAATAGATCATCATATGTGCCCCCACCAATCCAACAACAGAGGCATCAAATGATTAACAATCCTGCACCTACTGAACCCTCTTTGGAAGAATTGGTGAGGCAGATGACAATGCAGAACATGCAATTCCAGCAAGAAACCAGAGCTTCAATTCAAAGACAAGAGTCTTGAATTCAGAATCTAACCACCTAGATGGGGCAGATGGCTACTTCACTGAACACATTGCAGTCACAGAATTCTGACAAGTTACCTTCTCAGACTGTGCTTAACCCAAGGAATGTGAGTACCATCACCCTTAGATCAGGTAAACAGACTGAAGTGCCTACACCTAGAACAGATTTTGTTCTTCAAAAAGAATATGATGCATCAAAAAGGAATAAATCTGTTTTAGTAGAAAATGAGAACACAACTAGAGAAACTCATGCAAATCAACCTTCCTCAAGTGTTGCGCAACAACCATTTTCCATTCCTCTTCCATTTCCACCAAAAATCATTCCAACCAAGAAGACGGGGAATATGGAAGAGCTGGACAAGGACCTCTTGGATACATTTAGAAAGGTTGAGGTGAACATACCTCTCCTTGATGCCATCAAGCAGATTCCGAGATATGCCAAGTTTATGAAAGAATGGTGCACTCACAAGAGAAAGTTGAAAGGTAATGAAAGCATCAACATGGGAAGGAATGTTTATGCCATGATAGGTATGCCCATTCCTCACATCCCTGAAAAGTGTAAGGACCCAGGTACATTTACTGTACCTTGCATCATAGGTAATAGCAAATTTGAAAATGCCATGCTTGATTTAGGAGCATCCATTAATGTTATGCCTATGAATGTTTTTAAATTCCTTTCACTTGGACCCTCGCAACCTACGGGTGTGGTAATCCAATTAGCAAATAGGAGTACTGCATACCATGCCGGTTTGGTAGAGGATGTCTTGGTTCAGGTTGATCAACTGATCTTTCCTGCTGATTTTTACATTCTTGATATGGAAGAGGGATCCCCTAGTAACACAGTTCCAATTATTTTGGGGAGACCATTCTTGAGAACAGCCCGAACCAAGATCGATGTCCATGCTGGGACACTTTCTATGGAATTCGATGATAAAGTGGCTCGGTTTAACATTTTTGATGCTTTAAAGCATCCATCCGAGGGTCACTCTGTATTCCACCTTGATTTGCTTCATGAGTTCAATGATACACACCTTTCTAATTTTCTTCATGATTTTCATGCTCCGTCATTAACTAATTCATACACTTGTCATGCATGCACTTATTCTGAAACATGTAGTTTTTGCATTGATGAGTTTTTGAACATTGATATTGACATTGATGTTTCTTGCACTTCATTATACACTTGCCATGCATGCACTAATTTTGAGCTGTGTGACTCTTGTATTGATGAGTTTCTTAATATTGTTGTTGATTCTCCTGTTACACATTCCCATTGCACTAACACAATTGTTGCAGGAATCAGACAACAATCTGATTTATTCGTTCAGGTGCAGGCTGCAACAAAGCCTAGCTTTGCTACTTTCTTTCCATCTGTTTTGCAGGCACTTGATTGGACACCCCCATTTGACCTTGAGTGCGACATTGCTGTTTATGCTTTGGGGACTGTCCTTTCTAGTTATGAGTTTGATTTCCTCCCTCCACGATTAAGGGAGTTTTTCTTTCTTTCTCTCATTCCTTACTTTTTATTGCACTTGTCCAATTACAATTTCTAATATAACTGCGTGGATATTCTGGCTGTGTTCCATTGGGACAATGTGTAGTTTAAGTGTGGGGGGGGGGGAGACTAATGTAGGTTTATGTTGATGCATGCTTTTCTTTGATTCTTAGATTTTGCTTAGATTTTGGGCATTTTCTCTCATGCTTTGTTTTAGTTGATTCTTGATATTGTGTTGTGAATCCATATATTTTCTGTGTGCTAAGTTACTTTTGAGAATTGAGAGGTTGAGGCAATTGTCATAGTCTTGTCCTTTGTGAGATTTTGAGCCTTAATTGAGGATGGATTGATGTATGCCATCTAGTATTCTTTCATGTGTGATTGTTGCAGTCTTGATTACTTGCACTCTAGAACTTGACATGTTTCTTGTTGATACTTGATTTTCATATTGCACATTTTGAAGTGATTTAGGCATTTCTTTTGAATAAGCCGCATGCCATATAGCCTACCTTGAATGAAATTATCCTTTTGCTAGCCCCTTTGAGCCTTTTTACCCCTTTCTTTGTTATATAGCTCATTACAAGCCTATAAGTGAAAAACCATGATTATCCTGACTTTAGGGAATTTTGCAGCTTTGGAATTGTTTTGGGAATGGGTATTGAAGTAAGGGTACATTGTTCTTCATTTCTTTTAAGTTTTGGGTATGACTCATGGGTTGGTTAATACATTTTTGTACATAAGTGTGGTGTATTGAAAAACAAAAAAAAAATACCAAAAAGAAAAGCAACAAAAAGAGAAACAAAACAAAAGAAAAACAAACAAAAATGAAAAAAAAAGTGAATAAAAGTTGAGTGTGGCAAAGAGGATTGGAATTTGAGTTTGAATATGGGGTTGATTTTGTCTTACTTTTTACTTATTCCTCATTGCTCCTCTGTTCCCTTGGTTTTAAGCTACATATTCCATACTTTATCCTACCTTGTCCTTGGCCCCATTACAACCTTGAAAAGTCCTTTTGATCACTATGTGAATGTGTTGGTCATGTTGATGTTAGAAACTTGTCAAGCTTATGGTTTTGTTTGTTTTCATGAAGTGCCTTGAGTGTAAATACTTACAACCTAAGACACATGAGTGTAAACACTTTAGAGAGCATATCTTGTGAGGATCTATCATTGTTGTGACTCACCTCTTGATTTGATTGGTTTCTTTGCATGCTTGAATTGATTGGATGATCTACATGGATATCTTGATTCTTGATCTTTTTATTCTAGTGTGTTTGATTTTGCCCATCTCTTTGCATTTCTTAGAATTCATTGTGAAGTATGCCATCTTTAGGATTTTTGAATTCCTAGTTTTTAATAATCTTCTTACATGACTCACTTTGTTGCACTAGTTAGCATATCATTATTTCTTGATTTTGCCCAGGAGTGCAAAAGGTTAAGTGTGGGGGTATTTGATGAGTCAAATATTACACACTATTAATAACCTTATTTTACCATTGTTAATGATTCTTGGTGTCTAATTGACATTATTTGGCATTGTTTAGTGTTTTAGGCTTTATTGGACTATTATTCCTAAAAATGAGTTAATTTGGGATTATTTAGCCTAATTAAATCTAATTTCATTTTCAGGACATATTTGGCACCAAGGACATTTTGGGCATTACAAGTGGAAGATGTGTGCTAAAGTGAAGATTGTATTTAGTTATAGGATTTTTAATTCCGTTTTAGGTTTTGGGCCCATTGTTTAGGGCCCATTTCGGGTTTACCCTTTAATAAGCTTAGAATTTCGTTTTCACACACAACTTTACATTACATTTTCGTTTTCCCCCTTTTAGGGTTCTTTTAGGTTTTCGTTTTCCATCTTCTTCCTCCTCCAAATTCGGTTTTGCTTCTTCCTCCATGGAAGACTAGAAGTTGAGTGCTAAATTCCTTTGGTAATGTATCACACTCTTGAGGTTTAGTGCTTAATGCATTTTCGGTTTCTATGTTGTTGTTAATGCAATTTCGGTTTTATGTTGTTGAAGCTTCTATCCTATTTCATGTTATGGTTTGCTTAATTCCATGGTGTTGTTTTAGGTTTGTGAACTGATTTTCGCTTAGTCAATTAGTTCTCTAGCACATAATCGCTTAGTTTATGTGAATCTGTAAATGCTCTATGTTTATGTTGAATTCGCTTAGTTTGAAGCTTAAACATTAGAGTTATGAACAGATTAGGAATTCAATGTGTAGAATCTGAAATTGATGCTTTGATTCGTGTGACATTGTTAATTGTTGTTTCTTATGCCAATTTCACTTAGTTAGATGTTTAGCAATTTAACTGTGAGTTGATCATCGCTTAGTTAATCGAATCTCAACAAAGGAACAATGAGAATCTGATTTTGATATATTGAAACCGAGGATTGAGTTGTGAACAAGGAAACCAAAGGGATTTAGCCTCTTTACTATTCTGTTTTTTGTTTTGTTCTGTTTTAGCTTAATTTCATAGCATAACAACCACTAAAACCCCCCATTGTGTGTGTGCGTTTAAGGTGTTTGAACCATTGTGTGAAAGATAATCTTTGGGAAACGACCTAGGAGTCACTTCCTAGTACTATACTTTATTGTTATATTATTTGTATCCAGTACGGCCTCGATCACCTACCCGAAGAGGTAGTGGTTTATTGTGGATACACTACCCGAAGTGGTAGCGGTTTGTTATTGTGTCCTACCCGAAGTGGTAGCGGACTGTTATTGTGTCCTACCTGGAGTGGTAGCGGACTGTAATTGTGTCCTACCCGGAGTGGTAGTGGACTATGATTGTTGCCCTACCCGGAGTGGTAGTGGACGGTTGTTATTGTACTACCAGGAATGGTAGTGATTATTGTGAACTCGGCCTGCCCGATGTGGTATAGGGTAATAACTCGGCCTGCCCGATGTGGTATGGGGTAATAATTCGGCCTGCCCTATGTGGTATGGGGTAATAAATCGGCCTGCCCGATGTGGTATGGGGTAATAACTCGCCTGCCCGATGTGGCATGGGGTCATAACTCGACCTGCCCGATGTGGTATAGGGTAATAACTCGACCTGCCCGATGTCGTATGGGGTAATAACTCGACCTGCCCGATGTGGTATGGGGTAATAACTCGACCTGCCCGATGTGGTATGGGGTAATAACTCGACCTCCTCGATGTGGTATGGGGTAATAACTCGACCTGCCCGATGTGGTATGGGGTAATAACTCGACCTCCCGATGTGGTATGGGGTAATAACTCGACCTGCCCGAAGTGGTATGGGGTAATAACTCGACCTGACGATGTGGTATGGGGTAATAACTCGGCCTGCCCGATGTGGAATGGGAAATGAAATTGAAGAATACGATCAAGTGGGAATACGAACGATGATAAATGTGGATGTCACAATGAATGTCATATGCATGCTATAGGATATATATTATGGGATGTATATTCTATAGGGTGAATATGAAGGATGAGAAATGTGGATGTCACAATGAATGTCGTATGCATGCTATAGGATATATATTATGGGATATATATTCTATAGGGTGAATATGAATGATGAAAAAAGGGAATGTCACAAAAAGAGTCATATGCATGCTATAGGATATATAGTATGAGATATATATTCTATAGGGTGAATATGAGCGATAAAAAGGAAGATGTTGAGAATGAAAGTATAATACATACTATAGGATATATATTATGGGATATATGTAACGACCCGAAATTCTACCCTTGAAATTTTTTCATTTATTCAATCATTTCCATACATTTAACACTCCATCATAATTACCGAGTGATTAAATTTACTTTAAAAGTCTCGCTTCACACTCACCCTATCATTGATCCATAAGTAACACACAACATTCGATAGCAGAAAAACATAATCCATTAATATAACCTAGTAACCCCCGCATACAATTAGCTATGGGTTTCCAAAACACCCATAGCTACATATATCTCGAGTTACTAGTTCCCATGATCAATATCATGTACAAAATAATATTCATAGTACCATTAGTTACTTCAATAACAATCAATTAAAGTTACAAAAGAATGGATGAAGTGACATCAAAAACAAAAGTCTCTAATTCCCTTACTAAAAATCATCATTCTCCGTCCACCTACCTGCAATGGGATTAACATTTGTCATGCACAAGCAACACAAAGGAATAAGTCATCAATTCAATAAAACTCAATGTCAATTAATCCACATTTAATAGGTTTCAACAGTAATAAGATTTAAAACTCTTAAAAACCTTTTTCGTCATGCATACTCTTAAAAAAACCATGCTACATAACTCGAGCTAGAGTCGCTAACCCATTCTGGTCGGCCAAAACGAGTTTTATTTTCATTAGCACTCCACCAATACATAAATCATAAATACATCCATCATCACTACAAACATACCCATATATATTTGTAGTGACTAAGTGATTTATCATTTATGTCATTATAATTCGAGTCTTATTTCCATTGGTACTCCCCCAATAAGCTTCGAGTCTTATTTCCATTGATACTCCCCCAATAATATGCATTTCACTTGAGTCATATTTCCATTGGTACTCCCCCAATAATGTTACTCTCATATGAGTCATCTTTCCATTGGTACTCCCCCAATAATGTTACTTTCATATGAGTCATCTTTCCATTGGTACTCCCCCAATAATATTACTTTCAATTGAGTCATATTTCCATTGGTACTCCCCCAATAATGTTACTCTCATATGAGTCATCTTTCCATTGGTACTCCCCCAATAATGTTACTTTCATATGAGTCATCTTTCCATTGGTACTCCCCCAATAATGTTACTTTCATATGAGTCATCTTTCCATTGGTACTTCCCCAATAATGTTACTTTCATGAGTCATCTTTCCATTGGTACTCCCCCAATAATGTTACTTTCATATGAGTCTTCTTTCCATTGGTACTCCCCCAATAATGTTACTTTCATATGAGTCATCTTTCAATTGGTACGCCCCCAATAATATTACTTTCATTTGAGTCATATTTCCATTGGTACTCCCCCAATAATGTTAAACCTTAAACTCACTTCTAACCATTATCAACATACCCATATATGTTCATAATGATTAAGTGATTCACATTTTATTCATCATCCATAACAGAAAGTCCACGCATTTTCCACATAATGCATAAATTAAAGACTTATCCTTACCTCGGTGAGTGTTGGGTTTGGTTTTTGGTGACTTCGTAAGTTCCACCGGCACCTCCTCCAAACTTAGGATCTCTTCTCAAGCTCTTAGATGAATATCCAAGCTCCTTGCCCTTGAAAAGCTCTTTTCTCTCACTCTTTTCCTTTTCTAAAATCCTAGATTGTGTTTAGGAGTTTCTCATTAAATGTTGTCTCGTCGGGTTCTCGCTTAAGCGAGGGACTCTCGCTCAAGCGAGAAAATCCCGCCTATTTTAAAAACTCAAATCTGACCCTCTCGCTCAAGCGAGGGATTCTTGCTCAGGCGAGAATCTCACAGTGTTAACAGGCTTCCCCTCGCTCAAGCGAGAATTCTCCAGGCGAGGCGACTCTCGCTCAAGCGAGGCGACTCTCGCTCAGGCGAGAATTCTCCAGTATATCCCAGGGTTTCACACTCCCAGTGATCCTCTCTCGCTCAGGCGAGAATCTCTCACTCAAGCTAGGATCCGAGGACTGATACTATAATTTTAAGGACTTAAAAATTTGGGGTGTTACAATCCTCAGCCTCTTAAAAGAATTTTCATCCTCGAAAATCAAACATAACTCGATTCGAAAAAATGAGGGTAATCCTCCCTCATCTCTTGCTCAACTTCCCAAGTAGCGTCTCCTTCGTCCTCTTGGCTCCACAACACCTTTACCAGGGCAATCTCCTTGCCTCTCAATCTCTTTATACTGGTATCCATGATTCTCACGGGCAACGTCGCAAAGGTCAAATTATCCTTCAACTCTATCTGATCAGACTCAACCACATGAGATGGATCTCCAACATATTTCCTCAACTGAGACACATGAAATACATTATGGAGATTGGACAACAGCTGAGGTAAAGCAATACGATACGCTATCGGCCCAAATCTCTTCAATATCTGATAAGGCCCAATAAATCGAGGAGTCGCTTACGGGATTTCAAAACTCTACCGATACCGGTAGTCGGAACAACCCTCATGAAAATGTGATCTCCCTCGTTAAATTCAAGAGGTTTCCGCCTCTTATCATAATAGCTCTTCTGTCGACTTTGGTCGATTCTCATATGCTCCCGGATTTTCTTAATCACATCCGTCGTCTTCTGGACCACTTCGGGTCCCAATATCAAGTTCTCCCCAGTTTCAAACCAGTTTACTACAGTTCGGCACTTCCTGCCATACAACGCCTCATAGGGTGCCATCCCAATACTCGAATGAAAGCTATTGTTCTAGGTAAATTCGATCAACGGTAACATGTTGTCCCAACTCCATGGTTGTTCTAAGACACAGGCCCTTAAAAGGTCCTCCAATGACTGTATCGTCCTTTCCGATTGACCGTCCGTTTGTGGATGATAAGTTGAACTCAGCTTCAACTTAGTCCCCAAAGCGGTTTGCAAACTAGACCAAAAGTTCGAAGTGAAACGGGGATCCCTAACCGACACAATGCTTGACGGTATTCCATGCAAGCGAACAATTTCCCGGACATACAGTTCTGCCAACCTCTCTAAAGAGTACTTCATGTTCATAGGCAGAAAGTGAGAAGATTTAGTCAACCGATCCACGATCACCCATATCGAATCATATCCCTTCTGAGTCTTCGGAAAACCAGACACAAAATCAATGGATATACTATCCCACTTCCAAACGGGGATTTCTAGGGATTGTAATTCCCCTGCCGGTCGTTGATGCTCAATTTTTGCTTTCTAGCATATTAAACAACTCGAAACATATGACGCCACATCTCTCTTCAACCCAGACCACCAAAACAACTTCTTCAAGTCATGGTACATTTTCGTTGTTCCTGGGTGAAAGCTCATCTTACTCTTATGGGACTCCTCCAAAATACTTTTCCGTAGCCCTTCATCACGAGGCACACACACTCTCCCTTTGTAACGCATCATCCCACTGGAGTCCGTTACAAAGTCGGTCTCCTTTCCACTCATCATCTAATCCCGTTTGTCCATCAATTCAATATCTCTAACTTGCAGTACTCGGATCCGATCAAAGAGTTCATTCGTGACAGTCAACATACCCAATATCATACCGCGGGGTCTCATCTGGACGTCTAAGTTCATATCCCTGAACTCTTCTATCAGCTTCCCTTCCTTAATCATCAAAGTTGACATGTGCAAAGATTTCCGACTGAGTGCATCGGCTACTACATTAGCCTTCCCTGGATGGTACTGCAATCCAAAATCGTAGTCCTTTAAAAATTCCATCCATCTCCTCTGTCTCATATTCAGCTCTTTTTGATCGAACAGATACCTCAAACTCTTGTGGTCGCTGTACACAACAAACCTTATACCATAAAGATGGTGTCTCCAAATTTTCAAAGCGAAGACCACTGCTACCAATTCTAAATCATGTGTAGGGTAGTTCTGCTCGTGTGTTCTCAACTAACGAGAAGCATATGCAACCACCTTTCCCTCTTGCATCAGGACACAACCCAAACCTTGCTTGGAAGCATCACAATACACACTAAAATCCATATCCGTAAATGGAAGAACTAACACGGGCGCCGTAGTCAACCATCGTTTCAACTCGTGAAAGCTTTCTTCGCAACGAAGTGTCCACACAAACGTTTCTCCTTTCCTAGTGAGCTTAGTCAATGGTAGTGCCAACTTCGAAAATCCCTCAATGAATTTCCTATAATTGCCTACCAAACCCAGGAAGCTACGGATTTCAGTAACCGACTTGGGCACAGCCCATTCCGTAAATGCTTCTACCTTTGAAGGATCCACAGCTACCCCTTCCTTGGTTATCACGTGCCCAAGAAAATTCACCGACTCCAACCAGAAATCACACTTAGACAATTTCGCATACAGCTGGTTCTTACTCAGGAGTTCTAGAACAATCCTCAGGTGCTCTGCATGTTCCTCTCGGCTTTTGGAGTAAACCAAAATGTCATCAATAAATACCACTACAAATGAATCCAAATACGGATGGAAAATCCGATTCATGTAGTCGGTAAATATTGCTGGAGCATTTGTTACGCCAAAAGGCATGACCAAATACTCGGAATGTCCATACCTCGTCCTAAAAGCAGTCTTTGGAATGTCATCGGTTTTCACCCGAAGTTGATGCTAGCCCGAACGAAGATCGATCTTAGAAAACACTACCGCCCCTCTCAACTGATCCATCAAGTCATCAATCCGAGGCAATGGGTATTTTTTTCTTAATCGTAACCTTGTTCAACTGCCTGTAGTCGGTACACAATCGCATACTACCGTCCTTTTTCTTAACTAGCAAAACAGGTGCGCCCCACGGCGAGACACTTGGGCGAATAAATTTCTTTGCCAACAATTCCTCAACCTGCTTTTTCAGCTAAGTTAACTCTAACGGAGCCATTCTATAAGGAGCTATAGAGATGGGTCCTGTTCCCAGCACTAAATAAATGGAGAATTCAACTTCTCTCACGGGAGGTAATTCTGGAATATCACCAAGAAAGACTTCCGGAAACTCACGAACTATGGGAATGTCCTCAACCTTGGACTTCTCAATACTTTCCAGGGACGCCAACAACATGAACACGATCCCTCCCTCCTTACAGGAAGTCCTGACTTCTTTTGCCGACATCGGCCCCATACCACTGACTCCCTCCGAAATCTCATATGGATTTCCAAACGTCACGGTCTTGTCAGCACAATTAAGCACCACATGATTTTTTGACAACCAGTCCATCCCCAAAATCAAATCAAATTGGGATAGTGGTAAGCAGATTAAATCCACGGTAAAATCTATACCGTTTACCACCACCGGACACCGGGACACAACTGTCGACACCACCACAGGCACATCAGTTGGGGTGGATACGACCAAGTTGTAAGGTAACGATTCAGTTTGTAAATTCAGTCGGTTCACGCAGTCAATGGATACAAAGGAGTGTGTCGCTCCCTAATCAAACAACACTAAAAGAGGAATACCTGACACCATGCAATTACCTCTAATTAGGCCATCAACGCCCGATGTCTCTGCACCACTCATGGTGAACACTCTACCTGTGGATCGAGGTCGTTCAACCCTCACAGTATTCACGCTCTGGTAGCTTAGGACAATTTCTTCGAACATGTCCCACTTCCTTGCAATGAAAACAAGTGAGCGCCATTCCGGGGCACGAGTCGCCGACATGCACTCGGCCACATTTGTTGCACAGGGAGGGAGCGTTCAACCGGGACCCTCCAGCAGTGACATGAGTCCTCGACCCATGCGAATGATAACTCCGATTACTCGTCGGAGGAAAATAAGGCTTCCTCTCCTCATGAAACGCCTTCCCCTTCCCTTTTCCGTCAGGAAAATTTCGTTGAGGTCCAAAGTGTTTGGGAGGAACCACCTTAGATGTCGCCGCTTCATCAGCTGCCAAATCATCTTCGTACACCCTACACTTGTTCACCAGGGTAGGGAAATCAGCAATCTCTTGGTGCCCAAACATACTTTTCAAATTCGGCCTCAAACCCGATTCGAACTTGGCGCATTTGGACCTTCTGTCCATTTCCAAATTGGCGTAGGGGCAAAACCGGGCCAACTCTTCAAACTTGGCCGCATAGTCTCTGACTGACATGTTCCCCTGTTCCAGTTTCAGGAATTCCATCTCCTTCTTCCTCTTGAAATCAGCAGGAAAATACTTGTGTAGGAATTTTTCCTTGAAGGTACCCCAGGAGATTAGTCGACCTTCGGCTTCCATCTGTCGCCGAGTATATTCCCACCAATTTTCAGCCTCTGTCACCAGCATGTAAGTCGCATAGGTGATTTTCTGAGCCTCAGTGCAGTCCATGGCTCTAAAGATCCGCTCTAACCCTTGGATCCACTCGATGGCAGCTTCAGGAGCAAATCCCCCTTGGAACTAAGTGGGGTTCCTCCTGCAGAACTCATCCAAGCCCTGATATTCCGCCGGTCCTGGTGGAACTAGTGGATGTGAGCCCTCATTCGGGAAGTTCTGACTCGCCCCCCTTCCTCTTCCTCTTCCGGCCATGATCACCTGTAATCACTCAACTGTTAGTAAGCAAATTGTATAAATATAGTGAACACAACACTTAACATTTAGCATCATTCAAACAACTGCAACACACAAGGATACAAAGAAGTATGCAAGACCATACCCTAGGTCGGAGGATTAACTACGCTCTGATACCATATTGTAACGACCCGAAATTCTACCCTTGAAATTTTTTCATTTATTCAATCATTTCCATACATTTAACACTACATCATAATTACCGAGTGATTAAATTTACTTTAAAAGTCTCGCTTCACACTCACACCCTATCATTGATCCATAAGTAACACACAACATTCGATATCAGAAAAACATAATCCATTAATATAACCTAGTAACCCCCTCATACAATTAGCTATGGGTTTCCAAAACACCCATAGATACATATATCCCGAGTTACTAGTTCCCATGATCAATATCATGTAGAAAATAATATTCATAGTACCATTAGTTACTTCAATTACAATCAATTAAAGTTACAAAAGAATGGATGAAGAGACATCAAAAACAAAAGTCTATAATTCCCCTACTCAAAATCATCCTTCTCCGTCCACCTACCTGCAATGGGATTAACATTTACCATGCACAACCAACACAAAGGAATAAGTCATTAATTCAATAAAACTCAATGTCAGTTAATCCACATTTAATAGGTTTCAACAGTAATAAGATTTAAAACTCTTAAAAACCTTTTTCGTCATCCATACTCTTAAAAAAACCATGCTACATAACTCGAGCTAGAGTCGCTAACCCATTCTGGTCGGCCAAAACGAGTTTTATTTTCATTGGCACACCACCAATACATAAATCATAAATACACCAATCATCACTACAAACATACCCATATATATTTGTAGTAACTAAGTGATTTATCATTTATGTCATTATAATTCGAGTCTTATTTCCATTGGTACTCCCCCAATAAGCTTCGAGTCTTATTTCCATTGGTACTCCCCCAATAATTTTCATTTCACTTGAGTCATATTTCCATTGGTACTCCCCCAATAACGTTACTTTCATATGAGTCATCTTTCCATTAGTACTCCCCCAATAATATTACTTTGAATTGAGTCATATTGCCATTGGTACTCCCCCAATAATGTTACTATCATATGAGTCATATTTCCATTGGTACTCCCCCAATAATGTTACTTTCATATGAGTCATCTTTCCATTGGTACTCCCCCAATAATATTACTTTCAATTGAGTCATATTTCCATTGGTACTCCCCCAATAATGTTACTTTCATATGAGTCATCTTTCCATTGGTACTCCCCCAATAATGTTACTTTCATATGAGTCATCTTTCCATTGGTACTTCCCCAATAATGTTACTTTCATATGAGTCATCTTTCCATTGGTACTCCCCCAATAATGTTACTTTCATATGAGTCATCTTTCCATTGGTACTCCCCCAATAATGTGACTTTCATATGAGTCATCTTTCAATTGGTACTCCCCCAATAATATTACTTTCATTTGAGTCATATTTCCATTGGTACTCCCCCAATAATGTTAAACCTTAAACTCACTTCTAACAATTATCAACATACCCATATATGTTCATAATGATTAAGTGATTCACATTTTATTCATCATCTGTAACAGAAAGTCCACGCATTTTCCACATAATGCATAAATTAAAGACTTATCCTTACCTCGATGAGTGTTGGGTTTGGTTTTTGGTGACTTCGTAAGTTCCACCGGCACCTCCTCCAAACTTAGGATCTCTTCTCAAGCTCTTAGATGAATATCCAAGCTCCTTGCCCTTGAAAATCTCTCTTCTCTCATTCTTTTCCTTTTCTAAAACCCTAGATTGTGTTTAGGGGTTTCTCATTAAATGTTGTCTCGTCGGGTTCTCGCCTAAGCGAGGGACTCTCGCTCAAGCGAGAAAATCCCGCCTATTTTAAAAACTCAAATCTGACCCTCTCGCTCAAGCTAAGGATTCTCGCTCAGGCGAGAATCTCACAGTGTTAACAGGCTTCCCCTCGCTCAAGCGAGGGATCCTGGCTCGAGCGAGAATCTCACAGTGTGAAGAGCCCAAAATTTCCATTTCTCGCCCAGGCGAGGCGACTCTCGCTCAGGCGAGAATCCGAGGACTGATACTATAATTTTAAGGACTTAAAAATTTGGGGTGTTACAATATATATACTATAGGGTGCATATGAATAATGAGAAGGATGATGTTTCGAACGAACGTAATATGCATACTATAGAATATATATTATGGGATATATATACTATAGGATGAATATGAGTAAAGTGGAAATTAAAGGAAGATGATATGAATGTTTGCAATTATGCATGTGTGTTTACAAATTATATTAAAGATTAATCGTATTTGAAATGTGGATTATCATGTGATGTTAGTTTTTGAACTAATGACTTACTCCCTTTTGTTTTGTGTGTTGTTTATGATAATCTCATTGTAGGTAAATGAAGGATTTTGAGAAGGAAGTTCACTTTGGAAGCTTTTGTGCTTATTAACTTGATTGTCTTTATTGCTACTTGGCGTTGTAGTTAATTTGATAACATTATGGGATGACTGTAAATTTGATTAGGGCAATTACGGACATATGTAGTTATGGACATTATAACTCTCGAAAATCCATAACTGGTTGTATGCGATAATTGCTAATCGAATGAATTATGTTTTTCCGCAACATAAATTTGTATGATAATATAATAGGGTAAAGAGTAATTTCAAAGAGTGTTTCATTAGGGTTTTTAAGTAAAGTTATAGATGTATGTAAGAGAGGATGAAAATAAATGAAAAATTTTCAAGGGTAGAATTTGGGTCCTTACAGCCTGCCCAGATTTTTCTCGCTCAAGCGACCTCTTTCTCGCTTGGGCGAGGATCCCAGAATTTCCAACCTTAAAACACTAGGTCTCTCGCTTGGGCGAGACCCTCTCGCTCAAGCGAGAATCTGGCAGTATGCCCCATTCTTCAGGACTACCACCTCTTTTTAAGGAGTATAAATTTAGGGTGTTACAATCCTTCCCCCCTAAAAGAAATTTCGTCCCCGAAATTTCATTATGTTACTCTCGGGAAGACACTATCATTGCCTAAACTTTAGGCATAAGTTATACTCGACCACACTTAGATCTAACGGTCTAAACCATTAAGATTACTTAGACGACAAACAAGGGCAAATACCATGTAACAGTGATATCACAAAGCCAAAACATGGACTAAACCTCAGGAGTCCAAATACCAAAGTCAAACATCAGAACAACTAAGAGAAAGTTATCGCAACTGGAATAAAGATTCTTTAGTATTCCTCCATCACAATAGATCTCCTAGATCTATCACTACAACAATTGTTCAAATGATCAACACATACTGTGAGATTCACAATCACACCATCAAATTCAAAAGAAAGTGGGACTCAATACCCATCACTTACCAAGATGCACTAGGTCGCATCCAACATGCAATAGCTAGATCGACATCCACTCGATGGAAATAGCATCATTTCATTTCACACATGAAAAATAGACACACTTTAACTCAAAATTCTAAATAGCATTTCAAACTTGTACTCACTATCACACAGAAAGAAGTCATTCATTCAACGAATAGCATTTAGACAAACAAGATTTTCGGAGTTTTTTTCAGAGCATAAAATAAAATCACCGAGTAACTACCAATCCAATCAAACATTTCTACAACAAACGGATGTGGTAGAAGAATATTCGCTAATTTTAGTCTCAACTCGGTGTACAAGACCGTAGGTCCACTCAAATCACATGTTTCGTTACCAATGATTATTGCAATTTATAAACATTCACCCCCAATAACATGTGCATTACATGGATACTCAAACTATCATGGTATGCATACATTTCGAACTCAATTCTACATCGTGTCTAGAAACACATAGTCCGAATTACATCACAACGTTTTTAACAATATCACATTCATACAAGATGTAGTTGCTAAACTTTTGGATATTCAATAGGGAACTAAGTTAATGCTTAGCCAAATTATACACTTCACCCAAAATGATTTTCAAAAAATAGATTAGATATACGATGCATGATAATCATTTCGTGAAAGCAAGGTTTTCATAATCATTTCATCATAAATCAAAAACCATTTTTCTCCTGCTACACCGAAAGTCCAAATCACAATTTTCTAAAGACTAGTTAGCTCTGGAATTACATTCCATTCAGGACAGTAGGTCCTCATATTTCATTTACAGAAATACACTTATGCAATAACACCACAATTATGCATAGCAATTACTGACGCACATGAAATAGAAACAAGTTCTATAAGTACAATATCAAAGCAGATAATTTGGTGTACATCACCACTATATCGTGCATTGTAATTATTCAACTACAACAGGTCAACCATCATAGACCAAAAGTTTTATTGTATAAAATCAAGATGACTTTGCTATTCCCAATACTACTTTCCACAAAAGCATAGTACCAAAATTTTTGTTTATCAATTAACCCGCTAAAACTTAAGCAACACAACATTCATGTTCACCATTCAAGCTTAGA
The DNA here is from genome assembly GCA_009771035.1 of Lupinus albus. Taxonomy (NCBI): domain Eukaryota; kingdom Viridiplantae; phylum Streptophyta; class Magnoliopsida; order Fabales; family Fabaceae; genus Lupinus; species Lupinus albus. The sequence continues at coordinate 8,738,724 of CM020022.1, read as the reverse complement.
TTCATGCATATATAAGAAATCACTGGCATAATATATAGTTATCACTTTAACAATTGTATGCCTATTCCTTCTCATACTGACTCGTTTTTGGTTACCCACCATGAGTCACTTCCAAATGATAACCCTCTAAATGTTCAACGTTTATGCAAACACATTCATCGCAAAGACATTTAGGTAATTGATCCAACATCAATTATCATTTCGAAACATAAGTTTTACCACTTAGCATACGCATACACGCTAATGCCAACAAGGGGGATTAACCTTTAGCAACTCATAAAAGAAAACAAGAATACCAAACTTAGTCCCTTCAAACCATGCAAGGTACCTTTCTTTACATTTTCCTTGTCAACGTAATAATTCTAAAAGTCAATCCCTCAAATTCCACATTCAATGAAACACAACTCATTTACATGTTCATAGAAATCTTTTAATTTACTCTTCAAGTTATTACAGAAATAGTTAACATACTATTTTCATAATTCATGCATCAAGGAACCATTTACCAAGCGTTAGCACTTAATCTCAAAGATATATCTCTCCATTGTTATACAGAACATGTTACACATGAATTTTTCATTTCATTCAACTTTGTAAACCTTCATGCATTACAAGCAAACTCATATGCAGGAATAGATCAAGACATACATGTTCATTTCCAGGCAAAACAGATAAGTACATGTTAGCAGACTTCTACAATTTAAAATTTTTTCATGGTTACATGTCATGCAATAAAGATGCAGATATTTAGCCATCGAGTCTAATAATCGGTTAATCATTACCCATGCATATTTGTTTTAATTCTGAGGAATGACAGGAAAAATCAACAACTTACATTAACTAGGAACTTGTAGGAAATCACATAAAATAACATACGACTTTTCATGTTATAGATTTTCCTATCTTAGCAAAATCTAACATTCTTCTCAGTATCACATGCCATTCATCAATTAAGAATCTAATTTTTTCAAAATACAGGATATCGTTCTTTCAAAGTCATATACTCTCATAATACAAACAAGATCTTAAATTCTCATTCAGATGTCACAGTGAACGATCATTACCTTAATCTAGTCCAACCATAACCATCGAAACATATGAGAAAATATTCAACGAAAACAAGTCCAATTGTCTTTCTTCATTTGCCTTAGGGTTAGTGATCACAGAAAGTCCATCACCAGAAATCAACAAGAAGTTCATAACAAGAGATTCACCACAAGGAACTCTCAACTAGCAAATTTCACATAAAGGAATTCCAACAGGAAAATCAAAATTCAGAAATTCATCACAAGCGATTTCAACTAGAGGTTCACAACCAGAAATTCTCAGCACGAGTTTCAACAAAGAATCCCCAACAAGGGTCTACTAATAAGACATGCAACAAGAAGTTCATACCAGGGAATTCAACCAGAGTTTTACAACAAGAAATTCACAACAAGGATTTTTTTTTTCACCAAGCACTTCATCAATAACTCTCAACAAGAAATTCAACAGGAATCTTTCACATCAGCAATTATCACATAGTCAACAAACAATCCATATACGTCATACAAAGAAGCATGTAAACCATTCCCTAGGCCACAGAGTTGACATATGCTATGATACCATATTGTAACGACCCGATTTTTGTAACCCAAAAATTTTGAAACTTTATTCATCAAAGTGAAGTGATTGCTTATGGAAATGTACGCCTTAGCCAATTTGGAAAACCTTATTGAAATTTAATATTAGTTAAGTTTCCCAATTCGAAATGCGGAAGAATCAATAATACCTTTTCCTCAAAAACATGGCATCACATTCTATTTTAAACCATAATCCGTACTATTATCCTTTGTTTCAATTAAAACACTGGTTAAGGTATTCATGCTAATCTTATTGCATCTTATGAAAGAGATCATTTATACAACATAGATACTTCAACATATTTCTCATATTACAAACACTATACCAATACAATTTCGGAATACAAAAACGACTACTCCAGCTTATACTCCCATCAGCAAACATCCACGACGCAACAGCAACATCCTGAATTCACATACAACAGATAGACAAGGAAAGCAGAGGGAGTAAGAACCAACTACGACGACCGTAACGTGGAATTACATAGAGTAATATCGTTAAAGTCTAACAACCGATACAATCATCTAAAATCAATCATAGTAAACATATACCCATACCCGAAGGCGGTACACTAATGTCAAATCAATACAACCCTTCCGAAACAATACAATACTCCTACGACAAACCAATATCACAAAGGGCCAATCAGATCCATACCACAAAGGCAAGTCACATCCATACCACGAAAGCAGGTCAAATCCATACCACGAAGGCAGGTCAAATCCATACCATGAAGGTAGGTCAAAATCCATACCACGAATGTAGGTCAAAATCCATACCACGAAGGTAGGTCAAAATCCATACCACGAAATCAAGTCAAAATCCATACCACAAAGGCAAGTCAGAATCCATACCACAAAGGCAGGTCAAAATCCATACCACAAAGGCAGGTCAAAATCCATACCACAAAGGCAGGTCAAAATCCATACCACAAAGGCAGGTCAAAATCCATACCACAAAGGCAAGATAAAATCCATACCACAAAGGCAGGTCAAAATCCATACCACAAAGACAGGTCAATCATTGCTCGATGAGCCAATACCACATCACATTCAACATGTACATTCCTCATATCCCTCTCATAGTCAATCTAGTTTTCTACTCATATCCATACAACAACATCACTCACAATATAATATTTCCACTGCATTATTCTAACATCGCAACTTCATCATATCATAAGATACCACATCAATTACATAAGCACAATGTATCTCATATCCTACCACAATAAAACCAGTCACCACATCAACATCACATAATATAATCATGTCCATGTATCACCAACAAGCCGCTCATCACAAAATCATTATTACAAACATACCCATATATGTTTATAACAAATAAGCGACTTACAACTTAGTCATTTTCATAAACATACTCATCTCCATATTTAACAAATCAACAAATCATCACACAATCATTGATACAAACACACCCATATATGTTTATAACAAATCAACCATCCATAACACACCATTATAAAAAACAAACCACACACAACATATTCTTCATCATATAACACATTAACGTTAGAACCATCTTTCATGACGGTGTATTACCATAAATGAGCATATAGCGTTTTATTTAAATAAACGGTTTTCTCGCACATATATCCCCACTTTTATGGCTAATACATCGTCATGTAAAATAAAGACTCTCACATGGGCCATAATCACCCAAAATAGTTTCTATCTATTAACATGCTCCGATTTTTTAGGGAAATCGGAGAAGATGACTCTAATGAAATACTCTAAGACCACAATGGTCTTCTCCCTCACCTTAGGTTGCATAAGCTCCGTTATTCCGCAAAAGAGCTCCATCTCCCTCCATCTCCTTCAACCTCCATTGTTCCTTTTCCACCACCAAAGTTCACCAATGTGCCACTAAGAAGCAAGAGGAAGAGGTTTTGATGTGTTTTTTAGGTTTAGTTAATGAAATAGTCGAAATCCATGGGGAGCCACCGTTGGGAGTGAAAGGGGAGAAAAGAAAATGATGATTAGGGTTTGTGAAACCCTTTCTTTACTTTCATAGGTGCGACCTCTCGCCCGGGCGAGGACATCTCACTTGGGGGAGAAGCCCACGATATTTTAAGTTTCAAAATCTTGACTCTCTCGCCTGGGCGAGATTCTCTCGCTCAAGCGAGAATTTCACAGCCTGCCCAGGTTTCTCTCGCTCGAGCTGTAACACCCCAAATGTTAAGTCTTTAAAATTATAGAATCAGTCCTCGGATCCTCGCTTGAGCGAGAGATTCTCGCTTGGGCGATAGAGGTTCACCTGGGAGGGTGAAATCCTGGGCTATACTAGAGGATTCTAGCTTGAGCGAGAGTTGTCTCACCTGGGCGAGAAATGACATTTCGGGGCTGTTGACACTGTGAGATTCTCGCTTGAGCGAGAATCCTTGCTTGAGCGAGAGAGTCAAATTTGAGTTTTTAAATTAGGCGGGATTTTCTCGTTTGAGCGAGAATCCCTCGCTTGAGCGAGAACCCGACGAAACAACATTTAAAGAGAAATCCCTAAACACAATCTAGGGTTTAGAAAAGAAGAAGAGTGAGAGAAGAGAGTTCTCAAGGGCAAAAAGCTTGGATACTCATCTAAGATCTTGAGAAGAGGTAAAACTCTAGATTCTAACTCTCTTTTTCTCTCTTAAACTCACTTTGGGTATGTTGGATCTCTTCTCAAAAATCAAAGAAACCATGGAAACTCATTCTTTTGGGTGATGGTTCATTTTATGTCATTCTTACCTTGTAAACTCTTGGTTGAGAGATAGTATCTCAAGAATGGAAAGGGTTGTGGGTTTATTCATGAAAACCCCAAAAAACCCTAAAAGTGAAAATGTGGTAAAAGGAGAGAATGAGTAAAATGCTAGAGGTAGAAGATGAGTTTACCTCCAAATATTGGAATATGAGGTGTTTATGCATGTTTTAGATGGTTGAATATTTATGATGAATATTTTGTATGATTAAATGATGCAATATAAGTTGCTTATGCGATATTTGGAATAAATGACTAACATTGTGTTATGTGGTGGGATGAGGAAAGATCCTAAGGTTGGAGGCGGTGTCGGTGGAACTGAAGAAGTTGCCAAGAACCAAATCCAACACTCACCGAGGTATGGATAAGTCTTTAATTGTACATGTGAACTCGAAAATGTGTATTCTCTGATTATGCAATGATTGAGTGGTAAAGTACGCATTTAGTATAAACATATATGGGTGTGTTTATATTAAAATAGCCGTAGGTTTACGGAATGGAAAATACGTTTACTTCTAGTTATATGATGATTGAGTTGTGAATCACGTAATTAGTATAAACATATATGGGTGTGTTTATACTAATGTAGTCGTGGATTTACCGGAAATGTTTTAAGGTGAAGTTAATGAAAAGGAAATGTATTTTTAGCCGACCATAAATGGTTAGCGACTCTAGCTTGAGTATATAAGCAAAACTCTGGCTTGAGTATATAAGCAAAACTCTAGCTTGAGTATATAAGCAAAACTATGGCTTGAGTATATAAGCAAAACTCTGGCTTGAGTATATAAGCATGTTTTATTTAAAACGGAAATGAGAATCTGCTTTTAGCTAACCCTGAGAGGTGTAACGACTTTGGCTCAAGTTATGCAGCAAAGGAAATGAATTTTTAAAATGGTTTACTAACCATTTTCTAATGTGGATTATCTTATATTGACGTTTATTTGAATTAATGACTTACTCCTTTGTGTGTTTTGTGCTTTTGTCATTGATAATCCCATTGTAGGTAAACAGGTGTTATGAGGGAGACTTATTTTTGGAAGATTTAGGAGCTTTATATTTTGGATTCATTTATTTGCACTATTTGTACAAGAGTGCATATTTGATAGTTTAAACATTATGTAACTACGAATATATATTAACTTACATGATGTTGTAACTCTGGATATGTGTAGCTATGGGTATTTTGGAAACCCATAGCTAGTTATATGAGGTGGTTACCAGGAGTGGCGGTAGACCCTTCAAAGGTTGAAGCGGTTATGGAATGGGCAGTGCCCAAGTCAGTCACTAAGATCAGGAGCTTTCTAGGTTTGGCTGGGTATTATCGGAAATTCATTGAAGGGTTTTCGAAGTTGGCTCTACCTTTGACAAAACTCACTAGGAAAGGGGAACCATATGTGTGGACATTTCGATCTGAAGAAAGTTTCCAAGAGTTAAAACGCAGGTTGAATACGGCGCCAGTTTTGGTCCTTCCTTGTACTGATCGGGACTTCAGTGTTTATTGCGATGCATCCAAGCAAGGTTTGGGTTTTGTGTTGATGCAAGAAGGGAAGGTTGTGGCCTATGCTTCTCGACAGTTGAGGACGCACGAACAGAACTATCCTACCCATGATCTTGAGTTGGCCGCGGTGGTTTTTGCCTTAAAAATTTGGAGACACCATCTCTATGGTGTGAGATTTGAAGTGTACAGTGACCACAAGAGCTTGAAGTACTTATTTGATCAAAAGGAATTGAACATGAGACAGAGAAGATGGATGGAATTCCTTAAGGATTATGATTTTGGGTTGCAGTACAACCCGGGAAAGGCCAATGTAGTGGCGAATGCACTGAGTCGAAAGTCATTGCACATGTGGGCTTTGATGGTTAGAGAAGGGAAACTGATTGAAGAGTTCAGAGATATGAACTTGGAGGTTCAGATGAAGCCTCATAGTATGATTTTGGGAATGCTGAAAGTCACAAATGAGTTGTTTGATCAAATCCGGATAATGCAAGTTGAGGATAGTGAGCTAATGGATAAACGGGATCTGATGCTAAGTGGTAAGGATACCAATTTCACAACGGACCCTAGTGGAATGTTGCGTTACAAAGAAATGGTGTGTGCCTCGTGATGAGAAATTACGGAATGGTATTTTAAAGGAGTCCCATAAGAGCAAACTGAGTTTTCACCCGGGAACCACGAAGATTTATCAAGATTTGAAAATACTATTTTGGTGGTCTGTGTGGAAAAGGGATGTGGCCTTGTATGTCTCGAATTGTCTGGTATGTCATAAGGCCAAGATTGAGCATCAGCGACCAGCAGGAGAATTAAAATCCCTAGAAATTCCCGTGTGGAAGTCAGATAGTATCTCCATGGATTTTGTGTCTGGTTTTCCGAAGACTCAGATAGGGTATGATTCGATATGGGTGATCGTGGATTGGTTAACTAAATCTTCTAACTTTCTTCCTACGAACATGAGGTACTCTTTGGAGAGATTGGCAGAACTGTATATCCGGGAAATTGTTCGCTTGCATGGAATACCGTCAAGCATTGTGTCGGATAGGGACCCCCGTTTCACTTCAAACTTTTGGACTAGTTTGCAAACCGCTTTGGGAACTAAGTTGAAGCTGAGTTCAGCTTATCATCCACAAACGGACAGTCAATCAGAAAGGACAATACAGTCGTTGGAGGACCTTTTGACGGCCTGTGTCTTAGAACAACCAGGGTGTCGGGATGACATGTTGCCGTTGATAGAATTTACCTACAACAATAGCTTCGATTCGAGTATTGGGATGGCACCTTATGAGGCGTTGTATGGTAGGAAGTGCCGAACTCCAGTGAGTTGGTTCGAAACTGGGGAGAACTTGATATTTGGGCCCGAATTGGTTTAGGAGACGACGGATAAGATCAAGAAAATCTGGGAGAATATGAGGGTCGCCTAGAGTCGGCATAAAAGCTACTACGATAAGAGGCGGAAACCTCTTGAATTCAAGGAGGGGGATCATGTTTTCATGAGAGTGGTACCGACTACCGGAATTGGTAGAGTGTTGAAATACCGTAAGCTGACTCCTCGATTTATTGGGTCGTATCAAATATTGAAGAGAATTGGGTCGGTAGCGTATCGTATTGCTATACCTCCGTTGTTGTCCAATCTCCATAATGTGTTTCATGTGTCTCAGTTGAGGAAATATGTTGGAGATCCATCTCACGTGGTTGAGTCTGATCAGATAGAGTTGAAGGATAATTTGACTTTTGCGACGTTGCCCGTGAGAATCATGGATACCAGTGAAAAGAGATTGAGAGGCAAGGAGATTGCCTTGGTAAAGGTGTTGTGGAGCCAAGTGGACGAAGGAGACACTACTTGGGAAGTTGAGCAAGAGATGAGGGAGGATTACCCTCATTTGTTTGAATCGAGGTATGTTTAATTTTCGGGGACGAAAATTCTTATAAGAGGGGGAGGATTGTAACACCCCAAATTTTAAGTCTTTAAAATTATAGAATCAGTCCTCAGATCCTCGCTTGAGCGAGAGATTCTCGCTTGGGCGAGAGAGGTTCACCTGGGAGGGTGAAATCCTGGGCTATACTAGAGGATTCTCGCTTGAGCGAGAGTTGTCTCGCCTGGGCGAGAAATGACATTTCGGGGCTGTTGACACTGTGAGATTCTCGCTTGAGAGAGAATCCCTCGCTTGAGCGAGAGAGTCAGATTTGAGTTTTTAAAATAGGCGGGATTTTCTCCCTTGAGCGAGAATCCCTCGCTTGAGCGAGAACCCGACGAGACAACATTTAAAGAGAAATCCCTAAACACAATCTAGGGTTTAGAAAAGAAGAAGAGTGAGAGAAGAGAGTTCTCAAGGGCAACAAGCTTCGATACTCATCTAAGAGCTTGAGAAGAGGTAAAACTCTAGATTCTAACTCTCTTTTTCTCTCTTAAACTCACTTTGGGTATGTTGGATCTCTTCTCAAAAATCAAAGAAACCATGGAAACTCATTCTTTTGGGTGATGGTTCATTTTATGTCATTCTTACCTTGTAAACTCTTGGTTGAGAGATAGTATCTCAAGAATGGAAAGGGTTGTGGGTTGATTCATGAAAACCCCAAAAAACCCTAAAAGTGAAAATGTGGTAAAAGGAGAGAATGAGTAAAATGCTAGAGGTAGAAGATGAATTTACCTCCAAATATTGGAATATGAGGTGTTTATGCATGTTTTAGATGGTTGAATATTTATGATGAATATTTTGTATGATTAAATGATGCAATATAAGTTGTTTATGCGATATTTGGAATAAATGACTAACATTGTGTTATGTGATGGGATGAGGAAAGATCCTAAGGTTGGAGGCAGTGTCGGTGGAACTTAAGAAGTTGCCAAGAACCAAACCCAACACTCACCGAGGTAAGGATAAGTCTTTAATTGTACATGTGAACTCGAAAATGTGTATTTCTGATTATGCAATGATTGAGTGGTAAAGTACGCATTTAGTATAAACATATATGGGTGTGTTTATATTAAAATAGGCGTAGGTTTACGGAAAGGAAAATATGTGTACTTCTGGTTATGTGATGATTGAATTGTGAATCATGTAATTAGTATAAACATATATTGGTGTGTTTATACGAATGTAGTCGTGGATTTACCGGAAATGTTTTAAGGTGAAGTTAATGAAAAGGAAATGTATTTTTAGCCGACCATAAATGGTTAGCGACTTTGGCTTGAGTATATAAGCAAACTCTGGCTTGAGTATATAAGCAAAACTCTGGCTTGAGTATATAAGCAAAACTCTGACTTGAGTATATAAGCAAAACTCTGGCTTGAGTATATAAGCATGTTTTATTTAAAATGGAAATGAGAATCTGCTTTTAGCAAACCCCGAGAGGTGTAGCGAATTTTCCTCAAGTTATGCAGCAAAGGAAATGAATTTTTAAAATGGTTTACTAACCCTTTTCTAATGTGGATTATCTTATATTGACGTTTATTTGAATTAATGACTTACTCCTTTGTGTGTTTTGTGCTTTTGTCATTGATAATCCCATTGCAGGTAAATAGGTGTTATGAGGGAGACTTATTTTTGGAAGATTTAGGAGCTTTATATTTTGGATTCATTTATTTGAACTATTTGTACAAAAGTGCATATTTGATAGTTTAAACATTATGTAACTATGAATATATATTAACTTACATGATGTTGTAACTCTGGATATGTGTAGTTATGGGTATTTTGGAAACCCATAGCTAGTTATATGCGGTGGTTACCAGGTTTAATTAATGAGAATTATGTTTTTCTGTCGAACGATTGTGCCTGTTAATAATGAGTAGATTGCGAAGAGGGAAATAGTAATTTTAAGTAAAGGTATTAAATTGATAGTGTGAGATAGGAGAGATTGCATGTAATTGAACTAATTTGAGAAAAAAAAAATTCAAGGCTAGAATTTCGGTTCATACAATATGGTATTAGAGCATAGTTAATCATGCGGCCTAGGATATGGCCTTGCATGCTTCTTTGTATCCTTTATGTGCTGAACTTGTTTGAATAATGCTAAATGTTAAGTGTTGTATGCAATGAGTTCATAGAAATTCACTTACTAACAATTGAGAGAGTACTGGTACTCATGGCTGGAAGAGGAAGAGGAAGAGGAGCAAGTCAAAATGTTCCGAATGATTTACTGAGGCAAATGGTGGCGGCGTTGCAGCAGGTCAATGAGAACTTGCACAATCTGAACCAGATCCCGACGTAAAGTCTAAGGTCCCACCCACTAGTTCCACCTAGGCCGACGGAATACCGTGGTCTGGACAAATTTTGCCAGAGAAAACCAAGTGAGTTCCAAGGTGGATTCGCTCCGGATGCGGCCATTGAATGGGTTCAAGGATTGGAAAGAATATTCAAGGCCATGAGCTGTTCTGATGCTCAGAGAGTGGCCTATGCTACCTACATGCTGGTGAAGGAGGCAGAGAATTGGTGGGAGATGACCCGGAGACAAATGGAGATCGAGGGGCAAATCATTACGTGGGAAGCCTTCAAGAGTAAATTCCTCCAGAAGTACTTTCCTCCAGACCTGAAAAGGAAGAAGGAGAGGGAATTCCTGCAATTAGTGCAGGGAAACATGACGGTGGAGGAATATTCGGCCAAATTTGAAGAGTTGATCCGGTACTGCCCTTATGTTGAACTAGAGTTGGACGGGAGGTCCAAGTGTGTGAAGTTTGAGATGGGGTTGAGGCCCGAGCTCCGAGTGACATTTGGTCACGAAGAAATTTCTGATTTCCCTACACTAGTGAACAAGTGTAGGATGTATGAGAATAATGTGCGGAGGAGGGACATTGCTACGAGGAAAGATAACCCTCCAAAACACTATGGCCCTCAACAGAACTTCTCCCACGGCAAAGGAAAAGGGAAGATGTTTCAAGAGGAACGGAAGCCTTACTCTCCTCCGATGGGTAGTCGAGGGAATACTTCACCTGGGCTGAAGACTCATGGTAACGCCGGAGGGTCACAGTAGAACTCTCCACCCGGGTGCAGCAAGTGTGGCCGAACTCATATGGGTGACTCATGCCCCGGAATGATGCTTACCTGTTACTACTGCAAGGAGGTTGGGCACACCAGAAGATATTGTCCTAAGCTAACACAAAGTGTAAATGCTGTGAGAGCTGAGCGACCTCGAGCTGCTGGCAGAGTATTCACCATGAGTGGTGCAGAGACATCCGATGTTGATGGTCTGATCAAAGGTAATTGCATGGTGGCATGTATTCCTCTTTTAGTGTTGTTTCATTCGGGAGCGACACACTCCTTTGTATCTAATGACTGCGTGAATAGACTGAAATTACACACTGAGTCGTTGCCTTTCGACTTGGTCGTGTCCACTCCAACTGATGTGCCTGTGGTGATATCGACAGTTGTGTCTCGATGTCCAGTAGTGGTAAACAGTAGAACTTTTACCGTTTATTTGATCTGCTTACCACTAACCCAGTTGGATCTAATTTTGGGGATGGACTGGTTGTCGACTAATCATGTGATGTTAAATTGTGCTGATAAGACCGTGGTATTCGGGAATCTTGATGAGGTTTCTGATGAAGTCAATGACATGAAGCCATTGTCGGCAAAGAAAGTCAAGACTTCTTGTAAAGAGGGAGGAGCCGTGTTTATGTTGTTGGCATCCCTGGAGGGTAGTGAAAAACCCAAAGTTGAGGACATTCCGATAGTTCGTGAGTTTCCTGAGGTATTTCCTGGCGAAATTTCGGAATTACCACCAGTAAAAGAAGTCGAATTCTCTATTGATTTGGTACCGGGAACGGGACCCATCTCTATAGCTCCTTATAGGATGGCACTGGTAGAATTGACGGAGTTGAAAAAGCAGGTTGAGGACTTGTTGGCAAAGAAGTTCATTCATCCTAGCGTCTCGCCTTGGGGTGCGCCTGTTTTGTTGGTTAAGAAAATGGATGGTAGTATGCGGTTGTGTACCGACTACCGGCAGTTGAATAAGTCATTGTTAAGAACAAGTATCCGTTGCCTTGGATCGATGACTTGATGGATCAGTTGAGAGGAGCGGTAGTGTTCTCAAAAATTTATCTTCGGTCTGGCTACCACCAACTTCATGTGATGTCGGAAGATATTCCTAAGACGACGTTTAGGACCAGGTATGGAAATTTTGAATATTTGGTCATGCCTTTTGGGGTCATAACCATTTATTCTTTTGCCATTAAACAACACATCTCACAATCCTTATTACAAACATACCCATATATGTTTATAACAAATAAGCGACTCACAACTTAGTCATTTTCATAAACATACTCATCTCCATATTTAACAAATCAACAACTCATCACACAATCATTTATACAAACACACCCATATATGTTTATAACAAATCAACCATCCATAACACACCATTATCATAAACAAACCACACACAACATATTCTTCATCATATAACACATTTACGTTAGAACCATCTTTCATGACGGTGTATTACCATAAATGAGCATATTGCGTTTTACTTAAATAAATGGTTTTCCCGCACATATATCTCCACTTTTATGGCTAATACATCCTCATGTAAAAGAAAGACTTTCACATGGACCACAAACACCCAAGAGAGTTTCTATCCGTTAACATGCTCCGATTCTTGAGGGAAATCGGAGAAGATGACTCTAATGAAATACTCCAAGACCACAATGGTCTTCTCCCTCACCTTAGGTTGGGTAAGCTTCGTTGCTCCGCAAAAGAGCCACATCTTCCTTCATCTTCTCCAATCTCCATTGTTCCATTTTTCACATCCAAGATTTCCCAAATGTGCCACCAAGAAGTAATAGAAAGAGGTTTTGATGTTTAGTGGAGAGGAGAATGGTTCATTTGGGTGGATCCGCCATTGGGAGAGAAAGGAGAGAAAAGAAAATGAAGATTAGGGTTTTTGAAACCACTCTTTTACTTTTATAGTTGCGCAGCATCGCCCGGGCGATAATGGCTCGTGTAACACCCTGAATTTTAGTCTTTAAAATTATAGTATTAGTCCTGGAAGTCTCGCTTGAGCGAGAGATTCTCGCCTGAGCGAGAAAGGATCACCTGGAAGGGTGAAATCCTGGGCTATAATGGAAGATCCTCGCTTGAACGAGAGTTGCCTCGCCTGGGCGAGAAATGGCAAAATGGGGCTGTTGACACTGTGAGTTTCTCGCCTGAGCGAGAATCCCTCACTTGAGTGAGAGGAAGCCTGTTGGGACTGTGAGATTCTCGCTTGAGCGAGAATCCCTCGCTTGAGCGAGAGGGTCAGATCTGAGTTTTTAAAATAGACGGGATTTTCTTGCCTGAGCGAGAATGGGCTCGCTTGAGCGAGAACCCGATGACTACTCTTTAAAATAGAAACCCCAAACACATTTTAGGGTTAGACCTTTGAAGAGAAGAGAGAGAGGAGAGCTTTTCAAGAGCAAAGAGCCTTAGGACTTATCTTAGAGCTTGATAAGAGGTAAACCTCTTGTTCCTAACTCTTATTCTTCCTCTCTAACTTGTTTTGGGTATGTTGGATCTATTTTCAAAGCATGACAAACCATGGAAACTCATCCTTTAGATTTATGGTTCGTTTTATGTTGTTTTTCTCTTGTAAACTCGTGGTTTAGAGTTGGTATTTGATGAATGGAAAGGTTTTGTGGGTTATTCATGAAAACCCCAAAAACCCCCAAAATGAGAATATGGGTATAAAGAGAAAGAGATGAAATGTTAGATGTGGATGATGAGTTTGTGCTTTGATGTTGATATATGAGATAAACATGTATGTTTTGATATTTAGAAACTTGTATTGATGTAGTTTTGGAAATATTGAAATTATGTGATTCCCTTGTGTATTTAATGATGAAATACGAGTTATTTATGTATTATTTTGAACAAATGACTCACATTGTTGTTATTGGTGGAAATGAGGAAAGATCCTAAGGTTGGAGGAAATCGCGGAGGAGACTTTTAAAGTTACTCAGAACCGATCACCAACACTCACCAAGGTAAGGGATAAGTGTCTCTAATTCATACTCACTGATGTGAATGAGGTATGGGAAAGAGGTAATGTGTTAGTAAGTTTTATTATTTTCACCCTACCCGAAGAGGGAGTGGTTTATTGTTGTTACCCTACCCGAAGAGGTAGTGGTTTATTATTGTCACCCTACCCGAAGAGATAGTGGTTTATTGTTGTTACCCTACCCGAAGAGGTAGTGGTTTATTATTGATGTTACCCTACCTAAAGAGGTAGTGGTTTATTATTGTTGCCCTACTCGAAGAGGTAGTGGTTTATTTTTGGTATCCTACCCGGAGTGGTAGTGAACAGTTATTGTGTCCTACCCGGAGTGGTAGTGAACTGTTATTGCGTCCTACCCGGAGTGGTAGTGAACTTTTATTTTGTCCTTCCTGGAATGGTAGTGGATAATTGGTAACTCGACCTGCCCTATGTGGTATGGATAATAACTCGACATGCCCTATGTGGTACGGATAATAACTCGACCTGCCCTATGTGGTATGGATGGTAACTCGACCTGCCCGATGTGGTATGGATGATCACTCGACCTGCCCTATGTGGTATGGATAATAACTCGACCTGCCCTATGTGGTATGGATGGTAACTCGACCTGCCCGATGTGGTATGGATGATCACTCGACCTGCCCTATGTGGTATGGATAATAACTCGACCTGCCCTATGTGGTATGGAAAATAAATCGACTTGCCCTATGTGGTATGGATGGTAACTCGACCTGCCCGATGTGGTATGGATGGTAACTCAACCTGCCCGATGTGGTATGAATGATCACTCGACCTGCCCTATGTGGTATGGATAATAACTCGACCTACCCTATGCGGTATGGATGGTAACTCGACCTGCCCGGTGTGGTATGGATGGTAACTCGGCCTGCCCGACGTGGTATGGAAAATGAAATCGATGAATACGATTGAGTGTGAATACGAACGATGAGAAATGTGGGTGTCACAAAGAGAGTCATATGCATGTTATAGGATATACAGTACGGGATATATATTCTATAGGGTGAATATGAATGATGAGAAATGAGAATGTCACCAAGAGAGTCATATGCATGCTATAGGATATATAGTATGGGATATATGTTCTATAGGGTGACTATGAGGGATAAAATGGAAGTCGCTAAGAATGAAAGTAATATACATGCTATAAGAATATATTATGGGGTATAGGTCCTATAGGGTGGATATGAATAATGAGGAGTACGATATTTCGAAAGAACGTAATATGCGTGCTATAGAATATATATTACGGGATATATATATGCTATAGGACGAATATGAATGAAGTGGAAAAGAAAGAAAGAAGATATAAATGCTTGCATTAGCGTATTTGTGTTTATAAATTATATCAAAGCTTAATCGTATTTGAATGTGGAGTATCATGCAATGTTAGTTTTGAAACTATTGACTTACTCCATTTTGTTTTGTGTGTTGTTTATGATAATCCCATTGTAGGTAAACGAAGGATTTTGAGAAGAACGCTCACTAAGGATGCTTTTGTGTTTATGGGATAACTGTAAATCCGTTTAGATTAAATAGGATATGTGTAGTTATCGGCTTTATAACTTTGGGAGACCCATAACTGGTTGTATATGGTGAATGCTATTTGAATGAATTATGTTTTTCCGCAACATAACATTGTATGATAATATAATAGGGTAAAGAGTATTTTCAAAGAGTGATACTTGAGAGTTTTCAATGAAGGTGACGACTGTATGTAAGAAAGGATTAAAATAAATGAAAAAATTTCAAGGGTAGAAAATCGGGTCGTTACAATATGGTATCAGAGCATAGTTAATTATGCGGCCTAGGGCATGGCCTTACTTTCTTCTTTGTAACATGTGTATGATTTGAGTAGTTGAGATTGTCTGTATTAAATGTTTAAATCATGTGGCTTTGGTATGATGACATATGACTTGTTATGAGATTATGTGATTACCTGACTTGAGGGAGTTAAATTTGTGTACTGACTATTCATGAGCGAAGGTTGAAACATGGCAGAAAGAGGAACGAGTCAGAACGTTCCAAATGATTTGTTGGTTCAGATGGTAGCTGCACTACACCAGATGAACGAGAGCTTGCATAATCTGAATCAGAACCCTGCACCAAGTTCGAGCTCGCAACCCCTAGTCCCACCCGAACCGGCAGAGTCCGGGGGCTGCATGAGTTTTGCAAGAGGAACCCCAGCTAGTTCCACGGGGGATTTTCTCCTAATGCTGCCCTTGAGTGGATTCAAGGAATGGATCGGATCTTTCGGGCAATGAATTGTTCGGAGGCTCAGAAGTTGGCTTACGCCACGTATATGCTAGTGAAGGAGGCCGAGAACTGGTGGGAGTTTACTCGACGTCAAATGGAGACAAAAGGACAATTTATTTCCTGGGGTACATTCAAGGAGAAGTTTCTTCATAAATACTTCCCAGTTGATCTGAAGCAGAAGAAGGAAATGGAGTTCTTGAAATTGGAATAGGGAAATATGTCGGTGGGGGAATATGCGGCTCAGTTCGAGGAATTGGCACGGTTTTGTCCCTACTCGGAGTTGGAAGTGGATGGACGATCCAAATGTTCTAAATTTGAATCGGGTTTAAGGCCCGAGTTGAAAATAATGTTCGGACATCAGGAGATTGCCGATTTCGCTACCTTGGTCAACAAGTGTAGAATGTACGAGGACAACCAGAAGTCGGTTAAGTTGGCTACACCCGAAACAATTTCTCCTCGGGACTATGGACCTCAACGCAACCATATGCGGGAGAGAGGTAAAGGGAAAGTAGAAGATGACTGGAAACCTTATGCGGCAACTACTAGACATCGTGACCGAAGTTTCCAAAGGTCTAGACCACCTACCGTTCCTACCGAAGGGGTTTCTACTCCCATGTGCAACCAGTGCGGTAGACTTCATTATGGAAGTACATGCCCGGGAAAAGGGAATGGATGTTTCCACTTCAAGGAGTTTGGGCATATTAAAAGGTTTTGTCCCAACCTGGATCGGAGACCTAATGTCATGTATGCTGAGGAGGCAAGGGACCGCGGTCGGATGGTTACCCAAAGTGGCGTAGGGACATCGGGTGTTGATGATCCAGCGAGGGTAAATCGCATGGTAATAGGTATCCCTTTTAGTGTTGTCTAATTCGGGAGCGACACACTCCCTATATTTGTTGAATGTGTGAACCGACTGAGATGGTACACCAAGTTGTTGTTTTCGACTTAGTTGTACCCACCAACCCAGTGTATCTGTGGTGGGTGTCAATGTGGTGTCTCAGTATACGGTTGGGGTAAATGGTAACACCTTTACCATAGTGTTGATATGCGCAATGATGTCCCAATTGGATTTAATCCTGGAAATGGACTAGCGGTCAGCAAATAGTGTTATGTTTAACTGTGTGTAATTGTTGAGGTGAAGATTTAACATTTAGTATGCATTGATATGTTAGTGTATGCTAAGGGGGTAAGACGTATACTGATAGTCGAGGAAAGAGGCTAGTCAATTTACTTACCCCGTCAATGTGTTGGATGCAAAGGAATAGACATGAAACTTTTGGTCGCGAATGATCAGTTCTTTTGCGGTGGGACATTGACAATGCAAGAAATAGAGGCTGTGTACCTCGATTGTCTGCGTTGAATGTTGTACCGGCAAAAGTTATTGTTGTTTCGTGAACGTCAATAATTGTTGTGCATGATTGTAATGTAACCCTAGGAGTTTTGGGTTATGTTGAAATGATAATGCAAACTGTGTTTCACGACGTGGTTGCCATGAATCGTGGATTCAAAACGCTTTCGAAAACTATTTCTGGGTGAAACATAACTTGTGGCTAAATAATGATTTAGTCTTATGTTGGAGAATGCTGAAATTTTAGCAACCATATCGGAATAAGTATGAGGTTGTTAAAAGTTTAGTGATATAAGACGCCCATGTATTTTTGGACATAATGCGAGTGGGTTAATAAGTTTATCTTTGCTAACGGGATTGGGGTGACCAAACCGAACGCAAGTTGTAGGTTTGAGTGTTGGTCGAGTTGTGCTTGCCGATTGGTAACAAAATACCTAGTTTTGGTGTGAATCAATGGTTTTATGGTTTCAGTGGGGGCTAGAAATCGGTAATTTCTATAGACGATAACATTGGATGGTAGAAATATTTGATGTAATTGGACAATTACTGGATAGTTTGATTGTTTACAATGGATGAGACACTAAGAGTCCTATTGTGTAAGTATTTAGTGGATCGAGTAAAATGAAATTGTGCTAGATTCTCGAGTGGAGATGAAACTAGCTAGTGTATGATGGATGTTAAAAGGTGCATTTAAATAGATATGGGATAAGGAGCTCCCCATTCGCTGAAGTTCGAGATTGTTATCGGGATTCTTAACGTATGTTAGGATTGATAGATGGATAGGTGCTAGATGCCTATGGTTCTTGACGAATATAGGAAAGATCTTTAGTCTGAATTACGGTGTAGTTCTCATGGCATTCGAGTTATTAGGGACCGAGATCTTATTAGTTGGACAGTGATGAGTTAGTTCATGAATTGGTTGAGTGATATCACAGTTTAGTGGTGTATGTCTTTAGTGACCGACTAAGTAATCTTAATGGATTAGAGAATCGATTATGATTTTGGTGGAGTATCCTTGCGCCTAAGGTCTAGGTGATGTTTTTAATTTCCGAGGTATGTTTAATTTTCGGGGACGAAAATTCTTATATGAGGGGGAGGGTTGTAACACCCTGAATTTTAGTCTTTAAAATTATAGTATTAGTCCTGTAAGTCTCGCTTGAGCGAGAGATTCTCGCCTGAGCGAGAAAGGATCACCTGGAAAGGTGAAATCATGGGCTATACTGGAAGATCCTCGCCTGAGCTAGTGTTGCCTCGCCTGGGCGAGAAATGGCAAAATGGGGCTGTTGACACTCTGAGATTCTCGCCTGAGCGAGAGGAAGCCTGTTGGGACTGTGAGATTCTCGCTTGAGCGAGAGGGTCAGATCTGAGTTTTTAAAATAGGCGGGATTTTCTCGCCTGAGTGAGAATGGGCTCGCTTAAGCGAGAACCCGACGACTGCTCTTTAAAATAGAAACCCCAAACACATTTTAGGGTTAGAACTTTGAAGAGAAGGGAGAGAGGAGAGCTTTTCAAGAGCAAAGAGCCATATGACTCATCTTAGAGCTTGAGAAGAGGTAAACCTCTTGTTCCTAACTCTTCTTCTTCCTCTCTAACTTGTTTTGGGTATGTTGGATCTATTTTCAAAACATGACAAACCATGGAAACTCATCCTTTAGATTTATGGTTCGTTTTATGTTGTTTTTCTCTTGTAAACTCGTGGTTTAGAGTTGGTATTTGATGAATGGAAAGGTTTTGTGGGTTATTCATGAAAACCCCAAAAACCCCCAAAATGAGAATATGGGTATAAAGAGAAAGAGATGAAATGTTAGATGTGGATGATGAGTTTGTGCTTTGATGTTGATATATGAGATAAACATGTATGTTTTGATATTTAGAAACTTGTATTGAAGTAGTTTTGGAAATATTGAAATTATGTGATGGGTCCCTTTCCCGGCACTAAGTCAATGGAGAATTCAACTTCTCTGACTGGAGGTAATTCCGGAATATCACTAGGAAATACCTCAGGAAACTCATGAACTTTCGGAATATCCTCAACTCTAGGTTTCTCAATACCCTCCAGGGATCCCAACAATACAAACACGACCCCTCCCTCATTAAAGGAAGTCATGAATCCCTTAGCCGACAACGGCTTCGTATAACAAGCCTCATTAGAAATCTCACCCAGATCTCCAAACATAATGATTTTATTAGCACAATTAAGCATCACATGATTTACTGATAACTAGTCCATCCCCAGAATTAGATCTAACTGGGACAGTGGTAAGCAGATTATATCGACGGTAAATGTCTTACTGTTTACCACCACCGGATGTAAGGACCCAAATTCTACCCTTGAAATTTTGTCCTGATTTTATTCCTTTTTCATACATTTTCCTATCACTTTTAATTATAACTTTCAACAACCATATTATAAATCCCACTTTCCTATTCATACTCATTTCATAAGTCAAAAACGACATACACATTCGTTTAACAGAAAATCATAATTCATTAATGCATCCTGGTAACTACCGCATCCAACTAACTATGGGATTCTAAAATACCCATAGCTACAAATATTCAGAGTTACAAATATTCATGACTACCAACATGTTCAAATATTGTGTACATGATTACAAATATTCAGTTCAAAACACAATCAGTTTGATTACAAAACAATGAAGATAAGGACTTCAAAAACTAAAAGCCTCTAAGCTCCTAATCAAGACATCCTTAAATCTTCCACCTACCTACAATGGGATTAACATTTACAATTCACAGAAAAACACAAAGGAATAAGTAGTTAACTCAATAAATGCCAATATACATTAATCCACATTTTAATAAGGTTAACTAAACAATTTAGAGTTAAATATAGTCAAAACCCCTTCCTCTTACTTCTTAGTGGCACAATGGTGAACTTTGGAGGTGGAAAAGGAACAATGGAGGTTGAAGGAGATGGAGGTAGATGGAGCTCTTTACGGATCCATGGAGCTTATACAAGCAACCTAAGGTGAGGGAGAAGACCATTGTGGTCTTAGAGTATTTCATTAGAGTCATCTTCTCCGATTTCCCTCAAGAATCGGAGCACGTTAACGGATAGAAACTCATTTGAGTGTTTGTGGTCCTTGTGAGAGTCTTTATTTTACATGAGGTTGTATTAGCCATAAAAGTTGAGATATATGTGTGGGAAAACTGTTTATTTAATTAAAATGCTATATGCTCATTTATGGTAATACACCATCATGAAAGATGGTTCTAACGTTAATGTGTTATATGATGAAGAATATGTTGTGTGTAATTTGTTTAAGATAATTGTGTATTATAGATGCTTGATGTGTTATGAACATACATGAGTATGTTTGTGACAAGGATTGTGAGATGTGTTGTTTAATGGGAAAAAGTAGAAATGGTTATGTTGTGTGATAATGATTGTGTGATGAGGTGTTGATTTGTTAAGAGTGGAAATGAGTATGTTGTAAGTTGTTGATTGTTATAAACATGTATGGGTGTGTTATAACAACGAATGTTTGATGAGTTGTGAATGTGTTAAAATGGATAGGAGTATTTTTCGCAAAATTAGTATGTTGTAAGTGGTTGATTGTTATAAACATGTATGGGTGAGTTATAACAACGAATGTTTGATGAGTTGTGAATGTGTTAAAAGGGATATGAGTATGTTTATCAAAATGAGTATGTTGTGAGTGGTTGATTGTTATAAACATATATGGGTGTGTTGTAACAACGAACGTGTGATGAGTTGTGAATGTGTTAAAATGGATAAAGGTATGTTTGTGACAATGAAGGTGTTGTATGCTATCTATGGTGATAAAATAATGAGATGCCTTGTGTTGATTGTGTATGACATGGATGTGAGTGTAATGTGGAAACTCGACCTGCCCGATGTGGTATGGGGATTATTTGTACGTTGCAGAATTGTTGAACGAGATCAAGGGTAAATTACTACGGAATGTGAAGGATGTAAAAAGGGTATACTCGGAATGAAAATCATATGCATGCCATAGGATATATATTATGGGATATATATCCTATAGGGTGAATATGGATAATATGTGATAAATAAATATGCACACTATAGAACACATATAGTATGGGATGTATGTGTACTATAGGGTGAATATGGATAATATGTGATAAATAAATATTCACACTATAGAACACATATAGTCTGGGATGTATGTGTACTATAGGGTGAATATGGATAATATGTGATAAATAAATATGCACACTATAGAACACATATAGTATGAGATGTATGTGTACTATAGGGTGAATATGGATAATATGTGATAAATAAATATGCACACTATAGAACACATATAGTATTGGATGTATGTGTACTATAGGGTGAATATGGATAATATGTGTTGATTGATATATGCTTATCATGATTGATGTTAGATGTGTAAAAACCGAAATTCTACCCTTGATTTTTTTTTCACTAATTAGTTCAATTACATGCAATCTCTCCTATCTCACACTACTAATTTAATGTCTTTACTTCAAATCTTATTTCCCTCTTCGCAATCTATCTCATTATTAACATACAAAATCTTTCGACAGAAAAACATAATTCGCATTAATTAAACCTTGTAACCACCGCATATAACTAGCTCTGGGTTTCCCAAAATACCCATAGCTACACATATCCAGAGTTACAGTCTCAAGTTTACAATTATATCTATATCATTAGTTACATCATATTTCAAAATATCAACTATGCACTCATGTACAAAATAGTGCAAGTGAATAACTCCAACATGTAAAGCTCCCTAAGACTCCCCAAAAATGATTCCCCCTTATGTCACCTGTTTATCTGCAATAGGATTATCGATGACAAGTACAAAAACATACAAAGGAGTAAGTTGTTAATTCAAATAAACATCATCATAAGATAATCCACATTAGAAATTGGGTTAGTAAACCATTTTTGAAATTCATTTTACTTTGCTACATAACTTGAGCCAAAGTCGCTACACCCATCGGGGTTAGCTAAAAGCAGATTCTCATTTCCATTTTAAATAAAACATGCTTATATACTCAAGCTAGAGTTTTGCTTATATACTCAAGCCAGAGTTTTGCTTATATACGCATGTCAGAGTTTTGCTTATATACTCAAGCTAGAGTTTTGCTTATATACTCAAGCCAGAGTTTTGCTTATATACTCAAGCCAGAGTTCTGCTTATATACTCAAGCCAGAGTTCTGCTTATATACTCAAGCCAGAGTTTTTCTTATATACTCAAGCCAGAGTCGCTAACTATTCATGGTCGGCTAAAAATATGTTTCATTTTTATTAATTTCATGATAAAATATTTCCGGTAAATCCACGCCCACATTAGTATAAACACACCCATATATGTCTATACTAAATACGTGATTCACAACTCAATAATCACATAACCAGAAGTACAATGTACTTTCCTTTTCGTAAATCTACGCCTACTTTAGTATAAACACACCCATATATGTTTATACTAAATGCGTACTTTACAACTCAATCATTGCATAATCAGAAAATACACATTTTTCGATTCCAAATGCACAATTAAAGACTTATCCTTACCTCGGTGAGTTTTAGGTTTGGTTCTTGGCAACTTCTCAAGTTCCACCGACACCGCCTCCAATCTTAGGATCTTTCCTCATCCCACCATATAACACAATGTTAGTCATTTATTTCAAATATCTCATAAACAACTTATTTTGCATCATTTAATCATATATAATATTCATCATAAATATTCAACCATCAAAACATGCAAAATCAACCCATATTCCAATATTGGGAGGTAAACTCATCTTCTACCTCTAGCATTTTACTCTTTCTCTCCCTTTTACCACATTTTCATTTTTAGGGATTTTGGGGTTCTCATGAATCAACCCATAACCCTTTCCATTCTCGAGATACTATCTCTAAACCAAGAGTTTGCAAGGTAAGAATGACATAAAATGAATCATCACTCAAAAGGATGAGTTTCCATGGTTTCCTTCATTTTTTAGAAGAGATCCAACACACCCAAAGTGAGTTTAAAGGAGAAAAAGAGAGTTAGAATCTAGAGTTTTACCTCCTCTCAAGCTCTTAGATGAGTATCCAAGCTTTTTGCCCTTGAAAAGCACTCTTCTCTCACTCTTCTTCTTTTCTAAACCCTAGATTTTGTTTAGGGGTTTCTCATTAAACGTTGTCTCGTCGGATTCTCGCTTAAGCGAGGGATTCTCGCTCAAGCGAGAAAATCCCGCCCATTTTAAAAACTCAAATATGACACTCTCGCTCAAGCGAGGGATTCTCGCTCAAGCGAGAATTTCACAGTGCCAACAGCCCCAAAATGACATTTCTCGCCCAGGCGAGACAACTCTCACTCAGGCGAGAATCTTCCTGTATACTCCAAGATTTCACCCTCCCAAGTGAATCTCTCTCGCCTTGGAGGGATTTCCGCCTTGTAAATTTATAAACGTATTCACTCAAGTTTCCAAACTGTTCGAGTAATGTCTTTCAAAAGTAATCATTTCACTTTCACGAAAAAGGATTTTAAAAGAGAATTTTCGAGTTATGAAAATCGGGTCGTTACATTTGTAACAATTATTTTGTGATGAGTTGTTGATTTGTTAAAATGGCGATGAGTATATTTATGAAAATGACTAAGTTGTGAGTCGATTTATTGTTATGAACATATATGGGTATGTTTGTGACAATGAAGGTGTTGTGGGTTATTTTATGGTGATGAAACAATGAGATAACTTGTGTTTGTTGTGTTATGAGATGAATAGGTGGTGATTCAATGAAAAGAAAACACGTTTTTAGCCGACCATGATTGTTTAGCGACTTTGGCTCAAGTTATGTAGTAAGCTTTGTCTTAAGCGATGTAGCAAGCTTTGGCTCAAGCGATGTAGCTAGCTTTGGCTCAAGCGATGTAGCAAGCTTTGGCTCAAGCGATGTAGCAAGCTTTGGCTCAAGCGATGTAGCAAGCTTTGGCTCAAGCGAGGTAGCTAGCTTTGGCTCAAGCGATGTAGCAAGCTTTGGCTCAAGCGATGTTGCTAGCTTTGGCTCAAGCGATGTAGCAAGCTTTGGCTCAAGCGATGTAGCAAGCATTGGCTCAAGCAATGTAGCAAACTTTGGCTCAAGTTATGTAGCATGAGTTATAGATATATATGTATATTGAATTATGATGAAGGTTGAATTGGGTATATCATATAAGTAAGTTGTAATAGGTGCTAAATGAAGGTGGGACTATCCTATGGTATGTTATAATGATTTGGAATGAATTGTCTAAGTGAGAGATGATAATCATGCTAATTGGATATATGAACATTGTGTGCTATAATGTGTTGATTGATATATGTTTTATACGATGGATGTTAAACGTTGTATAGGTTTAATACTTTAATGTTATTACTCTATGTGATTCCACGCTACTGTCACCGTAGTGAGTTCTTACTCCCCCTGTCTCTTCTTGTATGTGTTGTGTATTTGAGTTTAGGTTCTGGTGGTAGCGCATTGGACGCTTGCGGGAATAGTACATGATAGGGTAGTTGCTTTATGAAATTATAATGGGGTATGAATAATGTTTGTAATATGAGAACTTTGTTGGTTTAAATCTTTTGTAAAATGGAACTTCTCCTAAAGTGTATAATGAAGTTGATTTAATGTTTGTATTAAAAGTGTTCCTTGAGAAAGGATAATTGTTTTGATTATGTATTTGAAAGGAAGTGTAATGACATACATTTGAAGTGAGATGTATTTGGAATATTTCCGCCTTGCGAATTATAAATGGAACTAATATTTGTATTCATTCAAGTTTCCAAATCGTTCAAGTAATGTCTTTCAAATGTAATCACTTCACTTTCATGAACAATGTTTTTTTTAAAAAACAATTTCTGCATTACGAAAAACGGGTCCTTACAATGGACATCGAGACACAATCGTCGACACCACCACAGGCACACTAGTTGGGGTGGATATGACCAAGTCGTAAGGCAACGACTCCGTGTGCAATTTCAGTTGATTAACACATTCAATATATACAAAGGAGTGTGTCGCTCCCGAATCAAACAACACTAAAAGAGAATTACCTGCCACCAAACAATTACCTTTGATCAGGAAATCCATATCTGATACCTCCTGATATGCATAGCCTCCTTGCAGTGGAAGCAGCTAAGTGTCGTTCCGGGGCACAAATCACCGACATGAGTTCTACCGCACTTGTTGCAAAAGGACGGAGACTGAGATTGTGATCCTTCTGTCTTCGCATGAGGCCTTGGCCCATGCGAACTACTTCCCCGATTTCCAGCAGGTGAGGAGTATGGTTTTCGTTCCTCTTGAAAGACCTTACTCTTCCCCTTTTCGTGCCCATAACTCCTTTGTGGCCCAAAGTGCCTCGGGGGATTTGTGCGAGGAGTCACCACCTCATCGGTTTCCAGGTCATCCTCATAAATCCTGCACTTGTTCACCAATGTAGCAAAATCAACAATCTCTGGATGCCTGAACATCCTTTTCAACTTGGGCTTCAAATCCGATTCAAACTTAGAACATTTGGACCGTCCGTCCACCTCCAATTCAGCGTATGGACAAAATCGGGCCAATTCCTCGAACTTGGCTGCATATTCTCCCACTAACATGTTATCCTGCTCCAACCTCAGAAACTCCATTTATTTCTTCCTCTTCAGATCAGCAGGAAAATATTTCTGAAGAAATTACTGCTTGAATGCAACCCAGGTAATCACTCGCCCCTCAGTTTCCATCTGACGCCGAGTAAATTCCCACGAAGTTTTAGCTTCTTTTACTAGCATGTAAGAAGCATAAGCTACCTTCTGAACATCATTATAACCCATGGCTCGGAATATTCGTTCCAAGTCTTGAATCCACTCGTTTGAAGTATTAGGAGCGAATCCACCTTGGAACTGGGTAGGATTCCGCTTATAGAAATCATTCAATCTTCGGTACTCGACCGGCTCGGGTGGAGCTAAAGGTTGTGAACTAGGACTTGGTGTTGGGTTCTGGTTCAGGTTATGCAAGTTCTTATTAACTTGTTGTAGTGCAGCCACCATCTAAGTCAACAGATCATTCGAAACATTCTGACTCATTGGTGGTTAGCACACAATTCTAACTCACATAATTCATGTTATCACATAGTCTCATAGTACATTACATGTTACTACACCAAGGCTACATGATTTAAACAATCAATTCACATAATTTCGACTAGTTAAATAAAAAACATGTTACAAAGAAGCAAGTAAGGCCATACCCTAGGCCGTAGAATTAACTATGCTCTGATACCATATTGTAAGGACGACTTTGTGAAGAAAATGAGAACAGTTACTTTTATTGTACCCCTCATGTACTGAAATGTGAGGTATAGATAGTAAAATTAACCTAGGCCCTAAAATAATAAAAATATCAGGATTATTAATTTTTGTTTTTGCCATATGTCAAAATTTGGACCCATTACCGGAAAGCGTCCAAATCTCATATACATGCACGGGGTTCCTGTCCAGTACTGGAGAGTCCACTGGTAGATGAGGCTTGCAGCATGTGCAAAAAAAGTTCAACGATTATGATTTTAAACTATTTTTTCAATTAAAAACATAAAAAAAAACACATATTTTTCTCCTTCTTCTTCTAGTACTGGAGAGGAGTTGTACTTTGTACAATTGTCTTAGGGTATAATATATAAGAATTCGGTATAAATGAAAGGAATGAAATTTAGAATATGACTACTTAAGTTCCTCTATTATTTGCATATATATGAGATACTTTATCTTTTATATATTTTTAACTTTTACATTTCAAAATTTCTAATGTCGGTAATTGGTTAGTATATTTCGAATAATTTAGATACTTGTATGAATATTTTGTGAAATACCAAGAGCGAATGATGTTCTTTTCCTCACAATGAAAATCTTTTTTATTGAAGGGTTCTCTTGAAGGAAAAAATATAACAGGGGAAATCTGCAATACGTAGATGATATTTGTCAAGAAAGTACAAATAAATAATTATTCCTTTCAACGTAAATGTCGGTAGAACATATTTTTTTGTAAACATATGTTATATTGTCTACAAATTAACCTGTGTTCAACATCTTCTTACCATTCTACACATAATTTGTAGGGGTCTTTGGTCATTGGTCATCACTATTCACAATGAAGAACAAATATAAAATTTGAATTCATTGGTTCATGGTAATACGAACAAACACCTTGTCTTGAAGGAAATATTCACTAGGTAAGTGCTCAGACTAGGATTATATTGTCTTTTAAACCTATTATGTTCTTGATCTTATGAAAATATATAACTATGGGCTTTGTCTTTTTTAGGTGAGTGCAAATTTACTTAACACAAATTCATTCCAAGGTTACTTCAAACATCATCAAAGGTATTCATGTAAAAGTATTTGCACAAATTTCAAGCAATTGTCATATACAACTAAAATGTTCAAAAAATAATATCATTATGTTTTTAACTATAGCACTCTTGTCAAAACAAGTCAAGTGATTGCAGCTATTATGTGATATACTCCATAATGCAAATCATTCAGGATTGACAAAAGAACACAGTACTACAGACTTTATGTTAATTCAATTTATTAATATACATGTTGATAATATTACACAAGTTAAGGAAGATTGAGCTAACTATATCCTCAATATTAGATAGATAAAATAGATGTGAACATCCAAATTTTTATGACTTATTTAAAAATATTAAATATGAAAAATAATAAAATTGAGAAAACATTTTTTAGATGCCCTAAACCAAGTTTTTCTCATTTAACTATTTGATTCACAATCAACAGTTATGAAACTTTGGTTACATGTGGTTTTCATTAAAATTCAAAAATATGTTTCAAGATATAACTTAATTAAAACAACATTACAAAACCATTTATTTTGTAAAATTAAAAAAGTTTTATAACAAAAAGAGTGTAATTAATATGTATGTACTACGAGTATAAAAATCGATGCATCATCCACCATTCATTTGTATTAATTTTATTTAAAAGTCAGTGATGAATATATAAGAATGGTGGATGACGTAGTTGCAGTGTAAAAATAACTTACACTATCAATTCATATATCTTTTTCTCTAACAAAAAAGCACACTCTTCCATTTGATGATGCTATAGCTGATGGTATAAGCATCATTTCAAATTCTATAGGAAGTTCCTACCAAGAAAATTTTGAAGAAGATCTTATCGCGATTGGTTCATTTCATGCTATGGCAGGAGGGATACTCACAGTGAATTCTGCAGGTAACAGCGGTCCATTTCCAGCATCTTTTTCGAGTGTATCGCTGTGGATGCTAAGTGTAGCTGCGAGTACAATAGACCGAAGATTCATTGACAAAGTAGTTCTAGGGAATGAAAAAATACTAACAGGTAAATCAATAAATTCTTTTAGTTTAAATGGAAAAAAGTTTCTCATTGCTAAGAAAAATAGTGAACCAGATTCATAAAAATGTTCAAAAGATAGTGTTGATATATGCGATGTTTAGATAGCGGTTTGGTGGAAGGAGAGATAGTTTTATGTAATGGATTTAGCGGCTATGCTGATTATGAAGGTGGGAAACCAATAGGTTCAATCATAAAGGATTTTGATGAAGGTTTCCCACCCTTTGTCTCTTCATTACCATCATTGTTCTTGTCTGCAAATGACAATGATATTTTGAGATCATACACAAATTCATCAAAAAATCCAAAAGCTGAAATACTAATGAGTGAGATAATTAAAGACCCCAACGCCCCTATCGTAGCTGAGCTGAATTTTCTTCACTTGGGCCAAATACACTTGTTCCAGAAATTATGAAACCAGATATAAGCGCCCCAGTAGTGGATATCTTGGCGTCATTTTCACAAGTCGTTTCTCCATCAGATGATGGATATCATAAAAGGTCTATGAAATATAACATAATAACAGGAACATCCATGTCATGCCCTCATGTTGCTGGAATAGCTGCATATTTGAAAACATTTCATTTTGATTGGTCACCGTCAGCCATCCATGGATGATTATATACAAATGCTTTGCACCTTGGTTTGTGATAGCACAAAAGTTAAATTAATCTTTGGTAAGAACAATTCTTGCTCCAACACTATTGATAGATCCTTGGTGAGAGATCTCAATTATCCTGCTCTTGCTATTGATGTTAAGTCAAACACATCTTTTACCATCAAATTTGAAAGAACAGTAAAAAATGTCGGCATAGGAAAATCAATTTATAAGGCGTCAATTTAACCAAATCCTAAAATTAAAATTACGGTGGTACCCGAGACTCTATCATTCAAATCACTTTATGAGAAGCAGTCTTTTGTCCTTATTGTCACCGGTAATGAATTACCTACACAAACTGTAATTTCACTATTGCTATGGTCAAATGGCATCCAAAATGTGAGGAGTCCAATTATTGTAAATGTTTCCGATTAGATATTGTAAAAATATATAAAATAAATTTAAGAGAGTTACTACTAAGCTTTCTATACTTGCATCTTTTCAAGAAAATAAAATATTAAAAATTTGAAAAATTTTAATTTTAATTTTTTTTCTTTCTATTTTTATCTTTTATTCAAAAAATAAATTATCCACTATTTTTAGTTATGTATAGATATGACATAATTATCTTAGTTCGTCAATATGTCAATCTCATCAAAGAAATGTTTTCTAAGTTGCAAATCCTATAAATAAGATAGCTTAACAAACAAACAAACAAAAAAAAAAATAAATCACGTGAGCTTGAGTGCGCAACTAAATTTTATTCTTTTTCTCATTTTTTCTTCTATTTCATCTAATTTCAAGAAAATAATATTGAAAGATAGAAAACAAAATTTTAATTGATTGGGGTTGCTAGAGGTGCACTTATTCATGATCCATTATAATATAACAAATCTTTTAGAGGCCATTCATGTAATCTTTTGGCAAATCACTATTGAAACAACGAAACCTCCGTAGAAGTGTAAATGTTAAAAGGCAACAAATGCACCAAATATTATAAATGTATGGTACTTTAGAACGGAGATCAGGTGTCCCATTTCTAATCCCCATTTAAATTCTGGTCCAATTAAAAAGTGAAACTTAATTAAAATTAAAAATTATTAAAACAAAAATTAACATTTTTACATTCAAGTTCAGGATGTTACCTGATCTCTAAATTATTCCTTCAAGGAAAAGTAAGCATATTACAAAAAACATAATGAGGAGAACAATATATAAAGCGTATAATCTGAACAAGAATTGTCTAAATGTAAATTAATAATAAATATATAAATGTTTATGAAAACTATATAGTAACGATTTAATTAGCCTTAATATTGATTGTTGAAGAAGAAGCCAACATAGGCTTGTTCTATAACTATGATTCAAACAACGGTAATAAATAATAAACATTGACCAATCATTCTTAGTGTGATATTATGTATATGAAATTCATCTATCCTATGAATACAAATACCTTAGAAAAAGTTTTCAAACAGTTTAGAACTTAAAGAAAATATTATGCAAAAAGAGCCCATTTTTTAAAAACAATAATGTTAAGTTTGAAAATGCCAGATTTGTACAGACCGAAATTCTACCCTTAAAATATTTTCCTTATTTACTCTTCCCGCATGCATTCCTTTCATTTTTAATATTATTTACATATTCACATTCATTCTACATCTCTATACTTTTCTATACCCCACTTAGCAGAAAATCATAATTCATTCAATATATTTGAAAACCACCGCATATAACTAGCTATGAGTTTCCAAATTGCTCATAGCTACACATATCCAGGGTTACACCTCATATCAGTTGTCATAATTACATAATGTTTTGGAAAAACTATCAACTATGCACTTATATACAAAATAGTGCAAATGAATGAATCCAAAATATAAGCTCCCCAAAAATGAATCTCGCCTCATGCCACCTGTTTATCTGCAATGGGATTAGCAATGACAAGAACACAAATACGCAAAGGAGTAAGTCGTTAATTCCATAAACGTCATTATAAGATAATTCACATTAGAAAAGGGTTAATAAACCATTTTAGAAATTCATTTTGTCTTGCTACATAACTTGAGCCAAAGTCACTACACCCCTTAGGGTTAGCTAAAAGCAGATTCTCATTTCTCTTATAACAAATCACGCTTATATTCTCAAGCCAGAGTGTACGCTTCTATACTCAAGCCATAGTGTATGCTTCTATAATCAAGCCAGAGTGTATGCTTCTATACTCAAGCCAAAGTGTATGCTTCTATATTCAAGCTAGAGTGTACGCATTTATACTCAAGCCAGAGTCGCTAACCAATCATGGTCGGCTAAAAATATATTTTCCCTTTCATCGATTCGCCATCAATTATCACCCGTAAATCTACACCATCTTTAGTATAAACACTCCATATATGTTTATGCTAAAATACTTAATTCACAATGTAATTATGGAATGACCAGAAAACATACACAGTTCACATTCCCGCAAATCTACGCCTCCTTTAATATAAACACACCCATATATGTTTATACCAAATGTGTAATTTACAACTCAATCATTACATAATCAGAAAATACCCCCATTTTCCTTTTTCCGTAAATCTACGCCTACTTTAATATAAACACACCCATATATGTTTATACCAAATGCGTAATTTACAACTCAATCATTGCATAACCAGAAAATACACATTTTCTATTCCAAATGCACAATTAAAGACTTATCCTTACCTCGGTGAGTGTTGGGTTTGGTTCTTGGCAACTTCTCAAGTTCCACCGACACCGCCTCTAACTTTAGGATCTCTTATCATGCTCTTGGGTGAGTATCAAAGCCCCTTGCCCTTGGAAAAGCTCTCTTCTCTCACCTTTCTTCAATTCTTAACCCTAAAATGTGTTTAGGGTTTCTCATTAAATGTTGTCTCGTCGGGTTCTCGCTTAAGCGAGCTTATTCTCGCTCAAGCGAGAAAATCCCGCCCATTTTAAAAACTCAGATCTGACCCTCTCGCTCAAGTGAGAATCTCACAGTCTCAACAGTCCCAAAATGCCATTTCTCGCCCAGGCGAGCCAACTCTCGCTTAGGCGAGAATCCTCTCCAATATAGTCTAGGATTTCACCCTCCCAGGGGAACCTTTCTCGCCCAAGCGAGAATCTCTCTCTCAAGCGAGGATCCCAGGATTGATACTATAATTTTAAAGACTTTAAAATTAGGGTGTTACAAGATTTACTAACATGGGTGAAGATCGAGTGAACCCAACGCGACTAGTAATACATAAAAGTGAGACTTAACCATATCCTTCTGATATTAGTCGTAATCTTTGGGAAGCTTGAAGAACCTAAACTTTATGTCGTTTAATCCTTAAAGTACCCTCTTGGTAAAGTGAGACTAGACAATAAAAAGGTATGTGACAAAGTGTGTGCAAACATAACTCAACCCCTAATACATATCATAGGTTTTCCACATCACTTGTTAAAATTATTAGAAACCCAATGCATATCATATATGATGAACACACCTCATGATAAACCATATTCAATATAAGACTAACACTTGCACTAAGGAATGGAGATCCTCTCAAATACTGGAAAGTCCACTATTAGGTGAGAATTGTAACACCTTAAATTCTAATTTTCCTCAGTGAAGTGAGACTTAGAGGTACTGGGAGATACTGGGCAATTCCCGCTTGAGCGAGAGGGTCTCGCCCAAGCGAGGAGCTCAAAGTTCATCATAGGATTTTTCTGGGATTCTCGCCTGAGTGAGAGTTGGCTTGCTTAAGCGAGAGAGAGTGTGAACATTGTCGGATTCTCGCCTGAGCGAGGGTAGGCTCGCTTAATATTCTCAAGCCAGAGTGTTCGCTTATATACTCAAGCCAGAGTGTTCGCTTATATACTCAAGCTAGAGTGTTCGCTTATATACTCAAGCCAGAGTGTTCGCTTATATACTCAAGCCAGAGTGTTCGCTTATATACTCAAGCCAGAGTGTTCGCTTATATACTCAAGCCAGAGTGTTCGCTTATATACTCAAGCCAGAGTGTTCGCTTATATACTCAAGCCAGAGTTTTGCTTATATACTCAAGACAGAGTGTTCGCTTATATACCTAAGCTAGAGTTTTGCTTATATACTCAAGCCAGAGTTTTGCTTATATACTCAAGCCAGAGTTTTGCTTATATACTCAAGCCAAAGTTTTGCTTATATACTCAAGCCAGAGTTTTGCTGATATACTCAAGCCAGAGGTTTGCTTATATACTCAAGCCAGAGTCGCTAACCATTCATGGTCGGCTAAAAAAAATATTTTCCTTCCTTTGATTTCACCATTTCTTTGGTTTATACTTTTGAAAACATGCTACATAACTTGAGCCAAAGTTTGCTACATTGCTTGAGCCAAATCTTGCTACATTACTTAAGCCAAAGCTTGCTAACCAATCATGGTCGGCTAAAAACGAGTTTTATTTCTGTTGGCACCCCATCAAATACATTTTTCCGAGTTTTATTTCCATTAGCACTCCACCAATACATTTTCCGAGTTTTATTTCCATTGGCACTCCACCAATACATTTCCCGAGTTTTATTTCCATTGGCACTCCACCAATACATTTCCCGAGTTTTATTTCCATTGGCACTCCACCAATATATTTCCCGAGTTTTATTTCCATTGGCACTCCACCAATACATAAACAGTAAATGCACCCGACATCATTATAAACATATCCATATATGCTTATAACTACAAAGTGATTTACGATTCATTTCATTGTTTTTACCATAAATCGTTTTCCCGTAAATCTACGCCCACTTTAGTATAAACACACCCATATATGTTTATACTAAATGCGTGATTCACAACTCCATCCTTGCATAACCAGAAAATACACACATTTTCCATTTCCGTAAATCTACGCTCACTTTAGTACAAACACACTGATCGAGGCCGTACTCAATACAAATAATATAACAATAAAGTATAGTACTAGGAAGTGACTCCTAGGTCGTTTCCCAAGGATTATCTTTCAGGCAATAGTTCAAACACCTTGTACTCACACACACAAAGGGGGGTTTTGTTCTTTTTATGGTATGAATCTAAAACTAAAACAGAAACAGTAATTAACAGAAAAATGAAACGGCTAAACCCCTTTGGTTTCCTTAATCACAACTCAATCCTCGGTTTCACAGTATCAAAATCATATTCTAATCGTTGAATCCCTAATTTGTTCATAATCAAGTAACTAAGCGATAATCAACTCATAAACAAATTCACACGAACTAAGCATTCATGCACTAGAGAAATGATTGACTAAGCGAAAATCAATTCACAAATCTATTTCTAAGGCATGGAATTAAGCAAACCACAACCAGAATTTGAATAGAAGAAATTGACAAATAAGAAACCGAAATTGCATTAATAACCAAACCTCAAGAGTTGTGATACATTACCAAAGGAGTTTAGTCCAGAAATTTAGCCTTCCATGGAAGGATTAAGCAAAACCGAAAATGGAGAAGAGCAAAAACGAAAATGCATAAACCCTAGGAGAGCAAAAGAGGGAAAACGGGAATAACTATGTTCTAAGGCAAAAAAAACTAATGTAATGTTAAAGTGTTCCTTCAAAACCGAAATCATGTGTTTAAATGGTGTAAAACGGAAATGGGCCCTAAACAATGGGCCCAAAACCCAAACGGAAATAAAGATCCTAATACAATATACAATCTTCACTTTTGCACACATCATCCACTTGTAATGTCCAAAATGTCCTTGGTGCCAAATATGACCTGAAAATGGATTTAGATTTAATTAGACTAAATAATTTCAAATTAACTCATATTAGGAATAATAGTCCAATAAAGCCCAAAACACTAAACCATGCCAAATAAAGTCAATTAGACACCAAGAATCATTAACAATGGTAAATTAAGGTTATGAATAGTGTGTAATATATGACTCATCAAATACCCCCACACTTAACCCTTTGCACTCCTGGGCAAAATCAAGAATTAATGATATGCTAACCAGTGCACCAAAGTGAGTCATGTAAGTAGATTATTAAAAACTAGAAAATGAAAAATCCTAAAGATGACATACTTCATATTGAATTCTATGAAATGCAAAGAGATGGGCAAAATCAAGCACACAAGAGTAACAAGATCAAAGAATCAAGATATCCATGAAGATCATCCAAACAATTCAAGCATGCAAAGAAACCAATCAAATTAAGAGGTGAGTCACAACAATGATAGATCCTCACAAGATATGCTATCTAAAGTGTTTACACTCATGTGTTTTAGGTTGTAAGTATTTACACTCAAGGCACTTCATGAAAATGCTTGACATGTTTCTAACATCAACATCATAAACACATGCACAAAGTGATCAAAAGGACTTTTCAAGGTTGTAATGGGGCCAAGGAAAAGGTGGGATAAATTATGGATATGTAGCTTAAAACCAAGGGAATAGAGAAGTAATGGGGAATAAGTAAAAAGTAAGACAAAATCAACCCAAAATAAGTAAATCATCCTCTAATTCCAATCCTCCCAATCCTCTTTGCCACACTAAACTTTTATTCAATTTTTTTTTTCATCTCATTTTTTTTTTCGTTTTTTTTTTCTTCTTTTGTTTTGTTTCTCTATTTGTTGTTTTTTTTTCAATGACACCACACTTATGTACACAATTACATCCACCAATGAGTCATAACCAAGAATTATAAACAATGAAGAACAATGCACCCTTACTTAATACCCATTCCCAAAACAATTCCAAAGCTCCAAAATTCTCTAAGGTTAGGATAATCATGGTTTTTGACTTATAGGGTTGTAATGAGCTATATGACAAAGAAATGGTAAAAAGGCTCAAAATGGCTAGCAAAGGATAATTTCATTTAAGGTTGGCTATATGGCATGTGGCTTATTCAAAAGAAATGCCTAAATCACTTCAAATTGTGCAATATGTGAATCAAGTATCAACAAGAAACATGTCAAGTTCTAGAGTGCAAGTAATCAAGAGTGCAACAATCATACATGAAAGAATACTAGATGGCATACAACAATCCATCCAAAATTAAGGCTCAAAATCTCACAAGGGACAAGTCTATCACAATTGCTTCAACCTCTCAATTCTCAAAAGTAACTTAGCACACAGAAAATGCATGGATTCACAACACAATATATTAAGAATCAACTAAAAGAAAGCATGAGAGAAAATGCCCAAAATCTAAGCAAAATCTAAGAATCAAAGAAAAGCATGCATCAACAAAAACCTACATTAGTCTCCCCTCACACTTAAACGACACATTGTCCCAATGGAGCACAGTCAGAATATCCACGCAGTTATATCAGCAAATGTAATTGGACAAGTGCAATAAAAGTAAAGAAGGAGAGAAAGAAAAACTCCCTGATTCATGGAGGGAGGAAAACAGGTTCAACCAAAGAAACTTCCTCCACAATTTCATCCACAACGGAAGGGTTTATGAGGAAAGGCTTGAGGCGATGCCTATTGACCTTGAAGATCTTATTTGTGGATTCACTTGAGATTTATACTGCACCATAAGGAAACACATTAGTTACAACAAAAGGACCAATCCACCTAGAACGAAGCTTACCACTCATGAGACCAAGCCTAGAGTTATACAACAACACTTTTTGGCCAACCACAAATTCCTTTCTAGAAATCAAGCTATCATGGAATCTTTTGTTCTTCTCTTTATAGAACTTAGAGTTCTCATAAGCTTCTAAGCGGATCTCATCCAGTTCACTGAGTTGGAGCTTCCTTTCTTCACCAGCTTGATCAAGAGCCAAGTTGCAAGTCTTCACAGCCCAATAAGCACGATGCTCAATCTCCACGGGAAGATGACATGCTTTACCAAAGACAACCCGATAAGGAGACATCCCTATGGGTGCCTTGTAAGCAGTTCGATGTGCCCAAAGAGCATCCTCAAGTCTGTTGCTCCAATCTTTCCTGTTAGGCTGCACCATCTTCTCCAAAATCTTCTTTATCTCTCTGTTTGAAATCTCAGCTTGCCCATATGTTTGGGGGTGATATGGTGTGGAAACTCTATGAACAACCCCGCACTTCTTGAGCATAGCTTGCATGGATCTATTGCAGAAGTGTGTGCCTTGGTCGCTAACAATAGCTCTCGGTATGCCAAACCTGCAAAAAATGTGAGACCTAAAAAAATCCATAACAACCCGAGCATCATTAGTCCTGGTGGCTTTAGCTTCCACCCATTTAGAAACATAATCAACAGCAAGCAGAATATAAGTAAAACCAAAAGAAACAGGAAAGGGACCCATGAAATCAATACCCCAAACA
Source organism: Lupinus albus (assembly GCA_009771035.1). NCBI lineage: Eukaryota > Viridiplantae > Streptophyta > Magnoliopsida > Fabales > Fabaceae > Lupinus > Lupinus albus. The sequence continues at coordinate 8,701,005 of CM020022.1, read as the reverse complement.
TCAAAAACCTCACAGAACAACATAGGTTGTTGAGGCATCTCTTGTCTCCAAGAAATGGTACAACCTGCTCTCTGACACTGCTCACAAGTACTACAGATCCTCCACGCATCTTTGAAGATGGTGGCCCAATACAATCCACAATCAAGTGCCTTCCTTGCTGTTCTTTGGGTACCAAGATGTCCCCCAACTGCAGAGGCATGACAAAACCGAAGGACTGACTCAATCTCATGATCTGGGATGCATCTTCTAATCATCTGGTCATTACAAAATCTCCACAAATAGGGGTCATCCCAAAAATAAAATTTAGCATCACTTTTAAGTTTATCATTTTGAGATCTAGATGCTAGTGGAGGAAAAACAGATGCAACCAAATAATTAACAATATTAGCAAACCAAGGATTGGGGGAAGAAACAGAGATATGGAAAAGTTGTTCATCAGAAAAATCATCCCGAATGGGCATCATATCAACAACTCTGTCTATTCTACTCAAGTGATCAGCAACCAAATTTTGTGTACCGCTCCTATCACGAATCTCCAAATCAAACTCTTGGAGCAAAAGCATCCATCTAATCAACCTTGGCTTAGACTCAACTTTCTTCAACAAGAACTTTAGTGCTGCATGGTCAGTGAAAACAACAATTCTAGAACCAAGCAAATAAGATCTAAATTTATCCAGAGCAAATACAATAGCTAAGAGCTCTTTTTCAGTGGTGGTATAATTTGCTTGTGCAACATCTAATGTCCTAGAAGCATAATAAATCACCCTAGGCAATTTGTCTACTTTTTGTGCAAGGACAGCCCCCAATGCATAATTAGAAGCATCACACATTAGCTCAAAAGGGACTGTCCAATCAGGTGCCTGGATGATAGGAGTGGTGGTCAAAGCTTTCTTGAGGCAGTCGAAGGCCTCTTTACATCTTTCATCAAAATCAAACACCACATCCTTTTGCAACAGATTGGATAGTGGAAGGGCCTTCTTGCTAAAATTTTGAATGAACCTGCGATAGAAACCTGCATGACTAAGAAAAGAACGAACCTCTCGCACGCAAGAGGGGTAAGGCAATAGTGAAATAACATCTATCTTGGCAGGATCTACCTCTATGCCCTTATTAGAGATCACATGGCCTAGAACTATGCCTTGTTCTACCATGAAATGACACTTCTCATAATTTAGAACAAGGTTAGTTTCTATGCATTTATGCAAAACTCTATCCAGACTATCCAAGCATGCATCAAATGAAGATCCATATACAGTAAAATCATCCATAAACACCTCTATGCAACTTTCCAAAAAGTCGCTAAAAATGCTAACCATACACCGTTGGAATGTACCAATGGCGTTGCATAGGCCAAAGGGTATCCTCCTATAGGCAAAAGTGCCAAAGGGGCAGGTGAATGTCGTCTTCTCCTGATCCTCAAGAGCAATATGGATTTGAAATTATCCAGAAAAACCATCAAGAAAACAATAGTGAGATTTACCTGCTAACCGTTCAAGCATCTGGTCAATAAAGGGTAAAGGAAAATGATCCTTTCTTGTTGCTTGATTGAGCCTCCTATAGTCAATGCAAACTCTCCAACTGTTCTGCACTCTAGTAGGAATTAGCTCATCCCTCTCATTTCTCACCACTGTAATTCCTGTCTTTTTAGGAACTACCTGAACTTGACTCACCCAATGGCTATCAGAAATTGGATATATAATCCCAGCTTGTAGAAGCTTGGTGACCTCTTTCTTCACAACATCAAGAATCACTGGATTGAGTCTCCTTTGTGGTTGCCTCACTGGTTTAGCTCCATCCTCCAAGAGTATTCTATGCATGCACATGGATGGGCTAATACCAGGAATGTCAGCTAAGGTCCAACCAATGGCCTTTTTATGCTTTTTCAGCACTTGTAGCAATTTCTCCTCTTGCTCAGCATCAAGGGAGGTAGAAACAATGACAGGGAGCTTCTCATCATCCTCTAAGTAAGCATACTTGAGGTTATCAGGTAAAGGTTTCAACTCCAATATAGGTGCCTGCAAAACAGATGGAACCAAAGTAGCAGGCATAGATTCTGCAGCATGCACTTGAACAATTGGGTTAGTGCAATATGACTCTATATCATGTGGATCAACAATAATATCCAAAAAGTCATCATTGCAAGAACTACACAGTTCATAATCAGTGCATGCATGACAAGTGTGTGAGGCTATCAATGATAAAGAATCAGAATCATGAATAAAATCAGAGATATGCTCATTAATCAACTCATCAAGAAAATCAACATGAAATACAGAATGGTCCTCAGATGGATGCTTCATAGCATCAAAAATATTAAACCGGACCACAATATCATCAAATTCCATGGAAAGTGTGCCAGCATGGACATCAATCTTGGTTCGGGATGTTCTTAAAAATGGTCTCCCTAAAATAATAGGAATTGTGTTACGGGAGGATCCCTCTTCCATATCTAGTATGTAAAAATCAGTAGGGAATATAAGTTCACCAACCCGAACCAAGACATCTTCTACCAGGCCAGCAGGATAAGCAGTACTCCTATTTGCTAATTGAATTACCACACCAGATGGCTTTAAAGGTCCAATCGACAAAGACATAAAAACAGACATAGGCATGACATTAATTGAAGCTCCTAAGTCTAGCATGGCATTCTCAAATTTATTGTTACCTATGATGCAAGGAACAGTAAATGTACCTGGGTCCTTACATTTTTCAGGAATGTGAGGAATAGGTTTACCTATGAGTGCAGAAACATTTATGCCCATGCTTATCCTTTCATTACCCTTCAGCTTCCTTTTGTGAGTGCACAACTCCTTTAGGAACTTTGCATATCTTGGAATCTGCTTGATGACATCAAGTAGAGGTATGTTCACCTCTTCCTTTCTAAATGTTTCCAAGATCTCCTTGTCGACCTCTTCCATTTTCTTGCTTGGAATAATATTTGGGGGAAATGGAAGAGGGATGAGAGGTGGTTGTTGTGCTGCACTTGAGGAAGGTGTAGATGCATGAATGTGTCTGCCAATGTCATCAACCTTTTGTAGTGTAGAATCTGGTTTAGAGGTTGCCAATTCAGTCTGCTTTCCTGACCTTAGGGTGATGGCACTCACATTTTTCGGGTTAATCATAGTTTGAGAAGGTAACTTGTCAGAATTCTGCGATTGCAATGTGTTCAATGAAGTAGCCATCTGTCCCATCTGTGTGGTCAGGTTCTGAATAGAAGATTCTTGTCTCTGAATAGAAGCTCTGGTTTCTTGTTGGAACTGCATGTTCTGCATTGTCATTTGCCTCACCAACTCTTCCAATGACGTTTCACTAGGTACAGGTGGAGGATTATTAATCACTTGTTGCTTCCTTTGTTGTTGAATTGGTGGGGGAACATAAGGTCTATTATGTCCCACATTGTTGTTCTGAAATGGTGCATGAGGAGGTTGTTGTTGTGTGTGATCAGACCACTTGAGATTTGGATGATTTCTCCAACCAGGGTTGTATCTGCTTGAAGATGGATCATAATTTTGCTGTTGTTGATTTGGTCTGTTGTTGTAGATGTTTGCAGCATAAGCCACAGGATGATCAGTAGTTCTTGGCTCAAGCAGAGAAGGACAAACATCACTGTAATGGTCAGGTGAGGTGCAAATGCCACATACTCTTGCCATTGGTTGTTTCTGTTGATTCATGGCTAATTGAGTGACCAATGTGGTGAGGGAATCAATTTTTTGCTCAAGCTTTTCTTGCCTCACCGAATCAGTCCCAACATCATGCACACCTCTCACAATTATGGCATCATTCTTCCTTGCATTGAACTGTTGAGAGTTAGAAGCCATCTTCTCAATCAAACCTCTAGCTTCAAACGGAGTCATGTCTCCAAGTGCACCTCCACTAGCTGCATCAATAATACTCCTGTCCATGTTGTTCAAACCTTCATAAAAATATTGGAGTAGGAGTTGCTCTGAAATCTGATGATGGGGGCAGCTTGCACATAACCTCTTGAATCTCTCCCAATACTCATATAAACTTTCTCCATGTTGTTGCCTAATCCCAGAAATATCTTTTCTGATTGCAGTGGTCCTGGAGGCAGGGAAGAATTTACCAAGGAATGTCCTCTTCAGGTCACCCCAACTTGTGATGGATCCAGGAGCCAAGTAGTACAACCAGTCTTTTGCAGGGCCTTCAAGTGAATGAGGGAATGCCTTCAAACAGATGTGATCCTCTTAGACTTCATGAGATTTCATGGTTGAACAGACAATATGGAACTCCTTAAGATGCTTATGAGGATCCTCACCTGCAAGTCCATTAAACTTTGGCAACAAATGGATTAGTCCAGTTTTAAGCACATATGGCACATCCTCATTGGGATACTGGATGCACAAGCTATCATAAGTGAAATCAGGTGCAGCCAGCTCCCTTAATGTCCTCTCACGAGGACCAGGAGGAGTAGGTGGTTGAGCCATATTTTCAGAGTACACAGAATTTTCAGAATGCTCAGAATCAGACAATGCAACAGAATGCACAAAATCAGTATATTGCACAGAATGCACAGAAACAGGAATAGAATTAGAAATAGAATCAGAATCAGAAACAGAATCAGGTACACTATGGAAAGGTAAATTTCTACTTTGTCTAACTAACCTATGATATGTTCTATCAATTTCAGGATTTATTGGATGCAAATGGCCTGTATTTCCCCTAGTCATGCAATACAATCAACAGTAGGAAGAAAGTAAGGCAAAAGTAATGGAAATGCATGTTATAATTGTAGAATCAAGCAAGTATTTGCATCAATAACATCCTAAAATCATATAGAACATTTACAAAAAGTTTCAAGAAAAAATTCAAAGCCTAACTATGTAAAAAATGCAAAACAGTTTCACTATAAACCTTGAAAAATAAAAAATAAACCTTAAAAAATAAAAAAGAAATAGTAAAAAGGGTTTTTTTCGATTTTTTTCGATTTTTGGCAGTGGGTGTATCTCATAAGGAGACAAAGTTATCCTAAAAACAAAATTTCAACAATTCACTATTCACCGTAAAGTTGTATCTCATAAACTATAGCTCGGAAAGTGGTTCTGCTTTCTCTGGTGTTCAATGTGGGATGAAAGAAGTGTGGAAACAAAATTTCATGCAAAAATTCCACCCACAGCTATATAAACCAGCAAAACAGAATCACATGAATCATGAAAAGTGGCAAAATAGTGAACATTGAACAGTGAACAGTGAACAGTGCACATTAACAGCTTTTTGCACCAATATCAGAATTTTCACCAAAAATGCACTACAGAAATGACTAACTAAACTACACTACACTAAACTAAAATTTATGAAACAACAGAGAACCTTTGTATGAATCGATAATCCCCGGCAGCGGCGCCAAATTTGATCGAGGCCGTACTCGATACAAATAATATAACAATAAAGTATAGTACTAGGAAGTGACTCCTAGGTCGTTTCCCAAGGATTATCTTCCAGGCAATAATTCAAACACCTTGTACTCACACACACAAAGGGGGGTTTTGTTCTTTTTATGGTATGAATCTAAAACTAAAACAGAAACAGTAATTAACAGAAAAATGAACTTTACTTGCAATAAAAAAATCATTGGTGCTAGATATTACATAGAAGACACTACTAGAGACCTAGATGGACATGGATCACATACAACATCAATAGCTGTTGGAAACTATGTTCATAGGGCAAGATTTTTTGGACTTGCAAAAGGCACTGCAAGCGGCGAAGTCCTTTTTGCAAGAATTGCTGCATATAAAGTATGTACTGCATTAGGATGTGATAGTTCTGCTATCTTGTCTGCTTTTGGTGATGCTATAACTGATGGTGTAAGCATCATTTCAATTTCTATAGGAAGTTCCTACCAAGAAAATATTGAAGAAGATCCTATCCCGATTGGTTCATTTCATGCTATGGCAGGAGGGATACTCACAGTGAATTCTGCAGTTAACAACGGTCCTTTTCCAGCATATGTTTCGAGTGTATCACCGTGGATACTAAGTGTAGTTGCGAGTACAATAGACCGAAGATTCATTGACAAGGTAGTTATAGGGAATGAAAAAATACTAACAGGTAAACCGATAAATTCTTTTAGTTTAAATGGAAAAAAGTTTCTCATTGCTAAGAAAAATAGTGAACCAGATTCAGAAAAATGTTCAAAAGATAGTGCTGATATATGCGAGTGTTTAGATAGCAGTTTGGTGGAAGGAAATATAGTTTTATGTAATGGATTTAGCGGCTATGCTGATTACGAAGGTGGGAAACCAATAGGTTCAATCATAAAGGATTTTGATGAAAGTTTCCCACCCTTTGTCTCTCCATTACTATCATTGTTCTTGTCTGCAAATGACTATGATATTTTTAGATCATACACAAATTCATCAAAAATTCCAAAAGCTGAAATAATAAAGAGTGAGACAATTGAAGACCCCAATGCCCCTATCGTAGCTGAATTTTCTTCACGTGGGCCAAATACACTTGTTTCAGAAATTATGAGACCAGATTTAAGCGCCCCAGGAGTGGATATCTTGGCATCATTTTCACAAGTCGTTTCTCCATCAGATGATGGATATGATAAAAGGTCTGTGAAATATAACATAATATCAAGAACATCCATGTCATGCCCTCATGTTGCTGGAATAGCTGCATATTTGAAAACATTTCATTTTGATTGGTCACCGTTGTAACACCCTAATTTTGAGTCTTTAAAATTATAGTTTCAGTCCTGGAAGTCTCGCTTGAGAGAGAAAGGATCACCTGGGAGGGTGAAATCCTGGGCTATACTGGAGGATTCTCGCCTGAGCGAGAGTTGCCTCGCTTGGGCGAGAAATGGCAATTTAGGGCTGTTGACACTGTGAGATTCTTGCTTGAGCGAGAGCGTCAGATCTGAAATTTTAAAAAGGCGGGATTTTCTCGCCTGAGCGAGAACCCGACGACTGCTCTTTAAAATAGAAACCCCAAACACATTTTAGGGTTTGAACTTTGAAGAGAAGAGATAGAGGAGAGATTTTCCAGAGCAAAGAGCCTTAGGACTCATCTTAGAGCTTGAGAAGAGATCGTAATGTTGGAGGAAATCGCGGAGGAGACTTTTAAAGTTACTCGGAACCGATTCCCAACACTCACCAAGAGATCCTAAAGTTGGAGGAAATCGCGGAGGAGACTTTTAAAGTTAATCGGAACCGATCCCCAACGCTCGCCAAGGTAAGGGATAAGTGGCTCTAATTCATACTCACTGATGTGAATGAGGTATGTGAAAGAGGTAACGTGTTGGTAAGTTTATTATTGTTACCCTACCCGAAGAGGTAGTGGTTTATTGTTTTTACACTACCCGAAGAGGTAGTGGTTTATTGTTGATACCCTACCCGAGGAGGTAGTGGACTGTTTATTGTGTCCTACCCGGAGTGGTAGTGAACTGTTTATTGTGTCCTACCCGGAGTGGTACTGAACTGTTTAATGTGTCCTACCCGGAGTGGTAGTGGACTGTTATTGTGTCCTACCCGGAGTGGTAGTGAACTGTTTATTGTGTCCTACTCGGAGTGGTAGTGGACTGTTATTGTGTCCTACCCGGAGTGGTAGCGGACTGTTATTATGTCCTACCCAGAGTGGTAGCGGACTGTTATTGTGTCCTTCCCGGAGTGGTAGTGGACTGTTATTCTTATCCTACCGGGAATGGTAGTGAAGTATTATGAACTAGACCTGCCCGATGTGGTATGGAGTATGACTAGACCTGCCCGATGTGGTATGGATGATAACTAGACCTGCCTGATGTGGTATGGAGTATGACGAGACCTGCCTGATGTGGTATGGATGATAACTAGACCTGCCAGATGTGGTATGGAGAATGAACTAGACCTGCCCGATGTGGTATGGATGATGAACTAGACCTGCCCGATGTGGTATGGAGATGTAATTGGACCTACCCGATGTGGAAGGGGAGTATATTTGTGAAAGAACTCGGTGAATACGATTAAGGATGAATACGACATATGAGAAACGAGGACGTTAGGAGCGAAAGTCAAATGCATGCTATTAGATATATATTATGGGATATATATACTATAGGGTGAATATGAATGTTGAAAATGAAGACGTTAAGAATAAAAGTAATATACATGCTATAGGATATATATATAGTATGGGATATATATATATTATAGTGTGGATATGAATAATAAGAAGAACGATGCTTCGAATGAACGTAAAATGCATGCTATAGAATATATATTATGGGATATATATTCTATAGGATGAATATGGATAACGTGGAAATGAACGAAAGAAGATATGAATGTTTGCATTTACGTAATTGTGTTTATAAATTATATTAAAGCTTAATCGTATTTGAAATGTGGATTATCATGTGATGTTATTTTTGAACTAATGACTTACTCCCTTTTGTTTTGTGTGTTGTTTTTGATAATCTCATTGTAGGTAAATGAAGGATTTTGAGGATGAAGCTCAATTAGGAAGCTTTTGTGTTTATTTACTCGATTGTCTTTATTGCTATTTGACATTGTAGTTGATTTGATAGTATTTTGGGATAAATGTAATCTGATTAGGATAATAAGGTGACATGTAGTTATGGACGTTATAACTCTGGAAAACCCATAACTGGACGTATATGGTAAATGCTATCTGAATGAATTATGTTTTTCCGCAACATAAATTTGTATGATAATATGATAGGGTAAAGAGTATTTTCAAGGAATGGGTCTTGAGAGTTTTTAACTAAAGTGACGACTGTATGCAAGGAAGGATTAAAATAAACGAAAAAATTTCAAGGGTAGAAAATCGGGTCGTTACAATATGGTATTAGAGCATAGTTAATTTTGCGGCCTAGGGCATGGCCTTACTTGCTTCTTTGTAACATGTTTATGATTTGATTGGTTGAGATTGTGTGAATTGAATGTTTAAAGCATGTAGCTTTGGTATAGTAACATGTAATGTACAATGAGATTAGGTGATAACCTGACTTGTGTGAATTAAAATTGTGTAATGACTATCCATGAGCGCAGGTTGAAACATGGCTGAAAGAGGAACCAGCCAGAACGTTCCAAATGATTTGTTGGTTCTGATGGTAGCTGCACTACACCAGAAGAACGAGAGCTTGCATAATCTGAATCAGAACCCTGCACCAAGTCTGAGCTCGCAACCCCTAGTCCCACCCGAACCGGTAGAGTACTTTGGTCTGAATGAGTTTTGCAAGAGGAACCCCAGTCAGTTTCATGGGGGATTTACTCCTGATGCTGCCCTTGAGTGGATTTTGGGAATGGAGCGAATCTTCAGGGCCATGAATTGTTCGGAGGTTCAGAAGTTGACTTACGCCACGTATATGCTAGTGAAGGAAGCCGAGAACTGGTGGGAGTTTACTCGACGCCAAATGGAGCCAGAAGGACAATTGGTTTCCTGGAGTACATTCAAGGCGAAGTTTCTTCATAAATACTTCCTTGCTGATATGAAGGGAAAGAAGGAAATGGAGTTCTTGAAGTTGGAACGGGGAAGTATGTCGGTAGGGGAATATGCGGCTAAGTTCGAGGAATTGTCCCAGTTTTTTCCCTACTCGAAGTTGGAAGTGGATGGACGATCCAAATGCTCTAACTTTGAATCGGGTTTAAGGTCCAAGTTGAAAATAATGTTCGGACATCAAGAGATAGCTGATTTCGCTACATTGGTCAACAAGTGTAGAATGTACAAGGACATTTTGAAGGCGGGAGAGTTGGCTACGCCCGAAACAATTTCTCCTCGGGAGAGGGGTAAAGAGATGGTGGAAGATGACCGGAACCCTTATGCGGCAACTACTAGACATCGAGACCGAAATTTCCAAAGGTCTAGAGCATTTACCGTTCCTACCGAAGGGGTTTCTACTCCCATGTGCAACAAATGTGGTAGACGCCATCTTGGGAGTACATGCCCGGGGTCGGGAAACGGATGTTTCCACTGCAAGGAGTTTGGACGCATTAAAAGGTTTTATCCCAAGCTAGATCAGAGGCCTAATGTCATTCCTGCTGAGGAGGCAAGAGACCACGGTCGGATGGTTACCCCGAGTGGCGCAGGGACATCAGGTGTTGATGATCCAGCGAGAGGTAAATCGCATGGTAGCAGGTATCCCTTTTAGTGTTGTCTAATTCGGGAGCGACACACTCCCTATATTTGCTGAATGTATGAACCGACTGAGATTGTACACCAAGTTGTTGTTGTCGACTTAGTTGTACCCACCAACCCAGTGTACCGGTGGTGGATATCGATGTGGATGTCTCAGTATACGGTTGGGGTAAATGGCAGAACCTTTACCATAGTGTTGATATGCGCAATGATGTCCCAGTGGATTAAATCCTGGAAATGGACTAGCGGTCATAAAATCGTGTTATGCTTAACTGTATGTAATTGTTGAAGTGAAGATTTAAAATCTTGTTGCAGTAATACATATGTGTATGCTAAGGGGTAAGACTTATTGTAAGAACCGAAATTCTACCCTTGAATTTTTTTTTTCAAATTAGTTCAATTACATGCAATCTCTCCTATCTCACACTACCAATTTAATGTATTTACTTCAAATCTTATTTCCCTCTTCGCAATCTATCTCATTATTAACATACAAAATCGTTCGACGGAAAAACATAATTCGCATTAATTAAACCTTGTAACCACCGCATATAACTAGCTATGGGTTTCCAAAATACCCATAGCTATACATATACAGAGTTATAGTATCAAGTTAACAATTATATCTATATCGTTAGTTACATCATATTTCAAAATATCAACTATGCACTCATGTACCAAATAGTGCAAGTGAATAACTCCAAAATGTAAAGCTCCCTAAGACTCCCCAAAAATGAATCCCCCTCATGTCACCTGTTTATCTACAATAGGATTATCGATGACAAGTACAAAAACATACAAAGGAGTAAGTCGTTAATTCAAATAAACATCATCAAAAGATAATCCACATTAGAAATTGGGTTAGTAAACCATATTTGAAATTCATTTTACTTTGCTACATAACTTGAGCCAGAGTCGCTACACCCATCGGGGTTAGCTAATAGAAGATTCTCATTTCTATTTTAAATAAAACATGCTTATATACTCAACCCAGAGTTTTGCTGATATACTAAAGCCAGAGTTTTGCTTATACACTCAAGCCAGAGTCGCTAACCATTAATGGTCGGCTAAAAATATGTTTCCTGTTTATTAGTATCACCATAAAATATTTCCGGTAAATCCACGCCCACATTAGTATAAACACACCCATATATGTTTATACTAAATACGTGATTCACAACTCAATCATCACATAACCAGAAGTACAACGTATTTTCCTTTCCGTAAATCTACGCCTACTTTAATATAAACACACCCATATATGTTTATACTAAATGCGTACTTTACAACTCAATCATTGCATAATCAGAAAATTACACATTTTCGATTCCAAATGCACAATTAAAGACTTATCTTTACCTCGGTGAGTGTTGGGTTTGGTTCTTGGCAACTTCTCAAGTTCCACCAACACCGCCTCCAACCTTAGGATCTTCCCTCATCCAACCATATAACACAATGTTAGTCATTTATTTCAAATATCTCATAAACAATTTATTTTGCATCATTTAATCATACAAAATTTTCATTATAAATATTCAACCATCTAAAACATGCAAAAATCAACCCATATACCAATATTAGGAGGTAAACTCATCTTCTACCTCTAGCATTTTACTCTTTCTCTCCCTTTTACCACATTTTCATTTTTAGGGTTTTTGGGGTTCTCATGAATCAACCCATAACCCTTTCCATTCTTGAGATACTATCTCTAAACCAAGAGTTTGCAAGGTAAGAATGACATAAAATGAATCATCACTCAAAAGGATGAGTTTCCATGGTTTCCTTCATTTTTTAGAAGAGATCCAACATACCCAAAGTGAGTTTAAAAGAGAAAAACAGAGTTAGAATCTAGAGTTTTACCTCTTCTCAAGCTCTTAGATCCGTATCCAAGCTTTTTGCCTTTGAAAAGTTCTCTTCTCTCACTCTTCTTGTTTTCTAAACCCTAGATTGTGTTTAGGGGTTTCTCATTAAATGTTGTCTCGTCGGGTTCTCGCTTAAGCGAGGGATTCTCGCTCAAGCGAGAAAATCCCGCTCATTTTAAAAACTCAAATCCGACCCTCTCGCTCAAGCGAGGGATTCTCGCTCAAGCGTGAATTTCACAATGCCAACACCCCAAAATGACATTTCTCGCCCAGGCGAGACAACTCTCGCTCAACCGAGAATCTTCCAGTATACTCCAGGATTTCACCCTCCCAGGTGAACCTCTCTCGCCCAGGTGAGAATCTCTCGCACAAGCGAGAGTCTCAAACTGATACTATAAATTTTAAAGGTTTAAAATTTAGAGTGTTACAATCCTCCCCCTCTTATAAGAATTTTCGTCCCCGAAAATTAAACATACCTTGATTCAAACAAGTGAGGGTAATCCTCCCTCATTTCTTGCTCAACTTCCCAAGTAGCGTCGCCTTCGTCCACTTGGCTCCACAACACTTTCACCAAAGCAATCTCTTTGCCCCTCAACCTTTTGATACGGGTATCCATGATTCTCACAGGCAACGTCGCAAAAGTCAGGTTATCCTTCAACTCTATCTGGTCCGACTCAACCACATGAGATGGATCTCCAACATATTTTCTCAACTGAGACACATGAAACACATTGTGGAGATTCGACAACAACGGTGGTAAGGCAATACGATACGCTATCGGCCCAATCCTCTTCAGTATTTGATAAGGCCCAATAAATCGCGGAGTCAGCTTACGAGATTTCAGCACTCTACCAATCCCAGTAGTCGGGACTACTCTCATGAAAACATGATCCCCCTCCTTGAATTAAAGAGGTTTCTGCCTCTTATCGTTGTAGCTTTTCTGCCGACTCTAGGAGATCCTCATATTCTCCCGGATTTTCTTGATCTTATCCGTCGTCTCCTGAACCAATTCGGGCCCCAATATCAAGTTCTCCTCGGTTTCGAACCAACTCACTAGAGTTCGGCACTTCCTACCATACAACGCCTCATAAGGTGCCATCTCAATACTCGAATGGAAGCTATTGTTGTAGGTAAATTCGATCAACGACAACATGTCATCCCACAACTGTATTGTCCTTTCTGATTGATCGTCCGCTTGTGGATGATAAGCTGAACTCATCTTCAACTTAGTTCCCAAAGCGGTTTGCAAACTAGTCCAAAAGTTTGAAGTGAAACGGGGGTCCCTATCCGACACAATGCTTGACGGTATTCCATGCAAGCGAACAATTTCCCGGATATACAATTCTGCCAATCTCTCCAACGAATATCTCATGTTCAAAGGCAGAAAGTGAGCAGTTTTAGTTAACCAATCCACGATCACTGATGAGTCATATATTACACACTATTAATAACCTTATTTTATCATTGTTAATGATTCTTGGTGTCTAATTGACTTTATTTGGCATTGTTTAGTGTTTTAGGCTTTATTGGACTATTATTCCTAAAATGAGTTAATTTGGGATTATTTAGCCTAATTAAATCTAATTCCATTTTCAGGACATATTTGGCACCAATGACATTTTGGGCATTACAAGTGTAACAAGTGTGCTAAAGTGAAGATTGTATTTAGTTATAGGATTTTTAATTCCGTTTTTGGTTTTGGGCCCATGGTTTAGGGCCCATTTCGGTTTTACCCTTTAATACCTTAGGATTTCGTTTTTCACTAAGAACTTTACATTCGAACAAAACATTTCAGCTTTAGGGAGGAAGCATTTTTCGTTTTCCCCCTTTTAGGGTTTAGGGTTCATTTTCGTTTTGGCTTCTTCTTCTTCATTTTCTTCAATTTCGGTTTTGGCTTCTTCCTCCATGGAAGGCTAGACCTTGGACTAAGTTCCTTTGGTAATGTATCACACTCTTGAGGTTTAGTGCTTAACGCATTGTCGGTTTCTATGTTGTTGTTAATGCAATTTCGGTTTTATATTGTTGAAGCTTCTATCCTATTTCATGTTATGGTTTGCTTAATTCCATGGTGTTGTTTTAGGTTTGTGAACTGATTTTCGCTTAGTTAATTATTTCTCTAGCACATAATCGCTTAGTTTATGTGAATCTGTAAATGCCCTATGTTTATGTTGAATTCGCTTAGTTTGAAGCTTAAACATTAGAGTTATGAACAGATTAGGAATTCAATGTATAGAATCTGAAATTGATGTTTTGATTCGTGTGACTTTGTTAACTGTTTGTTGCTTATGCCAATTTCGCTTAGTTAGAGGTTTAGCAATTTAACTGTGAGTTGATCATCGCTTAGTTAATCGACTCACAACAAAGGAACACTGAGAATCTGATTTTGATATATTGAAACCGAGGATTGAGTTGTGAACAAGGAAACCAAAGGGATTTACCTCTTTACTATTCTGTTTTCTGTTTGTGTTCTGTTTTAGCTTAATTTCATAGCATAACAACCACTAAAACCCCCCATTGTGTGTGTGAGTGTAAGGTGTTTGAACCATTGTGTGAAAGATAATCTTTGGGAAACGACCTAGGAGTCACTTCCTAGTACTATACTTAATTGTTATATTATTTGTATCGAGTACGGCCTCGATCAATCACCCATATCGAATCATAACCTTTCTGAGTTTTCGGAAAACTAGACACAATCCATGGAGATACTATCCCACTTCCAAACGAGAATTTCTAGGGATTGTAATTCTCCCGCTGGTCGCTGATGCTCAATCTTGGCCTTCTGACATACCAAACAACTCGAGACATACAAGGCCACATCCCTTTTTAACCCAAACGACCAAAACAGTGCTTTCAAGTCTTGATACTTTTTCGTGGTTCCTGGGTGAAAACTCATTTTACTCTTATGGGACTCCTCTAAAATATCCCTCCGTAATTCATCATTACGAGGCACACACACTCTCCCTTTGTAACGCAACATTCCACTAAGGTCCGTTGTGAAATTGGTATCCTTACCACTCAGCATCAGATCCCGTTTATCCATCAGCTCATTATCCTCAACTTGCATTGTCCGGATTTGTTCAAACAACTCATTCGTGACTTTTAGCATTCCCAAAATCATACTATGAGGCTTTATCTGAAACTCCAAGTTCATATCTCTGAACTGTTCAATCAGTTTCTCCTCCCTAACCATCACAGCCGACATGTGCAACGACTTTCGACTCAGTGCATCCTCCACTACATTGGCCTTTCCCGGGTGGTACTGCAACCCAAAATCGTAATCCTTAAGGAATTCCATCCATCTCCTCTGCCTCATGTTCAATTCCTTTTGATCCAATAGGTACTTCAAACTCTTGTGGTCGCTGTACACTTCAAATCTCACGCCATAGAGATGGTGTCTCCAGATTTTTAAGGCAAAGACCACTGCAGCCAACTCAAGATCATGGGTAGGATAGTTTTGCTCGTGCGTCCTCAACTGTCGAGAAGCATAGGCCACAACCTTCCCTTCTTGCATCAACACACAACCCAAAACTTGCTTGGATGCATCACAATAAACACTGAAGTCCCGATCAATACAAGGAAGGACCAAAACTGGCGCCGTAGTTAACCTTCGTTTTAACTCTTGGAAACTCTCTTCACATCGAAGTGTCCACACATACGGTTCTCCATTCCTAGTGAGTTTGGTCAAAGGTAGAGCCAACTTCGAAAATCCCTCTATGAATTTCCGATAGTACCCAGCCAAACCCAGAAAGCTCCTGATTTCAGTGACTGACTTGGGCACTTCCGATTTCATAACCGCTTCAATCTTTGAAGGATCTACTGCCACTCCTTCCTTGGATATGACATGTCAAAGAAAATTTACTGACTCCAACCAGAAATCGCATTTTGACAGCTTTACATACAATCGATTCTTGCAAAGAAGTTCTAGAACAATCCGCAGGTGCTCAGTATGTTCCTCTCGGCTTTTGGACTAAATCAAAATGTCGTCAATGAATACTACTACGGAGGTATCTAAATACGGATGAAAAATCCGATTCATGTAGTCGGTAAGTATTGTTGGAGCATTCGTTACCCCAAAAGGCATGACCAAATATTCAAAATGCCCGTACCTAGTTCTAAACGCCGTCTTAGGAATATCTTCCGAATTCACACGAAGTTGGTGGTAGCCAGACCGAAGATCAATCTTTGAGAACACTATCGCTCCTCTCAACTGATCCATCAAGTCATCGATCCGAGGCAAAGGATACTTGTTCTTAACAGTGACCTTATTCAACTATCGGTAATAGGTACACAACCGCATACTACCATCCTTTTTCTTAACCAACAAAACAGGCGCACCCCATGGCGAGATGCTAGGACGAATGAACTTCTTTGCCAACAAGTCCTCCACCTGCTTTTTCAACTCCGCCAATTCTAACGGTGCCATCCTATAAGGAGCTATAGAGATGGGTCCCGTTCCCGGTACCAAATCAATAGAGAATTCAACTTCTCTTACAGGAGGTAGTTCTGGAATTTCGCCTGGGAATACCTCAGGAAACTCACGGACTATCGGAATATCCTCAACCTTGGGTTTTTCACTACCCTCCTGGGATGCCAACAACATAAACACGGCTCCTCCCTCTTTACAAGAAGTCCTGACTTCCTTTGCCGACAATGGTTTCGTGTCCTTGACCTCATCAGAAACCTCATCAAGATTCCCGAATACCACGGTCTTATCAGCACAATTTAACATTACATGATTCGTCGACAACCAGTCCATCCCCAAAATTAGATCCAACTGGATTAGTGTTAAGAAGATCAAATCCACGGTAAAAGTTCTACCGTTTACCACTACCGGACATCGAGACACAAATGTCGATACCACCACAAGCACATTAGTTGGGGTGTACACGACCAAGTCGAAAGGCAACGACTCAGTTTGTAATTTCAGTCTATCCACGCAGTCATTAGACACAAAGGAGTGTGTCGCTCCCGAATCAAACAACACTAAAAGAGGAATACCTGCCACCATGCAATTACCTTTGATCAAGCCATCAACACCAGATGTCTCCGCACCACTCATGGTGAATACTCTGCCAGTGGATCGAGGTCGCTCAGCTCTCACAGCATTTGTACCCTGTGTCAGCATAGGACAATATCTCCTGGTGTGCCCAACCTCCTTGCAGTAGAAACAGGTAAGCATTGTTCCAGGGCATAAGTCACCTATATGAGTTCGGTCACATTTCCCGCACCCGGGTGGAGAGTTCAACCGTGACTCTCCAGCATTACCATGAGTCCTCAGCCCATGTGAAGTGTTTCCTCGACCACCCGTTGGAGGAGAGTAAGGCTTCCGTTCCTCTTGAAACATTTTCCCTTTTCCCTTGCCGTGTGAGAAGTTTCTTTGAGGGCCATAGTGTTTTGGAGGGTTATCTTTTCTAGCAGCAGCGTCCCTCCTCCGCACATTATTCTCATACATCCTACACTTGTTCACCAGTGTAGGGAATTCAAAAATTTCTTCGTGACCAAATGTCACTCGGAGCTCGAGCCTCAACCCCATCTCAAACTTCACACATTTGGACCTCCCGTCCAACTCCAATTCAGCATAGGGGAAGTACCGAATCAACTCTTCAAATTTGGCCGAATACTCCCCCACCGACATGTTCCCCTGCTCTAACTGCAGGAATTCTCTCTCCTTCTCCCTTTTCAGGTCTTCCGGAAAGTACTTCTGAAGGAATTTACTCTTGAAGGCTTCCCACATGATGATTTGCCCTTCGATCACAATTTGTCTCCGGGTCATTTCCCACCAATTCTCTGCTTCTTTTACCAGCATGTAGGTGGCATAGGCCACCCTCTGAGCATCAGAACAGCTCATGGCCCTGAAGATTCTTTCCAATCCTTGGACCCATTCAATGGCAGCATCCGGAGGAAATCCGCCTTGGAACTAACTAGGTTTTCTCCTGCAGAACTCGTCCAGACCTCGGTATTTTGTCGGCCCAGTTGGAACTAGTGGGTGTGAACTCGGACTTGGCGTCGAGCTCTGGTTCAGGTTGTGCAAGTTCTCATTGACTTGTTGCAAGGCCGCCACCATTTGTGCCAGTAAATCATTCAGGACATTTTGACTTGCCCCCCTTCCTCTTCCTCTTCCAGCCATGGGTACCTGTACTCACTCACTGGTTAGTAATCGAATTTGTATAATAACTATGCACATAACTACTTAACAATTTGCACAAGTAAACAATCTCGACACATAAAGTTTTCAAAGAAGCATTAAAGACCATACCCTAGGTCGCAAGATTAACTATGCTCTGATACCATATTGTAAGAACCAAAATTCTACCCTTGAAATTTTTTTTTTCAAATTAGTTCAATTACATGCAATCTCTCCTATCTCACACTACCAATTTAATGTCTTTACATCAAATCTTATTTCCCTCTTCGCAATCTATCTCATTATTAACATACAAAATCGTTCGACATAAAAACATAATTCGCATTAATTAAACCTAGTAACCACCGCATATAACTAGATATGGGTTTCCAAAATACCCATAGCTATACATATATAGAGTTACAGTCTCAAGTTTACAATTATATCTATACCGTTAGTTACATCATATTTCAAAATATCAACTATGCACTCATGTACAAAATAGTGCAAGTGAATGACTCCAAAATGTAAATCTCCCTAAGACTCCCCAAAAATGAATCCCCCTCATGTCACCTGTTTATCTGCAATAGGATTATCGAGGACAAGTACAAAAACATACAAAGGATTAAGTAGTTAATTCAAATAAACATCATCATAAGATAATCCACATTAGAAATTGGGTTTGTAAACCATTTTTGAAATTCATTTTACTTTGCTACATAACTTGAGCCAAAGTCGCTACACCCATCGGGGTTAGCTAAAAGCAGATTCTCATTTCTATTTTAAATAAAACATGCTTATATACTAAAGCCAGAGTTTTGCTTATATACTCAAGCCAAAGTTTTGCTTATATACTCAAGCCAGAGTTTTTCTTATATACTCAAGCCAGAGTTTTGCATATATACTCAAGCCAGAGTTCTTCTTATATACTCAAGCCAGAGTTCTTCTTATATACTCAAGCCAGAGTTTTGCTTATATACTCAAGCCAGAGTTTTGCTTATATACTCAAGCCAGAGTTTTGCTTATATACTCAAGCCAGAGTCGCTAACCATTCATGGTCGGCTAAAAATATGTTTCCTGTTTATTAATATCACCATAAAATATTTCCGGTAAATCCATGCCCACATTAGTATAAACACACCCATATATGTTTATACCAGATACGTGATTCACAACTCAATCATCACATAACCAGAAGTACAACGTATTTTCCTTTCTGTAAATCTACGCCTACTTTAATAT
Organism: Lupinus albus; assembly: GCA_009771035.1. Lineage (NCBI taxonomy): Eukaryota > Viridiplantae > Streptophyta > Magnoliopsida > Fabales > Fabaceae > Lupinus > Lupinus albus. Next base: position 8,681,679 of record CM020022.1, on the reverse strand, counting down.
AAACACACCCATATATGTTTATACTAAATGCGTACTTTACAACTCAATCATTGCATAATCAGAAAATTACACATTTTCGATTCCAATGCACAATTAAAGACTTATCCTTACCTCGGTGAGTGTTGGGTTTGGTTCTTGGCAACTTCTAAAGTTCCACCGACACCGCCTCCAACCTTAGGATCTTCCCTCATCCCGCCATATAACACAATGTTAGTCATTTATTTCAAATATCTCATAAACAACTTATTTTGCATCATTTAATCATACAGAATTTTCATCATAAATATTCAACCATCTAAAACATGCAAAAATCAACCCATATTCCAATATTGGGAGGTATACTCATCTTCTACCTCTAGCATTTTACTCTTTCTCTCCCTTTTACCACATTTTCATTTTTAGGGTTTTTCGGGTTCTCATGAATCAACCCATAACCCTTTCCATTCTTGAGATACTATCTCTAAACCAAGAGTTTGCAAGGTAAAAATGACATAAAATGAATCATCACTGAAAAGGATGAGTTTCCATGGTTTCCTTCATTTTTGAGAAGAGATCCAACATACCCAAAGTGAGTTTAAGAGAGAAAAAGAGAGTTAGAATCTAGAGTTTTACCTCTTCTCAAGCTCTTAGATGAGTATCCAAGCTTTTTGCCCCTGAAAAGCTCTCTTCTCTCACTCTTCTTTTTTTCTAAACCCTAGATTGTGTTTAGGGGTTTCTCATTAAATGTTGTCTCGTCGGGTTCTCGCTTAAGCGAGGGATTCTCGCTCAAGCGAGAAAATTCCGCCCATTTTAAAAACTCAAATCTGACCCTCTTGCTCAAGTGAGGGATTCTCGCTCAAGCGAGAATTTCACAAGGCCAACAGCCCCAAAATGACATTTCTCGCCCAGGCGAGACAACTCTCGCTCAGTCGAGAATCTTCCAGTATACTCCAGGATTTCACCCTCTCAAGTGAACCTCTCTCGCCCAGGCGAGAATCTCTCGCTCAAGCGAGAGTCTCAGGACTGATACTATAAATTTTAAAGGTTTAAAATTTAGGGTGTTACACTTATACTGATAGTCGAGGAAAGAGACTAGTTAAGTTAATTACCCCGTCGATGTGATGAATACATTTTATTAGACGTGAAACTTTTGGTCTCGAATAACCGGTTCTTTTACGGTAGGACATTGGGAACGCATGAAATAGTGTTGGTGTACCTTAATTGTCTGCGTTGAATGTTGTACCGGCAAAAGTTGTTGTTGTTTCGTGAACGTCAGTAATTGCGGTGTATGTGTGTGGTGTAACCATAGGAGAGAAGAAGTTTTGGGTTGTGTTGAAATGAGTATGCGAACCTTGTTTCACGACGTGGTTGCCATGAGTCGTGGATTCAAACCGTTTTCGAAAATCATTTTTGGGTAAAACATAGCTTGTGGCTAAGTAATGATTTAGTATCATGTTGGAGAATTCCGAAATTTTAGCAACCATATCGGAATAAGTATGAGGTTGTTGAAAGTTTAGTGATATAAGACGCCCATGTATTTCTGGACATAATGCGAGTGGGTTAATAAGTTTATATTTGCTAACGGAATTGGGGTGACTAAACCGAACGCCAGTTGTAGGTTTGAGTGTTTGTCGACTTGCACTTGCCGATCGGTAACAGGGTACCTAGTTTTGGTATGAATCAATGGTTTATGGTTTCAGTTGAGGCTAGAAATCGGTTATTCCTTTCGAAGATAAGATTTGATGACGGAGATATTTGTTGTAATTGGACGATTACTGGATAGTTTGATTGTGTACAATGGATGAGACACTAAGAGTCTTATTGTGTAAGTATATTGTTGATTGAGTAAAATGAAATTGCGCTAGATTTTTGAGTGGAGATGAAACTAGCTAGTGTTTGATGGATGTTAAATGAGGCATTAAAGTAGATGAGGGATAAGGAGTTACCCATTCGCTGAATTGCGAGAGTGTTATAGGGATTCTTAACATAGATGAGGATTGTTAGCTGGATCAGTCCTAGACACCTATGGTTCTTGACGAATATAGGAAAGATCTTTAGTTTAAATTATGGTTTAGTTCTCATGGCATTCGAGTTATTAGAGGCTGAGATCCTAATATTTGGACAGTGATGAGTTAGTTCATGAATTGGTTTTGGGATATCACGGTTAAGTGGTGTATGCCCTTAATGCCCGATTAAGTAATCTTAAAGGATTAGAGGATCGGTTATGATTTTCGTTGGGTATTCATGGGCCTAAGGTCTAGGTGATGATATTATTTTTCGAGGTATGTTTAATTTTCGGGGACGAAAATTCTTATAAGAGGGGGAGGATTGTAACATCCTAATTTTGAGTCTTTAAAATTATAGTATCTGTCCTGGAAGTCTCGCCTGAGCGAGAGATTCTCGCCTGAGCGAGAGATTCTCGCCTGAGCGAGAGATTCTCGCCTGAGCGAGAGATTCTCGCCTGAGCGAGAGATTCTCGCCTGAGCGAAAAAAGGATCGCCTGGGAGGGTGAAATCCTGGGCTATACGTGAGGTTTCTCGCCTCAGCGAGAGTTGCCTCGCCTGGGCGAGAAATGGTAATTTGGGGCTGTTGACACTGTGAGATTCTCGCTTGAGCGAGAATCCCTCGCTTGAGCGAGAGCGTCAGATCTGAAATTTTAAAAAGGCGGGATTTTCTCGCCTGAGCGAGAATGGGCTCGCTTGAGCGAGAACCTGACGACTGCTCTTTAAAATAGAAACCTCAAACACATTTTAGGGTCAGAACTTTGAAGTGAAGAGAGAAAAGAGAGCTTTTCAAGAGCAAAGAGCCTTAGGACTCATCTTAGAGCTTGAGAAGAGATCCTAAGGTTGGAGGAAATCGCGGAGGAGACTTTTAAAGTTACTCGGAACCGATTCCCAACACTCACCAAGACATCCTAAGGTTGGAGGAAATCGCGGAGGAGACTCTTAAAGTTACTCGGAACCGATCCCCAACGCTCACCAAAGTAAGGGATAAGTGGCTCTAATTCATACTCACTAATGTGAATGAGGTATGTGAAAGAGGTAACGTGTTGGTAAGTTTATTGTTGTTACCCTACCCGAAGAGGTAGTGGTTTATTGTTGTTACACTACCCGAATAGGTAGTGGTTTATTGTTGATACCCTACCCAAGGAGGTAGTGGACTGTTTATTGTGTCCTACACGGAGTGGTAGTGAATTGTTTATTGTGTCCTACCCGGAGTTGTAGTGAACTGTTTATTGTGTCCTACCCGGAGTGGTAGTGAGCTGTTTATTGTGTCCTACCCGAAGTGGTAGTGAATTGTTTATTGTGTCCTACCCGGAGTGGTAGTGGACTGTTATTGTGTCCTACCCGGAGTGGTAGTGAACTGTTTATTGTGTCCTACCCGGTGTGGTAGCGGACTGTTATTGTGTCCTACCCAGAGTGGTAGCGGACGGTTATCGTGTCCTACCCGGAGTGGTAGCGGACTTTTACTGTTACCATGTCAATCCGATTTCAGCTGTTCATCATGGACTTATCTATGACATCTCCTTGGATGATTATATACAAATGCTTTGCAACTTGGGTTATGATAGCACAAAAGTTAAATTAATCTCTGGTAAGAATAATTCTTGCTCCAACACTATTGATAGATCCTTGGTGAGAGATCTCAATTATCCTGCTCTTGCTATTGATGTTAAGTCAAACACATCTTTTACCATCAACTTCGAAAGAGCAGTCACAAATGTCGGCATAGGAAAATCAATTTATAAGGCGTCAATTTTACCAAATCCTAAAATCAAAATTACGGTGATACCCGAGACTCTGTCATTCAAATCACTTTATGAGAAACAATCTTTTGTCCTTACTGTCACCGGTAATGAATTACCTACACAAACTGTAATTTCATCATTGCTATGGTCAAATGGCATCCAAAATGTGAGGAGTCCAATTATTGTAAATGTTTATGATTAGACATTGTAAAAATATATATAATAAATTTAAGAGAGTTACTACTAAGCTTTCTATACTTGCATCTTTTCAAGAAAATAAAATATTCAAAATCTGAAAAATGTAAATTTTAAATTTTTTTTTCAATTTTTAGCTTTTATTCAAAAAATAAATTATCCACTATTTTTAGTTCTGTATTGATATGACGTAATTATCTTAGTTCGTCAATATGTCAATCTCATCAAAGAAATGTTTTCTAAGTTGTAAATCATATAAATAAGATAGCTTAACAAACAAACAAAAATCAAAAAGAAATAAATCATGTGAGCTTGTTATCTTACCTGGAATGGTAGTAGATTATTGTGAACTCGACATGCCCTATGTGGTATTGGGTAATAACTCGACCTGCCCTATGTGGTATGGGGTAATAACTCGACCTGCCCTATGTGGTATGGGGTAATAACTCGACCTGCCCTAAGTGGTATGGGGTAATAACTCGACCTGCCCTATGTGGTATGGGGTAATAACTCGACCTGCCCGATGTGGTATGGGGTAATAACTCGACCTGCCCTATGTGGTATGGGGTAATAACTCAACCTGCCCTAAGTGGTATAGGGTAATAACTCGACCTGCCCGATGTGGTATGGGGTAATAACTCGGCCTGCCCTATGTGGTATGGGGTAATAACTCGACCTGCCCGACGTGGTATGGATGATAACTCGACCTGCCCGATGTGGTATGGGGAATGGAATCGATGAATACGATTAAGTGTGAATAAGAATGATGAGAAATGAGGATTCACAGTGGAAGTAATATGCATGCTATAGAGTATATATTATGAGATATATAATCTATAGGGTGAATATGAATGATGAGAAATGAGGATGTCATAATGAAAGTCATATGCATGCTATAGGATATATATTATGGGATATATATACTATAGGGTGAATATGAATGATGAAAAGGAAGATGTTAAGAATGAAAGTAATATACATGCTATAGGGTATATATTATGGGATATATGTCCTATAGGGTGGATATGAATAATGAAAATTACGATGTTTCGAAAGAACGTAATATGCGTACTATAGAATATATATTATGGGATATATATACTATAGGACGAATATGATTAACGTGGAAGTGAAAGGAGTAAGATATGAATACTTACATCTACGTATTAGTGTTTATTAATTATATTAAAGCTTAATCGTATTTGAAATGTGGATTATCATGTAGTGTTAGTTTTTGAACTAATGACTTACTCCCTTTTGTTTTTGTGTGTTGTTTATGATAATCCCATTGTAGGTAAATGAAGGATTTTGAGATGGAATCTCACTTAGGAAGCTTTTGTGTTTATTAATTTGATTGTCTTTATTGCTACTTGACATTGTAGTTAATTTGATTACATTATGGGATGAATGTAAATTTGATTAGGGCAATACGGAGATATGTAGTTATGGACGTTATAACTCTGGAAAATCCATAACTGGTTGTATGCGATAATTGCTAATCGAATGAATTATGCTTTTCCGCAACATAAATTTGTATGATAATATAATAGGGTAAAGATTATTTTCAAAGAATGTTTCATGAGGGTTTTTAAGTAAAGTTATAGAGTTATGTAAGAGAAGATGAAAATAAATGAAAAATTTTCAAGGATAGAAATTTGGGTCGTTACATGGAGTGCCAATGGAAATAAAATTCGGAATAATGAAATGAATTGTGAATCACTTAATTGTTATAGGCTTATATGGGTATGTTTATAATGATGACGGTGTGGATTCACTAGTTAAGTATTGGTGGAGTGCCAATAAAAATAAAACTCGGGAAATGTATTGGTGGAGTGCCAATGGAAATTAAACTCGTTTTTAGCCGACCATGATTGGTTAGCGACTTTGGCTCAAGTAATGTAGCAAGCTTTGGCTCAAGGAATGTAGCAAGCTTTGGCTCAAGCAATGTAGTAAGCTCTGGCTCAAGCAATTTAGCAAGCTTTGGCTCAAGCAATGTAGCAAACTTTGGCTCCAGTTATGTAGCATGTTTTCAAAAGTATAAACAAGGGAAAATGGTTTTAAGAATATTTAATTCTAAGTTTTTACTTAACTTTATTAAAATGTGGATTAACGTATATCGACATTATTTTACGTTAACGACTTACTCCTTTGTGTTATGTGTATGGTCAATGTTAATCCAATTGCAGGTAGGTGGATAAGTAAGGACGTTTTTGAGTAGGAGCGTAGAGGCTTTTATTTTTGAAGTCCTTATATTCATTATTTTGTAATACGACTAACTGTATTTTGAACATGAATATTTGTAACTCTAGATATTCGTAGCTATGGGTATTTTGGAATCCCATAGCTAATTGTATGCGGTAGTTACCGGGATGCATAAATGAATTATGATTTTCTGCTATGCGAATATGTATGTTATTTTGAAATCATGGGATGTGTATGAGTCGAGAAAATGGAACTTTTTATGTGTTGTTGGAAATTCCTATTTAAAATTCGTATGAAAATGTATGAAGGATGAATAAAATAAGGAAAAAGTTTCAGTGGTAAAATTTGGGTCCTTACACACACCTCATCATAAACCATATTCAATATAAAACTAACACTTGAACTAAGGAATGGAGATCCTCTCCAATACTTGAAAGTCCACTATTAGGTGAGAACTGTAACACCTTAAATTCTAATTTTCCTGAGTGAAGTGAGACTCAGAGGTATTGGGAGATACTGGGCAATTCTCGCTTGAGCGATGTAACGACCCGATTTTCTACCCTTGAAATTTTTTTCTCATTTTAATTCAATTCCATTCAATCACTCATAACTCACATTACCATTTAATATCCTTACTTCAAAATCTTATTTCCCCTCCTCACACTCAATCCATGAATCAATAACCACATACATAATCATTTTACCTAGAAGTTCTCATGAATCATTCCTAGAACTAATCTTATAACCTATTATATTATCATACAATTAATCTTGCAGAAAAACATAATTCATTCAAATATCATTTACCACATACAACCAATTATGGGTATCCCCAAGTTATAAAGCCCATAACTACACATATCCATATTAATCTAAACGAATTTACAATCATCTCATATTATTATCAAATCAATTACCATATCAAATAACAATAAAGACAATCGAGTAAATGAACACAAAAGCTTCCTAATTAATCTTCATCCTCAAAATCCTTCATTTACCTACAATGGGGTTATCAGAAACAACACACAAAACAGAAGGGAGTAAGTCATTAGTTCAAAACTAACATCACATGATAACCCACATTCAAATACGATTAAGCTTTAATATAATTTATAAACACAAATACACTATTGTAAGCATTCATATCTTCTGTCTTTCTTTTCCACTTCATTCATATTCGTCCTATAGCTTATATATCCCGTAATATATATTCTATAGCACGTGTATTACGTTCTTTCGAAATATCGGACTCCTCATTATTCATATCCACCCTATAAGACCTATATCCCATAATATATTCCTATAGCATGTATATTACTTTCATTCGTAACGCCATCCCTTTTATCACTCATATTCACTCTAAAGAATATATATCCCATACTATATATCCTATAGCATGCATATGACTCTCTTGATGACATACTCACTTCTCATCATTCATATTCACCCTATAGAATATATATTCTATACTATATATCCTATAGCATGCATATGACTCTCTTGGTGACATCCACATTACTCATTGTTCGTATTCACACTCAATCGTATTCATCGATTTCATTTTCCATACCATATCGGGCAGGTCGAGTTACCATCCATACCATGTAACGACCCGATTTTCTACCCTTGAAATTTTTTTATTCATTTTAATCATTTTGCATGCATTTTCCTACACTTACTATCATACTTTCAAATTCCATAATCACCTACACTTGATTTGACAGAAAAACATAATTCATATTCGTAATGTCTCACGGATAATGAGACCCATAAGTATAGTTCTCCGAAATAACCGTACACCCAGTTAAAAATATCCAACTAATAGTTAGCCATGATTACAAACATTTAAATCCACAAGTAATCATTTAGAATACGAAACATAAATAGTGAATCCAACGTCTAAAGCTCCCGACCTAGCATACTGCATTCATCTATTTACCTGCAATGGGATTATCAATGACAAAATTACAAAACACACAAAGGAGTAAGTCGTTAATTCAATAAACGTCATTATAAGATAATCCACATTAGAAAAAGGGTTAGTAAACCATTTCCGAAATTCATTTTGTCTTGCTGCATTACTTCAGCCAAAGTCACTACACCCCTCAGGGTTAGCTAAAAGCAGATTCTCATCCTTTTTACCATTAAAACACGCCTCATAAACTCGGGCCGAAGTGTTGCTACATAAACTCGAGCCGAAGTCGCTACACCCCTTAGGGTTAGCTAAAAACTAATTCTCATCTCTTTTATAAAGAAAACATGCCGCGTAAACTCGGGCTGAAGTGTTGCTACATAAACTCGAGCCGAAGTCGCTACACCCCTTAGGGTTAGCTAAAAACAAATTCTCATCTCTTTTATAAAGAAAACATGTTGCGTAAACTCGGGCCGAAGTGTTGCTACATAAACTCGAGCCGAAGTCGCTACACCCCTTAGGGTTAGCTAAAAACAAATTCTCATCTCATTTATAAAGAAAACATGCCGCGTAAACTCGGGCCGAAGTGTTGCTACATAAACTCGAGCCGAAGTGTTGCCTCATAAACTCGGGCCGAAGTGTTGCCTCATAAACTCGGGCCGAACTGTTTCTACATAAACTCGAGCCGAAGTGTTGCCTCATAAACTCGGGCCGAAGTGTTGCCTCATAAACTCGGGCCGAAGTCGCTAACCATTGATGGTCGGCTAAAAATATATTTTCTTTTCATTGAATTCACCATCAATCATTTCCCGTAAATCTACGCCATCTTTAGTATAAACACACCCATATATGTTTATACTAACTACGTGATTCAGAATATAGTTATTGCATGACCAGAAAACGCACACGTTTTCCATCTTCCGTAAATCCACGCCTACTTTAGTATAAACACACCCATATATGTTTATACTAAATGCGCAATTTACAACTTATTCATTTCATAACCATAAAATACCCACATTTTCCTTTTCCGTAAATCTACGCCATCTTTAATATAAACACACCCATATATGTTTATGCGTAATTTACAACTTAATCTTTGCATAACAAGAAAATACACATTTTCTATTTCAAATGCAAAATTAAAGACTTATCCTTACCTTGGTGCGTGTTGGGTTGGGTTCTTGGTAACTGCGCTAGTTCCACCGTCACCGCCGCCAACTCTAGGATTTTTCCCATTCTCACCATACAATCACAATGTTAGTCATTTATTCCAAATATCACATAAACAACTTATATTGCATTATTTAACCATACAAGATATTCATCATATTTTCAACATTAGAACGTAAACTCATCTTCTACCTTTAACATTTTACCCATTTTCCACTTTAACCACATTATCCCTTTAGGGTTTTGGGGTAATCATGAATCAACCCACAAACATTTTCCATTCTCGAAATACTAACTCTAAACTAAGAGTTTACAAGAGAAAAACACATAAAACGAACCATAACTCCAAAGGATGAGTTTCCATGGTTTCTCACATTTGGAGAAGAGATCCAACATACCCAAAATGAGTTTAAGAGAGAAGAAGAGAGTTAGAATCAAGAGTTTTACCTCTTCTCAAGCTCTTAGGTGAGTATCAAAACTCCTTGCCCTTGGAAAATCTCTCTTCTCTCACCTCCCTTCAAAGTTTTTAACCTTAAAATGTGTTTGGGTTTCTGTTTTAAAGAGGTGTCGTCGGGTTGTAATCGATTACCAACATGGTGTAATCGATTACAACGTGAAAAATGCGCATATCTGATGCTTTTAATACGATGTAATCGATTACCAGGAGTGTGTAATCGATTACACTGTGTCAGATGCACATATCTGATGCTTTTAATACGATGTAATCGATTACCAGCAATGTGTAATCGATTACCAGCAATGTGTAATCGATTACACTGTGTCAGATGCACATATCTGATGCTTTTAATACAATGTAATCTGTAACGCCCCGAAAAATACACCTTAATTTTAATGCGGAAAAATGGGTAAATAATTTTTTTTTTTTTTGAATTGGTGATGTAAAAATATTGTTTCCTTTTTAAAATGTTTCTTTTTCGGGACATCACCTTAAGTAACATACTATGCGGAAATCACTAACTGTTACCTAACGGTAACTGGAATGATACAATACTTCCCTGAAATTTATTTCATCATTCAACAGTTAGTATTTATACAAAATATCTAATCGTGGCGGAACATACCCATCGCCCAACTAACATATCAAAATGCTATACTACACAGCATCCCCAAAACATGCACAACAAAAAGGACAGCAAACCTAGAGCTCAACGGCTAGGTACCGCACTGCTAGGAGTGCTAGAACACTCACTGGGATCCTCCTCTGTGCTAGAGTCGGATGAGAGTTCTATCACCTCGATGGAACTCTCTATGTTCACCAGCTCTATCACTCCATCCTCGTCAGCATCCGCCTCAACCTCTATCTCAGTTGACTCATCCTCCATCGGCTCCGACGAGGAGCTTGGAGGGTCGGGAAGGGTTCTCCGTATACGCGTAGAGTTCCCGTCCATCTGTCCAAATTATAAACAAGTACAAGAATAGACAAGTAGAGAGAGTAAGACATCTAATGAACAAAATTCATTGACGACGTGGACTTACTCTGAATAGGACACTCAGACAAAATATACTTTTCATAACATGCAATTCAATCATCTGACAAATCACATAATAATATACAGTCATCGTACTGTATAAATATATCGTCGTAATCAATATATCATGGATCTCACATGCACAATACTAAAGAGGAATAATGATTATATCTCAAGTATAAAAATAAACGTTCGTGCAATGCAATGTATGAATGCTATGTCATTTCATCCACCTTACACCATTATCCACCCAAATAGCCTATTCGGAAACAACCGAGAGTACAGGTCCCATACCAAGCCGATTGTACGCACCAAAATAAATAACATCCTCGCAAGGATGAATGATCGATCTGTTCCAAAGGAATTGTCCATAACAGGACGGTGTCATAGCAACGCTTTCTGGGCATCCCTCTCATCGATCATGATTGCAAATCGAGGGGTCGTCAGAGATTGTCTAGTTTGCGCTGTGAGAACTGTCCGATCCAACAGGATATCCTCTCCTAGGAATACAAGGGACTCGTCTCACCTAGACTCTCCCTCAAGGCTTTGTTGACGAACCACCGTCAAGCAAAGTCGCCCTCCTTGCATCTCAGTGCTCATACGTCATCCTGTAATGTTTCCTCTCCACTACTTCGTTATTCATAATGCATATGCTCTCTAACCGAAGTTAGCAAAATCCGAACTCTTAATCATTCTTTTATATAATCGGCCCATCTTAAGACATCTCCTAAAGGATGTCCGCTCCAAAAGGAATGCTTCTTATGGGACCCGATATTTCTCATTTATATCAAATGTTTTTAAACCTTGTATTTCAAAATTATCACATACATATCATTCTCATAATAATCATTCAAACATTATAATTCAAGAGTAAACATGGTATTTGCATATATAAACATAACATAAATCGGAATAAGAAATATTGTTGTACTTAATCCAAACAAACATGCAATTGATTAAGTACAAGCTTTCTTAATACTCAGGGCAACTCCAAACTTTTGAGATAGTTTGGAGGTCCGGGTGCCATATTCGGACACCACTATGTCGCGATGTGTTCTCTCTCACCTGAGTGTGTCGGGTCGTTAGGTTCTCTGTTTGCAGGTGAGCTTACTTGATCCGTTCTCCTCTCGAACTCTTCGTTATGCTAAAATAACGTTAATTAGTTAAATGACGATAATTATTATACTTACGAAACAACTTTTTACGCGAAGATAAAACTTCCGATTTAAAATGAATTTAATTGCTTTCGTCCATCCAATTCAAGGTTGAATATCCTTGAATCATCATTTGTCATCGAAAGTCTTACAATCAAATAATACTTTTTTAAGTAAAATTTTCAATAAAACTTGTACCGAAATTATGTCGTAATCTGTGGATATACACCAGGCTAGTTCCCAGGAAAGAGAGGTGGGTCATAAAGACACTCTTAAATACCAAGTCTTTCCTTAGACAGAACCTTTCTAGACATGTATTCCCACTTCATTGCATTTTTCCGATAATTCATAAATCTTATTTTTGTAAGTAAAACATTTTTACTAAAACTAACCTTTTTAAAATAAGATTATTAAGCTAGACTTATCCTTTTTAAAGTAAGTCAATTTAAACAAAATCAATATTTTTAAATCAATACTTTTTAAGTAAATCTTACCATTTTAAAGTAAGTTCACTTAACTAAGATTCAACATTTTTGAATCATTTTACCATCTAAGACTTCATAACACTTTTAAGTTTATAAAGTCAAGACTTTTAGGTAACTCTCATTATTTCAAGTATACTACTAAAACAAATTTTCATGAACATCTTAACACCTCCTAATTTTTTTAGGAAAAAACCGCAAGGGTTAGTAAGTGTTATTTTCATAGTCATGAAAAAGAATGACTCTTAATTTAATATTTTACATTAAACATCTTTTAGTTATTCTTACCACTTTAAAGTAAGTCAACTAAAATAAATACAACAATTTTCTATGAACATCTTAACACCTCCTAATATTTTAGGAAAAAACCTCAAGGGTTAGTAAGTGTTATTTTCATAGTCATGAAAAAGAATGACTCTTAATTTAATATTTTACATTAAACATCTTTTAGTTATTCTTACCACTTTAAAGTAAGTCAACTAAAATAAATACAACAATTTTCTATGAACATCTTAACACCTCCTAATATTTTAGGAAAAAACCTCAAGGGTTAGTAAGTGTTATTTTCATGGTCATGAAAATAAATCATAATGTAAGACTTTCTACTACTTTAATATCTAAAACTTCATAACACTTTAAGTTTATGAAGTCAAGACTTTAATAAATCATCTTTTATCCCAAATCATTATTTTAACTTGGGAATCAAAGAGTAAAATATGTAAACCACTTTTAAAACATAATACTATCCAAAAAAATGAAATATTTTCAACAACTCATCAACATCATAAACTTTCAAGAATAAAATACAAACTTTTTCCTAAACACATTAAAGGTTCCTTTGATGTTAAAATCATCACCTTTAAACATATTCAAATACTAACAATAATTTCTAATATTTCCAAATAAATAACTCATCTAACCTTGTCCAAAGATATAGTTTTTCCATCTAAGAACAAGGAAGAAATTTCAAGATTTACAAAAGTCAAAAACTACATAAAGGTTCATATGATTTTATTATCATCCCCTTTATTTATGCTTTCATAAAATACTTAAAGAACAAATATAAACTCTACTTATGAACAAAATAATAAAAGCTCATAACTTTCTATGAAGTATGAGAAGAAGATGAAGAAGATAAAATAAAAGACTACCTTAGTTTGTATAAGAAATTTAGTGTAAAAATGAGAGGATGTGGTGAGGTATTTATAGGAGAGCCTCACCCTCATCAAATCAGAAAATTTAATGCAAAGTAAGTAGCTTTAGACTAGCATAGGTGATGTGTCTAATGGTGGTGGAGTGAGAGGATTTGTTGAGTGTTTTAGGGGTTTTTGTAAGCTTTTGCATTACTTGTGTAACAAGTAAGTGGCTCATGAAATGATGACTTCCAACTTTATTGATATGATGTAATTTCCCAATAAAAGTCGTGTCCGAACATCTTCGGATAATTTCATCCGAAAATATACAATCTCCCGATTTTGGTTTACGGTTAGAACTTCGAAACACAGAATTTGGAGTGAAAATATTTAGAAAATAGATATGGGTACAATCGGGGTCTAGATTGACTCGAAATGAAATTACGAAGCCAACGGAGCGATCGGAATTCGATTCCGAGTTACGGAACTCAAAATCACATTTTTGAGCCGTATCGAGCGGAATTTATCCCCGACAGTGGTCCAGAACCCACTGTCTCCGAAATTATCAAAATTTCCCATAAAATAGGAAATAATCAAACAAAGCTAAAACTTAACTGTGGCTTAGCCAAATTCCTTACCAATTAGTGCAGAAAATTCATTTTCTAAAAATAAAAACTCATAAAAATCATAATTCCAAATCAGAAAATTTGTGGTGTTACAATCCTTTCCCCTTAAAAAATTTTCGTCCTCGAAAATGTAATGTACCTCTTATTCAGAAAAGGTAGGGGTAAGTTTCTTTGATGGAGTCTTCGACTTCCCATGTCACATCTTCTCCTCTAACGACTAAAAACAAGCAATCAAGCAAACAACCAGTCACACAAGAAAGCATGTAAGGCCATGCCCAAGGCCGGATAGGAAAGTACCGCTCTGATACCATGTTGTAACGCCCCGAAAAATACACCTTAATTTTAATGCGGAAAAATGGGTAAATAATTTTTTTTTTTTGAATTGGTGATGTAAAAATATTGTTTCCTTTTTAAAATGTTTCTTTTTCGGGACATCACCTTAAGTAACATACTATGCGGAAATCACTAACTGTTACCTAACGGTAACTGGAATGATACAATACTTCCCTGAAATTTATTTCATCATTCAACAGTTAGTATTTATACAAAATATCTAATCGTGGCGGAACATACCCATCGCCCAACTAACATATCAAAATGCTATACTACACAGCATCCCCAAAACATGCACAACAAAAAGGACAGCAAACCTATAGCTCAACGGCTAGATACCGCACTGCTAGGAGTGCTAGAACACTCACTGGGATCCTCCTCTGTGCTAGAGTCGGATGAGAGTTCTATCACCTCGATGGAACTCTCTATGTTCACCAGCTCTATCACTCCATCCTCGTCAGCATCCGCCTCAGCCTCTATCTCAGTTGACTCATCCTCCATCGGCTCCGACGAGGAGCTTGGAGGGTCGGGAAGGGTTCTCCGTATACGCGAGAGTTCCCGTCCATCTGTCCAAATTATAAACAAGTACAAGAATAGACAAGTAGAGAGAGTAAGACATCTAATGAACAAAATTCATTGACGACGTGGACTTACTCTGAATAGGACACTCAGACAAAATATACTTTTCATAACATGCAATTCAATCATCTGACAAATCACATAATAATATACAGTCATCGTACTGTATAAATATATCGTCGTAATCAATATATCATGGATCTCACATGCACAATACTAAAGAGGAATAATGATTATATCTCAAGTATAAAAATAAACGTTCGTGCAATGCAATGTATGAATGCTATGTCATTTCATCCACCTTACACCATTATCCACCCAAATAGCCTATTCGGAAACAACCGAGAGTACAGGTCCCATACCAAGCCGATTGTACGCACCAAAATAAATAACATCCTCGCAAGGATGAATGATCGATCTGTTCCAAAGGAATTGTCCATAACAGGACGGTGTCATAGCAACGCTTTCTGGGCATCCCTCTCATCGATCATGATTGCAAATCGAGGGGTCGTCAGAGATTGTCTAGTTTGCGCTGTGAGAACTGTCCGATCCAACAGGATATCCTCTCCTAGGAATACAAGGGACTCGTCTCACCTAGACTCTCCCTCAAGGCTTTGTTGACGAACCACCGTCAAGCAAAGTCGCCCTCCTTGCATCTCAGTGCTCATACGTCATCCTGTAATGTTTCCTCTCCACTACTTCGTTATTCATAATGCATATGCTCTCTAACCGAAGTTAGCAAAATCCGAACTCTTAATCATTCTTTTATATAATCGGCCCATCTTAAGACATCTCCTAAAGGATGTCCGCTCCAAAAGGAATGCTTCTTATGGGACCCGATATTTCTCATTTATATCAAATGTTTTTAAACCTTGTATTTCAAAATTATCACATACATATCATTCTCATAATAATCATTCAAACATTATAATTCAAGAGTAAACATGGTATTTGCATATATAAACATAACATAAATCGGAATAAGAAATATTGTTGTACTTAATCCAAACAAACATGCAATTGATTAAGTACAAGCTTTCTTAATACTCAGGGCAACTCCAAACTTTTGAGATAGTTTGGAGGTCCGGGTGCCATATTCGGACACCACTATGTCGCGATGTGTTCTCTCTCACCTGAGTGTGTCGGGTCGTTAGGTTCTCTGTTTGCAGGTGAGCTTACTTGATCCGTTCTCCTCTCGAACTCTTCGTTATGCTAAAATAACGTTAATTAGTTAAATGACGATAATTATTATACTTACGAAACAACTTTTTACGCGAAGATAAAACTTCCGATTTAAAATGAATTTAATTGCTTTCGTCCATCCAATTCAAGGTTGAATATCCTTGAATCATCATTTGTCATCGAAAGTCTTACAATCAAATAATACTTTTTTAAGTAAAATTTTCAATAAAACTTGTACCGAAATTATGTCGTAATCTGTGGATATACACCAGGCTAGTTCCCAGGAAAGAGAGGTGGGTCATAAAGACACCCTTAAATACCAAGTCTTTCCTTAGACAGAACCTTTCTAGACATGTATTCCCACTTCATTGCATTTTTCCGATAATTCATAAATCTTATTTTTGTAAGTAAAACATTTTTACTAAAACTAACCTTTTTAAAATAAGATTATTAAGCTAGACTTATCCTTTTTAAAGTAAGTCAATTTAAACAAAATCAATATTTTTAAATCAATACTTTTTAAGTAAATCTTACCATTTTAAAGTAAGTTCACTTAACTAAGATTCAACATTTTTGAATCATTTTACCATCTAAGACTTCATAACACTTTTAAGTTTATAAAGTCAAGACTTTTAGGTAACTCTCATTATTTCAAGTATACTACTAAAACAAATTTTCATGAACATCTTAACACCTCCTAATTTTTTTAGGAAAAAACCTCAAGGGTTAGTAAGTGTTATTTTCATAGTCATGAAAAAGAATGACTCTTAATTTAATATTTTACATTAAACATCTTTTAGTTATTCTTACCACTTTAAAGTAAGTCAACTAAAATAAATACAACAATTTTCTATGAACATCTTAACACCTCCTAATATTTTAGGAAAAAACCTCAAGGGTTAGTAAGTGTTATTTTCATAGTCATGAAAAAGAATGACTCTTAATTTAATATTTTACATTAAACATCTTTTAGTTATTCTTACCACTTTAAAGTAAGTCAACTAAAATAAATACAACAATTTTCTATGAACATCTTAACACCTCCTAATATTTTAGGAAAAAACCTCAAGGGTTAGTAAGTGTTATTTTCATGGTCATGAAAATAAATCATAATGTAAGACTTTCTACTACTTTAATATCTAAAACTTCATAACACTTTAAGTTTATGAAGTCAAGACTTTAATAAATCATCTTTTATCCCAAATCATTATTTTAACTTGGGAATCAAAGAGTAAAATATGTAAACCACTTTTAAAACATAATACTATCCAAAAAAATGAAATATTTTCAACAACTCATCAACATCATAAACTTTCAAGAATAAAATACAAACTTTTTCCTAAACACATTAAAGGTTCCTTTGATGTTAAAATCATCACCTTTAAACATATTCAAATACTAACAATAATTTCTAATATTTCCAAATAAATAACTCATCTAACCTTGTCCAAAGATATAGTTTTTCCATCTAAGAACAAGGAAGAAATTTCAAGATTTACAAAAGTCAAAAACTACATAAAGGTTCATATGATTTTATTATCATCCCCTTTATTTATGCTTTCATAAAATACTTAAAGAACAAATATAAACTCTACTTATGAACAAAATAATAAAAGCTCATAACTTTCTATGAAGTATGAGAAGAAGATGAAGAAGATAAAATAAAAGACTACCTTAGTTTGTATAAGAAATTTAGTGTAAAAATGAGAGGATGTGGTGAGGTATTTATAGGAGAGCCTCACCCTCATCAAATCAGAAAATTTAATGCAAAGTAAGTAGCTTTAGACTAGCATAGGTGATGTGTCTAATGGTGGTGGAGTGAGAGGATTTGTTGAGTGTTTTAGGGGTTTTTGTAAGCTTTTGCATTACTTGTGTAACAAGTAAGTGGCTCATGAAATGATGACTTCCAACTTTATTGATATGATGTAATTTCCCAATAAAAGTCGTGTCCGAACATCTTCGGATAATTTCATCCGAAAATATACAATCTCCCGATTTTGGTTTACGGTTAGAACTTCGAAACACAGAATTTGGAGTGAAAATATTTAGAAAATAGATATGGGTACAATCGGGGTCTAGATTGACTCGAAATGAAATTACGAAGCCAACGGAGCGATCGGAATTCGATTCCGAGTTACGGAACTCAAAATCACATTTTTGAGCCGTATCGAGCGGAATTTATCCCCGACAGTGGTCCAGAACCCACTGTCTCCGAAATTATCAAAATTTCCCATAAAATAGGAAATAATCAAACAAAGCTAAAACTTAACTGTGGCTTAGCCAAATTCCTTACCAATTAGTGCAGAAAATTCATTTTCTAAAAATAAAAACTCATAAAAATCATAATTCCAAATCAGAAAATTCGTGGTGTTACATAATCGATTACTAGAAGAGTGTAATCGATTACCAGCAGAGTGTAATCGATTACCAGCAGAGTGTAATCGATTACACTGTGTCAATAGCCCAAAATTGCCATTTCTCGCCCAGGCGAGAATCCTCCAGTATAGTCCAGGATTTCACCCTCCCAGCTGATCCTTTTTCGCTCAGGCGAGAATCTCTCGATCAAGCGAGGCTTCCAGGACTGATACTATATTTTTAAAGATTAAAATTTGGGGTGTTACAATCCTCCCCCTCTTATAAGAATTTTCGTCCCCGAAAATTAAACATACCTCGGAAAATAAAATCATCACCTAGACCTTAGGCACAAGAATATTCAACCAAAATCACAATTCGATTCTCTAATCCATTAAGATTACTTAATCAGTCACTAAGGGCATACACCACTAAATCACGATATCACCAAACCAATTCATGAACTAACTTCTCAATGTCCAAATGTTAAGATCTCAGCCTTTAATAACTCGAGTGCCATGGGAACTAATCCATAATTCAGACTAAAGATTTTTCTTATATCCATCAAGAACCATAGATCTCTAACACCTATCCATCTATCACTCCTAACATACGTTAAGAATCCCGATAACACTCTCGAACTTCAGCGAATGGGGAACTCCTGATCCCATATCTATCTAAATGCATCTTTTAACATCCATCATACACTAGCTAGTCTCATCTCCACTGGAGACTCTAGCACAATTTCATTTTACTAGATCCACAAAATACTTACACAATAGAATTCTTAGTGTCTCATCCATTGTACACAATCAAACTATCCAGTAATTGTCTAATTACATAAAATATTTCTACCATCAAATCTTATCGTTTAAAGAAATTACCGATTTCTAGCCTCCACTGAAACCATAAAACCATTGATTCACACCAAAACTAGGTATTCTGTTACCAATCGGCAAGCACAAGTCGACCAACACTCAAACCTACAACTTGCGTTTGGTTTGGTCACCCCAATTCCGTTAGTAAATATAAACTTATTAACCCACTCGCATTATGTCTAGAAATACATGGGCGTCTCATATCACTAAACTTTTAACAACCTCATACTTATTCCGATATGGTTGCTAAAATTTCGGAATTCTCCAACATGATACTAAATCATTACTTAGGCACAAGCTAAGTTTTCCCAAAAATGATTTTCGAAAGCGGTTTGAATCCACGACTCATGGCAACCACGTCGTGAAACAAGGTTTGAACGCTCATTTCGACACAACCCAAAACTTCTTCTCTCCTATGGTTACACCACACCCATACACCGCAATTACTGACGTTCACGAAACAACAACAACTTTTGCCGGTACACATTCAACGCAGACAATTTCGGATCACCACCACTATTTCATGCGTTGCCAATGTCCTACCGCAAAAGAACCGGTCATTCGAGACCAAAAGTTTCACGTCTATTCCATTGCATTCATCACATTGGCAGGGTAAGTAACTTAACTAGCCTCTTTTCTCGACTATCATTATAACTCTTACCCTTTTGCACCCATATACATATCAATGCAACTAGATCTTAATTCTTCACCTCAACAAGTACACACAGTTAAACATAACACAATTTGCTGATCGCTAGTCCATTTCCAGGATTAAATCAAACTGGGACATCATCGCACATATCAACACTATAGTAAAGGTTCTACCATTTACCCCAACCGTACACTGAGACACTCCCGATCCAAAATAAGTTTTTTTTTTCTTTTTGAGGTTCAACATCCCCGCACATAGCTTGGTGTTCAATACCAATATACATTTGTTACGGCGGGTACTCATCTTTAACAAAAAAATAAATTTCATAGACCAGAAGCTTCATACACAAGAATCAAAAATAACTTTTTCATACTTAATCGATTTTGGGGTACCAACCATAGGTCACCTCAAAATGATAACACATCTGATTAGTCAACATCCATGTAAACACATTAGTCGCAAGGACCTTTAGGTAATTTATCCAACCTCTATTTCATTTTCGAAATATGAGTTTCACCTCTTGGCGTGCACATACACACTAAGGCCAACAAAGGGAATTAACCTTTAACAACTCATAAGAGAAAACAAGTATCCCCGACTTAAACATTTTTCTTGTCAGTATACTTATTATAAAAGTCAATCATTCATAGACGAAAGTCCACTTTCCAAGACAAAATAAATAGTTCTTTCAAATCTTAACATCTCGAAATACTAACGAGTTCTTAAATACCCTATTGTGACCTTTACTGAATGAATACCGATCCCTTTTGAAGGAGGGTCCTAACTCTCTTAGCTGACACTGGCACCAAATTACTAGCCTGGTCAGAGATCTCGCACAGATCCCTAACCGCCACAACCTTGTCAGCACTATTCAATCACAACATGATTTGCTGACAATTAGTCCATCCCCAAAATTATATCTAACTGGGATAACGACAAGCAGACTGAATCTACGATAAATATCACACCATTTACCACAATCGGACACTAGAACATAAACGTCGACACCACCACCAGCACATAGATTGGGTGGTCACTACCAATTCGGAAGTACTGACTCAGTTTGCAATCTCAGCTAGTTTTTCACATTTAAGACATATATCAGGGAGTGTGTCTCTCCCGAATTCAACAACACTAAACAAGGAATACCTGTCACCATGCAATTTACCTCTCGCCGGATCATCGACACCTGATGTCCCTGCACCATACATGGTAACCATTCTGCCGATAGATTGGGGTCGTCCAGTCTCCATGGCATTCATACTCTGCCGTGACATAGGACAATACCTCTTGACATGTTCGGTCTCCTTGCAACGAGAACAGCGATTTGTCGTTCCAAAACACGATCCTCCATCATGTTTTCGATTACACTTGTTGCACCAGGATGGGGAGTTTAGCCGTGATCCCCCGGCATTTGCATGGGTCCTCGGCCCATGCGATGTGTACCTCCGAGTGACAGCAGGTGAGAGACAAAGCTCTTGCTCTTCGGGAAACATCTTGCCCTTGCCCCTTCCGTGCACAAAGTTCCTATGAGGCCCGACGCTCTTGGGGAAATTGGATTTGGAGGTCGCCACTCCATCCGCCTTCATGTTAGTACACCCCATCCCTAGGGCCCACTCAACAGCAGCATTCGGAGCGAATCCGCTTTGGGACAGAGAGCCTGGAGCTGGAGCTACGCTCCGATTCAAATTTCGTAAGTTTTCATTCATGCCCTGAAGCACCTCTAACATCTATGCCAAGAGATCATCGGAAGTATCCTGGCTCGTTTCTCTTCCTCTTTCAGCCATGCGTACCTGTACTCATGTACTAGTCAGTAAGTTAACTATCAAACCAGACAAATCAGCACATAACCACACAACAGTTCACTTAAACCACATAGTCCCATCAATTACAAGATACAAAGAAGCAAGTAAGGCCATACCCTAGGCCGCAGGACTAACTATGCTCTGATACCATGTTGTAACGACCCGATTTTCTACCCTTGAAATTTTTTTATTCATTTTAATCATTTTGCATGCATTTTCCTACACTTACTATCATACTTTCAAATTCCATAATCACCTACACTTGATTTGACAGAAAAACATAATTCATATTCGTAATATCTCACGGATAATGAGACCCATAAGTATAGTTCTCCGAAATAACCGTACACCCAGTTACAAATATCCAACTAATAGTTAGCCATGATTACAAACATTTAAATCCACAAGTAATCATTTAGAATACGAAACATAAATAGTGAATCCAACGTCTAAAGCTCCTAAAGCTCCCGACCTACCATAATGCATTCATCTATTTACCTACAATGGGATTATCAATGACAAAAGTACAAAACACACAAAGGAGTAAGTCGTTAATTCAATAAACGTCATTATAAGATAATCCACATTAGAAAAAGGGTTAGTAAACCATTTCCGAAATTCATTTTGTCTTGCTGCATTACTTGAGCCAAAGTCACTACACCCCTCAGGGTTAGCTAAAAGCAGATTCTCATCCTTTTTACCAATAAAACACGCCTCGTAAACTCGGGCCGAAGTGTTGCTACATAAACTCGAGCCGAGGTCGCTACACCCCTTAGGGTTAGCTAAAAACAAATTCTCATCTCTTTTATGAAGAAAACATGCTGCGTAAACTCGGGTTGAAGTGTTGCTACATAAACTCGAGTCGAAGTCGCTACACCCCTTAGGGTTAGCTAAAAACAAATTCTCATCTCTTTTATAAAGAAAACATGCTGCGTAAACTCGGGCCGAAGTGTTGCTACATAAACTCGAGCCGAAGTCGCTACACCCCTTAGGGTTAGCTAAAAACAAATTCTCATCTCTTTCATAAAGAAAACATGCCGCGTAAACTCGGGCCGAAGTGTTGCTACATAAACTCGAGCCGAAGTGTTGCCTCATAAACTCGGGCCGAAGTGTTGCCTCATAAACTCGGGCCGAAGTGTTGCTACATAAACTCGAGCCGAAGTGTTGCCTCATAAACTCGGGCCGAAGTGTTGCCTCATAAACTCGGGCCGATGTGTTGCCTCATAAACTCGGGCCGAAGTGTTGCCTCATAAACTCGGGCCGAAGTCGCTAACCATTGATGGTCGGCTAAAAATATATTTTCTTTTCATTGAATTCACCATCAATCATTTCCCGTAAATCCACGCCATCTTTAGTATAAACACACCCATATATGTTTATACTAACTACGTGATTCACAATATAGTTATTGCATGACCAGAAAACGCACACGTTTTCCATCTTCCGTAAATCCACGCCTACTTTAGTATAAACACACCCATATATGTTTATACTAAATGCGCAATTTACAACTTATTCATTTCATAACCATAAAATACCCACATTTTCCTTTTCCGTAAATCTACGTCATCTTTAATATAAACACATCCATATATGTTTATCCGTAATTTACAACTTAATCTTTGCATAACCAGAAAATACACATTTTCTATTTCAAATGCAAAATTAAAGACTTATCCTTACCTTGGTGCGTGTTGGGTTGGGTTCTTGGTAACTGCGCTAGTTCCACCGTCACCGCCGCCAACTCTAGGATCTTTCCCATTCCCACCATACAATCACAATGTTAGTCATTTATTCCAAATATCACATAAACAACTTATATTGCATTATTTAACCATACAAGATATTCATCATATTTTCAACATTAGAACGTAAACTCATCTTCTACCTTTAACATTTTACCCATTTTCCACTTTAACCACATTATCCCTTTAGGGTTTTGGGGTATTCATGAATCAACCCACAAACATTTTCCATTCTCGAAATACTAACTCTAAACTAAGAGTTTACAAGAGAAAAACACATAAAACGAACCATAACTCCAAAGGATGAGTTTCCATGGTTTCTCACATTTGGAGAAGAGATCCAACATACCCAAAATGAGTTTAAGAGAGAAGAAGAGAGTTAGAATCAAGAGTTTTACCTCTTCTCAAGCTCTTAGGTGAGTATCAAAACTCCTTGCCCTTGGAAAATCTCTCTTCTCTCACCTCCCTTCAAAGTTTTTAACCTTAAAATGTGTTTGGGTTTCTGTTTTAAAGAGGTGTCGTCGGGTTGTAATCGATTACCAACATGGTGTAATCGATTACAACGTGAAAAATGCGCATATCTGAAGCTTTTAATACGATGTAATCGATTACCAGGAGTGTGTAATCGATTACACTGTGTCAGATGCACATATCTGATGCTTGTAATACGATGTAATCGATTACCAGCAATGTGTAATCGATTACCAGCAAAGTGTAATCGATTACCAGCAATGTGTAATCGATTACCAGCAATGTGTAATCGATTACCAGCAATGTGTAATCGATTACCAGCAATGTGTAATCGATTACACTGTGTCAGATGCACATATCTGATGCTTTTAATACGATGTAATCGATTACCAGAAGAGTGTAATCGATTACCAGTAGAGTGTAATCGATTACCAGCAGAGTGTAATCGATTACACTGTGTCAATAGCCCAAAATTGCCATTTCTCGCCCAGGCGAGAATCCTCCAGTATAGTCCAGGATTTCACCCTCCCAACTGATATTTTTTCGCTCAGGCGAGAATCTCTCGATCAAGCGAGGCTTCCAGGACTGAGACTATATTTTTAAAGATTAAAATTTGGGGTGTTACATACCACATAGGGCAGGTCGAGTTGCCATCCATACCACATAGGGCAGGTCGAGTTACCATCCATACCACATAGGGCAGGTCGAGTTACCATCCATACCACATCGGGCAGGTCGAGTTCCCATCCATACCACATAGGGCAGGTCGAGTTACCATCCATACCACATCGGGCAGGTCGAGTTACCATCCATACCACATAGGGCAGGTCGAGTTACCATCCATACCACATTGGGCAGGTCGAGTTACCATCCATACCACATAGGGCAGGTCGAGTTATTATCCATACCACTTAGGGCAGGTCGAGTTATTATCCATACCACATCGGGCAGTTCGAGTTCACGATAAAACACTACCATTCCCAGTAGGACGCAATAATAGTTCACTACCACTCCGGGTAGGACACTATAACCGTTCACTACCACTACGGGTAGGACACAATAAACCAATACCTCTTCGGGTAAGGTATCAACAATAAACCACTACCTCTTCGGGTAGGGTATCAACAATAAACCACTACCTCTTCGGGTAGGGTAACGACAATAAACCACTACCTCTTCGGGTAGGGTAACAACAATAAACTACCAACACGTTACCTCTTTCACATACTTCATTCACATCGGTGAGTATGATTTAGAAACACTTATCCCTTACCTCAGTGAGCGTTGGAGATCAGTTCCGAGTAACTTTAAAAGTCTCCTCCGCGATTTCCTCCAACCTTAGGATCTTTCCTCATTATCACCAATAACAATGATGTAAGTCATTTATTCAAAATAACACATAAATAACTCGTATTTCATCATCAAATACACAAGGGATTCATGTATTCTCAATATTTCCAAAACTACTTCAATTCAAGTTTCTAAATATCAAAACATACATGTTCATCTCATATAACAACATCAGAAAGCTTATTCATCTTCTACCTCTAGCATTTTACTCATTTTCCTCTTTAACCTCATTTTCACTTTAGGGTTTTGGGGTTTTCATGAATCAACCACCAAACCTTTCCATTTCTTGAAATACTAATTCTAAACCAAGAGTTTACAAGATAGAAACAACATAAAACGAACCATAACTCGAAAAGATGAGTTTCCATGGTTTCCATTATTTTGAAAATGAATCCAACATACCCAAAACAAGTTAGAGAGGAAGAAGAAGAGTTAGGAACAAGAGGTTTACCTCTTCTCAAGCTCTAAGATAAGTCCTAAGGCTCTTTTCTCTTGAAAAGCTCTCTTCTCTCTCTTCTCTTAAAAGTTCTAACACTAAAATGTGTTTTGGGTTTCTATTTTATAGACACAGCGATAAGTGTAATCGATTAAAAGTATATTGTAATCGATTACACAGTGTAAATTACAGAGGCATCATCGCGATGTAAACGATTACATTAATACGATGTAATCGATTACCAGAAGTGTGTAATCGATTACACAGGGTAAATTACAGAGGCATTGTCGTGATGTAATCGATTACCAACATGGTGTAATCATTTACATTGTGTCAGATGTACATATCTGATGTTTTTCATCATGTAATCGATTACCAGCACTGTGTAATCGATTATATTACCCAAAATTGCCAAGTATAGCCCAGGATTGCACCCTCCCAGGTGAACCTTTCTCGCTCAAGCGAGTACCTCTCGCTCAAGCGAGGATCCGAGGACTGATACTATAATTTTAAAGACTTAAAATTTGGGGTGTTACAATCCTCCCCCTCTTAAAAGAATTTTCGTCCTCGAAAATCAAGCATACATCGGAAATCAAAATCATCACCTAGACCTTAGGCACAAGGATACTCCACCAAAATCATAATCGATTCTCAAATCCATTAAGATTACTTAGTTGGTCACTAAGGGCATACACCACTAAACCGTGATATCACTTCAACCAATTCATGAACTAACTCATCACTGTCCAACTATTAAGATCTCAGCCTCTAATAACTCGAATGCCATGAGAACTAAACCGTAATTCAAACTAAGGATTTTTTTTTTCTATATTCGTCAAGAACCATAGGTATCTAACACCTATCCATCTATCAATCCTAACATACGTTAAGAATCCCGATAACACTCTCGAACTTCGGCGAATGGGGAACTCCTTTTCCCATATCTATCTAAATGCATCTTTTAACATCCATCATACACTAGCTGGTTTCATCTCCACTCGAGAATCTAGCACAATTTCATTTTACTCGATCCACAAAATACTTACACAATAGGACTCTTAGTGTCTCATCCATTGTACACAATCAAACTATCCAGTAATCCTCTAATTACATCAAATATTTCTACCATCACAATAGATCTCCCTGGTCCATCACTACAACAATCGTTCAAAACGATTAACCTATATGGTCCGAATCGCAACAACACTCTCGAACCCAGTTCGAAGTGAGACTCCATACTCATCGCTCACCAAGATGTACTGGCTCGCACCCAAAAATGCAGTACCTAGATTGACATCCACTCGATGGAAACATCATTTCATTGCATACCTGCAAATGACTACGGTTCACTCAAAATTCTCCACTAACATTTCAATTTATACTTGCTACAATCACAGAAACATGATATTCATCCAAGCAGCATTTAGACAAACAAGACTCTTGGAGTCTTTCACATACCAATCAAAATCACCAAGTCAACATCCAACTCAACCCCACATTCCTACTACAATGAATGTGGTTTAAGACGATTTGCTAGTTCATAAATTTCAGCTAGGCATAAAAGGTCGTAGACCCACTCAAATCGCATACGTTGTTACCATTGATTTTTGCCATTTATGAATATCCAATCCAAAAACTTGTGTTTTATATGGATACCCAAAATACAATGACGGACATGCACCTCGTGCTCAAGTCTACATCATATCGAGAAACACATGCTCATAATTACCTCACAAGAGTTTTAACACATCACATTCATCCAAGATGAAGTTTTTTTAAAAATTCGGATTTCAACATGAAACTTAATCAATGCTTTGTCGAATAGTACACTTCAGTCGAAAAACGATTTTCGAAAATAGATTAGATGTAAGTTTCATGGAAGTCCTCTTGTGGAAGCAGGGGTTTTCCTAATCATTTCAAAATATCTTAAAATCCTTTTTCTGATGCGACATCGATTGCCCAAATCAAAATTTTCATAAGCTGGTTATTTCTGAAGTTACATTTCATCCAGGACATGAGAGTCCCCACAGTACACTCACAGAAACATGCTTACACCATAACACTGCAATCACGTATAACAATTACTGACGCACATGAAATAGAAACAATTTTTGAAAGCACAATATCAAAGTAGTTAATTTGACTTCATTACCACTATATTGTGCATTGCAAATGTTCAATTACAAACGGTCAATCATCACAGACCAGAAGTTTCATGCACAAAAGATAATCCACTACCTCTTAGGGTAGGCAATTCAACCATGGTCCACTACCACTCCGGGTAGGCCACTCAACAATGATCCACTACCGCTCCGGGTAGGCAACTCAACAATGATCCACTACCACTCCGGGTAGGCAATTCAGCAATGATCCACTACCGCTCCGGGTAGGCAATTTTCCTCAATGATCCACTACCACTCGGGTAGGTAATTTTTCTCAATGATCCACTACCACTCGGGTAGGTAATTTTCCTCAATGATCCACTACCACTTCGGGTAGGTAATTTTCCTCAATGATCCACTACCACGTTGGGTAGGTAATTTTCCTCAATGATCCACTACCACTTGGGTAGGTAATTATCCTCAATGATCCACTACCACTCGGGTAGGTAATTTGACAACGGTCCACTACCGCTCCGGGTAGGCAATTTAACAATGGAACAAGGTTTGTTAAACAATTTTGAAATTCATTTTTTCTTTGCTGCATAACTTGAGCCAAAGTCGCTACACCATTTAAGGTTAGCTAAAACCGAGTTTTATTTCCATTGATTTCACCATAAATCGTTTTCCCGCAAATCGACGCCCACTTTAGTATAAACACACTCATATATGTTTATACTAAATGCGTAATTCACAACTCCATCCATACATAACCAGAAAATACACACATTTTCCATTTCCGTAAATCTACGTTCACTTTAGTATAAACACACCCATATATGTTTATACTAAATGCGTAATTCACAATTCAATCATTCATTTTCAATTATCTTAATCTTAGTGATAAAAGAAATTCCACAACAAGAAATCCAACCGGAAATCACAATCACAAACTCTCCATAAACAATTTCAACAAGATTCTCACACCTAAAAACTTTTAGCAAGAATTTCACCAGAGAATCCCCAACAAGGGTCTCACACAATAAATTCAACCAAAGTTTTACAACAAGGAGTTTTCAACAAACACTTCATCAATAACTCACAACAAGACATCCAACGATAATTTCACAACCAAACACTTATCATCATCTTTCAAATCAGCAGTTACCACAGTCAACAACAATGCACATAAGTCAAGTAGTTAACTCACACAAATTTCACAAAGAAGCATGTAAGGTCATACCCTAGGCCGCAGAGTTGACATATGCTCTAATACCATATTGTAACGACCCGATTTTCTACCCTTGAAATTTTTTTCTCATTTTATTTCAATTCCATTCAATCACTCATAACTCACATTACAATTTTAATACCCTTACTTCAAAATCTTATTTCCCCTCCTCACACTCAATCCATTAATCAATAACCACATACATAATCATTTTACCTAGAAGTTCTCATGAATCATTCCTAGAACTAATCTTATAACCTATTATATTATCATACAATTAATCTTGCAGAAAAACATAATTCATTCAAATATCATTTACCACATACAACCAATTATGGGTATCCCCAAGTTATAAAGCCCATAACTACACATATCCATATTAATCTAAACGAATTTACAATCATCTCATATTATTATCAAATCAATTACCATATCAAATAACAATAAAGACAATCGAGTAAATGAACACAAAAGCTTCCTAATTAATCTTCATCCTCAAAATCCTTCATTTACCTACAATGGGGTTATCAGAAATAACACACAAAACAGAAGGGAGTAAGTCATTAGTTCAAAACTAACATCACATGATAACCCACATTCAAATACGATTAAGCTTTAATATAATTTATAAACACAAATACACTATTGTAAGCATTCATATCTTCTGTCTTTCTTATCCACATCATTCATATTCGTCCTATAGCATATATATCCCGTAATATATATTCTATAGCACGTGTATTATGTTCTTTCGAAATATCGGACTCCTCATTATTCATATCCACCCAATAGGACCTATATCCCATAATATATTCCTATAGCATGTGTATTACTTTCATTCGTAACGCCATCCCTTTTATCACTCATATTCACTCTATAGAATATATATCCCATACTATATATCCTATAGCATGCATATGACTCTCTTGGTGACATACTCGCTTCTCATCATTCATATTCACCCTATAGAATATATATTCTATACTATATATCCTATATCATGCATATGACTCTCTTGGTGACATCCACATTACTCAAAGTTCGTAATCACACTCAATCGTATTCATCGATTTCATTTTCCATACCACATCGGGCAGGTCGAGTTACCATCCATACCACATAGGGCAGGTCGAGTTACCATCCATACCACATCGGGCAGGTCGAGTTACCATCCATAACACATAGGGCAGGTCGAGTTACCATCCATACCACATTGGGCAGGTCGAGTTACCATCCATACCACATAGGGCAGGTCGAGTTACCATCCATACCACATAGGGCAGGTCGAGTTACCATCCATACCACATAGGGCAGGTCGAGTTACCATCCATACCACATAGGGCAGGTCGAGTTACCATCCATACCACATAGGGCAGGTCCAGTTACCATCCATACCACATCGGGCAGGTCGAGTTACCATCCATACCACCTAGGGCAGGTCGAGTTACCATCCATACCACATAGGGCAGGTCTAGTTACCATCCATACCACATAGGGCTGGTCGAGTTACCATCCATACCACATCGGGAAGGTCGAGTTACCATCCATACCACATCGGGCTGGTCGAGTTACCATCCATACCACATAGGGCAGGTCGAGTTATTATCCATACCACTTTGGGAAGGTCGAGTTATTATCCAAACCACATCGGGCAGGTCGAGTTCACGATAATACACTACCATTCCTAGGACGCAATAATAGTTCACTACCACTCCGGGTAGGACACAATAACCGTTCACTACCACTCCGAGTAGGACACAATAAACCAATACCTCTTCGGGTAAGGTATCAACGATAAACCACTACCTCTTCGGGTAGGGTATCAACAATAAACCACTACCTCTTCGGGTAGGGTAACGACAATAAACCACTACCTCTTCGGGTAGGGTAACAACAATAAACTACCAACACGTTACCTCTTTCACATACTTCATTCACATCGGTGAGTATGATTTAGAAACACTTATCCCTTACCTCAGTGAGCGTTGGAGATCAGTTCCGAGTAACTTTAAAAGTCTCCTCCGCGATTTCCTCCAACCTTAGGATCTTTCCTCATTATCACCAATAACAATGATGTCAGTCATTTATTCAAAATAACACATAAATAACTCGTATTTCATCATCAAATACACAAGGGATTCATGTATTCTCAATATTTCCAAAACTACTTCAATTCAAGTTTCTAAATATCAAAACATACATGTTCATCTCATATAACAACATCAGAAAGCTTATTCATTTTCTACCTCTAGCATTTTACTCATTTTCCTCTTTAACCTCATTTTCACTTTAGGGTTTTGGGATTTTCAAGAATCAACCACCAAACCTTTCCATTTCTTGAAATATTAACTCTAAACCAAGAGTTTACAAGATAGAAACAACATAAAACGAACCATAACTCGAAAATATGAGTTTCCATAGTTTCCATTATTTTGAAAATGAATCCAACATACCCAAAACAAGTTAGAGAGGAAGAAGAAGAGTTAGGAACAAGAGGTTTACCTCTTCTCAAGCTCTAAGATGAGTCCTAAGGATCTTTGCTCTTGAAAAGCTCTCTTCTCTCTCTTCTCTTCAAAGTTCTAACCCTAAAATGTGTTTTGGGTTTCTATTTTATAGACACAGCGATAAGTGTAATCGATTACAAGTATAGTGTAATCGATTACAAGTATAGTGTAATCGATTACAAGTATAGTGTAATCGATTACACAGTGTAAATTACAGAGGCATCGTTGCGATGTAATCGATTACCAACATGGTGTAATCGATTACATTAATACGATGTAATCGATTACCATAAGTGTGTAATCGATTACACAGTGTAAATTACAGAGGCATTGTCGTGATGTAATCGATTACCAACATGGTGTAATCGATTACATTGTGTCAGATGTACATATCTGATGCTTTTTATCATGTAATCGATTACCAGGACTGTGTAATCGATTATATTACCCAAAATTGCCAAGTATAGCCCAGGATTTCACCCTCCCAAGTGAACCTTTCTCGCTCAAGCGAGGATCCGAGGACTGATACTATAATTTTAAAGACTTAAAATTTGGGGTGTTACAAGCGAGAGGGTCTCACCCAAGCGAGGAGCTCAAAGTTCATCATAGAATTTTTCTAGGATTCTCGCCTGAGCGAGAGTTGGCTCGCTTAAGCGAGAGAGAGAGAGTTTGAACGCTGTTGGATTCTCGCGTGAGCGAGGGTAGGCTCGCTTAAGCGAGAGGGTGTGTAAGGACCCAAATTTTCACCATAGAAATTTTCGTTCATTTTAACCCATTTATACATGGTTTCCCAATTATATCATACATTAATACCCGTAGACTTTAACTCATCCTTTTCTTTTATCATTTAATAACTCTGGACATACATTTGTTATAAGGACCCAAATTCTACACTTGAAAATTTTTGTTTATTTTAATCCTTATGCTTGATTTCCCATGTTACATCATACATATATTTCCTTTTACCTTTTATATCATCCATTTCTTTAATTATCTAGTAACTCTAATCATACAATTTAAGTTTCATACCATGCTACCCTTAATTGCAGAAAAACATAATTCATATTACTATCTCATGGTTACTACCGCATACAACTAGCTATGAGTTTCCAAAATACCCATAGCTACAAATATCCAGAGTTACAAATATCCAGAATTATAATTATCCAAAATAGCATTTAGTCAGTCATAATACAAAAATGGCAAAACAAAGGAACCCATGTTTTAAGCTCCTAAGGCATCAAACCAAGCATCCTCAACAAAACTATTTACCTGCAATGGAATTATCAACGACAAATACACCACAAACAAAGGAGTAAGTCATTAATTTAATAAACATCATTATAAGATAATCCACATTTTCAAAGGGGTTAGTAAACCATTTTAGAAATTCATTTTCGCTACAACGCTTGAGCCAAAGCTTGCTACATAACTTGAGCCAAAGTTTCGCTACATAACTTGAGCCAAAGTTTCGCTACATCGCTTAAGCCAAAGCTTGCTACATAACTTGAGCTAAAGTTTCGCTACATAACTTGAGCCAAAGTTTTGCTACATAACTTGAGCCAAAGTATCGCTACATCGCTTGAGCCAAAGCTTGCTACATAACTTGAGCCAAAGTTTGCTACATAACTTGAGCCAAAGTTTGCAACATAACTTGATCCAAAGTTTGCTACGTAACTTTAACCAAAGTATTTCTACATAACTTGAGCCAAAGTTTGCTACATAACTTGAGCCAAAGTCGCTAACCATTCATGGTCGACAAAAATAAGTTTTCTCTTCATTGATAGACCAACAATTCATAAACATCAATTCCACGCATTTTCTCAATATTGTATGCTAATTAAAGACTTATCCTTACCTTGGTGAGTGTTGGGTTTGGTCCTTGGTAACTTCGCAAGTTCCTCCGACACCGCCTCCAACTTTAGGATTTTTCCTCATTCCCACCTATAACAACAATGTTAGTCATTTATTCAAAATAACACATAAACAACTCATATTGCAACTTTAACCATACAAGAGATTCACACATTTTTAATGTTTCCAAACTACTTTCATTAAGAGTTTCCAAACTACTTTCATTAAGAGTTTCCAAACATCTAAAACATATATATTCATCTCATATTTCAACATTAGAGCACATACTCATCTTCTACATCTAACATTTTACTCATTTTCCTCTTTAACCACATTTTCATTTTGGGGTTTTCATGAATCAACCCACAAACCCTCTCCATCTTAGAATACCAAATCTAAACCAAGAGTTTACAAGAGAGAAACTAAATAAAACGAACCAAAACTCAAAAGGAAGAGTTTCCATGGTTTCTCACATTTTGAGAAGAGATCCAACATACCCAAAACAAGTTTAAAAGGGAGAAGGAGAGTTAAAATCAAGAGATTTACCTCTTCTCAAGCTTCTAGATGATTCTCAAGACTCCTTGGTCTTGAAAATGCTCTCTTCTCTCACTTCTCTCCAAGTTCTAACCCTAAAATGTGTTTGGGGTTCCTTATTTAATGTAACAGCGTCGGGTTCAAGCTCAAGCTTGAGCCAAAGCTTGCTACATAACTTGAGCCAAAGTTTGCTACATAACTTGAGCTAAAGTCGCTACAACACTAAGGTGAGCTAAAAATAGGTTTTCATTTTCTTTCGTTTATAATCCATCATTAAACAGAAAATTCAACTCTATTCATCACCGAATATACAAGTATAATGCTTCTCCTTACCTGGGTGAGTGTTGGGGTTGGTTCTTAGCAACTTTGAAAATTCCTTCGTCACCTCCTCTAACCTTAGGATATTTCTTCATTCCCACCATACAATAACAAAAATCAGTCATTTACGTCATAATATCACAAAAATAACTTATACTACATATTCAACCATAAAAGAGGTTCATATTTTCTATGTTTCTAAAAACCATTTCCTTTTGGAATTTCAAACATGTAACATATATATTCATTCTTAATCAACATTAAAACTCGTAAACTACATTTTCTAACCTAATATTTCCCTTTTTCAACATCATTTTCGTTTTAGGTTTTGGGGTTTTCATGAATCAACTACTAATCAACCCCATTTCCAAATACAAATTCTAAACCTTGAGTTTTCAAGGGAAAAGTTAGATAAAACGAACCACAACTCAAATGAGAGGGTTTAATGGTTTCTCAAGATAAGATAAGAGATCCAACAAGCATAAATAGAGATTCAAAACTAGATAGTGTCAAAATCAAGTGATTTACCTCTTCTCTTGCTTCTAGTAGATTCCACACGAACCCTTGCTCTCAAAATCGCCTCTACCTCTTTTTTCTCTCCAAAATTCTTCCCCTTTTCGTGTTTGGGATTCTACTTTAGGGTTCAGAATTTTAGACTCTCGCCCAAGCGAGAATACGTCGCCCAGGCGAGAGTTTCATGCCTTTTAAAATTTCAAACTCTGATGCTCTCGCTCAAGCGAGGATCCAACAGCCTATACAACACTCCTCTCGCTCAGGCGAGCCAATTCTCAACCACACGAGAATATTTCAAGCTCCACAGCTCCCCTCTTACCTAGGCGAGCCATCTCTCGCTTAGGAAAGAGTCCCAAAGCAATTCTGAGAGAAATACTGACACCCTCGCTTAGGCAAGTGAGAATCCTGCAGTATACCCCAGATTTTCCTACTATCACAATACTAAAGGGAAATCAAACCTAGGGTGTTACAATCCCCCCCCCCCTCTTATAAGAATTTTTCGTCCCCGAAAATTAAACATACCTCTCTCCGAACATATGAGGGTAATCTTCCACCATGTCGTGTTCCACCTCTCAAGTTGCCTCCCCTTCATCCACTTGGGTCCCTAGTACCTTCACCAATGGAATTTCATTTCCCCTCAATTTCTTGACACTTTTGTCCATGGTCCTCACAAGCGAGGTCTTAAATGTCAAGTTATCCTTCAGTTCTATCTGATCAGGCTCAATCACATGTGATGGATCTCGCACATACTTCCTCAATTGAGACACATGAAACACATTGTGGAGATTCGACAACAATGAGGGTAAGGCAACCCGATAGGCTACCGGTCCAATCCTCTTCAAAATCTGGTATGGTCCAATGAACCTCGGACTAAACTTACGGTATTTCAAAACTCTCCTAATTCCAGTAGTCGGAACTACTCTAATGAACACAAGATCCCCTTCATTGAACTCAAGTGGTTTTCGCCTCTTGTCATAATAACTCTTCTGTCGACTTTGAGCTATCTTCATATTCACTCTTATTTTCTTAATCTTTTCAATCGTTTCTCGTACCACATTGGGTCCTAATACCAACTTCTATCCAATTTTAAACCAACTCACTGGAGTTCTACATTTCCTACCATACAATGCCTCATAAGGTGCCATCCCGATACTGGAATGGAAACTATTGTTGTAAGTGAACTCGATCAAGGGTACCATACTATCCCAACTTCCAGGTTATTCCAAAACAAAATCCCTCAACAGGTCCTTTAACGATTGTATAGTCCTTTTCGACTAACCATCTGTTTGTGGGTGATAAGCGAAACTCAATTTCAACTTGGTTCCCAATGCAGATTGCAAACTAATCCAAAAGTTCGAAGTGAAATGGTAGATGTAGAAGATGAATATGTGTTCTAATGTAAAATAGAAGATGAATATGTATTCTTTAATGTTGAAAACTTCTAATGAAAGTGGTTTTGGAAACATTGAAAATGTATGAATCTTTTGTATGGTTAAGAATGAACTATGAGTTGTTTTTATGTTGTTGAGGATAATGTCTTGCCCAAGTGGTATTGAAATTGAATGTCTTGCCCAAGTGGTATTGAAATTTAATGTCTTGCCCAAATGGTATTGAAATTGAATGTCTTGCCCAAGTGGTATTGAAATTGAATGTCTTGCCCTATGTGGTATTGTGAAAGTATGTACAAGTGGGAAATGGCAATGTTAAACAGGGATGAAAAGGAGGGTAACAAGGTTTGTCCTTGAAGAAGGTGAAAGTAAGAATGGTCGGATGAGGTAGTAAGAAATATAATGATATGTACTAATTATATGTTGGAAAGATTAAATTGTTTATCTAACTTTGTTTATAATGTGGATTATATTTAAATGGTATTTATTGAATTAATTGACTTACTCCTTTGTATGTTTCTGTGTGTTGCCTTTGATAATCCCATTGCAGGTAAATGGAGGAATTAGGGATGCTTGATTTTTGGAGCTTGGGTGCTTTTAAACATTTACACTTTTTGTATCATAACTGACTATTTGCGAATTTGACTACTTGTAATCATGACCATTATAACTGACTACTTGTAACCGTGGGTATAATGTTGTTGGAAACCCATAACTATTCTCATGTCCTAAGTAAATGGGGGACATTAATACGAATTATGATTTTTTGCCTTATGGATGTGTGTATGAATATTGCATGATAATAGTGGGTATAATGTTGTTGGAAACCCATAACTATTCTCATGTCCTAAGTAAATGGGGGACATTAATACGAATTATGATTTTTTGCCTTATGGATGTGTGTATGAATATTGCATGATAAAATGATCGGAAAATAATCAAGGTAACTAATGTAACGTACCTTGGGTTACCAATTATAAGATGTAAGGAAAATACATGTTTGCATGAGTTAAAACAAGAAAAAATTTCAAGGGTAGAATTTGGGTCCTTACATACCCTTTCTGAGTCTTTGGAAAGCCCGACACAAAATCCATCGAAATGTTATCCCACTTCCACACAGGAATTTCCAGAGATTGTAGTTCTCCTGCCGGTCTCTGGTGTTCAATCTTAGCTTTTTGGCAAATCAAGCAGCTCGTTACATGCAATGCCACATCCTTTTTCATTTCGGACCACCAGAACAATTTCCTTAAATCCTGATACATTTTCGTGGTCCCCGGGTGGAAGCTCATCTTACTCTTGTAAGATAAAAACATCAAAATGTGAAATACTTTTAATGATGAATATGTGGTATGAAGTTGTTTATGTGATATTATGAAAATATTTTTTATTATGGTTGTTGTGTGTGGTGTGAATGAGGAAAGACCCTAAGGTTGGAGGAGGTGGAGGAGAAACTAGCAAGTTGTCAAACACCAACACCAACGCACACCAAGGTAAAGGATAAGCATTGTAAATATTGGCGATGAAATAAAATGTGATATTTCTTGTGATGGACATGGGTAAACCATTGTATGACTTGCCCTTTTGGTATTGGCCTTATGGCATTGTATGACTTGCCCGATGTGGTATTGGCCTACGTGGCATTGTATGACTTGCCCGATGTGGTATTGGCCTTTATGGCAATGTATGACTTTCCTGATGTGGTATTGGCCTTTATGGCAATGTATGACTTGCCCGATGTGGTAGTGGCCTTTATGGCAATGTATGACCTGTCCAACGTGGTATTGGCCCTATGACGATGTATGACTTGCCCTTTATGGTATTGGCCCTATGTGGTGATGTCTAACTTGCCTGATGTGGTATTGATAATCCGACGTGGTGTTGGAAAGATAAATTGTAAGATACTTTGGCTGTTTAATAGAATAATGTGAAAGAATGAAGGAAAAAGGTAATATGTGATAATGAGTAATAATGTATGATTTTTTTTATGGTATTTGATAGTTGTAATGTGATACGGATCGAGGTGGTGAGCCTCGATTGGGGAAATCCCATAACTTATTGTATTTAACATCTTGTCTTCTATATTATTTTTAATTAAGTATAATTGTATAATATGGCTGTTTATAATATTTAATGTCTTACCCCCTGTATTTTATGTGTTTCCCTTTTATTGATAATAAATTGGGTTACAGGTAAAGCTAAGTAGGATTGAGGAAGGTGGGTGCTTAATGCGGATCCATACTTGGACGGATCTAGTAGCTTGGGGAATTATATTTTGAACTTTGAAATCAGCTGTTTCCTGAACTCAGTGTTGTATGAATTCGTACTGAATATTGGATTGTATGTTAGGCTTATAGGGTATTGACCCACTAGTATTAATGAATGAGGTATTTATTTGAAGTTATAACCTGCAGACTTAAAAGAACGCATATGGAAATACTTTATAAATGTTTAAAATTATTCCTAGATATGTTAATTAAAACAAAGGGGTTTTCATCACAGAAATGTTTTTTAATCATGATAAAAAGTCGAAAATTTTCCAACCCCGATTTGGGACGTTACAAGAATTGTGACATATCCAAGAAAAAATATTAATGAACTAGTTTTAATTCTTAAACAAAATATTGTAAAAAATTTCAAAGGCATACTTACCTCATATTCTAATATTATAGAGGATTTCATTCCTTCACTAAGAGTCAAAGCCATCAACAAATTTAAAATTATTGCTAACATAATATGTGCAAACTTAAGTGAACCCCGTATACTTTTCCACATCACTTAAACATTATTAGTAACCCAATGCATATCATATATACTACACACAACCTCATCATAAACCATTTGCACTATATAACTAAGACTATTAATAAGGAAAGGAGATACTCTTCAATACTTGAAAGTTCAGTACTCGTTGAGGATTGTGACATGTTTCCTAAAAAAATATTAATGCTCTAGTTTTAATCTCTTGCAATAAAATACAATTAAAAATTGTCTAGGGCACAATTACCTCTCATATTCTAGTACTAGAGAGGATTTTATCCATTCAAGAGTCAAAGCCACAAACATATTCATCAAATTAAAGGATCACATCCTTAATGATTAGGTTCCAAACACGTGAAAGTGTTTGGAAATGAAAGTCATGCATTATCAACAACGATCTGATGTCCTAAATCATATCTCGCGCCAATGACAAGGAAGCAAAAACATAAAAGTAATGGATGTTTAAAATTTTTAATTGACATAATACTTTTCCATTTGTGTGGGACAAGATTTGGGACATTATTTGAGACATCATATATTTGTTCATGCAACATCTCGATATACAAATATAATAGCATAAGCATATATATCTGTTCATATGTTATTTGCATATATATATATATATATATATATATATATATATATATATGAGGTAATTTACTTTTAATATATCATTTACTTCTTCATTTCAACATTGCAAATGTCAATAATTGATTATTATATTTTGAATAATTTAAGTACTTGTATGAAAATTTTGTGAAATAGCAAAAGTCGATGTTGTTTTCATTCCCGAAAAGAACATATTTTTTACAAAAGGGTTCTCTTGATGGAAAAAATAAAAAACGGGACATACGCAATATATATGTATATATATTTGTATTTTTTTCAAATAATATAGATAAAGAATTATTCCTTACACCTTGAATGTCATGTGAACATTTTTTATAAACATAAGTTATATTGTCTAAAATATAATGCGTGTTTAACATTTGGTAACAGTATTGCACATGTTTTGTATGCAACTTTGGTCGTAGGTCATCATTAATCGCATTAAAGAACAAATATGCTATTAGAATTTATTGGTTCATAGTAATGTGAACAAGTACTATGACATGAAGGAAATATTCTGAAGGGAAGTGTTCAGACTTGTATTATAATGTCTTATAATCCTATTACGTTTTTGAACTAAAGAAAATATAACTACGAGCTTTCTCTTTTTTATGGGACTTTAAATTTACAGAGCACAAATTCATCCCATAGTTACTTCAAATATCATCAATTGTATTCATGTAAAGATATGTACACAAATTTCAAGTAATTGTAGTATATAATTTAATTGTTCGATTAACATTATTTTGTAACGTAAACAAAATTTATAACAAAAACTCACTTTGTACATGTGTAAGAATCTTGATGTGTGCTCTACGAAACAATGGAAAAAGAAACGTTAAAAGTGAATAACAATGAAAATGTGGGAAGGGAATGGGATGTGACTATAGATAGGAAGACTTTGTGAAGAAAATGAGAACAATTACTTTTATTGTACCCCTCATGTACTGAAATGTGAGGGATAGATAATAAAAATAACCTAAGGCCTAAAATAATAAAAAAAATCAAGATCATTAATTTTTGTTGTTGCCACATGTCAAAATTTGGACCCATGCATCCAAATCTCATGTGCATGCACAGGTTCCTCTCCAGTACTGGAGAGACCACTACTAGATGAGGCT
The DNA here is from genome assembly GCA_009771035.1 of Lupinus albus. NCBI lineage: Eukaryota > Viridiplantae > Streptophyta > Magnoliopsida > Fabales > Fabaceae > Lupinus > Lupinus albus. The sequence continues at coordinate 8,640,871 of CM020022.1, read as the reverse complement.
TGCAGCAAGTGCAAAAAAAGTTCAACAATTATGATTTTAAACTATTTTTCAATTAAAAACATAAAATAAAAATATATTTCTCTCTTTCTATTTCCAGTACTAGAGAGGAGTTGCAGTCCTTAAAATTGTCTTTGGGTATAATACATAAGAATCTGGTATAAATGAAATGAATGGAATTTTGAGTATGACTACTTAAGTTCCTCTAATATTTGCATATATATGGGATACTTTGTTTTTGATATATTGTTAACTTTTTCATTTCAATATTACTAATGTCGGTAATTAATTAGTATATTTCGAATAATTTAGGTACTTGTATGAAAAGTTTGTGAAATACCAAGAGCGAATGATGTTCTTTTCCTCACAATGAACATCTTTTTTTATTGAAGGGTTCTCTTGATGGAAAAAATATAACAGGGTAAATCTGCAATACGTATGTGGTATTTTTCAAGAAAGTACAAATAAATAATTATTCCTTGCAACGTAAATGTCGGTTGAACATACTTTTTTCTAAACATAAGTTATATTGTCTACAAATTAACTCGTGTTCTAAATTTTCTTACCATTCTATGTAACACCCTAAAATTTATCCTCCTTAAAAAGAGGTAGCAGTCCTGAAGAATGGGACATACTTCCAGATTCTGGCTTGAGCGAGAGGGTCTCGCCCAAGCGAGAGACTCAGTGTTTTGAATTTGGAAATTCTGGGAGCCTCGCCCAAGCGAGGAATTGGTCGCTTGAGCGAGAGAAGCCTGGGCAGGCTTTGAGATTCTCGCTTGAGCGAGAGAATCTAGCCCAAGCGATAGGGTCCGTGTTTTGAAACTTAAAATATTGTGGGCTTCTCGCCCGAGCGAGATGACCCAACTATAAAAGTAAAGAAAGGGTTTCACAAACCATAATCTTCATTTCCTTTTCTCCCCTTTCACTCCCAACGGCGGCTCCCCATAGATTTTGACTCTCCCCTCCTCTAAACCTCTAAACCTCAAAAATTCATCAAAACCCCTTCCTCTTACTTCTTAGTGGCACATTGGTAAACTTTGGAGGTGAAAAAGGAACAATGGAGGTTGAAGGAGATGGAGATAGATGGAGCTCTTTGCGGATCCATGGAGCTTATGGAACCTAAGGTGAAGGAGAAGACCATTGTGGTCTTAGAGTATTGCATTAGAGTCATCTTCTCCGATTTCTCTCATGAATCGGAGCATGTTAACGGATAGAAACTATCTGGGAAGTTTGTGGTCCTTGTGAGAGTCTTTATTTTCCATGAGGATGTATTAGCCATAAAGGTGGAGATATATATGTAGGAAAACCGTTTATTTAGATAAAATGCAATATGCTCACTTATGGTAATACATTGTCATGAAAGATGGTTCTAACGTTAATGTGTTATATGACGAAGAATGTGTTCTGGGTGGTTTGTTTATGATAATGGTGTGTTATGAGTTGTTGATTTGTTGTAAGTGGAAATGAGTGTTTTTGGGATAATGATTGTGTTATGAGATGTTTATTGATGATAAATGGACAAGGTTATGTTGTATGATAATGGTTGTGTTGTGAGTTGTTTATGGTGACAAGAAGATATGAACATATTCATGAAAATGACTAAGTGGTGATTTATTTATTGTTAATAACATATATGGGTATGTTTGTAACAATGACTCTGTGAAAAGTGGTTTAATGGCAAGAAATAGGCATGATTATGTTGTATGATGATAAATATGTTATGAGTTGTCATTGTGATAAAAAGATAACAATATATTTATGAAAATGACTAAGTATGAGTCGCTTAATTGTTATGAACATATATGGGTATGTTTGTGACAATGGTGGTGTTGTGGGTTATTTTATGGTGATGAAACAATGAGATACATTGCGTTTATTGTGTATATGACATTGATGTGATATTTTGTGTTATGACGAACATGTGATGTAGACTTACCCGGTGTGGTATTGAATCACCTTTGTGGTGTAGACGTGCCCGATGTGGTATTGAGTTGCCTTTGCGGTGTAGTCTTGCCCTGTGTGGTATTGGTTTTTGGTGTAATGTATGATTAGTTCATTGTGTGTAGTGTTGTCTTGGAAGTATTGTGTTACTTGAGAAAGTATCTTAATGCTATGTAAGTATGGTATAGCTTGAGTGTAGCAGTGTGGTTGATTATTGAAAGAGACTATTGCGTGATGATCTTGATGAAGATTGAGTTGAATAAATGGTATGGTATGTTGTATTGATTTGATCGAATTATCTATGTGAGATAGGTGGATTATGCTAATTGATATATGAACATTATGTGGTATAATGTGTTGATTGGTATATGTTTAACATGATGGATGTTAGGTGATATATATAGGTTGTATTACTTTAATGTTAATACTCTAAGTAATTCCACGCTACGGTCTCCGTAGTTGGTTCTTACTCTCTTTGTCTCTTCTTGTATGTGTTGTGTAATTGAGTTCAGGTTGTGCCGGTAGCGCATTGGATGCTTGCGGAGAAAAATACAAGGTAGGGTAGTTATTTTATGTATTTGATATGATATATGATTAATGTATGTAATATGAAGACTATGTTGGATTATATATTTTGTAAAATGGAACTCCTCCTAAGTGTATAATGAAGTTGATCTAATGTTTGTATTAAAAGTACTTTTGAGAAAGGATAATTGTATAGATTATGTATTTGAAACGAAGTGCAATAGCATGCTTTAAAAGAAAGATGTATTTGGAGTATTTCCGCAATTTTGAATTACGAATGGAATTAATATTTGTATTCACTCACTCTCCAAATAATTTCAAGCAACGCCTTTCAAAAGTAATCACTTCACTTCCATGAATATAGTTTTAAAAAGAATTTTTGGGTTATGAAAATCGGGTCTTTACATTCTACACATAGTTTTTAGGGGTCTTTGGTCATTGGTCATCACTAATCACAATGAAGAACAAATATAAAATTTGAATTCATTGGTTCATGGTAATACGAACAAGCACTGTGTCATGAAGGAAATATTCACTAGGTAAGTGCTCAGACTTGGATTATATTGTCTTTTAAACCTATTATGTTCTCGCTCTTAAGAAAATATATAACTATTGACTTTCTCTTTTTGAGGTAACTGCAAATTTACTTAACAAAAATTCATTCCAAGGCTACTTCAAACATCATAAAAGGTATTAATGTAAAAGTATTTGCACTAATTTCGAGCAATTGTCATATACAACTAAAATGTTCAAAAAATAATATCATTATGTTTTTAACTGTAGCACTCTTGTCAAAACAAGTCAAGTGATTGCAGCTATTATGTGATGTACTCCATGAAGCAAATCATTCAGGAATGACAAAAGAACACGATACCACAAACTTTATGTTAATTCAATTTCTTGATATACATGATAATAAGATTACACAAGTTAAGGAAGATTGAGCTATCTATATCCTCAATATTACATAGATAAAATAGATGTGAATATCCAAATTTGTCTGACTTATTTAAAAATATTAAATATGAAAAATTAAAAAAATTGAGAAAACATTTTTTAGATTCCCTGAACCAACTTTCTCTCATTTAATTGTTCGATTCAAAATCAACTGTTATGAAACTTAATGGTCACATGTCGTTTTCCTTAAAATTCAAAAATATGTTTCACGATATAACTTAATAAAAACAACATTACAAAACCATTTATTTTGTAACATTAAAAAAGTTTTATAACAAAAAGAGTGTAATATGTATGTACTACTAGTAAAAAAATCAATGCATCATGTGACACCCTGAATTTAAGATTATAAATTATAGTATTAGTCCTGGAAGTCTCGCTTGAGCGAGAAAGGAGTCGACTAGGCGAGAGTGGCTCACTTGGGTGAGTGGAATACTGGGCGATACTCAAAGATTCTCGTCTGAGTGAGAATTGTCTCGCTTGAGCGAGAGTTGTTTCGCATGAGCGAGAGTTGTCTCGCATGAGCGAGAGTTGTCTCGCATGAGCGAGAGTTGTCTCGCCTGAGCGAGAGTTGTTTCGCCTGAGCGAGAAATGACAGTCTGAAGTTGTAGGGGTTGTAAGATCCTCGCTTGAGCGAGAGGGTCAGATCTGAGTTTTTAAAATGGACGGGATTTTCTCGCTTGAGCGAGAATGGGCTCACTTGAGCGAGAACCCGACACTGTTACATTAAATAAGGAACCCCAAACACATTTTAGGGTTAGAACTTGAAGAGAAGTGAGAGAAGAGAGAATTTTCAAGAGCAAGGAGTCTAGAGAATCATCTAGAATCTTGACAAGAGGTAAATCTCTTGATTTTAACTCTCCTTCTCCCTATGAAACTTGTTTTGGGTATGTTGGATATCTTCTCAAAATTTGAGAAACCATGGAAACTGTTCCTTTTGAGTTGTGGTTCGCTTTATTTAGTTTTTCTCTTGTAAACTCATTTTTTATTGTTGGTATTCAAAGAATGGAGAGGGTTGTGGGTTGATTCATGAAAACCTCAAAACCCTAAAATGAAAATGTGGTTAAAGAGGAAAATGGGTAAAATGTTAGATGTAGAAAATGAGTATGTGCTCTAATGTTGAAATATGAGATGAATATGTATGTTTTAGATGTTTGGAAACTCTTAATGAAAGTAGTTGGAAACATTGAATTGTTTATGTGTTGTTTTGAATAAATGACAAACATTGTTGTTATATCGTGGGAATAAGGAAAGATCTTAAAGTTGGAGGCGGTGTCGGTGGAACATGCAAAGTTGCCTAGGACCAAACCCAACACTCACCAAGGTAAGGATAAGTCTTTAACTAGCATGTCGTAATGAGAAAATGCGTGGAATTGCTGTTTATGAATTGATGGTGTATCAATGAAAAGAAAACATGTTTTTAGCCGACCATGATTGATTTGCGACTTTGGCTCAAGTTATGTAGCAAGCTTTGGCTCAAGCGATGTAGCAAACTTTGGCTCAAGTTATGTAGAAAGCTTTGGCTCAAGTGATGTAGCAAACTTTGGCTCAAGTTATGTAGCAAGGTTTGACTCAAGCGATGTAGCAAACTTTGGCTCAAGTTATATTGCAAGCTTTGGCTCAAGCGATGAAGCAAACTTTGGCTCAAGTTATGTAGCGAAAATGAATTTAAAAATGGTTTACTAACCCCTTTAAAATGTGGATTATCTTATAATGTTATTTATTGAATTAATGACTTACTCATTTGTATGTTGTGTGTATTTTCCGTTGATAATCCCATTGTAGGTAAACAGGATAGTTGAGGATGCTTGGTTTGATGCTTTAGGAGCTTAAAACCTGGATTCCCTTATTTTGCCATTTTGTATTATGACTAATTAAATGTTACTTGGATAATTGTAATTCTGGATGTTTGTAACTTCGGATATTTGTAGCTATGGGTATTTTGGAAACCCACATCTAGTTGTATGCGGTTGTTACCGGGAGATAGTAATATGGATTATGTTTTTCTGCAATTAAAGGTAGCATGGTATGAAACCGAAATTGTATGATTAGAATTATTAGATAATTAATGAAATGGATGACTTAAAAGGCTAAAGGAAATGTATGTATGATGTTTCATGGGAAATTAATCATAAAGTATTAAAATAAAATAAAAAATTTCAAGTCTAGAAATCGGGTCCTTACAATACGGTATCAGAACATAGTTAATTCTGCAGCCTAGGGTATGATCATACTTGCTTCTTTGTTACATTGTTTGTGACTTGACTATTTGAGATTATGTGAATTTACTGTTTAACACATGTAGCCTTGGTGGAGTGACATGAAATGTACTATGAGACTATGTGATAACCTGAATTAGGTGAGTTGGAATTGTGTACTAACCATCAATGAGTGCAGGTTAAGAAATGGATGGAAGAGGGAGAGGAACGAGTCAGAATGTTCCGAATGATCTGTTGTCTCAGATGGTGGCTGCACTGCAACAACTGAATGAGAACTTGCATAGCCTGAACCAGAATGTAAGGACCCAAATTCTACCCTTGAAAAATTTTCATTTATTTTAATCCTTTCTTACATACAGTCATCACCTTACTTAAAAACTCTCAAGAATCACTCTTAGAAAATACTCTTTAACCTATTATGTTATCATACAAATTTATGTTGCGGAAAAACATAATTCATTCAATTAGCAATTACCACATACAACCAGTTATGGGTCTCCCAGAATTACAACGTCCATAACTACACATCTCCGTATTATCCTAAACAGATTTACATTCATCCCATGATGTTATCAAATCAACTACAATGTCAAATAGCGATAAAGACAATCAAGAAAATGAACACATAAGCTTCCTAAGTGAGCTCCCTCTTCGAATCCTTCATTTATCTACAATGGGATTATTATGAACAACACACAAAACAAGGGAGTAAGTCATTAGTTCAAAACTAACATCACATGATAATCCACATTTCAAATACGATTAAGCTTTAATATAATTTATAAACACAATTACGTAAATGTAAGTATACACATCTTACTCATTTCACTTCCACGTTATTCATATTGGTCCTATAGTATATATCCCATGATATATATCCTATAGCACGCTTATTTCGTTCTTTTGAAACATCGTACTTCTCATTATTAATATCCACCCTATATGACATATATCCCGTAATATATTCCCTATAGCATGTATATTACTTTTATTCTTAACATCTTCCTTTTTATCACTCATATTCACCCTATAGAATATATATCTCATACTATATATCCTATAGCATGCATATGACTCTCATTGTGACATTCTCATTTCTCAGCATTCATATTCACCCTATAGAATATATATCTCATAATATATATCCTATAGTATGCATATGACATTCATTGTGACATCCACATTTCTCATCGTTCGTATTCACACTTAATCGTATTCATCGATTTCATTTTCCATACCACATCGGGCAGGCCGAGTTACCATCCATACCACATCGGGCAGATCGAGTTATTACCCCATACCACATCGGGCAGATCGAGTTATTACCCCATACCACATCGGGCAGGTCGAGTTATTACCCCATACCACATCGGGCAGGTCGAGTTATTACCCCATACCGCATCGGGAAGGTCGAGTTATTACCCCATATCACATCCGGCAGGTCGAGTTATTACCCCATACCACATCGGGCAGGTCGAGTTATTACCCCATACCACATCGGGCAGGTCGAGTTATTACCCAATACCACTCCGGGTAGGATATCCACAATAATCCACTACCACTCCGGGTAGGATAACCACAATGATCCGCTACCATTCCGGGTAGGGTATCCACAATAAACCACTACGTCTTCGGGTAGGGTAACAACAGCATTCTTACAAACACATTACCTCTTTCACATACCTCATTCACATCAGCGAGTATGAATTAGAGACACTAATCCCTTACCTTGGTGAGTGTTGGGGATCGGTTCCGAGTAACTTTAAAAGTCTCCTCCACGATTCCCTCCAACCTTAGGATCTTTCCTCATTTCCACCAATAACAACAATGTCAGTCATTTACTCCAAAATAACACATAAACTACTCGTATTTCATCATCAGACATACAAGGGATTCATATATTTTCAATATTTCCAAAACTACTTCAATACAAGTTTCCAAATATCAAAACATACATGTTTACCTAATATATCAACATCAAAGCACAAACTCATCATCCACATTTAACATTTTATCCATTTCTCTTTTTACTCCTCTTCTCATTTTGGGGGTTTTTGGGGTTTTCATGAATAACCCACATAACCTTTCCATTCATCAAATACCAACTCTAAATCAAGAGTTTACAAGAGAAAAACAACATAAAACGAACCATAACTCGAAAGGATGAGTTTCCATGGTTTCTCATATTTTGAAAATAGATCCAACATACACAAAGCAAGTTAGAGAGGAAGAAGAAGAGTTAGGAACAAGAGGTTTGCCTCTTCTCAAGCTCTAAGATGAGTCCTAAGGCTCTTAGCTCTTGAAAATCTCTCTTCTCTCTCTTCTCTTCAAAGTTCAAACCCTAAAATGTGTTTGGGGTTTCTATTTTAAAGAGGTGTCATCTGGTTCTCGCTTAAGCGAGCTCATTCTCGCTCAAGCAAGCCCATTCTCGCTCAGGCGAGAAAATCTCGCCTTTTTAAAATTTCAGATCTGACCCTCTCGCTCAAGCGAGGGATTCTCGCTCAAGCGAGGGATTCTCGCTCAAGCGAGAATGTCACAGTGTCAACAGCCCCAAATTGCCATTTCTCGCCCAGGCGAGACAACTCTCGCTCAGGCGAGAATCCTCCAGTATAGCCCAGGATTTCACCCTCCCAGGTGATCCTTTCTCGCTCAGGCAAGAATCTCTCGCTCAAGCGAGACTTCCAGGACAGATACTATAATTTTAAAGACTCAAATTCAGGGTGTTACACAGAACACCGCACCAAGTCCTAGCTCGCAACCTTTAGTTCCACCCAGGCCAGTGGAGTACCGAGTGTTGAATGAGTTCTGTAAGCAGAATCCTAGCCAGTTCCAAGGTGGATTCGCTCATGATGCTTCGAACAAGTGGATTCAAGACTTGGAACGAATATTCAGAGCCATGGGTTGTAATGATGTTCAGAAGGTGAAATATGCTTCTTATATGCTGGTAAAAGAAGCTAAAACTTTGTGGGAATTTACTCGGCGTCAGATGGAAACATAGGGGCGAATGATTACCTGGATTGCCTTCAAGGAGAAATTTCTTCAAAAATATTTTCCTGCTGATATGAAGAGGAAGAATGAAATGGAGTTTCTGAGGTTGGAGCAGGGTAATATGTTAGTGGGAGAATATGCGACCAAGTTCGAGGAATTGGCCCAATTTTTCCCATACGATGAATTGGAGGTGGACGGAAGGTCTAAATGCTCTAAGTTGGAATCGAGTTTGAAGCCCAAGTTGAAAAGTGTGTTTGGGCATCAAGAGATCGCCGATTTTGCTACCATGGTAAACAAGTGCAGGATGTATGAGGATTTCATGGCAGCCGATGAGGTGGCAACCCCTAAAGTAATTCCTCCCAAGAACTTTGGGCCTCAACGGAATTTTTCGCACGGAAAGGGCAAGGCATTTCATAAAGAACGAAAGGCTTACTCCTCACTCAGTGGTAATCGGGGATATACTTCGAATGGGCCGAGGACTCATGTCAATGCTAGAGGGTCACAGTTAAACTCTCCATCCTTGTGCGGCAAATGTGGCCGAACTCATGTCAGTGACTTATGCCCCGGAACAACACTTACCTACTTTCACTACAAGGAGGCTGGGCATATCAGGAAGTATTGTCCTAATTTACGGCAGAGTGTGAATGCGGAGAGGGTTGAACGACCTCGATCCACTAGCAAAGTGTTTACCATGAGTGGTGTGTAACGACCCAAAATTCTACCCTGGAAATTTTCTCTTATTTTAGCTCATGCAAACATTCAATTGATTCATGTTTCCTGTAAGAACCGAAATTCTACCCTTGAATTTTTTTCATTTATTTTAATCATTTCTTACATACAGTCACCTTCATTGAAAACTCTCAAGTATCACTCTTTGACAATACTCTTTACCCTATTATATTATCATACAAATTTATGTTGCGGAAAAACATAATTCATTCAGATAACATTTACCACATACATCCAGTTATGGGTTTTCCAGGGTTATAACGTCCATAACTACATGTCCCCATATTATCCTAATCAGATTACATTTATCCCAAAATACTATCAAATCAACTACAATGTCAAATAGCAATAAGGACAATCAAGTAAATAAACATAAAAGCTTCCTAATTGAGCTACATCCTCAAAATTCCTTCATTTACCTACAATGGGATTATCATTAACAACACACAAAACGAAGGGAGTAAGTCATTAGTTCAAAACTAACATTACATGATAATCCACATTCAAATACAATTAAGCTTTAATATAATTCGTAAACACACATACGGAATTGTAAACATTCAAATCACCTTCCTTTAATCTCCACTTTACTCATCTTCAACTTATAGTATATATATCCCATAATATATATTCTATAGTATGCATATTACGTTCGTTCGAAACATCATTTGTCTCGTTATTCATATCCACCCTATAACATATATATCCCATAATATATATCCTATAGCATGTATATTACTTTCTTTCTCGACATCTTCCTTTTTATCGCTCATATTCACCCTATAGAACATATATCCCATACTATATATCCTATAGCATGCATATGACATTCACGTTTCTCATCATTCATATTCACCCTATAGAATATATATCCCATACTATATATCCTATAGCATGCATACGACATTCATGTGACATTCACATTTCTCATCATTCATATTCACCCTATAGAATATATATCCCATACTATATATCCTATAGGCTGCATATGACTTTCATTTTGAGTCATATTTTCATGGGTCCTCCCCCAATAATGTTACTTTCATTTGAGTCATCTTTTCATTGGGCCTCCCCTAAGAATGTTACTTTCATTTGAGTCATCTTTTCATTGGGCATCCCCCAATAATGTTACTTTCAATTGAGTCATCTTTTCATTGGGCCTCCCCCAATAATGTTACTTTCATTTGAGTCATCTTTTCATTGGGCCTCCCCCAATAATGTTACTTTCATTTGAGTCATCTTTTCATTGGGGCTCCCCCAATAATGTTACTTTCATTTGAGTCATCTTTTCATTGGGCCTCCCCCAAAAATGTTACTTTCATTTGAGTCATCTTTTCATTGGGCCTCCCCCAATAATGTTACTTTCATTTTCCATAACAGTAAAATCACGCATTTTCCAACATAATGCATAAATTATAGCCGTATCATTTTAAACCATTACCTCTTTCACATACCTCATTTAAATCAACAAGTATGATTTAGAGACGCTTATCCCTTACCTTGGTGATTGTTGGGGATCGGTTCCGGGTAACTTTAAAAGTCTCCTCCGCGATTTCCTCCAACCTTAGGATCTTTCCTCATTTCCACCAATAACAACAATGTCAGTCATTTATTTAAAATAGCACATAAATAACTCGTATTTCATCATCAATCATACAAGGAATTCACATACATTCAAGATTTCCAAAACTACTTCCATATAAGTTTTCAAACATCTAAACATACATGTTCATCTCATATATCAACATCAAAGCGTTTCATCTCTTTCTCTTTATACCCATATTCTCATTTTGGGGTTTTTGGGGTTTTCGTGAATAACCCACATAACCTTTCCATTCATCAAATACCAACTCTAAGCCAAGAGTTTACAAGAGAAAAATAACATAAAACGAACCATAACTCTAAAGGGTGAGTTTCCATGGTTTCTCATGTTTTTAAAATAGATCCAACATACCCAAAACAAGTTAGAGAGGAAGAAGAAGAGTTAGAAACAAGAGGTTTACCTCTTCTCAAGATTTAAGATGAGTCCCAAGGCTCTTTTCTCATGAAAGCTCTCTTTTCTCTCTTCTCTTCAAAGTTCTAACCCTAAAATGTGTTTGGGGTTTCTATTTTAAATAGCAGTCATTGGGTTCTCGCTTAAGCGAACCCATTCTCGCTCAGGCGAGAAAATCCCGCCTATTTTAAAAATTCAGATCTGACCCTCTCGCTCAAGCGAGGGATTCTCGCTCAAGCGAGGATCTCACAGTGTCAAAGGCTTCCTCTCGCTCAAGCGAGGGATTCTCGCTCATTCGAGAATCTCACAGTGTCAACAGCCCCAGTTTGCCATTTCTCGCCCAAGCGAGGCAACTCTCGCTCAGGCGAGAATCTTCTAGTATAGCCCAAAATTTCACCCTCCCAGGGGATCCTTTCTCGCTTAGGCGAGAATCTCTCGCTCAAGCGAGACTTCCAGGACTGATACTATAATTTTAAAGACTAAAATTCAGTGTGTTATAGTCCTCCCCTTCTTATAAGAATTTTCGTCCCCGAAAATTAAACATACCTCGGAAATTAAAATCATCAACTAGACCTTAGGCACAAGGATACTCGACCAAAATCATAATCGATTCTCTAATCCATTAAGATTACTTAGTCGGTCTCTAAAGGCATACACCACTAAACCGTGATATCACTCAACCAATTCATGAACTAACTCATCACTGTCCAACTATTAAGATCTCGACCCCTAATAGCTCGAATGCCATGAGAAATAAACCGTAATTCAGACTAAAGATCTTTCCTACATTCGTCAAGAACCATAGGCATCTATCACCTATCCATCTATCAATCCTAACATACGTTAAGAATCCCGATAACACTCTCGAACTTCAGCGAATGGGGAGCTCCTTATCCCATATCTATTTAAATGCACCTTTTAACATCCATCATACACTAGCTAGTTTCATTTCCCCTCGAGAATCTGGCACAATTTCATTTTACTCGATCCACAATCGACTATTCAGTAATTGTCTAATTACATCAAATATTTCTACCATCAAATCTTATCGTCTAAAGAAATTACCAATTTCTAGCCTCCACTGAAACGATAAAACCATTGATTCACACCAAAACTAGATATTATGTTACCAACCGGCCAGCACAAGTTGACCAACACTCAAACCTACAACTTGCGTTTGGTTTGGTCATCCCAATTCCGTTAGCAAAGATAAACTTATTAACCCACTCGCATTATGTCCAGAAATACATGGGCGTCTTATATCACTAAAATTTTAACAACCTCATACTTATTCCATTATGGTCGCTAAAATGTCGGAATTCTCCAACATGATACTAAATCATTACTTAGCCACAAGCTATGTTTTACCCAAAAATGATTTTCGAAAACGGTTTGAATCCACGACTCATGGCAACCACGTCGTGAAACAAGGTTCGCACACTCATTCCAACACAACCCAAAACTTCCTCTCTCCTATGGTTACACCACACCCACACACCGCAATTTCTGACGTTCACGAAACAACAACAACTTTTGTCGGTACCACATTCAACGCAGACAATTGAGGTACACCACCACTATGTCGTGCGTTGCCAATGTCCTACCGCAAAAGAACCGGTCATTCGAGACCAAAAGTTTCACGGCTAATAAAACGTATTCATCACATCGACGGGGTAAGTAACTTGACTAGCCTCTTTCCTCGACTATCAGCATAAGTCTTACCCCCTTTAGCATACACATGCACATCAATGCATACTAAATTTAAATCTTCACCTCACAATTACCCACAGTTAAACATAACACGATTTGCTGACTGCTAGTCCATTTCCAGGATTAGATCCAATCGGGACATCATTGCGCATATCAACACTAAGGCCAACAAAAGAAATTAACCTTTAACAACTCTGAAAAGGAAATAATGATCCCCGACTTAGACCTTTTTCCCGTCAGTTAATTATTCTAAAAGTACACAGTTCTTTCAAATCTTATTATCTTGGAGTACTAACGAATTCTTAAATACTCTCTCGTGACGTTTTACAGAACAAACAACGATCCCTTTTCGAAGGGGATTCCTGACTCTCTTAGCCGACATTGGCCCCATTCCACTAGCCTGGTCAGAGATCTCGCAGAGACCTCCAACCGCCACCACCTTGTCAGCGCTATTAAATCATAACATAATTTGCCTATAATCCGTCCATCCCCATAATTATATCTAACTAGGATAACGACAAGTAGACTGAATCTACGGTAAATATCATACCATTTACCACCATCGGACACTAGAACATAAACGTCGACACCACCACCACCATATAGATTGGGGTGGTCACGACCAAGTCGGAAGTACTGACTCAGTTTGCAATTTCAGCCAGCTTTTTTTTTTTTCATTTAACACATATATCAGGGAGTGTGTCGCTCCCGAATCAACAACACTAAACAAGGAACACCTGTTACCATGCGATTTACCTCTCGCCGGATCATCGACACCCGATGTCCCTGCGCCACTTGGGGTAACCATCCGAACGTGGTCACTTGCCTCTTCAGCATGCATGACCTTAGGTCTCTGATCCAGCTTCGGACAATACCTTTTAATATGCCCAAACTCCTTGCAGTGGAAACATCCATTCCCTTTTCCCGGGCACGTACTTCCGTAATGAAGTCTACCGCACTGGTTGCACATGGGAGTAGAAACCCCTTCGGTAGGAACGGTAGGTTTCGACCCTTTGTACCCAGGGTTACGACGGACACTAGTTAGAGCATATGATCGTTGGCTTTCATTCACCTTCTTCTCATACATCCCGCATCGGGTCAGACTATCCAATTCTGATGTCTCTGCACCACGCATGGTAACCACTCTGCCGATAGATTGAGGTCGGCCAGTCCCCATGGCATTCATACTCTGCCATGACATAGGACAATACCTCTTGACATGTCCGGTCTCTTTGCAACGAAAACAATGATTTCCCATTCCAGAACACGATCCTCCGTCATGTTTCCGGTTACACTTGCTACACCAGGATGGGGAGTTTGACCGTGACTCTCCGGAATTTGCATGGGTCCTCGGCCAATGCGAGGTGTACCTCCGAGTGCCAGCAGGTGGAAAACAAGGCTTTTGCTCTTCGGGAAACATCTTGCCCTTGCACCTTCCGTGTACAAAGTTTCCTTGAGACCCGAAGTTCTTGGGGAAATTGGATTTGGAGGTCGCCACTCCATCCGCCTTCATGTTTGTACACCCCATCCCTGGGGCCCACTCAACAACAGCATTCGGAGCGAATCCGCTTTGGGATAGAGAGCCTGGACCTGGCGCCACGCTCCGATTCAAATTTCGTAAGTTCTCACTCATGCCCTAAAGCACCTCTAACATCCGCCAAGAGATCATTGGGAACATTCTGGCTCGTTCCTCTTCCTCTTTCAGCCATGCGTACCTGTACTAATGTACTATTCAGTAAGCTAACTATCAAACCAGACAATTCAGCACATAACCACACAACAGTTCACTTAAACCACATAGTCCCATCATTTACAAAATACAAAGAAACAAGTAAGGTCATACCCTAGGCCGCAGGACTAACTATGCTCTGATACCATATTGTAAGAACCGGAATTAAACCCTTGAATTTTTTTCATTTATTTTAATCCTTTCTTACATACAGTCGTCACCTTCATTGAAAAGTCTCAAGTATCACTCTTTGACAATACTCTTTACCCTATTATATTATCATACAAATTTATGTTGCGGAAAAACATAATTCATTCAGATAGCATTTACCACATACATCCAGTTATGGGTTTTCCAGGGTTATAACGTCCATAACTACATGTCCCCATATTATCCTAATCAGATTACATTTATCCCAAAATACTATCAAATCAACTACAATGTCAAATAGCAATAAGGACAATCAAGTAAATAAACATAAAAGCTTCCTAATTGAGCTCCATCCTCAAACTTCCTTCATTTACCTACAATGGGATTATCATAAATAACACACAAAACGAATGGAGTAAGCCATTAGTTCAAAACTAACATCACATGATAATCCACATTCAAATACAATTAAGCTTTAATATAATTCGTAAACACACATACGGAATTGTAAACATTCAAATCACCTTCCTTTAATCTCCACTTTACTCATCTTCATCCTATAATATATATATCCCATAATATATATTCTATAGTATGCATATTACGTTCGTTCGAAACATCATCTGTCTCGTTATTCATATCCACCCTATAACATATATATCCCATAATATATATCCTATAGCATGTATATTACTTTCTTTCTCGACATCTTCCTTTTTATCGCTCATATTCACCCTATAGAATATATATCCCATACTATATATCCTATAGCATGCATATGACATTCATGTGACATTCACGTTTCTCATAATTCATATTCACCCTATAGAATATATATCCCATACTATATATCCTATAGCATGCATACGACATTCATATGACATTCACATTTCTCATCATTCATATTCACCCTATAGAATATATATCCCATACTATATATCCTATAGCCTGCATATGACTTTCATTTTGAGTCATATTTTCATGGGTCCTCCCCCAAAAATGTTACTTTCATTTGAGTCATCTTTTCATTGGTCCTCCCCCAATAATGTTACTTTCATTTGAGTCATCTTTTCATTGGGCCTCCCCCAATAATGTTACTTTCATTTGAGTCATCTTTTCATTGGGCCTCCCCCAATAATGTTACTTTCATTTGAGTCATCTTTTCATTGGGCCTCCCCCAATAATGTTACTTTCATTTGAGTCATCTTTTCATTGGGCCTCCCCCAATAATATTACTTTCATTTGAGTCATCTTTTCATTGGGCCTCCCCCAATATCTTACTTTCATTTGAGTCATCTTTTCATTGGGCCTCCCTCAATAATGTTACTTTCATTTTCCATAACAGTAAAATCACGCATTTTCCAACATAATGCATAAATTATAGCCGTATCATTTTAAACCATTACCTCTTTCACATACCTCATTTAAATCAGCAAGTATGATTTAGAGACGCTTATCCCTTACCTTGGTGATTGTTGGGGATCGATTCCGGGTAACTTTAAAAATCTCCTCCGCGATTTCCTCCAACCTTAGGATCTTTCCTCATTTCCACCAATAACAACAATGTCAGTCATTTATTTAAAATAGCACATAAATAACTCGTATTTCATCATCAATCATACAAGGGATTCAACTATATTCAAGATTTCCAAAACTACTTCCATATAAGTTTTCAAACATCTAAACATACATGTTCATCTCATATATCAACATCAAAGCGTTTCATCTCTTTCTCTTTATACCCATATTCTCATTTTGGGGTTTTTGGGGTTTTTGGGGTTTTTGTGAATAACCCACATAACCTTTCCATTCATCAAATACCAACTCTAAGCCAAGAGTTTACAAGAGAAAAATAACATAAAACGAACCATAACTCTAAAGGGTGAGTTTCCATGGTTTCTCATGTTTTGAAAATAGATCCAACATACCCAAAACAAGTTAGAGAGGAAGAAGAAGAGTTAGAAACAAGAGGTTTACCTCTTCTCAAGCTCTAAGATGAGTCCTAAAGCTCCTTGATCTTGAAAAGCTCCCTTCTCTCTCTTCTCTTCAAGTTCTAACCCTAAAATGTGTTTGGGGTTTCTATTTTTAAAGAGCAGTCGTCGGGTTCTCGCTCAATCGAGCCCATTCTCGCTCAGGCGAGAATCTCTCGCTCAGACGAGACTTCCAGGACTAATACTATAATTTTATAGAATAAAATTCGAGGTGTTACATTTCCTGATTATTAACTGATTATATGTTACATTGTCTACCTTGATTATTTCCGGACTATTTATCATGCCATATCCATATATACATTCATAATACAGAAAAACATAATTCATATTAGTATAACCTAGTAACCACCGCATACAATTAGCTATGGGCTTCCAAAACACCCATAGCTACATATATCCCGAGTTACTAGTCTCCATAATCGATATCATGTACAAAAATAGTATTCATAGTACAATTAGTCACTTCAGGTACAAAAAAAATGAAGTTACAAAAGAATAGATAAAGAGACATCAAAATAAAGGTCTCTAATCTCCTAGTCAAAAATCATCTTTTCTCCGTCATTAACTCAATAAAGGTCTCTGCAATGGGATTAACATTGACCATACACAAACAACACAAAGGAATAAGTCATTAACTCAATAAAACATCAATGTAAGTTAATCCACATTTAATAGGGTTAAATAAAGAACTAAATCGAATAAAATCAAAACCGTTTTCATCGTAGATACTTTTGAAAAACCTCACTGCATAACTTGAGTGAACATCGCTAACCATCACGGTCGATTATGAATGAGTTTTATTTCCATTGGCACTCCACCAATACATAGTCAATAAATGCACCCGACATCATTACAACGTATCATAAATGCTTGTAACTACAAAGTGACTTACAATTTATTGCTTTATTCCGAGTTTTATTTCCATTGGCACTCCACCAATACATGAATGATAAATACACCCGACATCGTTACAAACATATCCACGTATGCTTATAACTACAAAGCGATTTACATTTCATGATTTCATTTTGAGTTTTATTTCCATTGGCACTCCACCAATACATAAATTATAAATACACCCGACATCATTACAAGCATATCCACGTATACTTATAACTACAAAGCGATTTACATTTCATGATTTCATTTCGAGTTTTATTTCCATTGGCACTCCACCAATACATAAACCGTAAATCCACTTCTCATCATTATCAACATACCCATATATGTTCATAATGACTAAGTGATTCACATTTTATTCATTGTCCATAACAGAAAATCCACGCATTTTCTAACACCGTGCATAAGTTAAAGACTTATCCTTACCTCGGTGAGTGTTGGGTTTGGTTTTTGGAGACTTCGTAAGTTCCACCGGCACCGCCTCCAAATTTAGGATCTTTCCTCATTCCCACCACATAACACAATGTTAGTCATTCATTCCAAATAACAAATAAATAACTTATATTGCACTATTCAACCATATAAGATATTTATCATATTTTCAATGATTCTATACTACTTTCATTATGAGCTTACAACCATCTAAAACATACATATCATCTCATATTTTAACATTATAAAGCAACTCATATTCTACCTCTAGCATTTTACCCATTTTCCCACTCTAACCACATTTTCTCTCTCTAGGGTTTTGGGGTTTTCATGAGTCAACCCACAAACCCTTTCCATTCTTGGAATACTAACTCAAAACCAAGAGTTTACAAGGTACAAGCGATATAAAACGAACCATAACTCGAAAGAGAGAGTTTCCATGGTTTTACACATTTTGAGAAGAGATCCATAATACCAAAAATGGGTTCTCAAGAGAAGAAGAGAGTTAGAATAGAGAGTTTTACCTCTTCTCAAGCTCTTGAACAAGAATCAAAGCTCCTAGACCTTGGGAATGCTCTCTTCTCTCACCTCTCTTCAATTCTTAACCTAAAAGCGAGGGATTCTCTCTCAAGCGAGGGATTCTCTCTCAAGCGAGAATCTCACAGTCTCAACAGCCCCGAAATGCCATTTCTCGCCCAAGCGAGACAATTCTCGCTCAGGCGAGAATCCCCCAGTATAGCCCAGCAATTCACCCTCCCAGGTGAGCCTTTCTCGCCCAGGCGAGAATCTCTCGCTCAAGCGAGGATCCCAGGATTGATACTATAATTTTAAAGACTAAAAATTTGGGGTGTTACATGGTGTGGAGGCATCGAATGTGGGTGGCCTGATTAAAGGTAATTGCCTAGTGGCAGGTATTCCTCTTTTAGTGTTATTTGATTCGGGAGCGACACACTCCTTTGTATCTGTTGAATGCGTGGATAGACTGAAATTGCAAACCGAGTCGTTGCCGTTCGACTTGGTCGTATCCACCCCAACTAGTGCGCCTGTGGTTGTGTTGACGGTTGTTTCTCGATGTCTAGTAGTGGTAAACGGTAGAACATTTACCATGGATTTAATCTGCTTACCAATGTCCTAGTTAGATCTAATTCTGGGGATAGACTGGTTATTAGCAAATCAGGTGATGCTTAATTGTGCTGATAAGAGCATTGTGTTTGGAGATCTAGGTGAGATTTCCGATGAGGCCTATTATGTGAAGCCATTGTCGAATAAGGGAGTTAGAACTTCCTTTAAGGAGGGAGGTGCCGTGTTTTTTTTGATGGCATCCATGGAGGGTATTGAGAAACCCATAGTTGAGGATATTCTGATAGTTCGTGAGTTTCTTGAGGTGTTTCCTAGTGATATTCCGGAATTACCTCCAGTCAGAGAAGTTGAATTCTCCATTGACTTAGTGCCGGGAACGGGACCCATCTCTATAGCTCCCTATAGGATGGCACCGTTAGAGTTGACTGGGTTGAAAAATTAGGTTGAGGACTTGTTGGCAAAAAGAAATTTATTCGTCCTAGTGTCTCACCGTGGGGTGCACCGGTCTTGTTGGTCAAGAAGAAAGATGGGAGTATGAGGTTGTGCACCGATTATAGACAGTTGAACAAGGTAAACCATCAAGAATAAGTATACGTTGCCTAGGATTGATGACTTGATGGATCAGTTGAGAGGAGAGGTGGTGTTTTCAAAGATTAACCTTCGGTCAGGTTACCACCAACTGCGAGTGAAGTCGGATGATATTCCTAAAACTGCTTTTAGGACGAGGTATGGGCATTTTGAGTATTTGGTAATGCCCTTTGGTGTGACGAATGATCCAACAATATTTACCGACTACATGAATCGGATTTTCCACCTGTACTTAGATTCATTTGTAGTGGTATTTATTGATGACATTTGGTTCTACTTCAAGAGCAGGGAAGAACATGCGGAACATCTGAGGGTGGTTTTAGATCTTCTGAAAAAGAACCAGATGTATGCTAAATTATCAAAATGTGATTTCTGGTTGGAATCGGTAAACTTTCTTGGGCATGTAATATCCAAGGAAGGGGTAGAAATAGACCCTTCTATGGTCGAAGCGGTTATGGAATGGGCAGTACCCAAGTCAGTTACTGAAATCAGGAGTTTTCTGGGTTTGGCTGGTTATTATCGAAAATTCATAGAGGGATTTTCGAAGTTGGCACTACCTTTGAATAAACTTACCAGAAAAGAGGAACATTATGTGTGGACAATCCATTGTGAAGAAAGTTTTCAAAGGTTGAAACGGAGATTGACTACGGCGCCAATGTGGGTTCTTCCTTGTACTGATCGTGATTTCAGTGTGTATTGCGATGCTTCTAAGCAAGGTTTGGGTTGAGTGTTGATGCAGGACGGGAAAGTTGTAGCTTATGCTTCACGACAACTGAGAACGCTTGAGCAAAACTACCCAACCCATGATCTAGAATTGGCTGTAGTGGTCTTTGCCTTGAAAATCTGGAGACACCATCTTTATGGTGTAATATTTGAGGTATATACCGACCACTAGAGTTTGAAGTATATTTTTGATCAAAAGGAACTGAACATGAGAAAGAGAAGGTGGATGGATTTCCTTAAGGACTATGATTTTGGATTGCAGTACCATCCGGGAATGGCCAATGTGGTGGCCGATGCTTTAAATCGTAAGTCCTTACATATGTCAGTTTTGATGATTCATGATGAGAAACTAATTGAGGAGTTCAGGGATATGAACTTGGCAGTTCAAGTGAGAACCCATAGCATGATTTTAGGTATGCTTAAAGTCACTAATGAATTGTTTGACCGGATCCGAATAATGCAAGTCGAGGATCGTGAGTTGAAGGTAAAACGCGACTTGATGGTTAGTGGGATAGAGCCTGATTTTGAGTCGGATTCTAGTGGATTGTTACGATATAAGGGAAGGGTGTGTGTGCCTCATGATGCAGAATTGAGAAAGAGTATTCTAGAGGAGTCACACAAGAGTAAGATGAGTTTTCACCCAGGAACCACAAAGATGTACCAAGATCTAAAAAAGCTGTTTTGGTGGTCTAGGTTGAAAAAGGATGTGGCTTTGTATGTCTCGAGTTGTCTCGTCTGTCAGAAAGCCAAGATTGAGCATCAGCGGCTAGCAGGAGAGTTATAGTCACTAGAGATTCCTGTTTGTAAGTGGGATAATATCTCCATGGATATTGTATCGGGTTTTCCAAAGACTCGGAAAGGGTATGATTTGATATGGGTAATAGTGGATCGGTTGACTACGTCTGCACACTTTCTACCTATGAACATGATATATTCTTTGGAGCGATTGGTAGAACTGTATATCCGAGAAATAGTTCTTTTGCATGGGATACCGTCGAGCATTGTATCGAATAGGGTTCCTCGTTTCACTTCAAACTTTTGGACTAATTTGCAGTCCGTGTTGGGAACTAAGCTGAAATTGAGTTTAGCTTATCATCCACAAACGTATGGTCAATAAGAAAGGACCATACAGTCATTTGAGGATCTTTTGAGGTCTTGTGTTTTGGTACAACCGAAGAGTTGGGATAGCATGTTGCCTTTGATTGAATTTACCTACAACAATAGCTTCCATTCGAGTATTGGGATGGCACCCTATGAAGCATTGTATGGTAGGAAGTGCCGAACTCCTGTGAGTTGGTTTGAGACTAGTGAGAACTTGGTATTTGGACCTGAGTTGGTCCGAGAAACGATGGAAAAGATTAATAAAATCATGGATAATATGAGAATAGCACAAAGTCGATAGAAAAGCTATTATGATAAGAGGCGGAAATCTCTTCAGTTTAAGGAAGGAGATCATGTATTCATGAGAGTAGTTCAGACTACTGGGATTGGTAGAGTGTTGAAGTCCCGTAAGCTTACTTCGAGATTTATTGGACCATATCAGATATTGAAGAGGATTGGGACGGTAGCATATCGGATTGCTTTACCTCCATTGTTGTCGAATCTTCACAATGTGTTTCATGTGTCTCAATTGCGGAAATATGTGGGGGACCCTTCTCATGTGGTTGAGTCGGACCAAATACAATTGAAAGATAACTTGACTTTTGCTACCTTGCCAGTGAGGATTTTGGATACCAGTATCAAAAGGTTGAGGAGCAAAGAGATTTCCTTGGTGAAGGTACTATGGAGTCAAGTAGATGAAGGAGACGCTACATGGGAAGTGGAGCATGATATGAGAGAGGATTACCCTCATTTATTTGAATCGAGGTATGTTTATTTTTCGGGGACGAAAATTCTTTTAAGACGGGGAGGATTGTGACACCCTGAATTTAAGATTATAAATTATAGTATCAGTCCTGGAAGTCTCGCTTGAGCGAGAAAGGAGTCGCCTGGGTGAGAGTGGCTCACGTGGGTGAGTGGAATATTGGGCGATACCGAAGGATTTTCGTCTGAGCGAGAGTTGTCTTGCCTGAGCGAGAGTTATCTTGCTTGAGAGAGAGTTGTCTCGCCTGGGCGAGAAATGGCACTCTGAAGTTGTAGAGGCTGTAAGATCCTCGCTTAAGCGAGAGGATCCTCGCTTGAGCGAGAGGATCCTAGCTTGAGCGAGAGGGTCAGATGTGAGTTTTTAAAATGGGTGGGTTTTTCTCGCTTGAGCGAGAATGGGCTCGCTTGAGCAAGAACTCGACGCTGTTACATTAAATATGGAACCCCAAACACAGTTTAGGGTTAGAACTTGAAGAAAAGTGAGAGAAGAGAGCATTTTCAAGAGCACGGAGTCTAGAGAATCATCTAGAAGCTTGAGAAGAGGTAAATCTCTTGATTTTAACTCTCCTTCTCCCTTCGAAATTGTTTTGAGTATGTTGGATCTCTTCTCAAAATGTAAAAAACCATGGAAACTCTTCCTTTTGAGTTGTGGTTCGCTTTATTTAGTTTTTCTCTTGTAAACTCTTGGTTTAAAGTTGGTATTCTCAAAATGTGTGAATCTCTTGTATGGTTAAAGATGCAATATGAATTGTTTATGTGTTGTTTTGAATAAATGACTAACATTGTTGTTATATGGTGGGAATGAGGAAAGATCTTAAAGTTGGAGGCGGTGCCGGTAGAACTTGCAAAGTTACCAAGGACCAAATCCAACACTCACCAAGGTAAGGATAAGTCTTTAACTAGCATGTCGTATTGAGAAAATGTGTGGAATTGATTTTTATGAATTGGTGGTGTATCAATGAAAAGAAAACATGTTTTTAGCCGACCATGATTGGTTAGCGACTTTGGCTCAAGTTATGTAGCAAGCTTTGGCTCAAGCGATGTAGCGAAACTTTAGCTCAAGTTATGTAGGAAGCTTTGGCTCAAGCGATGTAGCAAACTTTGGCTCAAGTTATGTAGCAAGCTTTGGCTCAAGCGATGTAGCAAACTTTGACTCAAGTTATGTAGCGAAAATGAATTTAAAAATGGTTTACTAACCCCTTTAAAATATGGATTATCTTATAATGGTATTTATTGAATTAATGACTTACTCCTTTGTATGTTGTATGTATTTGCCGTTGATAATCCCATTGTAGGTAAACAGAGGATGCTTGGTTTGATGCTTTAGGTGCTTAAAACATGGATTCCCTTATTTTTCCATTTTGTATTATGACTAATTAAATGTTACTTGGATAATTGTAATTCTGGATGTTTGTAACTTCAGATATTTGTAGCTATGAGTATTTTGGAAACCCACATCTAGTTGTATGTGGTAGTTACTGGGAGATAGTAATTTAAATTATGTTTTTCTCCAATTAAAGGTACCATGGTATGCATTAAGCATAAAGGATTAAAATAAGAATGGTGGAAGACGTAGTGACAGTGTAAAAATCACTTACACTATCAATGCATACATTCTTTTCGCTTAACAAAAAAGCACACTCTTCGTGTCTAAGAATCTTGTTGTGTCCTCTACTCACAAATGAAAAAAGGTGAGCACATATGTTGTTCCACAAAGAGTGTCACTGCATGTGATTGGTTGGAAAAAATCATTTAGGTTAAAAACATAGTAATTAAGTATTTTTATGACCAATTACAAACAGTAGGACATTAAGTGATACATTTTTGGGACAGAAGATGTTTACCTTGAAAAAACGAAACGTCATAAGTGATTAAAATTTGAAAGGTGGTAAGAGAATGAGACGAGGCTATAGATAGGAAGATTTTGGGAAGAAAATTAAAATCTTTGCTCTTATTTCACCTGCAACACCCTAATTTCCCTTTTCTTAGGAGTAGTAAAATTCAGTATGTCTGGGAGTTGCTAGACGGTTCTCGCTTGAGCGAGAGGGCCTCGCAAAAGCGAGAGGTTCATGGTTGCTCCCAGGATTTCTCTAGGATTCTCGCCTAAGCGAGAGTTAGCTCACCTAAGCGAGAGGAATGTTGTAGAGGCTAGAGGATTCTCGCCTGAGCGAGAGTTGGCTCACTTAAGCGAGAGAGAGACTGTGAAGGTTGGCGGATTCTCGCCTGAGCGAGGCTCCCTCGTTTGAGCGAGAGCATCAGTGTTTGAAATTTTAAAAGGCGGGGGATTCTCGCTTGAGCGACGTGTTCTCGCTTGAGCTACAATATAAAAGTCTGAACCCTAAAATAGAACCCCAAACACGAAAAGGGGTAGACTTTTTGGGAGAAAAGAGAGGAAGAGGTGATTTTGAGAGCAAGAACTCGTGTAGAGTGAACTAGAAGCTAGAGAAGAGGTAAATCACTTGATCTTAACACTCAATCTAGCTTTGAAACTCAACTTGTTTACTTAGGTCTCTTCTCTTAACTTGAAAAACAATTAAACCCTCTCTTTTGAGTTGTGGTTCATTTTTATCTAGCTTTTCCCTTGAAAACTCGTGGTTTAGAGTTATATTCGGAAATGGGGATGATTGGTGGTTGTTTCATGAAAACCCCAGAACCCAAAACAGAAATGGTGTTGAAAAGGGTAAATGTTAGGTTATGAATGTGGTTTATGGGTTTTAATGTTAAGTAAAAGTGAATATGTATGTTTTATAATGCTTGAAATTCCTAATGGAAATGGTTTTTAAAGCCATTGAAATATAAACCTCTTTTATGGTTGAATATGAATGTGAGTTGTTTATGTGATATTGTGAATAAATGACTGATTGTTGTGGTTGTGTGATGGGAATGAGGAAAGATCCTGAGGTTGGAGGCGGTGACGGAGGATCTTGCAAAGTTACCAAAAACGTACCCCAACACTCATCAAGGTAAAGATAAGCATTGTATTATAATTCATGAAACATAGATTATGTGTTTACATGTGGATGACTCAATGAGAATAAGGTGTGGAAAGTTAAAAATGTTGAATGTCTTGCCCGAAGTGGTATTGTATTGTATTGAATGTATTTCCTTAAGTGGTATTGTATTGAATGTCTTTCCCTAAGTGGTATTGTAATGAACGTCTTTCCCTAAGTGGTATTGTAATGAATGTCTTGCCTTAAGTGGCATTGTAACGAATGTCTTGCCCGAAGTGGTATTGTATTTAATGTCTTGCCCTAAGTGGTATTGCAAATATATATATATATATATATATATATATAATGTAGTCATGTGGAAGTTAAGGTAAAGTACTATATGTGAAATATTACTGTGAGTATGGTAATAAGGTTAATATCCAGGAACTTGGAAGAATGAGTCGACGATCGAGGTAATATAAGATAGTGACTGAAATTGTTTATCTATCTTAATCCTTTCTATTATATTTACTCGTTTTAATTATAAATATTGTAAGGACCCAAATTCTACATTTGAAATTTTTTCCTTATTTTAATCCATTCACCTATATTTTTCCCTATAACTTAGAATAGCAAATCAAAGAACTTTATATTAATCCCGTTTTCTGGTTTGTGATCATTCTATCACGTAATATCCATACACACATTCATTTAACAGAAAACCATAATTCATATTAATGTCTCCTGGTAACTACAACATACAACTAGCTATGGGATACCAAAATACTCATAGCTACAAATATCTAGTGTTACAATGATCGGAGTTACAATTATCCAAAATAGAATTTAGTCAGTTATAATACAAAAGGGAAAAATAAAGGAATCCAGGTTTTAAGCTCCTAAGGCAACAAACCAAGCATCCTCAATTAATCTGTTTACCTGCAATGGGATTATCAACGACAAATTCACACAACATACAAAGGAGTAAGTCATTAATTCAATAAACATCATTATAAGATAATCCACATTTTTAAAGGAGTTAGTAAACCATTTTAAATTCATTTTGGCTACATAACTTGAGCCAAAATATCGCTATATAACTTGAGCCAAAGTATCGCTACATAACTTGAGTCAAAATATCGCTACATAACTTGACCCAAAGTATCGCTACATAACTTGAGACAAAGTATCGCTACATAACTTGAGCCAAGTATCGCTACATAACTTGAGCCAAAGTATCGCTACATAACTTGAGCCAAAGTATCGCTACATAACTTGAGCCATTGTATTGCTACATAACTTGAGCCAAAGTCGCTAACCAATCATGGTCGGCTAAAAATATATTTACTTTTCATTGATTCACCATCAACTCATAAACAACAATTCCACGCATTCTTTCAATACGATATGCTAGTTAAAGACTTATCCTTACCTTGGTGTGTGTTGGGTTTGGTCCTTTGTAACTTTGCAAGTTCCTCTGACACCGCCTCCAACTTTAGGATCTTTCCTCATTCCCACCACATAATAACAATGTTAGTCATTTATTCAAAATAACACATAAACAACTCATATTTCATCTTTAACCATACAAGAGATTCACACATTTTCAATGTTTCCAAGACTACCTTCATTAAGAGTTTCCAAACATCTAGAACATACATACTCATCTTATATTCAACATTAGAACATATACTGACCTTCTACTTCTAACATTTCACCAATTTCCCTCTTTACTCATATTCTCATTTTGGGGGTTTTGGGGTTTTCATGAATCAACCCACAAACCCTTTCCATTCTTTAAATACCAACTCTAAACCAAGAGTTTACGAGAAAGAAATCAAATATAACGAACCACAACTTAAAAGGAAGAGTTTCCATGGTCTCTCACATTTTGAGAAGATATCCCATACACCCAAAACGAGTTTGAAAGGGAGAAAGAGAGTTAGAATCAAGAGATTTACCTCTTCTCAAGCTTCTAGTTAATTCCCACGAATCCTTGCTCCCAAAATCACCTCCTTATCTCTTCTCTCTCAAGTTCTAACCCTAAATGTGTTTGAGGGTTTCTATTTTAAAGTGAAATCGTCGGGTTCTCGCTCGAGCGAGATTATCCTGCCCATTTTGAAAACTCAACACTGACGCCCTCGCTCAAACGAGGGATTCTCGCTCAAGCGAGGATTCTTTAGTGTCAAACCTCTCTCCCTCGCCCACGTGAGACCTATCTCACTCAAGCGAGATTCACAGATAAAATCCTAGGAGGAACTCTGACTCTCTCGCTTGGTCGAGACTCTCTCGCTCAAGCGAGAATTTGACAGCCTGCCCCACTTTTCAGGGTTGTTACCATATCTTAAGAAAATAAATTCAGGGTGTCACAAATATGCAATTGTCATTCTAACGATTTAAGTACGATTGTCTTACTCCTTTATGTTTATGTTTCTTCTGTCGATGGTAATTGGATTGTAAGTAAAGTATGCGTGGTGTAGATCGTGGTAGCCGTGTGTTGTTGATTTTTTTTGCCCGATCTTGCTATATTTTGTGTAACCATGATGTGTAAACTGGATAACTTGTATGATGAATGTCTGACTAATTTGACTTTAGACTATTTGTTAAATGAGTTGTAATAGTGACTAGTTTGTAGGTAAAAGGACTTAGATGCATGTGGAAGTTAGTTTTTGGAAAAAAAAATAGCTATAAACCTTGGTGGGGTATTTATTCATATGATCATTGGTATTTATATTTGTGAATTAAATTTTCATTTGGATTTCCTGGTGATAAGAAAGGTGTAAGATATATTTAAATGCAATAGTTCATTTTTCTGTTAATTACTGTTTCTGTTTTAGTTTTAGATTCATACCATAAAAAGAACAAAACCCCCCTTTGTGTGTGTGAGTACAAGGTGTTTGAACTATTGCCTGAAAGATAATCCTTGGGAAACGACCTAGGAGTCACTTCCTAGTACTATACATTATTGTTATATTATTTGTATCAAGTACGGCCTCGATTAGTTTGTAACTGGGGAGAACTTAGTATTGGGACCCGAGTTGGTCCGAGAAACGACGGAAAAGATCAAGAAGATCCAGGAGAATATGAGAATAGCACAGAGTCGACAGAAAAGCTATTACGATAAGAGACGGAAACCTCTTAAATTTAATGAGGGAGATAATGTATTCATGAGAGTAGTTCCGACTACTGGAATTGGTAGAGTGTTGAAGTCCCGTAAGATTACTCCGAGATTTATTGGACCCTATTAGATATTGAGGAGGATTGGATCGGTAATTTATCGGATTGCTTTACCACCATTGTTGTCGAATCTCCACAATGTGTTTCATGTGTCTCAGTTGCGGAAATATGTGGAGGATCCATCTTATGTGGTTGAGTCCGATCAAATAGAACTAAAGGAAATTTAATGTTTACGACCTTGCCCGTGAGGATCATGGATACCAGTATCAAAAGATTGAGAGGCAAAGAGAATGCCTTGGTGAAGGTATTGTGGACCCAATTAGATGAAAGAGACGCTACTTGGTATGTGGAGCGAGACATGAGGAAGGACTACCTCGAGGTACGTTTAATTTTCGGGGACGAAAATTCCTATAAGAGGGGGGAGGATTGTGACACCCTGGATTTATATTTCTTAAGTTGTAGTAACAGTCCTGAAGAGTGAGACATACTACCAGATTCTCGCTTGAGCGAGAGGGCCTCGCCCAAGGGAGAGGGGAAGAGTTTCTCCCAAGATTTTATTTGGAAGTCTCGCATGAGCGAGAGAAGGCTTGCCTGGGCGAGAGATGGTTCACTAGGGGAGTGGAAAACTGGGAGATGCTGAAGGATTTGCGCCAGAGCGAGATTTGGCTCGCCTAGGCGAGGGAGAGAGGTGTTGGCACTAGAGGATCCTCGCTCGAGCGAGAGCGCCCGATTTGAGTTTTTAAAATGGGCAGAATTTTCTCGCTTGAGTGAGAAAAGGCTCGCTTGAGCGAGAACCTGACGCTGAAACTTTAAAATAGAAACCCTCAAACTCATTTAGGGTTAGAACTTGAGAGAGAAGAGAGAATGAGGTGATTTTGAGAGCAAGGACACACGGGAATCAACTAGAAGCTTGAGAAGAGGTAAATCTCTTGTTTCTAACTCTCTTCCTCCCATTCAAACTCGTTTTGGGTGTATGGAATCTCTTCTAAAAAATGTGACAAACCTTGGAAACTCTTCCTTTTGAGTTGTGGTTCGTTTTATTTAGTTTCTCTCTTGTAAACTCTTGGTTTAGAGTTGGTATTCAAAGAATGGGAAGGGTTTGAGGGTTGATTCATGAAAACCCCAAAACCCCCAAAATGAAAATGTGGTAAAAGAGGAAAATGGGTGAAATGGTAGATGAAGAAGATGAGTATGTGTTCTAATGTAAAATTGAAGATGAATATGTATGTTTTAATGTTTGGAAGCTTCTAATGAAAGTAGTTTTGGAAACATTAGAAATATGTGAATATCATATATGTTTGCAAATGTAATATGAATTGTGTGTATATTATTGCGAATGAATCCCTGGATTTTGTTGTTGTTTGGTAGGGATTAGGAAAGGTCATAAGGTTGGAGGAGGTAGCGAAGGAAACTTGTAAAGTTACTCAAAACCGACCCTAACACTAACCAAGGTAAGGACAAGTGTTTAATTGTATATGATGATAGAGAATGCGTAGATTTTCTGATTATATATGGATTGTGAAGTGATGCGAAGAGAACCTATTTTTAGCTCCCTTAAGAGGTTGAGCAATGTATGACTTTCCCTTGTAGTATTGGCTCGTTGAGAAATTTATGACTTGCCCTTGTGGTATTGGCTCGTTGAGCAATGTATGACTTGACCTTTGTGGTATTGACTCGTTGAGCAATGTATTACTTGCCCTTTGTGGTATTGGCTCCTTGAGCAATGTATGACTTGCCTTCGTG
Organism: Lupinus albus; assembly: GCA_009771035.1. Taxonomy (NCBI): domain Eukaryota; kingdom Viridiplantae; phylum Streptophyta; class Magnoliopsida; order Fabales; family Fabaceae; genus Lupinus; species Lupinus albus. The sequence goes on along the minus strand of CM020022.1, from coordinate 8,610,503 downwards.
GTATTGGCTATTCATAGCAATGTATGAGTTGCCTTCGTGGTAATGGCTATTCGTAGCAATGTATGAGTTGCCTTCGTGGTAATGGCCATTCGTAGCAATGTATGAGTTGCCTTCATGGTAATGGCTATTCGTAGCAATGTATGACTTGCCCTCGTGGTATTGGCTATTCGTAGCAATGTATGACTTGCCCTCGTGGTATTGGCTATTCGTAGCAATGTCTGACTTGCCCTATGTGGTAAGATAAATGAACCAAGATAAACATAAATGTGAAAGATGATTATGAAAAGAATGATGGAATTACGTTTGGATATGAGGAATGGATAACGATGAATTTTGAGTAAAATGTGGAATGATGAAGACAACAACATGGATATATATGTGAAGTATTATTTATATGTTACAATATAACTGTTTATCTAACCTTATTGAATGTGGATTATCATGTGATTAGGTTGAGTTTATTGACTTACTCCTTTGTGTTTTCTATGTATTGTTTATGATAATCCCATTACAGGTAATTGGATAAATTAAGGAAGCTTGACTTGTATCATAACTAACTAACTGCGGATTTGAATATTTGTAATCAGAGTTTTTTTATATTTTTGAATACTTGTAACTATGGGTAATGTTGTCTGTGGGTACCCATAACTATTGGTATGTTGGAGGTGCTAGGAAACATTAATATGAATTATGTTTTTCTGCCGTATGGATGTGTGTATGAATTAGTTCATGATAAAAATGATCAAAAAATAATTAAGGTAACTAATGTAACGTACCTTGGGTTACTAATTATGAAATATAAGGAAAATACATGTTTGCATGAGTTAAAATAAAAAAAAAATTCAAGGGTAGTATTTGGGTCCTTACAGAATGTCTTTCGCTAAGTGGTATTGTATTGAATGTTTTGCCTTAAGTGATATTGTATCGAATTTCTTGCCCTAAATGGTATTGTAATGAATGTCTTGCCCTAAATGTATTGTATTGAATGTCTTGCCCTAAGTGGTATTGTAAATATATGTATATGTGTAAAATGTAACTATGTGGAATATTACTGTGAGTATGATAACATGATTAATGTTCGGGAACATGGAAGAAAGAATTGATGGACGAGGTGGTATGAGATTGTGACTTATATTGTTTATCTATTTCAGTCCTTTCTTTTATATCTATTTGTTTTAATTATAATTATCCTATTTTCTTTCTAACGATTTAAGTACAAATGTCTTACACCTTTATGTTTGTGTGTTTCCTCTGTTGATGGCAATTGGATTGCAGGTAAAGTAAGCGCAGAGTAGATCGTGGTAGCTGAATGACTTAGACATTTTTTCTACGGTCTATTTATGTTTTGTGTATTTATGATGTGTAACCTGGATTATTCTTAGGGAGAATGTCTGCTTAATTTGACTTTAGACTAAGTGTTGGCATTAATTTTATTTATGGACATTTTAAGTTTGTAATCTAATAACTTGTCGTATGATGACAATTATTCTAATATAAATGTGTATTATGATTTTCTGCAAAAAGAGGGTAATGAATGTATGAAACTGAAAATGTATGTTCAGGGTACTTATATGATGAAAAAAGTAATTTCAATATATTGCATGTTTGTGAATTGAAAATAAACTAAATAAACGAAATTTTCCAAGGGTAGAATTTCGGTTCTTACATTATGGTATTAGAGCATGAGTTAATTTTGTGGCCTAGGGTATGGCCTTACGTGCTTCTTTGTGAAATTTATGTTACTTAACTATTTGATTTATGTGAATTAATTGCACAAGTTATGTGAACTATTGTGTGAGGCTTGGCGTACTAATAAATGAACGAGTGCAGGTACAATTAAAAAAGATGGCTGGACGAGGAACAGGAACTGGTCAGAATGAACTATTGGCTCAGATAGCAGTCATGCTGCATAACATTAATGAAAAAATACAATATCTTAACCAAAATACAGTACCGAGCCCAAACCCACACCCCTTGGCACCTCAAGGACCGGTAGAGTATCGAGGATTGGACGAATTTTGTAGGCGCAATCCCAACCAATTCGAAGGCGGATTCGCTCCTGATGTGGCTAATGAATGGGTCCAAGACTTGGAGCGGATATTCAGAGCTATGAGATGTTCTGATGCACAGATGGTGACCTATGCATTCTATGTACTGGTAAAGAATGCCGAGAACTGGTGGGAGTATACTCGGAGGCAGATGGAATCAGAAGGACAAGAAGGAGATGGATTTCTTACGTTTAGAGCAAGGGGACCTATCGGTGGGAGAGTACGCAACCAAGTTCGAAGAGTTGGCCAGATATTGTGCTAAGTTTGAATCGGGTTTGAAGCCCAAGTTGAAGATGGTGTTTGGACATCAGGATATCCCTGATTTTCCTACCTTGGTCAACAAATGTAGGATGTATGAGGATGACATGAATGCGGATGGTGTGATGACCAACAAGCAAAATCCCCCAAGGAACTTTAGGCCTCAACGCAACTTTGTGCAAGGGAGGGGTAAAGAGAAGATGACCAATAACCGACGACCTTATGCTCCGCCCAGCAGCCATCAAAATCTTGGCTCTCAAAGGCCAACCACCCCTACTGCTGCTGGAGGAACATATCATATATCATATCCTTTCTGAAATAAGTGTGGTTGAAGACACTATGGCAATATTTGCCATGGACCGGGAAATAGGTGTTTCCACTGTGGAGAACAAGGGAACATGAAGAGGATTTGTCTGAAGCATAATCAAGGGGGGGGGGGGGGGGGAATATGGTAAGTGATGAAAGGAAAAGGACAACTGGCAGGGTATTCACCATGAGTGGTGCAGAGGCGATGAACTCTGATAGTCAGATCCAAGGTAACTGTGCGGTAAAAGGTATCCCCCCCCCTAATTGTGCTATACGATTCAAGGGCAACACACTCTTTTGTATTTGTAGAATGTGTAAAACCACTGAGGTTGCAAACTGAGTCTCTTCCCTTCGACTTAGTCGTGTCCACCTCTACTAGTGAGCCTGTGGTGGTATAGGCGTTTGGTTCTCAGTGTCCGGTAGAAGTAAATGGTAGGATGTTTACCATAGATTTAATATGTTTACCACTGAAACAGTTAGACATAATTCTAGGGATGGACTGGTTATCAGAAAAGCATGTGAAGTTAAATTGTTCTGATAAGATAGTAGTGTTTGGAGATCTGTGTGGGATTTCCGATCCGTCTAGAATTCTAGAGCCAATGTCGGCTAAGGGAGTCAGGACTTCCCTTAGGGAAGGGGCATCAGTTTATATGTTGTTGGCATCACTAGAGGGTATTGAAAAGCCATAGTAGAGGACATACTGGTGGTCTGCGAATTCCCTGAGGTATTTCCTGGTGATATTTTGGATTTGCCTCCAGTGCGAGAGGTTGAATTCTCCACTGACTTAGTGTCAGGAACATGACCCATTTATATAGCTCCATATAGAATGGCACCTTTAGAACAGGTCGAGTTGAAGAATCAAATTGAGGACTTGTTGGCTAAAAAGTTCATTCATCCCAGTGTATCGCCGCGGGGTGCACTGTAACACCCTAATTTTATTTTCCTAAGGGTAGTGACAATTCTAGAAATCTGGGGTATATTGGGTGTTTCTCACTTGAGCGAGAGGGCCTCTCCCAAGCGAGAGGCTCATTATCTGCTCCCAGGATTTCCTGGGATTCTCGCCTAGGCGAGATATGGCTCGCTTGGGCGAGGGAAAGAGGTGTGGACACTGTAGATAGTCAGTTATGATGCAAAAAGCGTAAATAAAGGAATCCAAATTTAAAAGCTCCTAAAGCTCCAATTCAAGCGTCCTTAATTTTCCAATTACCTCACATATAATACCTTGGTGAGTGTTGGGGTCGGTTTTGAGTAACTTTACAAGTTTCCTTCGCTACCTCCTCCAACCTTAGGATCTTTCCTCATCCCACCAAACAACAACAAAAGTCAGTAATTCATTAACAATAATATACACACAACTCATATTACATTTGCAAACATATTTGATATTCACATATTTCCAATGTTTCCAAAACTACTTTCATTAGAAGGTTCAAAACTTTAAAACATACATATTCATATTCTATTTTACATTAGAACACATACTCATATTCTTCATCTACCATTTCACCCATTTTCCAATTTTACCACATTTTCATTTTGGGGTTTTGGGGTTTTCATGAATCAACCCACAATCCCTTTCCATTTTTTTGGAAATCAACTCTAAATCAAGAGTTTACAAGAGAGAAACTAAATAAAACGAACCACAACTCCAAGGGATATTTTCCATGGTTTCTCACATTTTGAGAAGAGATCCCATACTCCCAAAACAAGTTTGAAAGGGAGAAGGAGAGTTAGAATCAAGAGATTTAGCTCTTCTCAAGCTTCTAGATGATTCCCGAGTCCTTGCTCTCAAAGTCACCTCCTTCTCTCTTCTCTCTCAAGTTCTAATCCTAAAAGTGTTTAAGGGTTTCTATTTTAAAGTTTCAGCGTCGGGTTCTCGCTCAAGCGAGCCTTTTCTCGCTCATGCGAAAAAATCCCGCCCATTGTAAAAAGATCTGGCTCTCTCGCTCAAGCGAGGGATTCTCGCTCAAGCGAGAATCCTCCAGTGTCAACACCCCCTTCCTCATCCAGGCGAATCAAATCTCGCTCAGGCGAGAATCCTTCAGTATATCCCAATATTCCACTCACCTAAGTGAGCTTCTCTCTCTCAAGCGAGACCCTCTCGCCCATGGGAGAATCTGGCAGTGTGTCCCCTTCTCTAGGACTGTTAACACATCTTAGGAAATATAAATTCAGGGTGTTACAATTAACATTAAAGTATTACAACCTATACAACATCTAACATCAATCATGTTAAACATATACCAATCCATACATTATACCACATAATGTCCATATATCCAATTAGCATAATCATCATATCACACTTAGACAATTCAACCCAAATCAGTACAATATACCATAGGGTGTTCATTCTTCGATTAGCTACTATAACAACATACTCATACCATTTATCCAATTCAATCTTCATCAAGATCACCATACAATAGTCTATTTCAATAAAGAACATCAATGCTATACTCAAAGCTATACCATACTTACATAGCATTAAAATACTTTACCAGGCAACACAATACTCTCAAAACAATACTACACACAAAAAACTAATCATGCATTGCTCCAAGAGCCAATACCACATAGGGAAAGTCTACACCAGAAAGGCGATACAATGCCACATAGGGCAAATCAGTCATTGCTCAATGAGCCAATACCATAAAGGGCTAGTCTACAACACAAAGGTATCCAATACCACATTGGGCAAGTCTACACCACAAAGGTGATCCAATACCACACCGGGCAAGTCTACACCACAAAGGTGATCCAATACCACATCGAGCAAGTCTACATCACAAAGGTGATCCAATACCACATCGGGCAAGTCTACACCACGAAGGTGATCCAATACCACACCGGGCAAGTCTACACCACAAAGGTGATCCAATATGACATCGGGCAAGTCTACACCACGAAGGTGATCGAATACCACATCGGGCAAGTCTACACCACGAAGGTGATCCAATACTACATCGGGCAAGTCTACACCACGAAGGTGATCCAATACCACATCAGACAAGTTTACACCACAAAGGTAGTTCATACATTGCTAGGAATAGCCATTACCACGAAGGCAACTCATACATCGCTATGATTAGCCATTACCACGAAGGTAACTGATACATTGCTCAACCTTTTAAGGGAGCTAAAAATAGGTTTTCTTCCCATTGCTTCACCATCCATATACAATCAGAAAATACACGCACTCTCTATCATTATATACAATTTTACACTTCTCTTTACATCACATCTCACCATCATACACACAACTACAACCATGTCATACTATTCATATTCATCCCATCCTTTACCATATATAAAACCACTCACAACATCATCATCACATAATATAATCATGTCCATTTATCACCAATAAGCCTTTCATTACAAAATCATTAATACAAACATACCCATATATGTTTATAACAAAACGCGACTCACAACCTAATCATTTTCATGAATATACTCATATCTTTTTATCACAATACATAACTCATAACATATTACGCGTCATTCACACAATCGTTTACCGTTATCACTATATCCTCACACATACACACCGTTAACGATAGAACCATCTTTTATGACGATGTAATACTCACATATACTCATATTTATGGCTAATACTTCCTCATGATAGATGAAGACTCTCAAATGGATCACAAACTTTCAAGAGAGTTTCTATTCGATAACATTCTCTAATTCTTAAGGGAAATCGGAGAAGATAACTCTAATGAAATACTTTAAGACCACTATGGTCTTCTCCCTCACCTTAGGTTGCGTAAGCTCCGTTGTTCCGCAAAAGAGCCACATCTCCCTTCATCTCCAATGTTCCATTTTCACCGCTAAAGCCCTCCAATGTGCCGCTAAGAAGCAAGAGGAAGAGGTTTTGATGAGTTTTGAGGTTTAGTGGAGGAGAGAATGGTTCATTTGGGTGGAGCCGCCATTGGGAGAGAAAGGGGAGAAAAGGAAATGAACATTAGGGTATGTGAAGCCCTTTCTTTACTTTTATAGCAGGGTTGTCTCGCCCGGGCAAGAATCTCTCGCTTGGTCGAGAAGCCCATGACATTTTAAATTTCAAAACACGGACCCTCTCGCTCAAGCGAGAATCTTGCAGTATGTCCCATTTTTCAGGACTGTTACCACATCATAAGAAGGATAAATTTAGGGTGTTACAGCTCAACCTCTTAAGGGAGCTAAAATAGATTTTCTTCCCATTGTTTCACAATCATATACAACCAGAAAATCCACGCATTTTATAACATCATATATCATTTAAATACATCACTTACATAACATTTCACCATAATACTCATCACTACAACCATGTCATAATATTCATATTCATCCCATTCTTTACTACATTTAAACAACTCGCAACACAATCATTATCACACAACATAATCATGTCAATTTATTGCCATTAAACAACTGATCACACAATTATTACTACAAACATACCCATATATGTTTATACCAAATAAGCGACTCACAACTTAGTCATCATCATAAATATACTCATATCTTCTTATCACAATAAACAACTCATAACATATTTATCATCATACAACATATTAACGATAGAACCATTTTCATGACGATGTATTACCATAAATGAGCATATTGCATTTTAATCTAATAAAACGGTTTTTACCACTCATATATCTCTACATTTATGGCTAATACCTCTTCATGGAAAATAAATACTCTAACCTGGACCACAAACTTCCAAGAGAGTTTCTATCTGTTAATATTCTCCGAATCTAGAGGAAAATCGGAGAAGATGACTCTAATGAAATACTCGAAGACCACTACGGTCTTCTCCCTCACCTTAGGTTGTGTAAGCTCCGTTTCTCCGTAAGAGCCACATCTCCCTCCATTTTCTCCAATCTCCATTGTTCCATTTTTCACCTCCAAGATTTCCAAAATGTGCCACCAAGACGTAATAGAAAGAGGTTTTGATGAGTTATGATGTTTAGTGGAGGAGAGAATGGTTCATTTGGGTGGAGCCGCCGTTGGGAGAGAAAGGAGGAGAAAGAAAATGAAGATTAGAGTTTTTGAAAGGAAGTATTATATTTGTTGAGAGTTCCTAGTGGTGGATCTCTTGATGTGAGATGTGAATTTTCTTTTATCACTAATGTAAATGGACATAAGTTTTACCCCTTAGCATAAATATACAGATAAATGCAAACAAGGGAGGATAACCTTTTGCAACTCATAAAAACAAAGATACTAGACTTGGTCTTTTCAAAACACACTAGGTATCTTTCAATTACATTTCCTCGTTAACACAACATTTTTTAAATCATTACTTCATGCTCAGTACCTTCCATACAACATATCCATTTACATGTTCACGTGAATCATTTACATTACTATTCAAGTCATTACTGAAACAATTACATATTGCTTCTAGAATTCACACATCACATAACAAATTATCGGATATTAACAATTAATCTCAAAGGGATATTTCACCATTGTCATACAGAACATGTTACAAACAAATTCCTCATTTCATTCAACTTTCTAAACTTTCATGCATTGTAAGCAAACTTGTATGGAGGAATAAGTCAAGAGGTACATGTTCATTTCCAGGCAAAACAGGCAAGTACATGCTAGTGGAATTTTACAAAGTAAAACGACCTTGTTACATGTCATAAAATAAAATGTAGATATTTAGCCATCGAGTCTAATAACCGGTTAATCACTACATCATGCGTATTTGTTTTAATCCTGAGGAATGGCAAGATAATTAACAACATACATTAACTAGGAACATGTAGGAAATCACATAACATAACATACAACCTTTCATATTATAGATTATCCAACTATTAGCAAAAGCAAGCATTCTCCTTATTATAAAAAATCATCCATCAAATGAAAATCCAATTTTCAAGACATAAGATATAGTTCTTTCAAAGTTTATACTCTCATGATGCAAACAAGATCTTTAATTCTCATCCATATGTCACAACTGACGATTATTACCTTAATCTTGTTCAACTAGAACCATAGAGACATATAAGCAAACATCCAAGAAAGCCAATTTAATCATTCCTCTTCAATTATCTTAATCTTAGTGATAAAAGAAAATTCACATCTCACATCAAGAGATTCACTTTGTTAAAAACATGTCATTACACTTCCTTTCAATTACAGAATTTATACAATTATCCTTTCTCATATAATACTTTTATTACAATCATTAATCCCATCTCATTACACCATTTAGAGGAGTTCAATTTCACAATAGAGTCACTACCACATGGTTCTCATATTACATACATAAATCAATTACATGATTCTCATTTTACATGCATTAATCAAATATCACCTTGAATACATAAAGTAACTACTCAATCATGTACTCTTCTCAGCGACCACCCAAGGTGCTACATCCACAACCTGAACTCAAATACATAACACATACAAGCAGAAACAAAAGGGAGTAAGAACCAACTACGGCGACCGCAGTGTGGAATTACATGGAGCAATAACATTAAAGTAGTACAACCTATAAAACATCTAAAGTCAATCATAGTAACCATATACCAATTACACACTAGTCAATACCTTGACCCACATAATGTTTGAAATTGCAAGTACTAGTCAAATTTATACATTTGTTTCTTGCCTGTGTTTCGATGAAGACAAAGGCAACTAAAAGCCGACTTGAAAATCTTGAAGACTGGACGCATCAACATCCTACATGACCAAGACTCTGACTTTAGAAAGTTTTTTAATTTTTCTAGAAGTCCTAAGATGATTGCTTAGTGTTGAGTCTAGGTTAGGTAAGCCAAATGATGATTGTCTCACGCGCTCATAAGTTTGCCTAAAAATTCGTGTTTGAGAGTCATCATTCTTTATTTTAGTAGGTTGCATCAAAATTATATTTTCTACGAGCCTTTTTCCGCTACCCTTACTCTATATAAAGTTAAGGTCAAGGCCTTATTCGATTCACATTTTTTGTGAATCGTGGCCTTTGTGGATCTTGCCATACTGAAAGTTCTTCGGTCTCGGAACGAGTTCAGTGAACACAGGATTCCGCGAAATTCTGAAGAATTTCGCTTACAGGCACGCTACGCGAAGTATCATACGCGCAGACACGTTCCATGCCGCGGGCACTTCATAGCCTATTAGAAGTCAATCAGTTAGTGAGCAAATAATTTAGTTAGTAAGTAAGCCAACTGAAATCAACAACTCTCGCGAAGCATAACCAAAAACTTTCCCTTCTTGCATTAACACGCAACCCAGAGCTTGCTTAGAAGCATCACAGTACAAACTGAAATCACGACCAGTATATGGAAAAACCAACATTGGTATTGTAGTCAATCTCTGCTTCAATTCTTGGAAGCTTTCCTTACAACGGACCGTCCAAACATATGGTTCTCCTTTTCTAGTCAACTTGGTTAGCGATGACGCTAACTTCGAGAACCCTTCAATGAATTTCCGATAATAACCAGCCAATCCCAGAAACTTCTGTTCTCAGTAACTAACTTTGGTATCGCCCAATCCATCACCGCCTCAACCTTAGAAGGATCCACTGCCACCCCTTCTCTGGATATCACATGTCTAAGGAAGTTAACTGATTCCATCCAAAAGTCATATTTTGATAGTTTTGCATACAATGGTTGTCCTTTAGAATTCCTAGAATGACTCTCAAATGCTCTACATGGTCTCCTCGGCTTTTTGAATATACCTAGACATCATCAATAAATACCACTAGAAAAGAATACAGGTACGGAGAATGTTATCGAATAAAATCTCTCATGGAAGTTTGTGGTCCATATGCGAGTTTTATCTTTCATGAAGAGGTATTAGCCATAAATATGGGAATAAATGTGTATGAAAACCCTTTTGTCACACTAAGTGTGAAATACTCGTTTATGGTAATACACCGTCATGAAAGATGGTTCTATCGGTAATGGTGTGTATGAATAAAAATATTGTGATAAAAGTAAAAGATGTGTGATATGATGATGATTATATTGTGGTTGGTTTATATATGAAAGAATGACATGATTATGTTATATGATGATGAATATGATGGGAATTGTTTAATTGCGATAAAGGGGCATGATTATGTTGTAGGACGATGATTTTATTGTGAGTTGTTGATTTGTTGTAGGGAAGGAGGTAGATATGACTATTAGGATATAGTTGGGGTTGTGGGTATTATGGTGAAATAGTGATGTAAGGAAGGGGTATTTTCATTAGTAAAGATATAATATGAAAATTGATTGTGTATGGTTTATCATTGTGATGTGGAATGTGTTATTGTTGGATGATAACTAAAATGAATCGCCTGAAAGTCAGTCAATGAGCAAATAATTCAATTAGTAAGTAAGTCAGTCAGTAAGTCCATAAGTAAGTCAGTTAGTAAGGGAAGAAGTCAGTTGTTAAGTTATTCAGTAAGTCAGTAAGTCATTCTTTAAGTATGTCAGTAAGTCGGTCAAATAGTAAGCGAGCTAGTAATTCAGTCAGAAAATAATTTAGTCAGTCAGTAAATCAGTAAATAAGTCTATCATTCAGTAAGTAAGTACATCAATAAGTTAGTTAGTAAGTTATTCTGTATGCTAGTAAGTCAGTGAGTCAGTCAGTATGACAATAAATAAGTTAGTAAGTCAATCAGTAAGTTAGTAAGTAATTAATTCAGTTATTAAGTCAGTCAATAAGTGAACATACTTAAAGAATGACTTACTGACTTACTGAATAACTTACTAACTGACTTCCTCACTTACTAACTGACTTACTTATGTACTTACTTACTTACAAACTGAATTATTTGCTCACTAACTGACTGACTTACTATCTCACTTATTGACTGACTTAATAATTGACTTACTTACTGACTAACTTACTGACTTATTTATTGTCTTACTGACTGACTCATTGACTTACTAGCTTACTGAATAACTTACTGACTCACTTACTAACTAACTTATTGATGTACTTTCTTACTGAATGATAGACTTATTGACTGATTTACTAATTGACTAAGTTATTTTCTGACTGACTTACTTGCTCACTTACTGTATGACTGACTTACTAACATACTTAAAGAATGACTTACTGAATAACTTACTAACTGACTTCTTCACTTACTAACTGACTTACTTATGGACTTATAACTGACTTACATACTAATGCAATTATTTGCTCACTAACTGACTGACTTACTAATTCACTTATTTACTGACTTAATGACTGACTTACTTACTAACTTACTGACTTATTTATTGTTTTACTGACTGACTCATTGACTTACTGGCTTACTGAATAACTTACTAACTGACTTACTAACTAACTTATTGATGTACTTACTTACTGAATGACATACTTATTGACTGATTTACTAACTGACTAAGTTATTTTCTGACTGACTTACTTGCTCACTTACTGTATGACTAAATTACTAACATACTTAAAGAATGACTATCTGACTTACTGAATAACTTACTAACTGACTTCTTCACTTACTAACTGACTTACTTATGGACTTACTGACTGACTGACTTACTTACTAATTGAATTATTTACTCACTAACTGACTTACTTACTGGCTCACTTATTGACTGGCTTAATAACTGACTTACTTACTGACTTATTTATTGTCTTATTGACTGACTCACTGACTTACTGGCTTACTGAATAACTTACTGACTCAATAACTAACTAACTTATTGATGCACTTACTTACTGAATGACAGACTTATTGAATGATTTATTAACTGACTAAGTTATTTTCTGACAGACTTAATAGCTCACTTACTGTATGACTGAATTACATTCATACTTAAAGAATGACTTACTGACTTACTGAATAACTTACTAACTGATTTCTTCACATACTAATTGACTTACTTATGGACTTACTTACTGACTGAATTACTAACTGACTTCTTCACTTACTAATTGACTTACTTATGGACTTACTTACTGATTGACTTACTTACTAACTGAATTATTTGCTCATTGACTAGTTGACTTACTAGCTCACTTATTGACTGACTTAATAATTGACTTACTTACTAACTAACTTGTTGACTTTTTTATTGTCTTACTGACTGACTCAATGACTTACTAGCTTACTGAATAACTTACTGACTCACTTACTAACTAACTTGTGACACCCAAATTTTATTTGCCTATGTATAGTGAATTTTAGGGTATAATGGGTGATTCTCGCTTGAGCGAGAGGGTCTCTCCCAAGCGAGAGGCCCAATATCTGCTCCCAGGATTTCCTAGGATTCTCGCCTGGGCAAGATGTGTCTGGCTTGGTCGAGGGAGAGAGGGTCGACACTGAAGGATCCTCGCTTGAGCAAAAGCACCAGATCAGAATTTTTGAAATAGGCGGGATCTTCTCGCTTGAGCGAGAATGGGCTCGCTTGAGCGAGAACCCGACGGTGTTACATTAAAAAGGGAAACTCAAACACTTTTAGGGTTAGAACTTTGGAAAGAATAGAGAGAAAGGAGCATTTTCAAGAGCAAGGATTCTTGGGAATCATCTAAAGGCTTGAGAAGAGGTAAATATCTTTATTCTAATTCTCCTTCTTCCCTTTGAAACTGGATTTGGGTAAGTGGGATCTCTTCTCTTAACATGAGAAACCATGGAGACTCTCTATTTAGAGTTGTGGTTCGTTTTATGTTGTTTTTCTCTTGTAAACTCTTGGTTTAGAGTTATAAATCAAAGATGGGGATGATTTGTGGGTTGATTCATGTAAACCCCCAATATGAGAATTTGAGCAAAGAGGGAAATGGGTGAAATGTTAGATGTAGAAGATGAGTATATGTTCTAATGTAGTATATAAGATGAATATGTGTGTTTTAGAAGTTTGGAAACTCTTAATGAAGGTAGTTTTGGAAACATTGAAAATGTGTGAATCTCTTGTATGGTTAAAGATGAAATGTGAGTTGTTTATGTGTTATCTTGAATAAATGACTAACATTATTTTTATGTGGTGGGAATGAGGAAAGATCCTAAAGTTGGAGGCGGTGTCGGAGGAACCTGCAAAGTTACCAAGGACAAATCCAACACTCACCAAGGTAAGGATAAGTCTTTAATTAGCATATCGTATTGAAAGAATGCGTGGAATTACTGTTTATGAGTTGATGGTGAATCAATGAAAAGAAAACATATTTTTAGCTGACCATGATTGGTTAGCGACTTTGGCTCAAGTTATGTAGCGATATTGTGGCTCAAGTTATGTAGCGATACTTTGGCTCAAGTTATGTAGCGATACTTTGGCTCAAGTTATGTAGCGATACTCTGACTTAAGTTATGTAGCTATACTTTGGCTCAAGTTATGTAGCGATACTTGTAACGACCCAAATTCTACCCTTGAAGATTTTTCATTTATTTTAAATCCTTTCTTACATACAGTCGTCACCTTCATTAAAAACTCTCAAGTATCTCTCTTTGAAAATACTCTTTACCCTATTATATTATCATACAAATTTATGTTGCGGAAAAACATAATTCATTCAGATAGCCTTTATCACATACGTCCAATTATGGGTTTTCCAGAGTTATAAGGTCCATAACTACATGTCACCATATTATCCTAATCAGATTACATTTATCCCAAAATACTATCAAATCAACTACAATATCAAATAGCAATAAAGACAATCGAGTAAATAAACACAAAAGCTTCCTAATTGAGCTTCATCCTCAAAATCCTTCATTTACCTACAATGGGATTATCATAAACAACACACAAAACAAAAGGGAGTAAGTCATTAGTTCAAAACTAACATCACACGATAATCCACATTTCAAATACAATTAAGCATTGATATAAATCATAACCACAAATAAATAAATGTAAACGTTCATATATTCTTTCTTTCATTTCCACGTTATTCATATTCGTCCTATAGTATATATATATCCCATAATATATATTCTATAGCACGCCTACTACGTTCCTTTGAAACCTCATACTTCTCATCATTCATATCCACCCTATAGAATATATATCTCATACAATATACTCTATAGAATGCATACGACTTTCATTGTGACATTCTCAGTTCTCATCCTTCATATTCACCTTATAGAATATATATCCCATACTATATATCCTATAACATGCATATGACTTTCATTGTTCACATCTTCCACTTTATCATCCATATTCACCCTATAGAATATATATCTCATACTATATATCCTATAGCATGCATATTCGTTTATCTCAAATCTTTTTGTCTCATTGCTTATTCTCGCCATCAGGCTTACTCTTTACCACCTCCGGTTCTACCACATCGGGTATGTAATTTCTCAATGATCCACTACCACTTCGGGTAGGCAATTTCCCTTAATGATCCACTACCACTTCGGGTAGGTCATATACAATACCACATAGGGCAAGTCATACACAATACCACATAGGGCAAGTCATACACAATACCACATAGGGCAAGTCATACACAATACCACATAGGGCAAGTCATACGCAATACCACATAGGGCAAGTCATACACAATACCACATAGGGCAAGTCATATGCAATACCACATAGGGCAAGTCATACACAATACCACATAGGGCAAGTCATATGCAATACCACATAGGGCAAGTCATACGCAATACCACATAGGGCAAGTCATACACAATACCACATAGGGCAAGTCATACACAATACCACATAGGGCAAGTCATACGCAATACCACATAGGGCAAGTCATACGCAATACCACATAGGGCAAGTCATACGCAATACCACATAGGGCAAGTCATACACAATACCACATAGGGCAAGTCATACGCAATACCACATAGGGCAAGTCATACGCAATACCATATAGGGCAAGTCATATACAATACCACATAGGGCAAGTCATACACAATATTTCACTACCATTCCTGGTAGGATAACAATAACAGTCCACTACCACTCCGGGTAGGACACCATAACAGTCCGCTACCACTCCGGGTAGGACACAATAAAGTGTTCACTACCACTCCGGGTAGGACACGATAAATAGTTCACCACCACTCCGGGTAGGACACAATGATAAACCACTACCTCCTCGGGTAGGGTAACAACCATAAACTTACCAACACGTTACCTCTTTCACATACCTCTTTCACATAAACAACTTACTTTGCATCATTTAATCATACAAAATATTCATCATCAATATTCAACCATCTAAAACATGCATAACATCTCATATTTCAATATTTCCAAAACTACTTCAATACAAGTTTCTAAATATCAAAGCATACATGTTCATCTCATATAACAACATCAAAGCACTACTCATTATCCACATCTAACATTTCATCTCTTTCTCTTTATACTCGTATTCTTATTTTGGGGGGTTTTTGGGGGTTTTTCATGAATAACCCATAAAACTTTCCATTCATCAAATAACAACTCTAAACCAAGAGTTTACAAGATAAAAAAAACAACATAAAACGAACCATAACTCTAAAGGATGAGTTTCCATGGTTTCTCATGTTTTGAAAATAAATCCAACATACCCAAAACAAGTTAGAGAGGAAGAAGAAGAGTTAGTAACAAGAGGTTTACCTCTTCTCAAGCTCCAAGATGAGTCCTAAGGCTCCTTGCTCTTGAAAAGCTCTCATTTCTCTCTTCTCTTCGAAGTTCTAACTCAAAAATGTTTTTGGGTTTCTGTTTTAAAGAGGTGTCGTCGGGTTGTAATCGATTACCAACATGGTGTAATCGATTACAACGTGAAAAATGCGCATATTTGATGCTTTTAATACGATGTAATCGATTACCAGGAGTGTGTAATCGATTACCAGGAGTGTGTAATCGATTACCAGAAATGTGTAATCGATTACCAGCAATGTGTAATCGATTACCAGAAATGTGTAATCGATTACACTGTGTCAGATGCACATATCTAATGCTTTTAATACGATGTAATCGATTACTAGCAATGTGTAATCGATTACCAGCAATGTGTAATCGATTACCAGAAATGTGTAATCGATTACACTGTGTCAGATGCACATATCTGATGCTTTTAATACGATGTAATCGATTACCAGCAGTGTGTAATCGATTACCATCAGTGTGTAATCGATTACCAGAAGAGTGTAATCGATTACACTGTGTCAACAGCCCAAAATTGCCATTTCTCGCCCAGGCGAGAATCCTCCAATATAGTCCAGGATTTCACCCTCCCAGCTGATCCTTTTTCGCTCAGGTGATAATCTCTCGATCAAGCGAGGCTTCCAGGACTGATACTATATTTTTAAAGATTAAAATTTGGGATGTTACAATACTTTGGCTCAAGTTATGTAGCGATACTTTGGCTCAAGTTATGTAGCGATACTTTGGCTCATGTTATGTAGCGATACTTTGGCTCACGTTTTGTAGCGACACTTTGGCTCAAGTTATGTAGCGAAAATGAATTTAAAATGGTTTACTAACCCCGATAAAATGTGGATTATCTTATAATGATATTTATTGAATTAATGACTTACTCCTTTGTATGTTGTGTGTATTTGTCATTGATAATCCCATTGCAGGTAAACAGGTTAGTTGAGGATGCTTGGTTTGATGCCTTAGGAGCTTAAAACCTGGATTTCCTTTATCTTGCCCTTTTTGTATTATGACTGACTAAATGCTATTTTGGATAATTTTAACTCCGAGTATTGTAACACTGGATATTTGTAGCAATGGGCATTTTGGAAGCATATAGCTAGTTGTATGCTGTAGTTACCTGGAGACATTAATATGAATTAAGTTTTTCTGTTAAATGAATGCGTGTATGGACATTACCTTATAGAATGATCATAAACCGGAAAGCGGGATTAATATATAGTTATTGGATTTGTGATTCTAAGTTATAGGAAAAATGTAGATGAATGGATTAAAATAAGGAAAAAATGTTCTGAATGATCTGTTGGCTCAGATGGTGGCTGCACTGCAACAAGTTAATGAGAACTTGCATAGCCTGAACCAGAACACCACATCGAGTCCTAGCTCGCAACCTTTAGTTCCACCCGGGCTGGCGGAGTACCGAGGATTGAACGAGTTTTGTAAGTAGAATCCTAGCTAGTTCCAAGGTGGATTCACTCTTGATGCTTCGAACGAGTGGATTCAAGACTAGGAATGAATATTCTGAGCCATGGGTTTTAATGATGTTCAAAAGGTGACCTATGCTTCTTACATGCTTCTAAAAGAAACTGAAACTTGGTGGGATTTTACTCGACGACAAATGGAAACTGAGGGACAAGTGATTGTTTGGAGTACCTTCTGTTAGGTATCAGTGGTTACAATACACCTAGAAGGGGGGGGGGGGGGGTTGAATAGGTGTAGCGGTTAGAATGTCCGCTTTTCGAAAAACAACACTTAATGCTTCAATACACCTTAATTAATCGATTAACGAAACAGGGTAATCGATTAACACATTCAACACAGTCCACTTAATCGATTAACAGAACTAAAGTAATCGATTAACACACTACACTTAATCGATTAAACCGTGACAGTAAGCTAATGCAGATACAACTTCTTGCGCGACAATTAATTGATAATGAAGCGAGTATACAGAGCTTACAGAATTATCAGAGTAAAATCAGTATAGTACAGAAACAGATTATCAATTAAATCTACTATACAAATTAATCGATCAAATGCAATAAAGAGAGAAAGGGATAGAAAAAGTCCTGCAACACGAATTTTATCCTGGTTCGTTTGCTTGTCCATCGCAAACTACATCCAGGCCTCCCGGCTGATTTGGGAGATTTTTCTTCACTATAATTGAATTAATGTTTATTACATACACACTATCCAATTACAACATTTAGACACTTACAAGATAATAAAGATCCTATTCTATGGTTTGACTCCCTTCCTACCGACAAAGAAAACCTTTCTTTCGGCGTAGCCCCAGCCAAGAACCTCTGTTCTTTACTTATCCCTAAGTCTAACACTCAGTGAAGATACACTCAATCTCTTGGTGATACGACACCTTGAGATTCCCAAAATTACAACACTTTTTCAATCAAAACAAAACAGAGTAAACTTAAGCTATAACAAGACTTATATCTAACAAGATAAGGCTTTACTCTAATCACCTAATACAAACTCATGCAGTATGAAAATGTATTAGATTAAAAAACAGAATGCATAGTATGTAAACATCTAATCAAGAATCATCAATAAAATGCAAGAACATGTGATATGAAAAGATGAGAAATGTATCATGTAATGCACTCAATCCTAAAGCATAGAATTCTCTCTTTTCTAAACTCACAAATGCATTTACAACTAGATGCAACAATTAACACGAAAAAATGCTCTAACTCTCTAAAAATTTAACATGCAACTTATGAGATCAATTCTGAAAAACGCAGTTTATAAAGAATTGATTTTATAGACCAGTTAATCGATTAACGACAGCTTTAATCGATTAAACTGTACAAAATTGTTAGATTAATCGATTAACCTTTGCTGTAATCGATTAACAACATTCTTTCATGTGTAAAAGCTCAAATATGTTATGCACTTTAATTCATACATGTTTAATACTTAGATTATGCCTAGAATGCACATGTACATGTATTTATATGATGCATGAACATATTATGAATGACATATCTCAAGATGAAAAAGATTTAAAAGATTTATGCAAATGAGATATGTATTAGGTGACTTAAGCCTTAGACTCAACCTAAACTAATCTAGTCTAAGCAAGGTACCAATCAGAAGGCTTAAGCATGTTGATTTGTTGATGATCTTCAAGCTCTTATTAGCACAAGTTGTCCTCATCAAAACCATGGCACATAAAGAGAGCTTTCCAAAGTGTTAATCTTGACATGCACACTTTCAATCTCCCCCTTTTTGATGATGACAAACTCCACATTAAATGTATCAACTGTGATGAAATAGCTTGAAGATTGTGTTGGCAAGGTTAATATGATGCGCAAATTTCGGAAGCTGTTATTACGATCAACCTGCACAATTAGAAGACAACAAAACAACCTTTCTCCCCCTTTTGACATTATCAAAAAGATAACTCAGGTCAAAGAAGAGGCAGAGATATGAGTGATGCATGAAAAAAAGTCAATGAGTTAATTTGGGATTTAACAATTAACCTGTTTTATGTTAAAGAGGATTAAACAAATGCGCATGTTTATACAACAGAAATAGCCAAACAGGTAAAGTGAACGGCATACAAGATTGACCATATCAAAGTAGGAAATCTCATACGATCAAGAACCATACACGTAAATAGAGTAGGCTATTCGACATAATTATAAAAAGTAGCATAAAGAGTAACAATGTTTAGCAGCCATATAAACCAGGAAATGTCAATTAAAAAACATGAAAGAGGCACACAAAAGAGAGACTAGAATCCATAACAACAGCTAAATCCAAAAAGTGCCAAAAAGAAGAAATAAACCTAAAGGTAAGATATCCTAGGTCTAAAGTCTTCTAAACTAAGGTTGAGGTGGAGGATGATGATCGTCAGTGTGACCAGCAGGAATGACAATGTTATGATCTCCCCTGATAAGCACAGATAACTTCTGAAATTCTGAACAAAACAAGGCATTATGAGCTTCAGCAGTAGATTGAATCAGATTCCTCAACTCCCGAAATTGGTTGTCCGAGTACGCATTTTGTCGCTCCTCATACTGTTCCATACCAGCAAAGTATGAGTCTTTCAATCCTTGGAAGTGAAGATCCATACGGTTGTTAAGCCGTTGCTCCATAGCTTCCTACTGATCTAAGCCAAAAGCAGAGTTCTGAGGTGCTGATCCAGAAGGCTCCCCCTGAGTTGTAGCATGCTGATTACCTGTGTCATCCTGATTATCATCATCAGATAAATCCAGACCAATAGTGGTGTAGTCCTCTTGGTATTGCCAAGTAGTACCATACTTGTATATACCCATTTTATGAATGAGGCTTTCACCAACCAGATGATCCTTATCAGTGTATTCAACAATGATGGTATCGGAAACGTCAATGCGCAAATAGTCAACAATGCGTGAGATGAAGATACTGTAGGGAAGCAGCTTCGACTGAGACAAAGACACACTGTTCATAATTTTCAAGATCTCCTCAGGCCAGTTAATCATTACATTATTCTTAACTGCATACATGAAACGTAAATCATTCACAGTAGGCTGTGCGTGATTTGTGTTTCTCTGTACTAAAATGTAAGCAATAATGTAATGCAACAGTCTATTCTCAACAGATAATGACCCAACTTTGGTCAGTTGACCCTGAATGTATAAGTGAGGGCCTCTTAGAAATGACTTATAAACCTCAGTAGGATCAAAGTTTTCCTTAACCCAGGAACAATCTCCTATACTATAACTAGAAGATGATAAACCACCGACATTCATGAAAATTTCATCGTTAAGTTCAAACAGATTGCCAGAAATCATAGACCAGTACTTTCCATCCTTATATCTAAAATTAGCATAAAATTCCCTAACTAGAGCAGGGTAAACTTGTCCCTTTAATTCCATAAACTGAATAGTTCCCTGAGCTTCCATATCATGCGGGAAACTAAAGTTTTATTCCGCCAACCAGGTTAAATCAACATACCGTATGTATGTGGGTTTGCGACCTTGAAACTTCGCCATACGAGTTTCTTGCAAGATGAGTGAATAGTAGGGGTCACCACGGTCCCGAGTAGAAGGTGAACCGACCTCCCGTCTTCGTACACGAGTGGTTGAGGTCTTGACCCTTTTAGTGCGACCTTGCTCCATTATTTAGCAGAACCCAAAATAATAGTGAATAACCAGAGATGGGTGAGGCAAACCTAACCTAGGTTATGCTTGGTGGAACCTTGGAAATGGGGTATAATGAGGATGAAGAAGTATGATTCCTTGATGGTTTGAGAGGGTTAGGATGAGGTGTTTCTACTTTGGTGCACTTGGATTAGTTTTGTTATAGATTTAGAAACTCAAAGCATAAACGAGAAAGTGAAAAATGCCAAAGAAAGTGTGAAACCGAGTTACTGTCTGCCTTTAAAAAGCTGGTTTTAATCGATTAACGGGCAGGTTTAATCGATTAACCAGTGTAAAATTTCGAATTTTTCAAAGAGTTGATGCCCAGGTAATCGATTAACAACAAGTGTAATCGATTACACATAGTAAAAAAAAATTTCAGGCAGTAGAATGGTTTCAACTTTTTAAGGCTTTTGCATGCATTGTGACAAATTTATCGAAACATTCAGAATCACAAAAAGAATTAATCAAGAGACAAATTTTTGCATTGTAACATATATCATTTAAGCTAAAGATACATAGATATAGAGAGGCTAGACGATAATGTAAACAACTAAACAATTTCAATCAAGATATTGTTCATCAAGAATTCCAAGTTCTCTCCTTAGAACAAAGAAAGTATCCCTGGGAAGGGGCTTGGTGAAAATATCGGCTAATTGTTTAGAAGTTTCAACAAATTCAAGAACGCAGTCACCTTTTTGTACATGATCACGCAGAAAATGATGTCTAATTTCTATATGCTTAGTTCTAGAATGCAAAACGGGATTCTTGGAAAGGTTTATGGCACTTGTATTATCGCATTTAATAGGGATCTTTTCAAGTTTAAGACCATAATCCTTGAGTTGCTGCTTCATCCAAAGGATTTGAGCGCAACACACGCCGGCGGCAATGTATTCCGCTTCGGCGGTGGACAAAGCAACACAAGCTTGCTTTTTGCTGTGCCATGCTACTAATGAACTGCCCAACAAGTGACAGGTACCAATAGTGCTTTTCCGATCCAATTTACATCCGGCGAAATCGGAATCGGAATAACCTACCAAGGATAGTGAGGCATCCCGAGGATACCATAATCCCATGTTAGTTGTTCCTTTTAAGTATCTCATGATTCTTTTAACAGTTTTAAGATGTGATTCTCTAGGTGATGATTGAAATCTCGCACACATGCATACGCTAAACATGATATCAGGTCGACTTGCAGTTAAGTAAAGTAAAGACCCAATAATTCCTCGATACTTTGTTACCTCTATTGCTTTTCCTTTTTCGTCCTTATCTAGGTAGCAAGCAGATGCCATAGGAGTGGAAGCTTCCTTACATTTGTTCATCTCAAATTTCTTGAGCAGCTCTTTGCAATATTTTGTCTGATGGATGAAAATCCCACTTTCTAGTTGCTTTATCTGAAGTCCTAGAAAGAATGTGAGTTCTCCCATCAGAGACATTTCGAACTCCCCCTGCATCATCTCAGAAAAATCTTTACACAAAATATCATTAGTAGATCCAAAAATTATGTCATCCACATAGATTTGCACAAGTAATACAGAGTTTTCTGATTTACGAATAAAAAGCGTTGTGTCAACCAAGCCTCTTTCGAACCCTTTTTCTAAAAGAAAGGAACTAAGTCTATCATACCAAGCTCTAGGAGCTTGTTTGAGACCATAGAGTGCCTTTTTAAGTTTATAAACATGGTTCAGATATTTAAAATTTTCAAAACCAGGCGGTTGGTTAACATAAAATTCTTATTGAATATAGCCATTCAGGAAGGCGCTTTTTCGTCCATTTGAAATAGTTTGAAGTTCATAATCGATGCAAAGGAAAGTAGCATCCTGATGGCCTCTAATCTGGCTACAGGGGCATAGGTTTCGTCACAATCGATACCTTCCTCCTGGTTGTAGCCTTTGGCCACCAAGCGTGCCTTATTTCGAATGATTAAGCCTGATTCATCAAGCTTATTTCTGAAGACCCATCGAGTACCAATCATAGGATGATCTTTAGGTTTAGGGACCAAGTCCCAAACATTATTACGTTCGAACTGGTTTAGCTCTTCTTGCATAGCTATACCCCAGTGCACATCCTCAATAGCCTCATCAATGGTCTTAGGCTCAATTTGAGATACAAAAGCTACAAAGTTACAAAAGTTTCGTAAGGAACTACGGGTTACCACTCCCGTAGATATGTCACCTATTACTTTGCCGATCGGGTGAGCTTTCTTGGTTTTCCACACAACTGGCATATCTGAATGCTCCTGAGATTTGTTTTGACATTCTTCATTGGTTGCTTCTTCATTATCCATGTTCTTTGAGTATGCTTCTTCCAAAGCACCTGCAACATCATCAGATACGACCTTTCTCGTCTCTTTTGGAGAAGATTCATCAAATTGTACATGGATAGACTCTTCAACTTGCATAGAATATTTATTAAAAATTCTAAACGCTTTGCTATGAATCGAGTATCCCAAAAATATTCCCTCGTCGGCTTTTGAATCAAATTTTCCTAAAGCCCGCTTTCCATTATTTAATATAAAACATTTGCAACCGAAAGCGTGAAGATGGGATATGTTTGGTTTACGACCTTTTAATAGTTCATAAGGAGTTTTATTCAAATTAGGCCTTAAAAGTACTCGATTTATAACATAACATGCAGTATGAACTGCATCTGCCCAGAAATATTTGGGGGTATTACTTTCATTGAGCATGGTTCTCGCTAATTCTTCTAGCACACGATTTTTCCTCTCAACAACTCCGTTTTGTTGTGGAGTGCGAGGAGCAGAGAACTGATGCATGATGCCATGCTTATCACAGAATTTGTCGAACTGAAAGTTCTCAAATTCTCCCCCGTGATCACTTCGTATATATACTATTTTCAAGTTAAGTTGATTTTGAATTTGCTTGGCAAGATTTTTAAAAGACTTGAAGGCGTCGCTTTTAGCAGATAAAAATAATGTCCATGTAAATCGAGAGAAATCATCAACAATAACTAGAGCATAGTAGCTACCACCAAAGCTCATGATTTGTGATGGTCCAAACAAGTCCATATGGAGTAACTCCAAAGGTCTTGAAGTAGATATCACATTTTTGTTTTTGAAAGAGTTTTTGGTTTGTTTACACTTTTGACAAGTGTCACAAATCTCTTTAGTTTTAAAATTTAGTTTTGGTAGCCCCTCAACTAGTTCGTTTGATGACAATTTATCTAGATGTTTTATATGGATGTGTGCAACGCGTTTGTGCCAGAGCCATATGTCATCTTCTTTAAAAATAAAACATTTTGAAAATAATGTGGTGACATCATCCAAGTTAACCATGTAAATATTATTTATACGATGACCAACAAATTTAACATTATTAGATAAAATGTCACAAATGATGCAACAGTCAGAATCGAAAGATACACGATTACCTTTGTCACAGAGTTGGCTTATACTCAGAAGATTATGTTCTAGTCCTTCAACATACAGAACATTTTCAATTTGAGTATGAGATGAGTTACCAACTGTTCCGGTGCCAAGTATCTTTCCCTTGTTGTTGTCTCCGTACGTGACGTATCCTTTTCCTTTAAGTGATAGATCCAGGAAATTTGATCTGTCACTTGTCATATGTCTCGAACATCCACTGTCTAAATACCATTGTTGTCCTTGTGTTCGAAGACATACCTGCAAAACAGATCACCTGCTTTTCTCAGGTACCCAAATTATGTTGGGTCCTTTTCTGTTAGTGATTAGGGAATTATCTCCCTTCTTTATCCATACATAAACTCCGCTAGGTATACCATATTTTCTAATGTAACAAGAGTAAGAAGTATGACCATACGTATTGCAATAAAAACATGTAGGAGAATGCTTATGATTTTTATTCTTAGTATGAGCTACAGGTTTTCTATATGGTCTCTTGTTC
This sequence comes from Lupinus albus, assembly GCA_009771035.1. NCBI lineage: Eukaryota > Viridiplantae > Streptophyta > Magnoliopsida > Fabales > Fabaceae > Lupinus > Lupinus albus. The sequence goes on along the minus strand of CM020022.1, from coordinate 8,585,277 downwards.
TTAGCAGAGCGAGTATAACCTAGACCAGTACGATCACCAACGTTTCTTGTTTGACTGAGCAGAGTGTCTAATTGTTGTTTACTGTTTGTGAGACGTTCGAGTTTTTCTTTTAGTTTAAGATTGTCTTCTTGCAAAATCTCGCAAGTCTCACATACAGGCTTTTGACATAAATTATTAGCAGAGCAGTTACATATGTTACAAGAATAGATGAGATCTAAAGTTTCATTTTCTAATTTTAATTCATCTAATTCTTTTTGTAATTGGCTTAATTTCTTTTCATTTCTAAGGATTTCCCTTTTCTTATCAATGTTTATTCTAGCCAATTTCTTTAGTTCCTCATGTAACTCAACATAAGCATTATATAAAACATCATAAGAGGGTAAGTCATCCGAAGTGGATGAGGTGTCAGAATATACCTCATTATTATCCTCGTGTGAGTCTGAGTTGCCATCGTTGTCAGATCTGACCATCAGACACAGCTTCGCTGACTCCTCCTCACTAGAAGTGCTTGATGTTGTTTCCTCCTCAAGTACATCCCATACAATATAAGCTTTCTTGGATTTGAATTCCATGGGAGTGCTCTTCTCTGAATCAACCTTTTTCAGATAGGTAGGACATTGAAATCTCATATGTCCGGCTTTTCCACACTCATGGCAAGTGAAGCGATCTTTGTTGTTCTTGCCTTTGTTGGTTGACTCTTTTGCTTCTTTCTTTTGAAACTTCTTGAATCCGCCTTTTCTTTTGATGAATTTACTAAATTTTCGAACAAGGAGATTCATAGTTTCATCATCTAGATCGGAGTCAGATTCATCATCATCTTTTTCTTCTTTTGATTTGGAGGTCGTGGCCTTCAATGTGTTGTTTTTCTTCTTCCGGTCTGAATCTTCGTGCATAGTCAAGCGCCCCAATTCCATTTCGTGCTCTTGAAGCTTTCCAAATAGTGTAGCTAGAGGGATAGAATCCAAGTCTTTGGATTCAACAATTGCAGTTACCTTTGGTTGCCATTTCCTGTCAAGACAACGCAAAACTTTATTAGTTAGTTCACCTCTGGCAAATGATTTATCTAGAGCAACTAAATGATTAACAATATCAGTAAATCGCTTTTGCATATCACATATTGATTCACTAGGTAACATGCGAAATAACTCATATTCGTGGGTCAGCGCATTTAATCTAGCGCGCTTGACTTCACTAGTGCCTTCGTGAGTCACTTGTAAAGTGTCCCACATTTCTTTTGAATTTTGGCACTGCGAGACTCTAAAGAACTCATCATAGGATAGGGCCGATGTGATGATATTTTTGGCGCGTAGGTTATGCTGCACCTTTTTGCGCTCATCATCGGTCCATAGACTTTAAGGCTTGTCTTTAGGTTCATCGTCCACAAGATGCTGTGGAACGAAAGGGCCGTTGACTACGGATTCCCAAATATCCGAGTCTATGGCTTCAATAAATATTTGCATGCGGACTTTCCAGTAGGCATACCATTCACCACTGAATATAGGTGGTCGATTAATGGATGAACCATCACCACCAAATGGGTTTGACGAACCCATTCCTTTTTCCCTTAGGATCATGAATACGCGGTTGAGCTAGCACTTCGCACTAGCTCTGATACCACTTGTTAGGTATCAGTGGTTACAATACACCTAGAATGGGGGGTGGGGGGGGTTGAATAGGTGTAGCGGTTAGAATGTCCGCTTTTCGAAAAACAACACTTAATGCTGAAATACACCTTAATTAATCGATTAACGAAACAGGGTAATCGATTAACACATTCAACACAGTCCACTTAATCGATTAACAGAACTAAAGTAATCGATTAACACACTACACTTAATCGATTAAACCGTGACAGTAAGCTAATGCAGATACAACTTCTTGCGCGGCAATTAATTGATAATGAAGCGAGTATACAGAGCTTACAGAATTATCAGAGTAAAATCAGTATAGTACAGAAACAGATTATCAATTAAATCTACTATACAAATTAATCGATCAAATGCAATAAAGAGAGAAAGGGATAGAAAAAGTCCTGCAACATGAATTTTATCCTGGTTCGTTTGCTTGTCCACCGCAAACTACATTCAGGCCTCCCGGCTAATTTAGGAGATTTTTCTTCACTATAATTGAATTAATGTTTATTACATACACACTATCCAATTACAACATTTAGACACTTACAAGATAATAAAGATCCTATTCTATGGTTTGACTCCCTTCCTACCGACAAAGAAAACCTTTCTTTCGGCGTAGCCCCAGCCAAGAACCTCTGTTCTTTACTTATCCCCAAGTCTAACACTCAGTGAAGATACACTCAATCTCTTGGTGATACGACACCTTGAGATTCCCAAAATTACAACACTTTTTCAATCAAAACAAAACAGAGTAAACTTAAGCTATAACAAGACTTATATCTAACAAGATAAGGCTTTACTCTAATCACCTAATACAAACTCATGCAGTATGAAAATGTATTAGATTAAAAAACAGAATGCATAGTATGTAAACATCTAATCAAGAATCATCAATAAAATGCAAGAACATGTGATATGAAAAGATGAGAAATGTATCATGTAATGCACTCAATCCTAAAGCATAGAATTCTCTCTTTTCTAAACTCACAAATGCATTTACAACTAGATGCAACAATTAACACGAAAAAATGCTCTAACTCTCTAAAAATTTAAAATGCAACTTATGAGATCAATTCTGAAAAACGCAGTTTATAAAGAATTGATTTTATAGCCCTGTTAATCGATTAACGACAGCTTTAATCGATTAAACTGTACAAAATTGTTAGATTAATCGATTAACCTTTGCTGTAATCGATTAACAACATTCTTTCATGTGTAAAAGCTCAAATATGTTATGCACTTTAATTCATACATGTTTAATACTTAGATTATGCCTAGAATGCACATGTACATGTATTAATATGATGCATGAACATATTATGAATGACATATCTCAAGATGAAAAAGATTTAAAAGATTTATGCAAATGAGATATGTATTAGGTGACTTAAGCCTTAGACTCAACCTAAACTAATCTAGTCTAAGCAAGGTACCAATCAGAAGGCTTAAGCACGTTGATTTGTTGATGATCTTCAAGCTCTTATTAGCACAAGTTGTCCTCATCAAAACCATGGCACATAAAGAGAGCTTTCCAAAGTGTTCCTCTTGACATGCACACTTTCACCTTCAAGGAGAAATTCCTTCATAAATATTTTCTTGCTGATTTGAAGAGGAAGAAAGAAATGGAATTTCTAATATTGGTGTAGTGTAACATGTCAGTGGGGGAATATACGGCTAAGTTCGAGGAATTGGCCCGATTTTGCCCTTACTCTGAATTGAAAGTGGACGGACGGTCCAAATGCTCTAAATTTGAATCGGGTTTAAAGCCCAAGTTGAAGAGGATGTTTGGGCATCAAGAGATTGCTGAGTTTGCTACTTTGGTAAACAAGTGTAGGATGTATGAAGATGACCTGACGGTAGATGAGGTTGTGACTCCCCAAACAAATCCCCTGAGGCACTTTGGGCCTCAATGGAGTTACGGTGATGGAAAGGGGAAAAGTAAGGTCTTTCGAGAGGAACGGAAACCATACTCCCCACTTGCTGGAAATCGGGGAAGTAGTTCGCATGGGCCAAGGCCTCACGCCAAGGCAGGAGGATCACAATCTCAGTCTCGGTCTTTTTGCAACAAGTGCGGCAAAACTCATGTCGGCGATTTGTGTCGCGGTACAACCCTTAGTTGCTTTCATTGCAAGGAGGTCGGACATATCAGGAGGTATTATCCTAAGCAGCAGTAGAGTGTGAACGTTGTAAGGGATGAATGACCTCGATCTACGGGCAGAGTGTTTACCATGAGCGGCGCTGAGGAAGCTAACGCAGATGGCCTGACCCAAGGTAATTTCTTGGTGGTAGGTGATCGAGGCCGTACTCGATACAAATAATATAACAATAAAGTATAGTACTAGGAGGTGACTCCTAGGTCATTTCCCAAAGATTATCTTTCACACAATGGTTCAAACACCTTACACTCACACACACAATGGGGGGTTTTAGTGGTTATTATGCTATGAAATTAAGCTAAAACAGAACACAAACAAAAAACAGAATAGTAAAGAGGCTAAATCCCTTTGGTTTCCTTGTTCACAACTCAATCCTCGGTTTCAATATATCAAAATCAGATTCTCAGTGTTCCTTTGTTGAGAGCCGATTAACTAAGCGATGATCAACTCACAGTTAAATTGCTAAACCTCTAACTAAGCGAAATTGGCATAAGCAACAAACAGTTAACAATTTCACACGAATCAAAGCATCAATTTCAGATTCTACACATTTAATTCCTAATATGTTCATAACTCTAATGTTTAATCTTCAAACTAAGCGAATTCAACATAAACATAGAGCATTTACAGATTCACATAAACTAAGCGATTATGTGCTAGAGAACTAATTAACTAAGCGAAAATCAGTTCACAAACCTAAAACAACACCATGGAATTAAGCAAACCATAACATGAAATAGGATAGAAGCTTCAACAACATAAAACCGAAATTGCACTAACAACAACATAGAAACCGAAAATGCATTAAGCACTAAACCTCAAGAGTGTGATACATTACCAAAGGAATTTAGCACTAAACTTCTAGCCTTCCATGGAGAAAGAAGCAAAACCGAATTTGGAGGAGGAAGAAGATGGAAAACGAAAACCTCAAAGAACCCCAAAAGGGGGAAAACCAAAATGTAATGTAAAGTTGTGTGTGAAAACGAAATTCTAAGCTTATTAAAGGGTAAAACCGAAATGGGCCCTAAACAATGGGCCCAAAACCTAAAACGGAATTAAAAATCCTATAACTAAATACAATCTTCACTTTAGCACACATCTTCCACTTGTAATGCCCAAAATGTCCTTGGTGCCAAATATGTCCTGAAAATGGAATTAGATTTAATTAGGCTAAATAATCCCAAATTAACTCATTTTAGGAATAATAGTCCAATAAAGCCTAAAACAATAAACAATGCCAAATAAAGTCAATTAGACACCAAGAATCGTTAACAATGGTAAAATAAGGTTATTAATAGTGTGTAATATTTGACTCATCAAATACCCCCACACTTAACCTTTTGCACTCCTGGGCAAAATCAAGAAATAATGCTATGCTAACTAGTGCAACAAAGTGAGTCATGTAAGAAGATTATTAAAAACTAGGAAATTAAAAATCCTAAAGATGGCATACTTCACAATGAATTCTAAGAAATGCAAAGAGATGGGCAAAATCAAACACACTAGAATAAAAAGATCAAGAATCAAGATATCCATGTAGATCATCCAATCAATTCAAGCATGCAAATAAACCAATCAAATCAAGATGTGAGTCACAACAATGATAGATCCTCACAAGATATGCTCTCTAAAGTGTTTACACTCATGTCTCTTAGGTTGTAAGTATTTACACTCAAGGCACTTCATGAAAACAAACAAAACCATAAGCTTGACAAGTTTCTAACATCAACATGACCAACACATGCACATAGTGATCAAAAGGACTTTTCAAGGTTGTAATGGGGCCAAGGACAAGGTAGGATAAAGTATGGAATATGTAGCTTAAAACCAAGGGAATAGAGGAGCAATGAGGAATAAGTAAAAAGTAAGACAAAATCAACCCCATATTCAAACTCAAATTCCAATCCTCTTTGCCACCCTCAACTTTTATTCACTTTTTTTTTCATTTTTGTTTGTTTTTCTTTTGTTTTGTTCTCTTTTTGTTGCTTTTCTTTTTGGTATTTTTTTGTTTTTCAATACACCACACTTATGTACAAAAATGTATTAACCAACCCATGAGTCATACCCAAAACTTATAAGAAATGAAGAACAATGCACCCTTACTTTAATACCCATTCCCAAAACAATTCCAAAGCTCCAAAATTCCCTAAAGTTAGGATAATCATGGTTTTTCACTTTTAGTCTTTTAATGAGCTATATAACAAAGAAAGGGTAAAAAGGCTCAAAGGGGCTAGCAAAAGGATAATTTCATTCAAGGTAGGCTATATGGCATGTGGCTTATTCAAAAGAAATGCCTAAATCACTTCAAAATGTGCAATATGAAAATCAAGTATCAACAAGAAACATGTCAAGTTCTAGAGTGCAAGTAATCAAGAGTGCAACAATCACACATGAAAGAATACTAGATGGCATACATCAATCCATCCTCGATTAAGGCTCAAAATCTCACAAGGGACAAGACTATCACAATTGTCTCAACCTCTCAATTCTCAAAAGTAACTTAGCACACAGAAAATATATGGATTCACAACACAATATCAAGAATCAACTAAAACAAAGCATGAGAGAAAATGCCCAAGATCTAAGCAAAATCTAAGAATCAAAGAAAAGCATGCATCAACATTAGTCTCCCCCCACACTTAAACTACACATTGTCCCAATGGAACACATCCAGAATATCCACGCAGTTATATTAGAAATTGTTATTGGACAAGTGCAATAAAAAGTAAGGAAGGAGAGAAAGAAAGAAAAACTCCCTTAATCATGGAGGGAGGAAATCAAACTCATAACTAGCAAGGATAGTCCCCAAAGCATAAACAGCAATGTCGCACTCAAGGTCAAATGGGGGTGTCCAATCAGGTGCCTGCAAAACAGATGGAAAGAAAGTAGCAAAGCTAGGCTTTGTTGCAGCCTGCACCTGAACAAATAAATCAGATTGTTTTCTAATTCCTGCAACAATTGTGTTAGTGCAATGTGAATGTGTAACATGAGAATCAACAACAATATTAAGAAACTCATCAATACAAGAGTCACACAGCTCAGAAGCAGTGCATGCATGGCAAGTGTACAATGAAGTGCAAGGAACATCAATGTCAATATCAATGTTCAAAAACTCATCAATGCAAGAACTACATGTTTCAGAATAAGTGCATGCATGACAAGTGTATGAATTAGTTAATGACGGAGCATGAAAATCATGAAGAAAATTAGAAAGGTGTGTATCATTGAACTCATGAAGCAAATCAAGGTGGAATACAGAGTGGCCCTCGGATGGACGCTTTAAAGCATCAAAAATGTTAAACCGAGCCACTTTATCATCGAATTCCATAGAAAGTGTCCCAGCATGGACATCGATCTTGGTTCGGGCGGTTCTCAAGAATGGTCTCCCCAAAATAATTGGAACTGTGTTACTGGGGGATCCCTCTTCCATATCAAGAATGTAAAAATCAGCAGGAAAGATCAGTTGATCAACCTGAACCAAGACATCCTCTACCAAACCGGCAGGGTATGCAGTACTCCTATTTGCTAATTGGATTACCACACCCGTAGGTTGCAAGGGTCCAAGTGAAAGGAATTTAAAAACATTCATAGGCATAACATTAATGGATGCTCCTAAATCAAGCATGGCATTTTCAAATTTTATATTACCTATGATGCCAGGTACAGTAAATGTACCTGGGTCCTTACACTTTTCAGGGATGTGAGGAACGGGCATACCTATCATGGCAGAAACATTCCTTCCCATGTTGATCCTTTCATTACCTTTCAACTTTCTCTTGTGAGTGCACAATTCTTTCAGAAACTTGGCATATCTCGGAATCTTCTTGATGGCATCAAGGAGAGGTATGTTCACCTCAACCTTTCTAAATGTATCCAAGAGGTCCTTGTCCAGCTCTTCCATATTCCCCATCTTCTTGGTTGGAATGATTTTTGGTGGAAATGGAAGAGGAATGGAAAATGGTTGTTGCGCAACACTTGAGGAAGGTTGATTTGCATGAGTTTCTCTAGTTGTGTTCTCATTTTCTACTAAAACAGATTTATTCCTTTTTGATGCATCATGTTCTTTTTGAAGAACAAAATATGTTCTAGGTGTAGGCACTTCAGTCTGTTTGCCTGATCTAAGGGTGATGGCACTCACATTCCTTGGGTTAAGCACAATCTGAGAAGGTAACTTGTCAGAATTCTGTGACTGCAATGTGTTCAGTGAAGTAGCCATCTGCCCCATCTGGGTGGTTAGATTATGAATTGAAGACTCTTGTCTTTGAATTGAAGCCTAGGTTTCTTGCTGGAATTGCATGTTCTGCATTGTCATCTGCCTCACCAATTCTTCCAAAGAGGGTTCAGTAGGTGCAGGATTGTTAATCATTTGATGCCTCTGTTGTTGGATTGGTGGGGGCACATATGATGATCTATTTTGCCCAACATTATTGTTCTGAAATGGTGCCTGATTTCTCCAACCAGGATTGTATGTGCTTGATGAGGGTGGATCATAATGTTGCTGCTGATGTGGAAGTCTGTTGTTGTATATGTTTGCAGCATATGCCTCAGGATGATCACCAGTTCTTGGCTCAAGAAGAGAAGGACACATATCACTATAATGATCACTTGAGGTGCAAATGCCACATACTCTTGCCATTGAAGATTTTTGCTGATTTATGGCTAACTGGGTGATCAAGGTGGTGAGGGAATCAATTTTAGTCTCAAGCTTGTCTTGCCTTACTGCATTTGTCCCAACATCATGGACTCCTCTTACAACTATGGCATCACCACTCCTTGCATTGAATTGTTGAGAATTGGAAGCCATCTTCTCAATCAAACTTCTTGCCTCAAAAGGAGTCATGTCCCCAAGTGCTCCACCACTAGCAGCATCAATTATACTCCTATCCATATTGTTCAGTCCCTCATAAAAATACTGCAGGAGGAGTTGCTCAGAGATCTGATGATGAGGGCAACTAGCACACAATCTCTTAAACCTCTCCCAGTACTCATACAAGCTCTCACCATGTTGTTGCCTAATTCCAGATATGTCCTTTCTGATTGCAGTGGTCCTGGATGCAGGGAAGAATTTACCCAAGAATGACCTCTTTAAGTCAGCCCAACTTGTGATGGAACCCGGAGCCAGATAGTACAACCAATCCTTTGCAGGGCCTTCAAGTGAATGAGGAAAGGCCTTTAGACAAATGTGATCCTCCATAACATCATGTGGTTTCATGGTTGAGCAGACAATGTGAAACTCCTTAAGATGTTTATGAGGATCCTGACTTGCAATTCCATTAAACTTGGGCAAAAATGGATTAGTCCAGTTTTAAGCACATATGGTACATCCTCATATTGGATACACAAACTGTCATAAGTAAAATCAGGGGCAGCCAACTCCCTTAATGTCCTCTCACGGGGACCAGGAGGAGTAGGTGGCTGAGCCATATTTTCAGAATGGACAGAATGGTCAAAATTAGGAAATGCAACAGAATGCACAGAATCACTATATTCAGCAACAGGATGTTCAGAAACAGAAACAAAATTAGTATCTAAAGTCCTATTTTGTCTAACCAACCTATGATATGTTCTATCAATTTCGGGATTTATTGAATGCAAAATGCATGTGTTCCTCCTAGTCATGCATTACAGTCAACAATAGGAAGAAAGTAATGCAACAGTAATGGAAATTCATGTTATAATTGTAGAATCAACCAAGTATTTGCATCAATAACATCCTAAAATCATATAGAACATGTACAAAAAGTTTCAAGAAAAAATTCAAAGCCTAACTATGTTAAAAATGCAAAACAGTTTCACTATAAACCTTGAAAAATAAAAAATAAATCTCAAAAAATAAAAAAGAAATAGTAAAAAGGGTTATTTCGGATTTTTGGTTCGGAGCTGACAGACTGCGTGTGTGGAAGTGGGTATAACTTATTTTTCTACCCCAAATGCATATGTCATATGTCCATTTCTGATATACGGTGATGAAGTTATCCTAAAAACAAATTTTCAACAATTCACTATTCACCGTAAAGTTGTATCTCACAAACTACAACTCGGAAAATAGTTCTGCTTTCTCTAGTGTTCAATGTGGGATGAAAGAAGTGTGGAAACAAAATTTCATGCAAAAATTCCACCCACAGCTATATAAACCAGCAAAACAGAATCACATAAATCATTAAAAATGGCAAAATAGTGAACAGTGAACAGTGAACATTAACAGCTTTTTGCACCAATATCAGAATTTTCACCAAAAATGCACTATAGAAATGACTAACTAAACTACACTACACTAAACTAAGCTTTATGAAACTACATAGAACCTTTGTATGAATCGATAATCCCCGGCAACGGCGCCAAATTTGATCGAGGCCGTACTCGATACCAATAATATAACAATAAAGTATAGTACTAGGAAGTGACTCCTAGGTCGTTTCCCAAAGATTATCTTTCACACAATGGTTCAAACACCTTACACGCACACACACAATGGGGGGTTTTAGTGGTTGTTATGCTATGAAATTAAGCTAAAACAGAACACAAACAGAAAACATAAGCAACTCAATCCTCGGTTTCAATATATCAAAATCAGATTCTCAGTGTTCCTTTGTTGAGAGTCGATTAACTAAGCGATGATCAACTCACAGTTAAATTGCTAAACCTCTAACTAAGCGAAATTGGCATAAGCAACAAACAGTTAACAATGTCACACGAATCGAAGCATCAATTTCAGATTCTACACATTGAATTCCTAATCTGTTCATAACTCTAATGTTTAAGCTTCAAACTAAGCGAATTCAACATAAACATAGAGCATTTACAGATTCACATAAACTAAGCGATTATGTGCTAGAGAACTAATTAACTAAGCGAAAATCAGTTCACAAACCTAAAACAACACCATGGAATTAAGCAAACCATAACATGAAATAGGATAGAAGCTTCAACAACATAAAACCGAAATTGCATTAACAACAATATAGAAACCGAATATGCATTAAGCACTAAACCTCAAGAGTGTGATACATTACCAAAGGAATTTAGCACTAAACTTCTAGCCTTCCATGGAGGAAGGAGCAAAACCGAATTTGGAGGAGGAAGAAGATGGAAAACGAAAACCTCAAAGAACCCCAAAAGGGGGAAAACCAAAATGTAATGTAAAGTTGTGTGTGAAAACGAAATTCTAAGCTTATTAAAGGGTAAAACCGAAATGGGCCCTAAACAATGGGCCCTAAACAATGGGCCCAAAACCTAAAACGGAATTAAAAATCCTATAACTAAATACAATCTTCACTTTAGCACACATCTTCCACTTGTAATGCCCAAAATGTCCTTGGTGCCAAATATGTCCTGAAAATGGAATTAGATTTAATTAGGCTAAATAATCCCAAATTAACTCATTTTAGGAATAATAGTCTAATAAAGCCTAAAACACTAAACAATGCCAAATAAAGTCAATTAGACACCAAGAATCATTAACAATGGTAAAATAAGGTTATTAATAGTGTGTAATATTTGACTCATCAGTAGGTATTCCTCTTTTAGTGTTTTTTGATTCGGGAGTGACACACTCCTTTACATCTGTGGAATGTGTGGACAGACTGAAATTACAAACAGAGTCGTTGTCTTTCGACTTGGTCGTATCCACCACAACTACTGTTCCTGTGGTGGTGTCGACGTTTGTGTCTTAATGTCTAGTAGTGGTAAACGGTAGGACATTTACCGTGGATTTAATCTGCTTACCTCTGTCCGATCTATATCTAATTCTGGAGATGGACTGGTTTCAACAAATCATGTAATGCTTAATTGTGCTGATAAGACGGTTTTGTTTGGAGATCTGGGTGAGATTTCTGATGAGGCTAGTTATATGAAGCCGTTTTCGGCTAAAGGGGTCAAGACTTCCTTTAAAGAGGGAGGAGTCGTGTTTTTTTTGTTGGCATCCCTAGAGGGTATTGAGAAACCCAGAGTTGAGGATATTCCGATAGTTCGTGAGTTTCCTGAGGTATTTCCTTGTGATATTCCGAAATTACCTCCAGTCAGAGAAGTTGAATTCTCTATTGACTTAGTGCCAGGAAAGGGACCCATCTCTATAGCTCCTTATAGGATGGCACCGTTAGAGCTAGATGAGTTGAAAAAGCAGGTTGAAGACTTGTTGGCGAAGAAGTTCATTCGCCCTAGTGTTTCAACGTGGGGTGCACCGGTCTTGTTGGTCAAGAAGAAAGATGGGAGTATGAGGTTGTGCACCGATTACAGACAGTTGAACAAGGTAACTATCAAGAACAAGTATCTGTTACCTAGAATTGACGACTTGATGGATCAGTTGAGAGGAGTTGTTGTGTTTTCAAAAATTGACCTTCGGTCGGGTTATAATCAATTTCGAGTTAAGTCGAAAGATATTCCTAAGACTACTTTTAGGACGAGGTATGGGCACTTTGAGTATTTGGTAATGCCTTTTGGTGTGACGAATGCTCCAGCAATATTTACCGACTACATGATTCAGATTTTTCACCCGTATTTAGATTCATTTGTAGTGGTATTTATTGATGACATTCTGATCTACTCCAAGAGCATAGAGGAAAATGCAGAACAATTGAGGGTTATTTTAGATCTTCTGAAAAGAAATCAATTGTATGCGAAATTGTCAAAATATGATTTCTGGTTGGAATCTGTAAACTTTCTTGGGCATGTAATATCCAAGGAAGGGTTGGCAGTAGACCCTTCTAAGGTCGAAGAAGTTATGGAGTGGGAAGTACCCAAGTCAGTTACCGAGATCAGGAGTTTTCTGGGATTGGCCAGTTATTATCGGAAGTTCATAGAAGGGTTTTCGAAGTTGACACTACCTTTGACTAAGCTTACCAGAAAATGGGAACCGTATGTGTGGACAATCTGTTGTGAAGAAAGTTTTCAATAGTTAAAGTGGAGGTTGACCACAACTCCAGTGTTTGTTCTTCCTTGTACTGATCATGATTTCAGTGTGTATTGTGATGCTTATAAGCAAGGTATGGGTTGTGTTTTGATGCAAGACGGGAAGGTTGTTGCCTATGCTTCGCGACAGTTAAGAATGCATGAGCAAAACTACCCTACGCATGTTTGGAACTAGCCGCAGTGGTCTTTGCCTTGAAAATCTTGAGACACCATCTGTATGGTGTAAGGTTAGAAGTGTACAGTGACCACAAGAGTTTGAAGTATTTTTTCGATCAGAAGGAACTGAATATGAGGTAGAGGCAGTGGATGGAATTCCTTAAGGACTATGATTTTGGATTGTAGTATCATCCTGGGAAGGATAATGTGGTAGATGATGCCTTAAGTCGGAAGTCCTTACACATGTCGGCTTTGTGGTTTGAGAAGAGAAACTAATTGAGGAGTTCAGGGATATGAACTTGGAAGTTCAAGTGAGACCCCCTTACACACCAATGAATTGTTTGACAAGATAAGACTGATACAAGTTGAGGATCGTGAGTGGAAGGTAAAACGCGATTTAATGGCTAATGGGAAGGAGACTGATTTTGTGTCGGATTCAAGTAGAATGTTGCGATACAAGGGAAGAGTGTGTGTGCCTCATTATGTGGAATTGCGAAAGAGTATTTTGGAGAAGTCACACAAGAGTAAAATGAGTTTCCATCCTAGAACCACGAAAATGTATCAAGATTTAAAAAAGTTGTTTTGGTGGTCGGGTTTAAAGAAGGATGTGGCCTTGTATGTTTCGAGCTGTCTAGCCTGTCAGAAAGCAAAAATTGAACACCAGAGGCCAGCGGGAGAATTATAGTCACTAGAGATACCCGTTTGGAAGTGGGATAGTATCTCTATGGATTTTGTGTCGGGTTTTCCAAAGACTCAGAAAGGGTATGATTCGATATGGGTAATAGTGGATCGGTTGACTAAGTCTGCACACTTTTTACCTATGTACATGAGATATTCTTTGGAGCGATTGGCGGAACTGTATGTCATGGAAATAGTTCGGTTGCATAGGATACCGTCGAGCATAGTGTCAGATAGAGATTCTCGTTTCACTTCAAACTTTTGGACTAGTTTGCTGTCCACGTTGGGAACTAAGTTGAAACTGAGTTCAACTTATCATCCACAGACGGATGGTCAATCGTAAAGGACCATACAATCATTGGAGTATCTTTTGAGAGCTTGTGTTTTGGAACAACCAGGGAGTTGGGATAGCATGTTGCCTTTGTTTGAGTTCACCTACAACAATAGTTTCCATACTAGTATCGGGATGGCCCCTTATGAAGCCCTGTATGGGAAAAAGTGTAGGACTCCTATAAGTTGGTTTGAAACTGGGGAGAACTTGGTATTGGGACCTGAGTTGGTCCAAGAAACGACGGAAAAGATTAAGAAAATCCGGCAGAATAAAAGCTATTACGATAAGAGACGGAAAACTCTTGAGTTTAAGGAAGGAGATCATGTATTCATGAGAGTAGTTCCGACTACTGGGATTGGTAGAGTGTTGAAGTCCCGTAAGCTTACTCCGAGATTTATTGGACCATATCAGATATTGAAGAGTTTTGGGCTGGTAGCATATCGGATTGGTTTACATCCGTTGTTGTTGAATCTCCACAATGTGTTTCATGTGTCTCAATTGTAGAAGTATATAGGAGATCCATCTCATGTAGTTCAGTCCAATCAGATAGACATGAAGGATAACTTAACATTCGCGACCTTACCCGTGAGTTTGAAGAAGATCTTGCTCCTGACCATGGCACGGTTTTGATGAAGACACCAATATCACAAAAAGAAGAAAGGAAGAAGACCGACAAAGACTATCGAAGATAAAGCTTCAAGATTTAGAGTCTAAGTCTTTAGGTACTTCTATCCTTACAACTCCTTTATTTACTTAGTTAATAATGCTCAAAATTGTTTTCAAGAAAATCAGGAAACACTAAGTGTGATTAAAAATAATTTCAAAAACAACATGTAACGGGTTACCATACTTGAGTAACAAGTTACATGGGTGAGAAAAGAGTTTTCAAACCTCTAACAGCTATGAGTAATCCATTACAGACTTTGGAGTAACAGATTACCATTTTTAGAAAACAGGGTAATCGATTACTCAAAGTAGTGTAATCGATTACTCAAAGTAGTGTAATCGATTACACTAAGGCAAATTCACAAAGTTGTCAAACAGTGTTGTTGAGTAATCGATTACTCAAATCCAGTAATCGATTACATTGTATGAATTTTCAAAAAGCTGTTAACAGGATTGTTGGGTAATCGATTACCCATTTGCAGTAATCGATTACTGAGAGCTGTTGCATCAGTTTTTCAGATTTCAAGTGAAGAGGTTTCACTCCAAACTGATTGCTTTTCATTCCAAACGAATGACCTTATTACACACTATTAATAACCTTATTTTACCATTATTAATGATTCTTGGTGTCTAATTGACTTTATTTGGCATTGTTTAGTGTTTTAGGCTTTATTGGACTATTATTCCTGAAATGAGTTAATTTGGGATTATTTAGCCTAATTAAATCTAATTCCATTTTCAGGACATATTTGGCACCAAGGACATTTTGGGCATTACAAGTGGAAGATGTGTGCTAAAGTGAAGATTGTATTTAGTTATAGGATTTTTAATTCCGTTTTAGGTTTTGAGCCCATGTTTAGGGCCCATTTCGGTTTTACACTTTAATACCTTAGAATTTCGTTTTTCACTCATAACTTGACATTAGAACAAAAACAACTTTACATTACATTTTTCGTTTTCCCCCTTTTGGGTTCCTTTAGGTTTTCGTTTTCCATATTCTTCCTCCTCCAAATTCGGTTTTGCTTCTTCCTCCATGGAAGGCTAGAAGTTTAGTGCTAAATTCCTTTGGTAATGTATCACACTCTTGAGGTTTAGTATTTAATGCAATTTCGGTTTCTATGTTGTTGTTAATGCAATTTCGGTTTTATGTTGTTGAAGCTTCTATCCTATTTCATGTTATGGTTTGCTTAATTCCATGGTTTTGTTTTAGGTTTGTGAACTGATTTTCGCTTAGTTAATTAGTTCTCTAGCACATAATCGCTTAGTTTATGTGAATCTGTAAATGCTTTATGTTTATGTTGAATTCGCTTAGTTTGAAGCATAAACATTAGAGTTATGAACAGATTAGGAATTCAATGTGTAGAATATGAAATTGATGCTTTGATTCGTGTGACATTGTTAACTGTTTGTTGCTTATGCCAATTTCGCTTAGTTAGAGGTTTAGCAATTTAACTGTGAGTTGATCATCGCTTAGTTGATCGACTCTCAATATAGGAACACTGAGAATCTGATTTTGATATATTGAAACCGAGGATTGAGTTGTGATCATGGAAACCAAAGGGATTTAGCCTCTTTACTATTCTGTTTTCTGTTTGTGTTCTGTTTTAGCTTAATTTCATAGCATAACATCCACTAAAACCCCCCATTGTGTGTGTGCGTGTAAGGTGTTTGAACCATTGTGTGAAAGATAATCTTTGAGAAACGACCTAGGAGTCACTTCCTAGTACTATACTTTATTGTTATATTATTTGTATCGAGTACGGCCTCGATCAGAGCTGTTGCATCAGTTTTTCAGATTTCAAGTGATGAGGTTTCACTCCAAACTGATTGCTTTTCATTCCAAACGAAACCTACTCATGCCTAAGGGTATTGTGGTTGATTGGATGCCTATATAAAGGCATTGAAACACTCTCACAACATACAAGAACTCAAATTACAAACTTTTACTTGAAACTCCCTAAAGCTCTCACACTTTCTGATTGGATGCCTATATAAAGGCATTGAAGTTGCTTCTAAGGGTTTTTCAAATTGTTAAAGAGCATTATTATCTCAAGTATACGAGTTGTTATTGGATTGCAAGTTATAGAAATTGTCATATACACTTGTAAGGCAATCGAAGCCAAATTGTACATTCTTCACTTTTGCAAAGTTTACTTTCTTTCACAAGTGTGTGAAGAGAAAGGGCCAGTGACTTGGTATAGTGTTTACCAAGAGTGTAACTTGGTATAGTGTTTACAAAGGGTGTTACTTGGAATAGAGTTTTCCAAGGGGATTAGATGTGTAAGGTACAAGGAGATCTCGGGGTGAGATATTTGTAATTGCAACTCATTATATTTAATAAAGGAATCTCTTGCGAGTCAAGAGTACTGGACGTAGCCTTCGGTGGACAAGAAGGTGAACCAGTATAAAACACTCGCGTACTCTCTTTCCCTTCTCTTTGTTATTTATTTATCCTTCCTAAGTCATTATTTTTCTGCACAATATTTCCGCTGCACATTAACTTTGATATTGCAGAAAAATTGGCCATATTTATTGCAACAACTAATTCACCCCCCCCCCCCTCTCTTAGTTGCAATCTCAGTCTTACAATTGGCACCAGAGCTATTTTTGAGAAAGTTACTCTCAAAATCTGATCCTACTACAACATGGCCTCAAGATCATTCCTAGGAGAAGGATCCAACATAAACAGACCTCCAAGCTTTGTTGGAGAGTGTTACGACTTCTGGAAAATCAGAATGAGGATTTTCATAGAGTCGCAACACTTGGACATTTGGAATGCTATCGAGGAAGGACCATACGTGCCATTTACCATTGTCAACAGCACAAGAGAGATAAAGCCAAAATCTTCATGGAATGATGAAGATAAAAAGAAGGTGTAATATGATTTGAAAGCAAAGAACATCCTCACATTGACACTTGGAATAGATGAGTTCTTTAGAGTGTCCAACTGCAAATCCGCTAAGGAAATGTGGGACACTTTGGAGACAACTCATGAAGGTACCGAAGAGGTAAAGAGATCGAGACTCAACACTTTATCCTAGGAATACGAAATGTTTCGTATGAGACCCGGAGAGAAGATCTTGGATCTTCAAAAGAGATTCACTCATATCACCAACCATCATATTGCACTTGGCAAGGTGCTGTCAAATAGTGACTTGAACTCAAAAGTTCTAAGGTCACTAACAAGAACATGGCAACCAAAGGTAACGGCTATTTCCGAAAAGAAAAGCCTTTCAAAAATGTCATTGGCTGCTTTGTTTGGTAAGTTGCAGGAACACGAACTCGAATTAAGTCAACTTGATTAACATGAAGAACTAGAGAAGAAGAAGATGAACATTTCTCTCTAGGCAAAAGCTGAGAAATATGATTCATCGGAGGATGAAGACGACAAGGAAGAGACTGACGACATGAGCCTCTTCGTCAAAAAGTTCAGCAAGTTCCTATGAAGGAACAAAGGTGGAAGAACCGGGCAAATAAATAAGTTCTCCAAAAGCAATGAGGCCTCCATTTCAAACCAGAATTTTACATCCTTTGAGTGTGGCAAACCTGGCCACATGAAGATGGACTGTGCAAACATCAAGGAGAGTTCTTTCAAAGGAAAGAATGAATTAAAGAATGGACGAAGAGCCTACATCGCTTGGGAAGACAACGACACGAGTTCAGCCTCTGAACCAGAAAGCGAAGAGCAGGCGCATCTCTCTCTTATGGCGTCTCATCACTCAGACGATGTAGAGGTAATTGAATCTATCCATTTTTCTTCTTCCGAATTACAAACTGCATTTAATGATCTACATGATGAATACATAAAATTATCTAAAATGTTTCTAAAACAAAAATCTGAACTAGATTCTCTTAGAAACATACCTTCATCATCCTCATGTTTAAATTGCATTACTCTTGGCAACAAAGTTTCTACATTGAATTTTGAACTCAATAAAATGAACAAGAGTAGCAAGAGCTTGAGTAAGATCATTAATGATCAAAGACACTCTACGGACCGAAGAGGTCTTGGCTACGGAAAAAGCCATGCTCTTAAGAAACAAAGTAAGTCTATCATAACAGACTTCCGGAAAACATGTATCCATGCATCTACACATAGCAAACATAAATCTAGGATACATATGCATCAACCTATTTGCTCTTGTTGTAAAAATCATGGGCACACACCAAATACTTGTTATATTAGAAAATATGGTGTTCCCCTAAGACATTTTAAATGGGTTGAAAAAGGATCTAACCATGTAGGACCCAAAACAAGTTGGGTACCTAATATAACTTAACATGTTTTGCAGGTTAATTTGAGCGCCGCCCGCAATTTATGGTACTTGGATAGCGGTTGCTCAAAGCATATGACGGGCGATTGATGAGTCATATATTACACACTATTAATAACCTTATTTTACCATTGTTAATGATTCTTGGTGTCTAATTGACTTTATTTGGCATTGTTTAGTGTTTTAGGCTTTATTGGACTATTATTCCTAAAATGAGTTAATTTGGGATTATTTAGCCTAATTAAATCTAATTCCATTTTCAGGACATATTTGGCACCAAGGACATTTTTTGGGCATTACAAGTGGAAGATGTGTGCTAAAGTGAAGATTGTATTTAGTTATAGGATTTTTAATTCTGTTTTAGGTTTTGGGCCCATTGTTTAGGGCCCATTTCGGTTTTAACCTTTTATAAACTTAGGATTTCGTTTCCACTCATAACTTTTCATTACACACTTTACTTTTCAGCTTTGGAGGAGGACATTTACGTTTTTCCCCTTTTTGGGGCTGTTTTAAGGTTTTCTTCTTCTTCTTCCTCTTGCATTTTCGGTTTTTCTTCTTCCTCTTGCATTTTCGGTTTTGCTTCTTCCTCCATGGAAGGCTAGAGATTTAGTGCTAAATTCCTTTGGTAATGTATCACACTCTTGAGGTTTAGTGCTTAATGCAATTCGGTTTCTCTTTATTCGTTTAATGCAATTTCGGTTTCTTTATGTTCGGATCTTCTATCCTATTTCAGATTGTGGTTTGCTTAATTCTATGGTTTTGTTGTAGGTTTGTGAACTGATTTTCGCTTAGTCAATTAGTTCTCTAGCACATAATCGCTTAGTTTATGTGAATCTGTAAATGCTCTATGTTCATGTTGATTTCGTTTAGTTTGAAGCTTAAACATTACAGTTATGAACAGATTAGGAATTCAATGTTTAGAATCTGAAATTGATGCTTTGATTCGTGTGACTTTGTTAACCGTTTGTTGCTTATGCCAATTTCGCTTAGTTAGAGGTTTAGCAATTTAACTGTGAGTTGATCATCGCTTAGTTAATCGACTCTCAACAAAGGAACACTAAGAATCTGATTTTGATATACTGAAACCGAGGATTGAGTTGTGAACAAGGAAACCAAAGGGATTTTGTAACACCCTTTTTCTAGCGTTAAAACAATTACATACGAGACCGTCGTTTACGATCTTGGTTAATTATATTATTGTTTTTGAAAAATAGCGTATGAATTTTTTTTTTCCTTTTATAATATATGAACATATGGTTCTCTCAGAACTCACCACTTAAACTATAAGTTAAACAACAACTTAACATAGTAAACATACATATGTCTATATATATATACATCATTAGTTCAAAGAGCGTCATAGTTCAAAAAAACAAAAAAGTACATCATCCAAGTCATGCAATCCACATATACACTCCAGCATAATAGGATATATATATATATATACATAAATATACACACACAAATGATCCTATGGCTGGGTGTACACTGAACTCACAGCAACTACACCAAAAGAAAACTATACAATCGTACCATGCATAAACAGACCGTCAGAATTTCGACCCAACATCCTCCTGCTACTGTCCCTCAGAACTACCCTCCTCAGGGTCTTCCTCTAGATCCTCCTCATCACTAGAAATATATATAATATCATCCCTAACCATAGGCTCGGCCGGCGCAGGGGAGTATGATGGTGGAGGAGATAGTCGGGCCCTCCTCACCGGGCCACGAATATCAACCCCGTCATCCTGAATCCTCCCACGTACCCCGTGAGAAGAGGATCCGGGAGCAAACTCCAGATTCTCTCTCACAGCAATAGCGGGTGAATCCATATGACTCTCCCGTACAGAAAGACACTGGGTACGTCGACAAGCCTGAACTCCCCGAGTCGACTCAGTACGACTAGCCGGGGTCACAGGTGGTCCCCCAGTAGAACGTCCCGCTGAGGCTCTAGGTGTACACCAGAATGGCGCAACCCTACGTGTCCGGGCATGATAGGATCCAGAAGATAGACCAAGAGGAGCAATAGGAAGCGGAATATATCTGGCAGGAGCAAGAGGAGGTGTGCGTCGTAACTCATAACCGTCTGGTAGGTGTATGATATACACCGCTGGAACGGTGGAGCGGCGGGGGAGTATCACTCTATGCCTATCCGAGTACGAACATCGAATTTCTATGTCTCCCCTAAACACCGCCCTGGACCAGTCCACCTCAACCTCCCCCGACGGGAGAGGTATAATCTCTAATAGACAAGGAGGAACCACAAAAGAAGCCTCTGAGTCCATCACTACCTGTAATATGAGATTGGAGAGTAAGCATCTCTATATAAGACAAGCAATCAACAATTTACAAAGTCATAACATAAAACATATCATACAGGTATTAATATAACAATTTAATCACATGTATGAGTATGATGTCATGATGAATGCACTCGTTAATCTAATGAGACCAACTATTTTGTAGAGGAATGCATGGAGAAAACGTCTCCTAACTGGGCCCCTAACGATACATCAACAACAATAGTACCGACTGATCGAGCCCGACCAGCCATTTTCTATTCCTAGGAAGCGAACAGGACAAGTACAACGCCGTGCCAACCATTGGTAACCAAAAGGCATATAACTATCGTGCACTCAATAGCGCCGGAAATACCCTCCGGTCGGCAAAGATAACCGCTGCATCATCCTGAGCACGATACCTTCAAGGGGGTGTCAGAGGTCGCTGTAGTTACTGCGAAGAGTTCTGTCGGCTCAAGGGAGCTACCCTATTCCTGACAAATCAATCTCCACCCACAATGTCCCCTCAACCAAGTCACACAGACAAGGTACCCCTCTGGGTTCTCAACACAATCTCAGTGTGGTATCTTCCCGCAGACTATGTTACAAACGGTAAACATAGTGACATGAATCTTTCGATTCATACAAAGCATAGCTTTTATCCTTTTAAAAGAAGAATCAGGGGAAAACTTTTTAGGGTAATAACAAAACATTTTTCGTTGAAACTCAGTTATAACATATTTTCAAGTTCTAACTCACTGGCTTATTAATCAAAAGGATTTTCTAATAACTTTAAAAGTACGCCAGTTCTGATAACATTCATAAAAAAAATATTTCCCCTTCATCCTTTGTCAAATCTTTCATAAGCAAAACTTTCATTCTTTAAGTTTCATCAAGAATGCTCATATGCTATGCCATGAGAATGTTTGATGACAGTTCAATAGTCAACTCAACAATATGTCACAGTTCAAAATTCAACAGAATATTCAGTTAAATCAGTACTTTCATAATCAAAATTTAAGTCATAATCATCATTCACATCAACCGACATAATCATTCAATTCCATTGAAGCACTTCAACCAAACATATCCATCATAATTTAGAGTTAAATTAATTTATGAACAACTAAGTCTCGCTACTCAATTTTTCGCGGCCGCAGAATTATTATTCGACTATATCCGCGCATGGCCTAGCTTAGATATGCACGAATATCTTTGGCATCATTTCTAAGCACTTATATAAATACACTTCTCTCCATACCTTTACCCTCACTGAACTTAATGTTCCTTTGTTGCCGTTTGCCTGAGCGCCGAGTACCTGTTTAGGTCGTAAACAGTTAATTTCGATATCACTAAGTTTATTCGGATTGTAAAGAAAACACCTTAGTGGGTTTCTAGACATTAGAACATTCCCAAATATTTACTTTGGACATAACTAAGATCTCGATTAGGCACAAAGAGATTTTCAGAGACATTGTTGGTTTAAAACTCAGAATTTGACGTAGGAAACTCGGATTCGCTTTAGAAAAATCTCAGAAAAATCATTATCTTGAGATACACACTTTATTTTCATAGAACATAGTACTAATATAAGTTTAGGCTCATAAAATTCAGAATTTATAAACCATAAGGCAATTTGAAACATAAGTTAACATATAGTTAAAATTTAGATAGTTTGGAGTGCCAACTAGGGACTGTTTTCGTGTTTCCCTTTAAACAGTAAGGATTTCGAATTTTTTGTCCCTGAAAGAATGATATTTAGCTAGGAATTTAAAATATGAACACATGCATATATTATACGCAAAATTTGGACGTTAGGAACTCAAGTTATCAAGGAATTAAGGTATTAGGGTTTCCCTAACTCTTGAACACTTGGGACCGAATTTGCATGGCTTCTTAGCCTTCAACATTTTCGAGTTCTAGCATTTTGAAATGAGTTAAAAATCATGAGTTCAATGTGTTAAACAAAGCTTATAACACATGCAAGAGTTTTTCAATCCTAAACACCCTAGAACAAACACAACACCTAAAACACTCTTTATAACCTAACAACAACATAAGGAAGTGGGTTAGAGTTTAGGGACCCTTAATCCACATTTTTCAGCAGCTCCAACCTGCAAACAGAAAGCTCTCCAACATGCAATGACAATTTAGCATAGCCACAACCGTTTTTAGCTCAATTGGATGCCTAGAACTCAACTACAACACCTAACAACAACAATCTAGCATCATATCACTAACTACACTTAGAGCAGAATTTTTGTAACCCCCAAAACAGTGTTTGCATTTAATTTTTTCTACAATCAGAGATCAAAAATGGATTCCTCATACCTCGAAATGGTTGACTACCTCCTTGGATGAAAATCTAGAGAAAAAAATAGAACAAAGTTACAAACAACTCATTCTAGAATTTCACGTAAGTCATTGGTGATCAAGAGGAGAAATAACCTATAAAGAACCTAGAGATGGAAGAAATGAGAACATAAACATGATCACCATACCTTGGGGAAGAGATTTGGTGGCTTTCATGTGAGTTTTGGTGGAGAAGATGGAGGGTTTCTCCTCCCTCTTTGGTTGGGGAGAAGAAGAGGAGGAGAGTGAAGGTGGTGTTGGTGAGGAGGTGTGAGAGTGAGAGTGTGATATTCAACCCCCACCCCTTAAGGCTACATATATATATATATATATATATATAAGTGTTAGGGATGAGTTAGTGGGGGAAGATATTTTGGGTTGGGGTGTCATTAAGAATTAAACAAGGATTAGGCATTTAGTAAAAAATTTAAGTGTATGGTGTGGCATTTGATTTGGACAATTGGTGTAGTGCATGAATATGTTTTTCTTGTGATCTAAGACACCCTAATACAATCTTAAACAATGTCTATGAGAGTCTAGATGATAGTTCAAGCACTCAAAGAACTGACAGAAAGATTTCGGGCACTCTCGGGCAATCCAGTTCAAAGGTACATTAACACTACCACTTTTCTAAATTTTTTAACTAAGTTATTTATCATAGTATAACATTAAGATAATAACTTTCTATCCTCAAAACTCAACATCAATAAAGCATTATAAAATCTAATAGGTTAGGTGGTCACTTAGACCAATTCTAATTAAAATTCTAAGACGATACATTACCCAATCACGACTAGACTTTAAACTTGGACAGCTTTGAAACTAACTAGATTAACTTGTTTTCAAAGAAATTATTAAACATATAGCATTCTAATATCAATAAAAATATAATCACACATATATCTATATACAATCCTATGTCTACCTAAGCAAGGTGTTGAAAGGAGGGATATTACAGATTTAGCCTCCTCACTATTCTGTTTTCTGTTTGTGTTCTATTTTAGCTTAATTTCATAGCTTAACAACCACTAAAACCCCCCATTGTGTGTGTGCGTGTAAGGTGTTTGAACCATTGTGTGAAAGATAATCTTTGGGAAACGACCTAGGAGTCACTTCCTAGTACTATACTTAATTGTTATATTATTTGTATCGGGTACAACCTCGATCAAATTTGGCGCAGCTGCCGGGGATTATCGATTCATACAAAGGTTCTCTGTAGTCTCACACTTTCTGATTTTACTTACACTTTTCAAGCAACCTACTCTTAAACTTTCAAAGTCATTTTGAAGTTGCTTCTATGTGTTTTTCAAATTGTTAAAGAGCATTATTATCTCAAGTATACGAGTTGTTATTGGATTGCAAGTTATAGAAATTTTCATATACACTTGTAAGGCAATCAAAGCCAAATTGTACATTCTACACTTTTGCAAAGTTTACATTCTTTCACAAGGGTGTGAAGAGAAAGGGTGAGTGACTTGGTATAGTGTTTAACAAGAGTGTAACTTGGTATAGTGTTTACCAAGGGTGTTACTTGGAATAGAGTTTTCCAAGGGGATTAGATATAAGTGAGTGTGTAAGGTAAAAGAAGATCTCAGGGTGAGATATTTGTAATTGCAACTCATTATATTTAATAAAGGAACCTCTTGCGAGTCAAGAGTACTGGACGTAGCCTTCGGTGGACAAGAAGGTGAACTAGTATAAAACATCTGCGTACTCTCTTTCCCTTCTCTTTGTTATTTATTTATCCTTCCTAAGTCAAAATTTTTATGCACAATATTTCTGCTGCACATTAACTTTGATATTGCAGAAAAATTGGCCATACTTATTGCAACAACTAATTCACCCCCCTCTTAGTTGCAATCTCAATCTTACAGTGAGGATCTTGGATACTAGCGTTAAGAAATTGAGGGGAAAAGAAATTCCCTTGGTAAAAGTATCATGGAGCTAAGTGGATGAAGGCAATGTGACGTGGGAAGTGGAACGAGACATCAGGGAGGATTACCCTCATCTGTTTGAATCGAGGTATGTTTAATTTTCGGGGACGAAAATTCTTATAAGAGGGGGAGGATTGTGACACCCAAATTTTATTTGCCTATGTATAGTGAAATTATGGGGTATACTAGGAGATTCTCGCTTGAGCGAGAGGGTCTCGCCCAAGCGAGAGGCCTAGTATCTGCTCCCAGGATTTCCTGGGATTCTCACATGGGCGAGATGTGGCTCGCCTGGGCGAGGGAGAGAGGGTGGACAATAAAGGATCCTCGCTTGAGCGAGAATCCCTCGCTTGAGAGAGAGCACCAAGTCTGAGTTTTTAAAATAGGCAGGATCTTCTCACTTGAGCGAGAATGGGCTCGCTTTGAGCGAGAACTGTAACACCCTAAATTTAAGTCTTTAAAATTATAATATCAGTCCTGGAAGTCTCGCTTGAGCGAGAGATTCTCGCCTGAGCGAGAAAGGATCTCATGGGAGGGTGAAATCCTGGGCTATACTAGAGGATTCTCGCCTGAGCGAGAGTTGTCTCGCCTGGGCGAGAAATGGCAATTTGGGGCTGTTGACACTGTGACATTCTCACTTGGAGTGGTAGTGGACTGTTATTGTGTCCTACCCGGAGTGGTAGTGGACTGTTATTGTGTCCTGCCCGGAGTGGTAATGGACTATTATTGTGTCCTATCCGGAGCGGTAGTGGACTGTTATTGTTGCCCTACTCGGAATGGTAGTGGACGGTTGTTGTTGTCCTATCGGGAATGGTAGTGGATTATTGTTAACTCGACCTGCCCGATGTGGTATTGGGTAATAACTCGACCTTCCCGATGTGGTATGGGGTAATAACTCGACCTGCCCGATGTGGTATGGGGTAATAACTCGACCTGCCCGATGTGGTATGGGGTAATAACTCGGCCTGCCCGATGTGGTATGGATGGTAACTCGGCCTGCCCAATATGGTATGGAAAATGAAATCGATGAATACGATTAAGTGTGAATATGAACGATGAGAAATGTGGATGTCACAATGAATGTCATATGCATACTATAGGACATATATTATGGGATATATATTCTATTGGGTGAATATGAAGGATGAGAATATGAGAATGTCACAAAGAGAGTCATTGCATGCTATAGGATAGTATGGGATATATATTCTATAGGGTGAATTTGAAGGATGAGAAATGAGAACGTCACTAAGAGAGTCATATGCATGCTATAGGATATATAGTATGGGAGATATATTCTATAGGGTGAATATGAACGATAAAAAGGAAGATGTTAAGAATGAAAGTAATATACATGCTATAGGGAATATATTATGGGATATAGGTCCTATAGGGTGGATATGAATAATGAGGAGTACGATGTTTCGAAAGAACGTAATAAGTGTGCTATAGGATATATATCATGGGATATATGTACTATAGGACGAATATGAATAACGAGGAAGTAAATGGAGTAAGATATGAATACCTGCATTTACGTAATTGTGTTTATAAATTATATTAAAGTTTAAATCGTATTTGAAATGTGGATTATCATGTGAAGTTAGTTTTTGGAACTAATGACTTACTCCCTTGTTTTGTGTGTTGTTTATGATAATCCCATTGTAGGTAAATGAAGAATTTGAGGAGGAAGCTCGCTTAGGAAGCTTATGTGTTTATTAATTTGATTGTCTTTATCGCTGCTTGATATTGTAGTTGATTTGATAACATTTTGGGATGAATGTAAATCTGATTAGGATAATATGGAGAGTTGTAGTTATGGACGTTATAACTCTGGGAAACCCATAACTGGTTGTATGTGGTAATTTCTAATTGAATGAATTATGTTTTTCCGCAACATAAATTTGTATGATAATATAATAGGGTAAAGAGTGATTCTTGAGAGTTTTTAATTAAGGTGCGACTGTATGTAAGAAAGGTTTAAAATAAATGAAAAAATTTCAAGGGTAGAATTTGGGTCCTCACAATATGGTATCAAAGCATATTTAATTTTGGGGCCTAGGGTATGTCGTTACTTGCTTCTTTGTAACATGTTTATGATTTGACTAGTTGAGATTGTGTGTATTGAATGTTTAAAGCATGTAACTTTGGTAGTTTGACATGTAACGTGCTATGAGACTATGTGATAACATGACTTGTGTGAGTTAAATTGTGTACTGACTACCACTGAGCGCAGGTTAAAACATGGCTGGAAGAGGAACGAGTCAGAACGTTCAGAATGAATTGTTGGTTCAGATGATGGCTACACTACAACAGATGAACGAGAACTTGCGTAGTCTGAATCAGAACCCCACACCAAGTCCGAGTTCGCAAAACCAAGTCCCACCTGGACCGACAGAGTACCAAGGTCTGGATGAGTTTTGCAAGAGGAACCCTAGTCAGTTCCATGGAGGATGATCTGAACGTGGATGAGTTGGCGACTCCCGAAACAATTTCTCCCCATAACTATGGACCTCAACGCAACCATATGCGGGAGAGAAGTAAAGGGAGAGTGGAAGATGACCGGAAACCTTATGCGGTAACTACTAGACATCGTGACCGGAGTTTCCAAAGGTCTAGCCCACCTACCATTCCTACCGAAGAGGTTTCTACTCCCATGTGCATCAAGTGCGGTAGACTTCATTATGGGAGTACATGCCCAGGAAAAGGAAATGGATGTTTCCACTACGGTTTATTTCTCATGGTATTCAAGTTGTTCGAGGTTGGGATCTTAATATTTGGACATTGATGAGTTAGTTCATGAATTGGTTTTGTGATATCACGGTTTACTAGTGTATACCCTTAGTGACTGTTTAAGTAATCTTAATGGATTAGAGGATCGATTATGATTTTGGTTGAGTATTTTTGTGCCTAAGGTCTAGGTGATGATTTTATTTGCCGAGGTATGTTTAATTTTCGGGGACAAAAATTCTTATAAGAGGGGGAGGATTGTAACACCCTAAATTTAGGTCTTTAAAATTATAGTATCAGTCCTCGAAGTCTCGCTTGAGTGAGAGATTCTCGCCTGAGCGAGAAAGGATCCCCTGGGAGGGTGAAATCCTGGGCTATACTGGAGGATTCTCGCCTGAGCGAGAGTTGTCTCGCCTGAACGAGAGTTGTCTCGCCTAGGCGAGAAATGGCAATTTGGGGCTGTTGACACTGACATTCTCGCTTGAGCGATAATCCATCGCTTGAGCGAGAGCGTCAGATCCGAAATTTTAAAAAGGCGGGATTTTCTCGCCTGAGCGAGAATGGGCTCACTTGAGCGAGATCACGACGACTCCTCTTTAAAATAGAAACCCAAACACATTTTTGGGTTAGAACTTTGAAGAGAAGAGAGAGAGAAGAGCTTTTCAAGAGCAAAGAGCGTTAGGACTCATCTTAGAACTTGAGAAGAGGTAATCCTCTTATTCCTAACTCTTCTTCTTCCTCTAACTTGTTTTGGGTATGTTGGATCTATTTTCCAAATTCGAGAAACCATGGAAACTCATCCTTTCGAGTTATGGTTCGTTTTATGTTGTTTTTCTTTTGTAAACTCTTGGTTTAGAGTTGGTGTTGGATGAATGGAAAGGTTTTGTGGGTTATTCATGAAAACCCCAATAACCCCCAAAATGAGAACATGAGTATAAAGAGAAAGAGATGAAATGTTAGATGTGGATGATGAGTTTGTGCTTTGATGTTGATATATGAGATAAACATGTATGTTTAGATGTTTGGAAACTTGTATTGAAGTAGTTTTGGAAATCTTGAATATATGTGAATCCATTGTATGTTTGATGATAAAATACGAGTTATTTATGTGTTATTTTGAATAAATGACTGACATTGTTGTTATTGGTGGAAATGAGGAAAGATCCTAAGGTTGGAGGAAATCGCGGAGGAAACTTTAAAAGTTAATCGGAACCGATCCCCAACATTCACCAAGGTAAGGGATAAGTGTCTCTAATTCATACTCACTGAAGTGAATGAGGTATGTGAAAGAGGTAATGTGTTGGTAAGTTTATTGTTGATACCCTACCCGAAGAGGTAGTGGTCTATTGTGTCCTACCCGAAGTGGTAGTGGACTGTTATTGTGTCCTACCAGAGTGGTAGTGGACTGTTATTGTGTCCTACCCGGAGTGGTAGTGGACTGTTGTTGTGTCCTACCCAGGGTGGTAGTGGACTATTGTTGTGTCCTACCCGGAGTGGTAGTGGACTGTTGTTGTGTCCTACCCGGAGTGGTAGTGGACTGTTCTTGTGTCCTACCCGGAGTGGTAGTGGACTGTTATTGTGTCCTGCCCGGAGTGGTAGTGGACTATTATTGTGTCTTACCCGGAGCGGTAGTGAACTGTTATTGTTGCCCTACACGGAATGGTAGTGGACGGTTGTTGTTGTCCAACCGGGAATGGTAGTGGATTATTGTGAACTTGACTTGCCCGATGTGGTATGGGGTAATAACTTGACCTGCCCGATGTGGTATGGGGTAATAACTCGACCTTCCCGATGTGGTATGGGGTAATAACCCGACCTGCCCGATGTGGAATGGGGTAATAACTCGGCCTGCCCGATGTGGTATGGATGGTAACTCGGCCTGCCTGATGTGGTATGGAAAATGAAATCGATGAATACAATTAAGTGTGAATATGAACGATGAGAAATGTGGATGTCACAATGAATGTCATATGCATACTATAGGATATATATTATGGGATTTATATTCTATAGGGTGAATATGAAGGATGAGAATATGAGAATGTCACAAAGAGAGTCATATGCATGCTATAGGATATATAGTATGGGATATATATTCTATAGGGTGAATATGAAGGATGAGAAATGAGAACGTCACTAAGAGAGTCATATGCATGCTATAGGATATATAGTATGGGATATATATTCTATAGGGTGAATATGAGCGATAAAAAGGAAGATGTTAAGAGTGAAAGTAATATACATGCTATAGGGAATATATTATGGGATATAGGTCCTATAGGGTGGATATGAATAATGAGGAGTACGATGTTTCGAAAGAACGTAATAAGAGTGCTATACGTTATATATCATGGGATATATACACTATAGGACGAATATGAATAACGTGGACGTAAATGGAGTAAGATATGAATACTTGCATTTACGTATTTGTGTTTATAAATTATATTAAAGTTTAAATCGTATTTGAAATGTGGATTATCATGTGAAGTTAGTTTTTGGAACTAATGACTTACTCCCTTGTTTTGTGTGTTGTTTATGATAATCCCATTGTAGGTAAATGAAGAATTTGAGGAGGAAGCTCGCTTAGGAAGCTTATGTGTTTATTAATTTGATTGTCTTTATCGCTGCTTGATATTGTAGTTGATTTGATAACATTTTGGGATGAATGTAAATCTGATTAGGATAATTTGGAGAGTTGTAGTTATGGACGTTATAACTCTGGGAAACCCATAACCGGTTGTATGTGGTAATTTCTAATTGAATGAATTATGTTTTTCCGCAACATAAATTTGTATGAAAATATAATAGGGTAAATAGTGATTCTTGAGAGTTTTTAATTAAGGTGACGACTGTATGTAAGAAAGGTTTAAAATAAATGAAAAAATTTCAAGGGTAGAATTTGGGTCCTCACAATATGGTATCAAAGCATATTTAATTTTGGGGCCTAGGGTATGTCGTTACTTGCTTCTTTGTAACATGTTTATGATTTGACTAGTTGAGATTGTGTGTATTGAATGTTTAAAGCATGTAACTTTGGTAGTTTGACATGTAACGTGCTATGAGACTATGTGATAACATGACTTGTGTGAGTTAAATTGTGTACTGACTACCAATGAGCGCAGGTTAAAACATGGCTGGAAGAGGAACGAGTCAGAACGTTCAGAATGAATTGTTGGTTCAGATGATGGCTACACTACAACAGATGAACGAGAACTTGTGTAGTCTGAATCAGAATCCCGCACCAAGTCCGAGTTCACAAAACCAAGTCCCACCTGGACCAGCAGAGTACCAAGGTCTGGATGAGTTTTGCAAGAGGAACCCCAGTCAGTTCCACGGAGGATTTGCTCCGGATGTTGCCCTCGAGTGGATTCAGTGAATAGAGCGGATCTTCCGGGCCATGAACTGTTCGGAGGCTCGGAAATTGGCCTATGCAACTTACATGCTAGGGACGGAGTCCGAGAACGGGTGGGAGTTCACTAGACGCCAAATGTTGACGGAGGGGCAATTGATTTCCTAGAGTACTTTCAAGGCGAAATTCCTTCACAAATACTTCCCTGCTGATCTGAAAAGGCAGAAAGAAATGGAGTTCTTGAAGTTGGAACAAGGCAATATGTCGGTCGGGGAATATGCGGCTAAATTCGAGGAATTGGCCCGGTTTTGTCCCTACTCTGAGTTGGAGGTGGACGGACGATCCAAGTGCTCAAAATTCGAATCGGGCTTAAGGTCCAAGATGAAAGGGATGTTCAGACATCAAGAGATTTCTGACGTTGCTACTTTGGTCAACAAGTGCAGGATGTACGAGGATGATCTGAAGGTGGATGAGTTGGCGACTCCCGAAACAATTTCTCCCCGGAACTATGGACCTCAACGCAACCTTATGCGGGAGAAAAGTAAAGGGAGAGTGGAAGATGACCGGAAACCTTATGCGGTAACTACTAGACATCGTGACCGGAGTTTCCAAAGGTCTAGCCCACCTACCGTTCCTATCGAAGAGATTTCTACTCCCATGTGCATCAAGTGCGGTAGACTTCATTATGGGAGTATATGCCCGGGAAAAGGAAATGGATGTTTCCACTGCAAGGAGCTTGGGCATATTAAAAGGTTTTGTCCCAAGCTGGATCGCAGACTTAATGTCATTCATGCCGAGGAGACAAGGAACCACGGTCGAAAGGTTACCCCGAGTGGCACAGGGGCATCAGGTGTTGATGATCCGACGAGAGGTAAATCGCATGGTGACAGGTATCCCTTTAGTGTTGTCTAATTCGGGAGCGACACACTCCCTATATTTGCTGAATGTGTGAACCGACTGAGATTGTACACCAAGTTGTTGTTTTCGACTAAGCTGTACCCACCAACCCAGTGTACCGGTGGTGGATGTCGATGTGGATGTCTCAGAGTACGGTTGGGGTAAATGGTCGAACCATTACCATAGTGTTGATATGTGCAATGATGTCCCAGCTAGAATTTAATCCTGGAAATGGACTAGCGGTCAGCAAATCGTGTTATGTTTAACTGTGTGTAATTGTTGAGGTTAAGATTTAAAATTTAGTATGCATTGATATGTATGTGCATGCTAAGGGGGTAAAACTTATGTTGATAGTCGAGGAAAGAGGCTAGTCAAGTTACTTACCCCGTCAAGGTGATGAATGCAATGGAATAGACGTGAAACTTTTGGTCTCGAATGATCGACTCTTTTGCGGTCGAACATTGGCAAGGCACGATATAGTGGTGGTGTACCTCAAATATATGCCTTGAATGTTGTATCGGCAAAAGTTGTTTCTATTTCGTGAACGTCAATAATTGCGGTGTATGGGTGTGGTGTAACCATATGAGAGAAGGAGTTTTGGGTTGTGTTGAAATGATTATGCAAACTTTGTTTCACGATGTGGTTGCCATGAGTAGTGGATTCAAACCGCTTTCGAAAATCATTTTTGGGTGAAACATAGCTTGCGGCTAAATAATGATTTAGTATCATGTTGGAGAATTCCGAAATTTTAGCAACCATATCTGAATAAGTATGAGGTTGTTAAAAGTTTGGTGATACAAGATGCCCATGTATTTCTGGACGTAATGCGAGTGGGTTAATGAGTTTATATTTGCTAACGGAATTGGGGTGACCAAACCGAACGCAAGTTGTAGGTTTGAGTGTTTGTCGACTTACACTTGCCGATTGGTAACAGAGTACCTAGTTTTGGTGTGAATCAATGGTTTTATGGTTTCAGTTGAGGCTAGAAATCGGTAATTCCTTTCAACCATAAGATTTGATGATTGAAATATTTGATGTAATTGGATAATTACGGGATAGTTTGATTGTGTCCTACCCGGAGTGGTAGTAGACTGTTTTTGTGTCCTACCCAGAGTGGTAGTGGATTGTTATTGTGTCATACCCAGAGTGGTAGTGGACTGTTGTTGTGTCCTACCCGGAGTGGTAGTGAACTGTTTTTGTCTCCTACCCAGAGTGGTAGTGGATTGTTATTGTGTCATACCCAGAGTGGTAGTGGACTGTTGTTGTGTCCTACCCGGAGTGGTAGTGGAATGTTTTTGTCTCCTACCCATAGTGGTAGTGGACTGTTGTTGTGTCCTACCCGGAGTGGTAGTGGACTGTTATTGTGTCCTACCCGGAGTAGTAGTGGACTGTTGTTGTGTCCTATTGTGTCCTACCCGGAGTGGTATTGGACTGTTATTGTGTCCTACCCGGAGCGGTAGTGGACTGTTATTGTTGCCCTACTCGGAGTGGTAGTGGATGGTTGTTGTTGTCCTACAGGGAATGGTAGTGGATTATTGTGAACTCGACCTGCCCGATGTGGTATGGGGTAATAACTCGGCCTGCCCGATGTGGTATGGATGGTAACTCGGCCTGCCCGATGTGTTATGGATGTCACAATGAATGTCATATGCAGGCTATATGATATATATTATGGGATATATATTCTATAGGGTGAATATGAAGGATGAGAATATGAGAATGTCACAAAGAGAGTCATATGCATGCTATAGGATATATAGTATGGGATATATATTCTATAGGGTGAATATGAAGGATGAGAAATGAGAACGTCACTAAGAGAGTCATATGCATGCTATAGGATATATAGTATGGGATATATATTCTATAGGGTGAATATGAACGATAAAAAAGAAGATGTTAAGAATGAAAGTAATATACATGCTATAGGGAATATATTATGGGATATAGGTCCTATAGGGTGGATATGAATAATGAGGAGTACAATGTTTCGAAAGAACGTAATAAGCGTGCTATAGGATATATATCATGGGATATATACACTATAGGACGAATATGAATAACATGGAAGTAAATGGAGTAAGATATGAATACTTGCATTTACGTAATTGTGTTTATAAATTATTTTAAAGTTTAAATCGTATTTGAAATGTGGATTATCATGTGAGGTTAGTTTTTGGAACAAATGACTTACTCCCTTGTTTTGTGTGTTGTTTATGATAATCCCATTGTAGGTAAATGAAGAATGTGAGGAGGAAGCTCGCTTAGGAAGCTTATGTGTTTGTTAATTTGATTGTCTTTATCGTTGCTTGATATTGTAGTTGATTTGATAACATTTTGGGATGAATGTAAATCTGATTAGGATAATATGAAGAGTTCTAGTTATGGACGTTTTAACTCTGGGAAACCCATAACTGGTTGTATGTGGTAATTTCTAATTGAATGAATTATGTTTTTCCGCAACATAAATTTGTATGATAATATGATAGGGTAAAGAGTGATTCTTGAGAGTTTTTAATTAAGGTGACGACTATATGTAAGAAAGGTTTAAAATAAATGAAAAAATTTCAAGGGTAGAATTTGGGTCATTACAAGAACCCGACGCTGTTACATTAAAAAGGGAACCCCAAACACTTTTAGGGTTACAACTTTGGAGAGAATAGAGAGAAGAGAGCATTTTCAAGAGCAAGGATTCTTGGGAATCATCTCAAGGCTTGAGAAGAGGTAAATCTCTTGATTCTAATTCTCCTTCTTCCCTATTAAACTTGATTTGGGTAAGTGGGACCTCTTATCTTAAGATGAGAAACCCAAGGGACTCTCTATTTAGAGTTGTGGTTCGTTTTATGTTGTTTTTCTCTTGTAAACTCTCTGTTTAGAGTTGGAAATCAAAGATGGGGATGATTTGTGGGTTGATTCATGAAAACCCCAAAATGAGAATATGAGTAAAGAGGGAAATGGGTGAAATGTTAGATGTAGAAGATGAGTATATGTTCTAATGTAGTATATAAGATGAATATGTATGTTTTAGATGTTTGGAAACTCTTAATGAAGGTAGTTTTGGAAACATTGAAAATGTGTGAATCTCTTGTATGGTTAAAGATGAAATGTGAGTTGTTTAGGTGTTATCTTGAATAAATTACTAACATCATTGTTATGTGTTGGGAATGAGGAAAGATCCTAAAGTTGGAGGCAGTGTCGGAGGATCTTGCAATGTTACCAAGGACCAAACCCAACACTCACCAAGGTAAGGATAAGTCTTTAATTAGCATATCATATTGAAAGAATGCGTGGAATTGATGTTTATGAGTTGATGGTGAATCAATGAAAAGAAAATATATTTTTAGCCGACCATGATTGGTTAGCGACTTTGGCTCAAGTTAAGTAGCTATACGTTGGCTCAAGTTATGTAGCGATACTTTGGCTCAAGTTATGTAGCGAAAATGAATTTAAAATGGTTTACTAACCCCATTAAAATGTGGATTATCTTATAATGATATTGATTGAATTAATGACTTACTCCTTTGTATGTTGTGTAATTTGTCGTTGATAATCCCATTGCAGGTAAACATGTTAGGAGCTTAAAACATGGATTTCCTTTATCTTTCCCTTTTTGTATTATGACTGACTAAATGCTATTTTGGATAATTTTAATTCTAAATATTGTAGCTATGAGCATTTTGGAAGCTTATAGCTAGTTGTATGTTGTAGTTACCTGTAGACATTAATATGAATTATGCTTTTCTATTAAATGAATGTGTATATGCACATCACCTTATAGAATGATCATAAACCGAAAAGCGAGATTAATATAAAGTTATTGGATTTGTGATAGTAATATAAAGTGTAGAATTTGGGTTACTGACTGACTCACTGAGTTACTAGCTTACTAAATAACTTACTAACTGACTTACTAACTAACTTATTGATGTACTTACTTACTGAATGACAGACTTATTGAACGATTTACTAACTGACTAAGTTATTTTCTGAAAGACTTACAAGCTCACTTATTGTATGACTGAATAACTAACATACTTAAAGAATGAATTATTGACTTACTGAATAACTTACTAACTAACTTCTTCACTTACTATCTGACTTACTTATGGACTTACTGACTGACTGACTTACTTACGAATTGAATTATTTGCTAACTGACTAACTTACTTATTGACTGGCTTATTAACTGACTTACTTACTTTCTATCTTACTGAATTATTTATTGTCTTACTGACTGACTCAGTGACTTACTGGCTTGCTGAAAAACTTACTGAATCACTTACTAACTAACTTATTGATGTACTTACTTACTGAATGACAGACTTATTGAATGATTTACTAATTGATTAAGTTATTTTCTGACAGACTTACCAGCTCACTTACTGTATGACTGAATTACTGACATACTTAAAGAATGACTTAATGACTTACTGAATAACTTACTAACTGACTTCTTCACTTACTAACTGACTTACTTATGGACTTACTGACTTACTTACTTACGAATTGAATTATTTGCTCACTGACTAACTTACTTACTAGCTCACTTATTGACTGGCTTAATAACTGACTTACTTACTTACTAACTCAAATATTTGCTCACTGACTGACTTACTTACAGGCTCACTTATTGACTGACTTAATAACTGACTTACTTATTTACTAACTTACTGACTTATTTATTATCTTACTGACTGACTCACTGACTTACTAGCTTACTGAATAACTTATTGACTCACTTACTAACTAACTTATTGATGTACTTTCTTATTGAATGACAGACTTATTGAATGATTTACTAATTGACTAAGTTATTTTTTGACAGACTTACTAGCTCACTTACTGTATGACTGAATTAATGGCATACTTAAAGAATGACTTACTGACTTACTGAATAACTTACTAACTGACTTCTTCACTTACTAACTGACTTACTTATGGACTTACTGACTGAATTATTTGCTCACTAACTGACTGACTTACTAGCTCAATTATTGACTGACTTAATAATTGACTTTCTTACTGACTAACTTACTGACTTTTTTATTGTGTTACTCACTGACTCACTCACTTTCTAGCTTACTGAATAACTTACTGACTCACTTACTAACTAACTTATTGATGTACTTACTTACTGAATAACTTATTAACTGACTTCTTCACTTAGTAACTGACTTACTTATGGACTTACTAACTGACTTACTTACGAATTGAATTATTTTCTCACTGACTAACTTACTTACTAGCTCACTTATTGACTGGCATAATAACTGACTTATTGACTTATTCATTGTCTTACTGACTGACTCAGTGACTTTCTAGCTTACCGAAAAAGTTACTGAATCACTTACTAACTAACTTATTGATGTACTTACTTACTGAATGAAAGATTTATTGAATGATTTACTAACTGACTAAGTTATTTTTTGACAGACTTACTAGCTCACTTACTGTATGACTGAATTACTGACACACTTAAAGAATGACTTACTGACTTACTGAATAACTTATTAACTGACTTCTTCACTTACTAACTGAATTACTTATGGACTTACTGACTGACTGACTTACTTTCTAACTCAAATATTTGCTCACTGACTGACTTACTTACTGGCTCACATATTGACTGACTTAATAACTGACTTACTTACTGACTAACTTACTGACTTATTTATTGTCAGTTGACTCACTGACTTACTAGCTTACTGAATAACTTATTGACTCACTTACCAACTAACTTATTGATGTACTTACTTATTGAATGACAGACATATTGAATGATTAACTAATTGACTAAGTTATTTTCTGACAGACTTACTAGCTCACTTACTGTATGACTGAATTACTGACATACTTAAAGAATGACTTATTGACTTACTGAATAACTTACTAACTGACTTCTTCACTTACTAACTGACTTACTTATGGACTTACTGACTGACTGACTGACTGACTTACTTACTAACTCAAATATTTGCTCACTGACTGACTTACTTACTGGCTCACATATTGACTGACTTAATAACTGACTTACTTACTGACTAACTTACTGACTTATTTATTGTTAGTTGACTCACTGACTTACTAGCTTACTGAATAACTTATTGACTCACTTACCAACTAACTTATTGATGTACTTACTTATTGAATGACAGACATATTGAAAGATTAACTAATTGACTAAGTTATTTTCTGACAGACTTACTAGCTCACTTACTGTATGACTGAATTACTAACATACTTAAAGAATGACTTACTGACTTACTGACTTACTGAATAACTTACTAACTAACTTCTTCACTTACTAATTGACTTACTTAAGGACTTACTAACTGAATTATTTGCTCACTAACTGACTGACTTACTAGCTCACTTATTGACTGACTTAATAATTCACTTTCTTACTGACTAACTTACTAACTTTTTTCTTGTGTTACTGACTGACTCACTGACTTTATAGCTTACTGAATAACTTAATGACTCACTTACTAACTAACTTATACATGTACTAACTTACTGAATGACAGACTTATGGCTGATTTACTAACTAGCTAAGTTATTTTCTGGCAGACTTACTAGGTCACTTACTGTATTATTGAATTACTGACATACTTAAAGAATGACTTACTGACTTACTAAATAATTTACTAACTGACTTGTTCACTTATTAACTGACTTACTTACGGACTTACTTACTAACTGAATTATTTGCTCACTAAATGACTGACTTACAAGCCCACTTATTGACTGACTTAATAATTGACTAACTTACTTACTAGCTTACTAACTTATTTATTGTTTTACTGACTGACGCACTAAGATACTGTCTTACTGAATAACTTACAAACTGACTTACCAACTAACTTATTGATGTACTTACTTACTGAATGACAGACTTATTGAATGATTTACTAACTGACTAAGTTATTTTTGACAGATTTACTAGCTCACTTACTGTATGACTGAATTACTGACATACTTAAAGAATGACTTACTGACTTACTGAATAAATTACTAACTGACTTATCCACTTACGAACTGACTTACTCAAAGACTTACTGACTGGCTGACTTACTTACTAACTGAATTATTTGCTCACTGACTGACCGACTTACTAGCTCACTTATTGACTGACTTAATAATTGCGTTACTTACTTACAAACTTACTGACTGACTTACTGATTTATTTATTGTCTTACTGACTGACTCACTACCTTACTGGCTTACTGAATAACTTACTTATGACTTACTAACTAACTTATAGATGTACTTACTTACTGAGTTACAAACTTATTGACTCAATTATTGACTGACTAAGTTATTTTGTGACTGACTTACTAGCTCACTTACTGTATGACTGAATTACTGACATTCTCAAAGAATGACTTACTGACTTACTGAATAGCTTATTAACTGACTTCTTCACTTACCAACTGACTTAATTATGGACATACCGACTGATTGACTTACTAACTGAATTATTTTCTCACTGACTGACTGACTGACTTACAAGCTTTGTTATTGACTGACTTAACAACTGATTTACTTACTAACTAACATACTGACTTATTTATTGTCTTACTGACTGACTTGCTGACTTATTTATTATCTTACTGACTGACTCACTAACAAACTGGCTTACTGACTTACTAACTAACTTATTGATGTACTTTCTTACTGAATGATAGACTTATTGACTGATTTATTGACTTACTAAGTCGTTTTCTATCTGACTTACTAGCTCACTTATTGTATGATTGAATTATTGACATACTTAAAGAATGACTTACTGACTTACTGAATAACTTATTAACTGACTTCTTCACATACTAACTGACTTACTTATGAACTTACTG
The DNA here is from genome assembly GCA_009771035.1 of Lupinus albus. Taxonomy (NCBI): domain Eukaryota; kingdom Viridiplantae; phylum Streptophyta; class Magnoliopsida; order Fabales; family Fabaceae; genus Lupinus; species Lupinus albus. Next base: position 8,545,078 of record CM020022.1, on the reverse strand, counting down.
ACTTACTGACTTACTTACTAACTGAATTATTTGCTCACTGACTTACTGACTTACAAGCTCACTTATTGACTAACTTAATAATTGACTTACTTACGGACTGACTCACTAACTTATTGAATAACTTACTGACTCGCTTACTAACTAAATTATTGATGTACTTACTTACTGAATGACAGACTTATTGAATGATTTACTAACTGACTAAGTTATTTTTTGACCAACTTACTAGCTCACTTACTGTATGACTGACTTACTGACATACTTAAAGAATGACTTACTGACTTACTGAATAACTTATTAACTGACTTCTTCACTTACTAACTGACTTACTTATGGGTTTACTGACTGACTGACTTACTTACTAATTGAATTATTTGCTCACTAACTGACTAACTTACAAGCTCACTTGTTGACTGACTTAATAACTAACTTACTGACTAATTTATTGTCTTACTGACTGACTCACTGACTTACTGAATAACTTACTGACTGACTTACTAACTAACTTATTGATGTACATACTTACTGAATGATAGACTTATTGACTGATTTACTAACTCACTAAGTTATTTTTTGACTGACTTACTAGCTCACTTACTGTATGACTGACTTCATGACATATTTAAAGAATGACTTACTGACTTACTAGCTCACTTACTGTATGACTGACTTGCTGACATACTTAAAGAATGACTTACTGACTTACTAACTGAGTTACTTACTTACTAACTGAATTATTTGCTCAGTGACTGACTGACTTACTAGCTCACTTATTGACTGACTTAATAACTTACTCAGTTATTTAACTCATCCATTTCTTTTATCATGTTATAACCCTGAACATACATTTTCAGTGTCATACCTTAACTCATACTCCCATCCATCTTCTTAACCAACAACACCGGTGCACCGCACGGTGAAACACTCGGACAAATGAACTTCTTTGCCAACAAGTCCTCAATCTAATTTTTCAGCTCTTCAATAAGGAGCTATAGAAATAGGTCCGGTTCCCTGCACTAAATCAATGGAGAATTCAACTTCTTGCACTGGAGATAAATCCGGAATATCACTAGGAAATACCTCAGGGAATTCACAGGCTTCCAGTATGTCCTCAACTCTTGTTTTTCATTACCCTCTACTGAAGCTAGCAACATAAACACTAACTCTCCTTCCTTAAGGGAAGTCTTGACTCCCTTAGCCGACACTGGCTTTAGACATCTAGACGGATCGAAAATCTCACACAGATTCGCAAAAACTATTGTCTTATCAGAACAATTCAACATCACATTATTTGTTGATAACCAGTCCATCCCTAAAATTATGTCTAACTCGGACAGTGGCAAACAGATTAAGTCAATGTTCTACTATTTACCACTACCAGACAATGAGGAACAAACATCGATACCACTACAGGTGCACTAGTAGGAGTGGATACGACTAAGTCAAAGGGTTGCGACTTGGTTTGCAACCTCGGTCGTTTTACACATTCTATAGATATAAATGAATGTGTTGCTCCCAAATCAAATAACACAATAAGAGGGATACTTGTCACCATACCTAGGATCAGACCTTCCACCTCTGCCGCCTCTACGCCACTCATGGTGAATACTCTACCAGTAGGATACCTGTCACCATACTGACTAACTTACGGACATTGAGACACTTTGTCAACACCACCACCGGCACATCAATTGGGGTGGATACGACCATCTACGCCATTGAGACACTATTGTCGACACCACCACCGAATCAAACACACTAAAAGGGGAATACCTGACACCGTGCAATTACCTTTAATCAGGCCATCTACGCCCGATGTCTCTGCACCACTCATGGTGTACACTCTGCCGGTGGATCGAGGTCGTTCAACCCTCACCACATTTACGCTCTGCGGTAGCTTAGGACAATGTCTTCGAATATGTCCAACTTCTTTACAATGAAAGCATGTAAGTGCCATTCCGGGGCACGAGTCACCGACATGAGTTCGACCACATTTGTTGCACGAAGAGGGAGAGTTCAACCGTGACCCTCCAGCAGTGGCATGAGTCCTCGGCCCATGCGAAGGATAACTCCTATTACCCGTCGGAGGAGAGTAAGGTTTCCTTTCCTCATGAAATGCCTTTCCTTTCCCTTTTCCATGTGGGAAGTTTCGTTGAGGCCGAAAGTGTTTGGGAGGAACCACCCTAGATGTTGCCGCTTCATCAACTGGCAAATCATTTTCATACACCCTACACTTGTTCACTAAGGGAGGGAAATCAGCGATCTCTTGGTGTCCAAATATACTTTTCAACTTGGGCTTCAAACCCGATTCGAACTTAGCACACTTGGACCTTCCGTCCATTTCCAACTCGGCGTAGGGGAAAAACCGGGCCAACTCTTCAAACTTGGCCGCATAGTCCCCTACTGACATGTTCCCCTACTCTAGCTTCAGAAATTCCATCTCCTTCTTCCTTTTCAAATCAGCGGGAAAGTACTTATGTGGGAATTTCTCCTTGAAGGCACCCTAGGAGATCATTCGCCCTTCAGCTTCCATTTGGCGCCGAGTATACTCCCACTAGTTCTCAGCCTCGGCCACTAACATCTAAGTAGCATAGGTCAGCTTCTGAGTCTCCGTACAGTTCATGGCTCTAAAGATCCACTCTACCCTTTGGATCCACTCAATAGCAGCATCAGGAGCAAATCCCCCTTGGAACTGAGTGGGGTTCCTCCTGCATAACTCATCTAAACCCCGATATTTTTCCGGTGCAGGTGGAACTAGTGGATGTGGATTCGGGCTTGGTGTCGGATTTTGATTCAGATTCTTCAAGTTCTCGTTGACCTGCTGCAGTGCCGCCACCATTTGAGCTAATAATTCATTCGGGATGTTCTGACTCGCCCCTCTTCCTCTTCCTCTTCCTCTTCCTGCCATGAGTACCTGTACTCACTCACTTGTTAGTAAACGAAGTTGTAGAAACACAGTGCACACAAACACTTAATATTTAGCATCATTCAAACAACTTCAGCACATAAATGTTACAAAGAAGCATGCAAGGCCATATCCTAGGTCGTAGGATTAAATATGCTCTGATACCATATTGTAAAGACCCAAATTCTTCCCTGAAATTTTTTCTTATTTTAACTCATGCAAACATTAAATTCGTTTATGTTTCATGATTATTAACTGAATATACGTTATATTGTTTACCTTGATTATTTCCGAACTATTTATCATGCGGTATCCATACATACATTCCTAATGCAGAAAAACATAATTCATATTAATGTAACTTAGTAACTACCGCATACAATTAGCTATGGGTTTCCAAAACACCCATAGCTACACATATCCCGAGTTACTAGTCTCCATGATCAATATCATGTACAAAAATATAGTGCTCATAGTTACAATTAGTTACTTCAAGTACAACCAGTGAGGTTACAAAAGAATGGCTAACGAGACATCAAAATAAAGGTCTCTAATCTCCTAGTCCACCTACCTGCAATGGGATTAACATTGACCATACACAAACAACACAAAAGAGTAAGTCGTTAACTCAATAAACATCAATGTAAGTTAATCCACATTTAATAAGGTTAAATAACGATCTTAATCAAATCCACTTAAAACCATTTTCGTCGTCGGTACTTTTGAAAAACCATGCTACATAACTTGAGCTAAAGTCGCTAACCCATTCCGGTCGGCTAAAACGAGTTTTATTTCCATTGGCACTCCACCAATACATAAACAGTAAATCCACTCCTCATCACTACAAACATACCCATATATGCTTGTAGCGTCTACGTGATTTACAATTCATTGATTTGTTCCAAGTTTTATTTCCATTGGCACTCCACCAATACATAGAAAATAAATGCACCTGACATCATTACAACATATCGTATATGCTTGAAACTACAAAATGACTTACAATTTATTGTTTTATTCCGAGTTTTATTTCCATTGGCACTCCACCAATACATAGACAATAAATGCACCCGACATCATTACAACATATCGTATATGCTTGTAACTACAAAGTGACTTACAATTTATTGTTTTATTCCGAGTTTTATTTCCATTGGCACTCCACCAATACATAGACAATAAATGCACCCGACATCATTACAACATATCGTATATGCTTGTAACTAAAAAGTGACTTACAATTTATTGCTTTATTCCGAGTTTTATTTCCAATGGCACTCCACCAATACATAAACCGTAAATCCACTCCTCATCATTATCAACATACCCATATATGCTCATAATGACTAAGTGATTCACATTTCATTTCATTATCCACATCAGAAAATCCACGCATTTTCTAACGCCGTGCATAAGTTAAAGACTTATCCTTACCTCGGTTAGTGTTGAGTTTGGTTTTTGGCGACTTCGTAGGTTCCACCGACACCGCCTCCAACTTTAGGATCCTTCCTCATCCCACCATATAACAAAATGTTAGTCATTTATTCCAAATATCATATAAACAACTTATATTGCATTATTTAACCATATAAGATATTTAACATGTTTTCAATGTTTATAAACTACTTTCATCATAAGTTTACAACATCTAAAACATACATATTCATCTCACATTTCAACATTAGAAAGCTTATTCATCTTCTACCTCTAGCACTTTACCCATTTTCTTCTTAAACCACATTCTCACTTTAGGGTTTTGGGGTTTTCATGAATCAACCTACAAAACCCTCTCCTTTCTTGAAATACTAACTCTATACCAAGAGTTTACAAGATAAAATAACATAAAACGAACCATAACGCAAAAGGGTGAGTTTCCATGGTTTCTCTCATTTTGAGAAGAGATCCATAATACCAAAAATGGGTTTTCAAGGGAAGAAGAGAGTTAGAATAGAGAGTTTTACCTCTTCTCAAGCTCTTGAACAAGAATCAAAGCTCCTAGACCTTGGGAATGCTCTCTTCTCTCACCTCTCTTCAATTCTTAACCTAAAAATGTATTTCGGTTTTCACTCATTTAATGCTCTCGTCGGGTTCTCGCTCAAGTGAGAAAATCCCGCCCATTTTAAAACTCAGATCTGACCCTCTCGCTCAAGCGAGGGATTCTCGCTCAAGCGAGGGACTCTCGCTCAAGCGAGGGACTCTCGCTCAAGCGAGGGACTCTCGCTCAAGCGAGGGACTCTCGCTCAAACGAGGGATTCTCGCTTAAGCGAGAATCTCACAGTCTCAACAGCCCCAAAATGCCATTTCTCGCCCATGCGAGACTATTCTCGCTCAGGCGAGAATCCTCTAGTATAGCCCAGGATTTCACCCTCCCAGGTGAGCCTTCCTCTCCCAGGCGAGAATCTCTCGCTCAAGCGAGAATCCTAGGACTGATACTATAATTTTAAAGACTTAAATTTAGGGTGTTACACTTTCCAAACTTTTTCAAAATAAAAGAACATTACTATCTATCGTATTAGAGTTGTTTTTTGGATTGCAAGTTAAGAATTGTCATATATACTTGTAAAGGCAATCCAAGCCATATTGTATATTCTTCACTTTTGCTAAGTACACTTTCTTTCACAAGGGTGTGAGGATAAAGGGGTTGAGTGACTTGGAATAGTGTTTTCCAAGGGTGTTACTTGGAATAGGGTTTTCCAATGATTTAAGTATAAGTGAGTGTTTAAGGTACAAGGAGATCTCGGGGTGAGATATTTGTAATTGCCACTCATTATATTTAATAAAGGAATCTCTTGCGCGTCATGAGTACTGGACGTAGCCTTCGGATGACAAGAAGGTGAACTTGTATAAAAACACATGTGTACTCTCTTCTCCTTATCTTTGTTATATTTCTATCTTTCAATGTCAATATTTTTCTGTATACTATTTCCGCTGCACTTTAACTTTGATATTGTAGAAAAATTGACCATCGTTTTGCAACAACTAATTCACCCCCCTCTTAGTTGCATTCTCATTCTTACATTGTTTAAGGTGACATTTAACAACGCTCTTTTAAGAAAGCGTTTTTTATAAGTACAATGGATAGAACAGTAAATTCTACCCCAAATGCATATATTATATGTCCAATTCTGATATACGGATCGAAAGTGATGTTAAGAATAGAATTTCGCACATGTAATTTCATTGTCTAGGTGTATCTCACAAATTACATCTTGGAAAGTGATTCTACTTTTCTGGTGTTCGATGTGGGAGGAAAGAATTGTGGAAACTAAATTTCATGCAAAAATTCAATCCACGTTTATATGAACCAACACATTGAGGATCAACAAACTATTCACTGTGGCGTTCTTAAAAGTCACACCCTTAACAACTCTTAAATTAGTAATGTTAAATTTGACATTCAACAAAGCTCTTTTAACAAAACATTTGTTGTTTTGAATATATTCATCAGTGCTTTCTTAAATGAGTTAAATTAAAGGTGACATATCAATATCGCTCATTACAATGAGCATTGCAAATAGTCACACATTTAACTGCGCTTAAATGAGTGTTGTTAAAGGTGAAATTCAACAACGCTCTTTAAAGTAAGCTCTGTTGATATATTCAGTGGATAGAACGGAAAATTATACCCAAATGCATATATTATATTTCCAATTCTGATATGCGGGTCCAAAATTATACTAAAAATAGAATTTCACATATTTACTCTTCATTGCCTAGGTGCATCTCACAAGCTACAGCTTGAAAAGTTATTCTGCTTTTTATGTTGTCCAATGTGAGATGAAAGATGTGTGGAAACAAAATTTCATGCAAAAGTTCCACTCACATCTATATGAACCAACATTCTAAGGATCAACAAACTATGAAATATGGCGCTGTTAAAAGTCACACATTTAACAACTGTTAAATGAGTATTGTTAAAGTTGACATTCAATAAAGCTCTTTTAACCATGCGCTTTTTGTTTTGAATATATTCAACAATGCTTTCTTAAATGAGTTATGTTAAAGGTGACATAACAACATCTCTCATTAGAATGAGCACTGTTAAAAGTCACCACTACGCCATATATGTAAATCAACAACGCGCATTTCGGGGATAAAACAACACTTTCGGGCGCTGTTTTATGTCATATATACAACAGTACCACCTCTAACAAGCGCTGTTATATATGTACATGACTTTTAACAATGCTCATCATTAGTGCTATTGAAATGTCACCTTTAAAAGCACTCATATTAAATATGGCAAAATCTCTTTCAGACATTTTATCAAGCACATAAGAAGCTTCAATATAATAAGAATGAAATCAAACCATTGCTTGAACTTTTGATGAAAGGGAAGAATGTGATGAAGATGTAGAGGACAAATCCATGATTTTCTTCTCTCCCTTAACTAAAGAAATAAGAGGACATAAAGAATGAAATAAAAAATTACATAGAAAATATGATTGCAAAAAAAAAAACCAAATAAAAGAAATACATAAAGAGATTGCAAATTTGTTAAATCAACAACAACTTCACGTAGATTCAACCTTGACATTTTCTGTAATATAAAATAAGGAGTTAACGTAGATGTACATGAAAGGAGAAAGAGTGAATCAAATAGAATGATTCACCTTATGCTCGAAAAGAGAAAACATGAGCTAATAACTTGCTTGAAGAGAGAAACTAAGAGAAGAAAAGTAAGAGATTAATGATATGTGTATTATTGTGTGAGGTTTTGTTTTTAAATCTGCCAAGATTCGCGCACACTAAAACAAAAATATATGACTTTTAACAACGCTCTTGAAAAAACACTATTAAATGTGTGACTTTTCAGCTACACTAACTTTATCAAAACACATTCACTATAAAGGTGTCATATCAACAGCGCTTGCGTAAATAAGCGTTGTTAAAGCGTAAATAAGCGTTGTTAAATGGTAAATAAGCGCTATTAAAGATGTCATATCAACAGCACTTGCGTAAATAAGCACTGTTAAAGGTGCCATATCAACATCGCTCATTACAATGAGCGCTGTTAAAAGTCACACATTTAACTGCGCTTAAACGAGTGTAGTCAAAGGTGACATTCAACAACCCTCTTTTAAGAAAGCGCTATTGATATGTCCAATGTATAGAACAGTAAATTCTACCCCAAATGCATATATTATATGTTAAGTTATGATTTACAGATCCAAAGTGATATTAAAGGCAATCCAGCCACATTGTATATTCTTCAAATTTTCTAAGATTACTTTCTTTCACAAGGGTGTGAAGAGAAAGGAGTTGAATGACTTGGAATAATGTTTTCCAAGGGTGTTACTTGGAATAGGGTGATCCAAGGGTTTTAAATATTAATGAGTGTGTAAGGTACAAGGAGATCCTGGGGTGAGATATTTGTAATTGAAACTCATAATATTTAATAAAGGAATCTCTTGCGCCGCGAGAGTACTGGTGATGAGTCATATATTATACACTATTCATAACCTTAATTTATCATTGTTAATGATTCTTGGTGTCTAATTGACTTTGTTTGGCATGGTTTAGTGTTTTAGGCTTTATTGGACTATTATTCCTAAAATGAATTAATTTGGGATTATTTAGACTAATTAAATCTAATTCCATTTTCAGGTCATATTTAGCACCAAGGACATTTTGGGCATTACAAGTGGAAGTTGTGTGCTAAAGTGAAGATTGTAATTTCTAATAGCTTTTAAATTCCGTTTTAGGTTTGGGCCCATTGTTTAGGGCCCATTTCGGTTTTATCCTTTAATAAGCTTAGAATTTCGTTTCCAGATATAACTTTACATTAGAAAAAAACATTTCAGCTTTAGGGAGAGAGCATTTTCGTTTTCCCCATTTTGGGGTTTAGGGTTCATTTTCGTTTTGGCTTCTTCTTCTTCATTCTCTTCAATTTCGGTTTTGGCTTCTTCCTCCATGGAAGGCTAGACCTTCGACTAAGTTCCTTTGGTAATGTATCACACTCTTGAGGTTTAGTGCTTAATGCATATTCGGTTTCTATGTTGTTGTTAATGCAATTTCGGTTTTATGTTGTTGAAGCTTCTATCCTATTTCATGTTATGGTTTGCTTAATTCCATGGTGTTGTTTTAGGTTTGTGAACTGATTTTCGCTTAGTTAATTAGTTCTCTAGCACATAATCGCTTAGTTTATGTGAATCTGTAAATGCTATATGTTTATGTTGAACCTTAGTTTGAAGCTTAAACATTAGAGTTATGAACATATTAGGAATTCCACGTGTAGAATCTGAAATTGATGCTTTGATTCATGTGACTTTGTTAACTGTTTGTTTCTTATGCCAATTTCGCTTAGTTATAGGTTTAGCAATTTAACTGTGAGTTGATCATCGCTTAGTTAATCGACTCTCAACAAAGGAACACTGAGAATTTGATTTTGATATATTGAAACCGAGGATTGAGTTGTGAACAAGGAAACCAAAGGGATTTAGCCTCTTTACTATTCTGTTTTCTGTTTGCGTTCTGTTTTAGCTTAATTTCGTAGCATAACAACCACTAAAACCCCCCATTGTGTGTGTGCGTGTAAGGTGTTTGAACCATTGTGTGAAAGATAATCTTTGGGAAACGACCTATGAGTCACTTCCTAGTACTATACTTAATTGTTATATTATTTGTATCGGGTACGGCCTCGATCAATTGGACGTAGCCTTCGGTGGACAGGAAGGTGGAGCAGTATAAAACACATGTGTATTCTCATCTCCTTAAACTCTCTACTTTCAAAGTCATTCTTTTTCTGCATACTTTTCCGCTACACTTAAACTTCTGATTTTGGAGAAAAATTGGCCATAGTTCTGCAACAACTAATTCATCCCACCTATTAGTTACACTCTCATTCCTACAATTGGAACCAGAGCTATTTTTGAGTAAGATATTCTCAAAATATGATACTACAACAAGATGGCCTCAAGATCATTCCTAGGAGAAGGTTCCAACATAAATAGACCTCCAAGTTTTGTTGGGGAATGCTATGACTTATGGAAAATCAAAATGAGGATTTTTATAGAGTCACAAGACTTGGACATATGGAATGCGATCGAGGAAGGACCATATGTGCCATTCACGGTAGTCAACAACACAAGCGAAACAAAGCCAAAATCTTTATGGAACAATGAAGATAAGAAGAAAGTGCAATGTGATCTCAAGGCAAAGAACATTCTCACATCGGCGCTTGGCATCGACGAATTCTATAGAGTATTTAACTGCAATTCCGCTAAGTAAATGTGGGATACTCTAGAGACCATACATGAAGGAATCGAGGAGGTAAAGAGATCGTGATTGAATACTCTTTCCCAGGAATACGAAATGTTTCATATGAAGCCTGGAGAGAAAATTTTGGATCTCCAAAAGAGATTTACTCATTCCACTAATAATATTATTGCACTTGACAAACTGCTGTCAAACAGTGACTTGAACTTAAAAGTTCTAAGATCACTTACAAGAACATGGCAACCAAAGGTAACGGCCATTTTTTAAAAGAAAAGTCTATCCAAAATGTCTTTGGCCCTTTGTTTGGTAAACTGCAGGAACACGAGCTTGAACTTAGCCAACTTGATCAACATGAAGAGCAAGAGAAGAAAAAGAAGAATATTTATCTTAAGGGAAAAATAGAGAAATATGAACCATCGGCGGATGAAGACGAAAAGGAAGAGACGGATGACATGAGCCTCTTCGTGAAGAAATTCAGCAAGTTCCTAAGATGGAACAAAGGTGCTAGAACCGGTCAAATAAAAAAGTTCAGCAAGAGTAATGAGGCCTCCACTTCAAATCAAATTTTACATGCTTTGAGTGTGGCAAACCTAGCCACATGAAGATGGACTGTCCAAACATCAAAAAGGGTTCTTTCATAGGAAAGAACGAAATGAAGAATGGACGAAGAGCCTACATCGCTTGGGAAGATAATAACACTAGTTCAGCCTCTGAACCAGAAAGCGAAGAGCAAGCACACCTCTCTTTGATGGCGTCTCGTCAATCATATGATGAAGAGGTTAAAGAATCTATCGTATTTTCTTCTTCTGAATTACAATCTGCTTTTAATGATCTGCATGATGAGTACATGAAAGTAACGAAAATTTTTATAAAACAAAAATCTGAACTAGATGCTCTTAGAAACAAACCCTCGTCATCCTCATGTCTAAATTTTTACTCTTAAAGAAAAAGTTTCAACATTGAGTCTTGAACTCAATAGAATGAATAAGAGTAGCGAGAGCTTGAGTAAGATCATTAACGATCAATGGCACTCTACAAAATGAAGAGGTCTTGGTTATTCAAAAGGCCCTGCTTTTAAAAACCAAAGTAAGTGTACCATGATAGACTTTCAAAAATCATGTATCCATGCATCTACACATAGTAAAAATAAAACTAGGATACATAAGCATCAACTCATATGTTCTTATTGTACAAATCATGGGAACATACCAAATACTTGTTCTATTAGAAAATATGGTGTTCCCCTAGGACATTTTATATGGGTTGAGAAAGGATCTAACAATGTAGGACCCAAGACAAGTTGGGTACCTAATATAAGTTAACCTGTTTTGCAGGAAGATTTGAGAGTCGCCCGCAATTTATGGTGACAAAAACAAGGGAAGAATACTTGGAGTCGGTAGAATCGGCAAGCCACCTTCAACAACCATAGAAGGAGTGCTATATGTGGAAGGACTCAAGCACAATCTTCTAAGCAAAAGTCAACTATGTGACAAGGGCTTCCATGTATCATTCTACCTAGATAAGTGTATCATTGAAAGTAAGGAATCTCTAAACTCTAAACTCATTGGTAAGAGAATTAATAACATTTATATGATAGACATAGATTCATCTCTTCCAATAACATGTTTAGTAGTAAATGATAATCATGATGCATGGATTTGGCATAGGATAATTGCTCACATTCATATGGATCATTTGAATAAGCTAATTAAGAAAGACTTGGTTGTTGGTTTACCCAAGATGAAGTTTGTTAAAGACAAACAATGTGGTGCATGTCAAATGGGTAAACAAACAAAAACCTCTTTCAAGCCAAAGCATATGGTTTCTTATGATAGACCATTGTAGTTACTACACATGGACTTATTTGGCTCTTCGAGGACAAAAAGTTATGGTGGTAACTACTATGCTCTTGTTATAGTAAACGATTTTTCACGATACACTTGGACTCTATTCTTAGTTCATAAGAATGAGGCATTCAAAGCTTTTAGAACTTATGCTAAAAGAGTCCAAAATGTAAAGTCATTATAAATCGCTGCTATAAGAAGTGATCATGGGGGAGAATTTCAAGATGCTTCTTTTGAGGAATTTTGTGATGATCTTGGGATTAATCATAACTTTTCTGCTCCTAGAGCACCACAACAAAATGGTGTTATAGAGAGAAAGAATCGGTCTTTAGAAGAACTTGCTCGAACGATGTTAAATGAAATAACCTCCCAAAGGACTTTTGGGCTGATGCGGTAAGTACTGCGTGTTATGTTTCAAATCGAGTTCTCATAAGACCTATTCTAAACAAAACCCCCTATGAACTCTTCAAAGGGAGAAAACCAAAAATTTCTCAATTGCATGTATTTGGCTGTAAATTTTTCGTTTTAAATAATGGCAAAGATAACTTAGGCAAGTTTGATGCAAAAGTCGATGAAGGAATATTTCTAGCCTAATCTCTCACGAGTAAAGCTTATAGAGTCTATAACAAAAGAACTTTAGTCATGGAAGAATCTGGTCATGTCTCTTTTGATGAAACCAATCCCTTAATCAAGGAAAGGTTTACTCTTGATGAAGAGGACTTGCCAAGTTCTACTTTAAATGAAAATGTTATTTTTGAAACTACACCTAATGCTGAGCATGTAGAAATGGATGATAATCCACCCTTTCAAGAAATGCATATTCACTCTGATTTACCTATAGAGTGTGGAACTCATCAAGATCACCCTATTGACAACATCATCAGTGACATAAGTAAGGTTATCACTACCCGCTTAATGCTGGAAGATGCATGTCTAAACATGGCTTTCGTCTATCAGATAGAACCCTCCAAGATTGATGAAGCAAACGAGGATGAGCACTGGATTCTTGCTATGCAATAAGAACATAACCAGTTTGAGAGAAACAAAGTTTAAGAACTTGTTCCCAGACCTAAGAATAGGGTTGTAATAGGAACTCGTTGGGTGTTCCGAAACAAATCAGATGAAAATGGCATCATCATTAGAAATAAGGCAAGACTAGTAGCCCAAGGATACAACCAAGAGGAAGGTATAGATTTTGATGAAACCTTCGCTCCGGTTGCTAGACTTGAAGCTATTAGATTATTGCTTGCATATGCATGTGCATTGAACTTTCAGCTTTATGAAATCGACGTAAATAGTGCATTTCTTAACGGCTATATACAAGAGGAAGTATTTGTAGAACAACCTCCTAGTTTTGAGGATTACAAACATCCCTGTCATGTATACAAGGTAAAGAAAGCCCTCTATGGCTTAAAGCAAGATCCACATGCCTGGTATGAACGACTAACAAATTTTTTAATAGAAAAAGGTTTTTCTAAAGGAAAGGTCGAGGCAAGTCAGTCCAAATACTGCAAAGGAGAATTTGAGATGTCCATGATGGGAAAGTTGAACTACTTCCTTGGAGTTCAAATTAAGCAACTTAGCGATGGCATCTTTGTAAGTCAGTCCAAATACTGCAAAGACTTGTTGAAAAGATTCGAGATGAATGACTGCAAGCCGATTGATACTCCGATGGTATCTAGTACCTATATCGATGTAGATGAAGCAGGAAAATGTATGGAAATCTCTAAGTATCGAGGTATGATCGGATCTCTTCTTTATCTTACTGCTTGTAGACTTGACATTATGTTTAGTGTATGCTTGTGTTGTGTTATCAGTCTAAACCTAAAGAATCACACCTAGTTGCCGTTAAGAGAATCATGAAGTATCTCAAAGGCACAACAGATGATGGATTATGGTATCCAAAAGGAAGCGTATGCGATTTGGTTGGCTTCTCGGATTCAGATTTTGCGGGATGCAAATCTGAGAGGAAAAGTACAAGTGGTACTTGTTACATCCTAGGGAATGCTTTAGTTTCTTGGTCTTGTAAGAAAAAAGCTTGTGTTGCCTTAAGCACGGCTGAAGCGAAATACATAGCAGTAGGTAGTTTTTGTGCCCAAGTGTTGTGGCTTAAACAACAATTACAGGAGTATGGCTTAAACTTAGGCTGCACACCTCTAAAATGTGATAACACTAGTGCTATAAACCTCACTAAGAATCCTATTATGCACTCAAGAACCAAACATATCGATATAAGGCATCACTTCCTTAGGGACCATGTCCCAAAGAAGGATGTGCCGGTAGAATTCATCGATACTCACAACCAACTAGCAGACATATTCACTAAACCTTTAGCAAAAGAACCTTTTTACAAAATTAGACGAGAATTAGGCATTCTCGATTAATCTTACCTTTCCTAACATGTCTATATGTGTATATGTATGCTTCATTGCTTGTATTAAATGTGTAACGACCCGATTTCTACCCTTGAAATTTTTTTCATTCATTTTAATTCCCTCTTACATACATTCATCATCTTACTTAAAACCTTCAGGAATCATTCCTTAAAAATACTCTTTACACCTATTATATTATCATATAATTTAAATTGCGGAAAAACATAATTCATTCATTATTATTCCCATTGGGTACTAAGAGCCCAAAAGTTATAATACTCCAAATATAACAATGCCCATGGTTACGAATACCCAAATAAATGTCAGCCATGGTTACAATCATTCAAATCCACAAGTAGTCATTTAAAGTACAAAAACGCAAATAGTGAATCCAACGTCTAAAGCTCCTAAAGCTCCCGAACTAGCATACTCCATTCGTCTATTTACCTGCAATGGCATTATCAATGACAAAAGTACAAAACACACAAAGGAGTAAGTCGTTAATTCAATAAATGTCATTATAAGATAATCCACATTAGAAAAAGGGTTAGTAAACCATTTTCGAAATTCATTTTGTCTTGCTGCATAACTTGAGCCAAAGTCGCTACACCCCTCAGGGTTAGCTAAAAGCAGAATCTCGTTTCTCTTAAAACAAATCACGCTTATATACTCAAGCTAGAGTTTACGCTTCTATACTCAAGCCAGAGTCGCTAACCATTCATGGTCGGCTAAAACATATTTTCCTTTCATCGATCTCCTCATAAATCATTTTCATGCTTCTATACTCAAGCCAGAGTGTATGCTTCTATACTCAAGCCAGAGTGTATGCTTCTATACTCAAGCCAGAGTGTATGCTTCTATACTCAAGCTAGAGTCGCTAACCATTCATGGTCGGCTAAAACATATTTTCCTTTCATCGATCTCCTCATAAATCAATTTCATGCTTCTATACTCAAGCCAGAGTGTATGCTTCTATACTCAAGCCAGAGTCGCTAACCATTCATGGTCGGCTAAAAATGTACTTCTTTTTCATTCGTTTCACCATAAATCATTTCTGGTAAATCCACGCCCACATTAGTATAAACACACCCATATATGTTTATACTAAATACGTGATTTACACTCAATCATCGCATAACCAGAAAGTACCACATACTTTCCTCTCCGTAAATCTACGCCTACTTTAATGTAAACACATCCATGTATGTTTATATCAAATGCGTACTTTACGTATCAATCATTGCATAATCAGAAAACTCACATTTTCGATTCCAAATGCTCAATTAAAGACTTATCCTTACCTCGATGAGTGTTGGGTTTGGTTCTTGGCAACTTCTCGAGTTCCACCGACACCGCCTCCAACCTTAGGATCTCTCTTCATCCCACCACATAACACAATGTTAGTCATTTATTCCAAATATCACATAAACAACTTATATTGCATCATTTAATCATACAAAATATTCATCATTAATATTCAACCATCTAAAACATGCATAACATCTCATATTTCAATTTTTGGGGGTAAACTCATCTTCTACCTCTAACATTTTACTCATTCTCTCCTTTTACCACATTTTCACTTTTAGGGTTTTTGGGGTTTTCATGAATCAACCCACAACCCTTTCCATTCTTATGATACTATCTCTAAACCAAGAGTTTACAAGATAAAAACAACATAAAACGAACCATAACTCTAACGAATGAGTTTCCATGGTTTCTCATGTTAGGAAAATAAATCCAACATACCCAAAATAAGTTAGAGAGGAAGAAGAAGAGTTAGTAACAAGAGGTTTACCTCTTCTCAAGCTCCAAGATGGGTCCTAAGGCTCCTTTCTCTTGAAAAGCTCTCCTCTCTCTCTTCTCTTCGAAGTTCTAACCCTAAAATGTGTTTTGGACTTCTATTTTATAGACACTGCGATAAGTGTAATTGATTACAAGTATAGTGTAATCTATTACACTGTGTAAATTATAGAGGCATCGTCGCTATGTAATCGATTACCAACATGATGTAATCGATTACATTAATACGATAATCGATTACCAGAAGTGTGTAATCGATTACATTAATACGATGTAATTGATTACCTGAAGTGTGTAATCGATTACACAGTGTAAATTACAGAGGCATTGTCGTGATGTAATCGATTACCAACATTGTGTAATCAATTACATTGTGTCAGATGTACATATCTGATGCTTTTCATCATGTAATCGATTACCAGGACTGTGTAATCGATTACACTGTGTCAGATGCACAGGTCTGATTAGTTTATCAGCATGTAATCGATTACCAGGAGCGTGTAATCGATTACACTGTGTCAACAGCCCAAAATTGCCATTTCTCTCCTAGGCGAGACAACTCTCGCTCAGGCGAGAATCCTCCAGTATAGTCCAGGATTTCACCCTCCCAGGTGATCCTTTCTCGCTCAGGCGAGAATCTCTCGATCAAGCGAGGCTTCCAGGACTGATACTATAATTTTAAAGATTAAAATTTGGGGTGTTACAAAATGCCCACTTGATCTTAAAATATGTTTATTATGCTTAAATTTTCAAATTTTAGAGTCCAAAACCATTTTCAGCATCAGTAGGGAGACATCATGTTACAGTAATCGATTACTGTCTTCAGGTAATCGGTTACTCTAAGATCCTGTTTTAAAATTTTCAATTTTTGAAATTGATTAATTGTAACACCTCAAATTTTAATCTTTAAAATTATAGTATCAGTCCTAGAAGCCTCGCTTGATCGAGAGATTCTCGCCTGAGCGAGAAAGGATCACCTGGGAGGGTGAAATCCTGGACTATACTGGAGGATTCTCGCCTGAGCGAGAATTGTCTCGCCTAGGCGAGAAATGGCAATTTTGGGCTGTTGTCACAGTGTAATCGATTACACACTTCTGGTAATCGATTACATGTTGATAAACTAATCAGACCTGTGCATCTGACACAGTGTAGTCGATTACACAGTCCTGGTAATCGATTACATAGTCCTGGTAATCGATTACACCATGTTGGTAATCGATTACATCGCGACGATGCCTTTGTAATTTACACTGTGTAATCGATTACACACTTACGGTAATCAATTACATCGTATTAATGTAATCGATT
Source organism: Lupinus albus (assembly GCA_009771035.1). Lineage (NCBI taxonomy): Eukaryota > Viridiplantae > Streptophyta > Magnoliopsida > Fabales > Fabaceae > Lupinus > Lupinus albus. The sequence goes on along the minus strand of CM020022.1, from coordinate 8,527,625 downwards.
ACACCATGTTGGTAATCAATTACATAGCGACGATGCCTCTATAATTTACACAGTGTAATTGATTACACTATACTTGTAATCGATTACACTTATCGCAGTGTCTATAAAATAGAAACCCAAAACACATTTTAGGGTTAGAACTATGAAGAGAAGAGAGAGGAGAGCTTTTCAAGAGCAAGGAGCCTTAGGACTCATCTTGGAGCTTGAGAAGAGGTAAACCTCTTGTTACTAACTCTTCTTCTTCCTCTCTAACTTGTTTTGGGTATGTTGGATTCATTTTCAAAGCATGAGAAACCATGGAAACTCATCCTTTAGAGTTATGGTTCGTTTTATGTTGTTTTTATCTTGTAAACTCTTGGTTTAGAGTTGGTATTTGATGAATGGAAAGTTTTATGGGTTATTCATGAAAAACCCCCCCAAAAACCCCCAAAATGAGAATATGAGTATAAAGAGAAAGAGATGAAATGTTAGATGTGGATAATGAGTAGTGCTTTAATGTTGTTATATGAGATGAACATGTATGCTTTGATATTTAGAAACTTGTATTGAAGTAGTTTTGGAAATATTGAAATATGAGATGTTATGCATGTTTTAGATGGTTGAATATTGATGATGAATATTTTGTATGATTAAATGATGCAAAATAAGTTGTTTATGTGATATTTGGAATAAATGACTAACATTGTTGTTATTGGTGGAAATGAGGAAAGATCCTAAGGTTGGAGGAAATCGCGGAGGAGACTTTTAAAGTTACTCGGAACTGATCCCCAAAACTCACTGAGGTAAGGGATAAGTGGCTCTAATTCATACTCACTGATGTGAATGAGGTATGTGAAAGAGGTAATGTGTTGTAAGTTTGATTGTTGTTACCCTACCCGAATAGGTAGTGGTTTATTGTTGTTACCCTACTCGAAGAGGTAGTGGTTGACTGTTGTTGTGTCCTACCCGGAGTGGTAGTGAACTGTTTGTTGTGTCCTACCCGGAGTGGTAGTAGACTGTTATTGTGTCCTACCTTAAATGGTAGCGGACTGTTATCGTGTCCTACCCGGAGTGGTAGCGGACTGTTGTTGTGTCCTACCCGGAGTGGTAGTGGACTGTTATTGTTATCCTACTGGGAATGGTAGTGAAGAATTGTGAACTAGACATACCCGATGTGGTATGGATTATAAATAGACCTGCCCGATGTGGTATGGATGATGAACTAGACCTGCCCGATGTGGTATGGATGATGAACTAGACTTGCCCGATGTGGTACGGATGGTGAACTAGACCTACCTGATGTGATATGGAGTATAGACCTACCCGATGTGGTATGGAGCATAACACTAGACCTACCCGATGTGGTATGGAATATAATACTAGACCTACCCGATGTGGTATGGAGTATAACTAGACCTGCCCGATGTGGTATGGAGTATAACTAGACCTGCCCGATGTAGTATGGATTATAACTAGACCTACCCGATGTGGTATGGAGTATAGACCTACCCGATGTGGTATGGAGCATAACACTAGACCTACCCGATGTGGTATGGAATATAATACTAGACCTACACGATGTGGTATGGAGTATAACTAGACCTGCCCGATGTGGTATGGAGTATAACTAGACCTGCCCGATGTGGTATGGAGTATAACTAGACCTACCCGATGTGGTATGGAATATAACAGTAGACCTTCCCGATGTGGTATGGATGATGAACTAGACCTGCCCGATGTGGTATGGATGATGAACTAGACCTGCCCGATGTGGTATGGATGGTGAACTAGACCTACCCGATGTGGTATGGAGATGTAATTGGATCTACCCGAGGTGGTAGGAGATTATAGTTGTGAAAGAACTCGGTGAATACGATTAAGGATGAATACGACATATGAGAAACGAGGACGTTAAGAGCGAAAGTCATATGCATGCTATAGGATATATATTATGGGATATATATACTATAGGGTGAATATGAATGTTGGAAATGAAGACGTTAAGGATAAAAGTAATATACATGCTATAAGATATATAGTATGGGATATATATATACTATAGTGTGGATATGAATAATGAGAAGAACGATGCTTCGAATGAACATAATATGCATGCTATAGAATATATATTATGGGATATGTATTCTATAGGATGAATATGGATAACGTAGAAATGAACGAAAGAAGAGATGAATGTTGCATTTACGTAATTGCGTTTATAATTTATATTAAAGTTTAATCGTATTTGAAATGTGGATTATCATGTGATGTTAGTTTTTAAACTAATGACTTACTCCCTTTTTGTTTTGTGTGTTGTTTATGATAATCTCATTGTAGGTAAATGAAGGATTTTGAGGATGAAGCTCAATTAGGAAGCTTTTGTGTTTATTTACTCGATTGTCTTTATTGCTATTTGATATTGTAGTTGATTTGATAGTGTTTTGGGATAAATGTAATCTGATTAGGATAATATGGTGACATGTAGTTATGGACGTTATAACTCTGGAAAACCCATAACTGGACGTATGTGATAAAGGCTATCTGAATGAATTATGTTGTTCCGCAACATAAATTTGTATGATAATATAATAGGATAAAGAGTATTTTCAAAGAGAGATACTTGAGAGTTTTCAATGAAGGTGACGACTGTATGTAAGAAATGATTAAAATAAACGAAAAATTTTCAAGGGTTGAAAATCGGGTCGTTATAGTATGGTATCAGAGCATAGTTAATCCTGCGGCCTAGGATATGGCCTTACATGCTTCTTTGTGATCTTTATGTGCTTGAACTGCTTGGTTAGCATTGACAGTTGTGTGTTTATGTGATGCTTGTCTGGTTATAAAATTAGTCTACTGACAAGTACGTGAGTGCAGATACGCATGGCTGAAAGAGGAAGAGAAACGAGCCAGAATACTTCCGATGATCTCTTGGCATAGATGTTAGAGGTGCTTCAGGGCATGAATGGAAACTTACGAAATTTGGATCGGAGCGTGGCTCCAGGTCCAGGCTCCTCTGTCCCAGGCTGGATCGGAGACCTAATGTCATGCATGCTGGGGAGGCAAGGGACCACGGTTGGATGGTTACCCCAAGTGGCGCATGGACATCGGGTGTTGATGATCCGGTGAGAGGTAAATGCATGGTGACAGGTATCACTTTTAGTGTTGTTTAATTCGGGAGCGACACACTCCCTATATTTGCTGAATGCGTGAACCTACTGAGATTGTACACCAAGTTGTTGTTTTCGACTTAGTTGTACCCACCAACCCCGTGTATCAGTGGTGGATGTCGGTGTGGATGTCTCAGTGTACGGTTGGGGTAAATGGTAAAACCTTTACTATAGTGTTGGTATGCACAATGACGTCCAGTTGGATTTAATCCTGGAAATGGACTAGCGGTCAGCAAATCGTGTTATGTTTAACTGTATGTAATTGTTGAGGTGGATATTTAAATTTAGTATGCATTGATATGTATGTGTATGCTAAGGGGGTATAATTTATACTGATAGTCGAGGAAAGAGGCTAGACGAGTTACTTACCCCGTCGATGTGAGGAATACATTTTATTATACGTGAAACTTTTGGTCTCGAATGACAGGTTCTTTTGCGGTAGGACATTGGCAACGCATGAAATAGTGGTGGTGATCCGAAATTGTCTGCGTTGAATGTGTACCGGCAAAAGTTGTTGTTGTTTCGTGAACGTCAGTAATTGCGGTGTATGGGTGTGGTGTAACCATCGGAGAGAAGAAGTTTTGGGTTGTGTCGAAATGAGCGTGTGAACCTTGTTTCACGACGTGGTTGCTATGAGTCGTGGATTCAAACCGCTTTCGAAAATCATTTTTGGGAAAAACTTAGCTTGTGCCTAAGTAATGATTTAGTATCATGTTGGAGAATTCCGAAATTTTAGCAACCATATTGGAATAAGTATGAAGTTGTTAAGAAAATTTATTGATAAAAGACGCCCATGTATTTCTGGACATAATGCGAGTGGGTTAATAAGTCTATCTTTGCTAACGGAATTGGGATGACCAAACCGAACGCAAGTTATAGGTTTGAGTTTTGGTCAACTTGTGCTGGCCGATTGGTAACAGAATATCTAGTTTTGGTGTGAATCAATGGTTTTATGGTTTCAGTGGAAGCTAGAAATTGGTAATTTCTTTAGACGATAAGATTTGATGGTAGAAATATTTGATGTAATTACACAATTACTGGATAGTTTGATTGTGCACAATAGATGAGGCATTAAGAGACTTTTGTATAGGTATTTTGTTGATCGAGTAAAATGAAATTGTGCTAGATTCTCGAGTGGAGATGAAACTAGTTAGTGTATGACGGATGTTAAAAGATGCATTTAGATAGATATGGGATAAGGGGTTCCCCATTCGCTGAAATTCGAGAGTGTTATCGGGATTCTTGACGTATGTTAGGATTGATAGATTGATAGATGGATATGTGATGGATACCTATGGTTCTTGAAAAATGTAGAAAAGATCTTTAGTCTGAATTACGGTTTAGTTCTCATGGTATTCAATGTTGCTCGAGGCTAGGATCTTAATATTTGGACATTGAGGAGTTAGTTCATGAATTGGTTTGGTGATATCATGGTTTAGTGGTGTATGCCCTTAGTGACTGATTAAGTAATCTTAATGGATTAGAGAATCGAATTGTGATTTTGGTTGAATATTCTTGTGCCTAAGGTCTAGGTGATGATTTTATTTTCCGAGGTATGTTTAATTTTCGGGGACGAAAATTCTTATAAGAGGGGGAGGATTGTAACACCCCAAATTTTAATCTTTAAAATTATAGTATCAGTCCTGGAAGCCTCGCTTGATCGAGAGATTCTCGCCTGAGCGAGAAAGGATCACCTGGGAGGGTGAAATCCTGGACTATACTGGAGGATTCTCGCTTGAGCGAGAGTTGTCTCGCCTAGGCGAGAAATGGCAATTTTTGGCTGTTGACACAGTGTAATCGATTACACACTTCTGGTAATCGATTACATGCTGATAAACTAATCAGACCTGTGCATCTGACACAGTGTAATCGATTACACAGTCCTGGTAATCGATTACATAGTCCTGGTAATCGAATACATGATGATTAAAAGCATCAGATATGTACATCTGACACACAATGTAATCGATTACACCATGTTGGTAATCGATTACATCGCGACGATGCCTTTGTAATTTACACTATGTAATCGATTACACACTTATGGTAATCGATTACATCGTATTAATTTAATCGATTACACCCTGTTGGTAATCGATTACATAGCGACGATGCCTCTATAATTTACACAGTGTAATCGATTACACTATACTTGTAATCGATTACACTTATCATAGTGTCTATAAAATAGAAACCCAAAACACATTTTAGGGTTAGAACTTCGAAGAGAAGAGAGAGGAGAGCTTTTCAAGAGCAAGGAGCCTTAGGACTCATCTTGGAACTTGAGAAGAGGTAAACCTCTTGTTACTAACTCTTCTTCTTCCTCTCTAACTTGTTTTGGGTATGTTGGATTCATTTTCAAAACATGAGAAACCATGGAAACTCATCCTTTAGAGTTATGGTTCGTTTTATGTTGTTTTTATCTTGTAAACTCTTGGTTTAGGGTTGGTATTTGATGAATGGAAAGTTTTATGGGTTATTCATGAAAAACCCCCCAAAAACCCCCAAAATGAGAATATGAGTATAAAGAGAAAGAGATGAAATGTTAGATGTGGATGATGAGTAGTGCTGTAATGTTGTTATATGAGATGAACATGTATGCTTTGATATTTAGAAACTTGTATTGAAGTAGTTTTGGAAATATTGAAATATGAGATGTTATGCATGTTTTAGATGGTTGAATATTGATGATGAATATTTTGTATGATTAAATGATGCAAAATAAGTTGTTTATGTGATATTTGGAATAAATGACTAACTTTGTTGTTATTGGTGGAAATGAGGAAAGATCCTACGGTTGGAGGAAATCACGGAGGAGACTTTTAAAGTTACTCGGAACTGATCCCCAAAACTCACTGAGGTAAGGGATAAGTGGCTCTAATTCATACTCACTGATGTGAATGAGGTATGTGAAAGAGGTAATGTGTTGTAAGTTTGATTGTTGTTACCCTACCCGAATAGGTAGTGGTTTATTGTTGTTACCCTACTCGAAGAGGTAGTGGTTGACTATTGTTGTGTCCTACCCGGAGTGGTAGTGAACTGTTTGTTGTGTCCTACCCGGAGTGGTAGTAGACTGTTATTGTGTCCTACCTTAAATGGTAGCGGACTGTTATCGTGTCCTACCCGGAGTGGTAGCGGACTGTTGTTGTGTCCTACCCGGAGTGGTAGTGGACTGTTATTGTTATCCTACCGGGAATGGTAGTGAAGAATTGTGAACTAGACCTACCCGATGTGGTATGGATTATAAATAGACCTGCCCGATGTGGTATGGATGATGAACTAGACCTGCCCGATGTGGTATGAATGATGAACTAGACTTGCCCGATGTGGTATGGATGGTGAACTAGACCTACTTGATGTGGTATGGAGTATAGACCTACCCGATGTGGTATGGAGCATAACACTAGACCTACCCGATGTGGTATGGAATATAATACTAGACCTACCCGATGTGGTATGGAGTATAACTAGACCTGCCCGATGTGGTATAGAGTATAACTAGACCTGCCCGATGTGGTATGGATTATAACTAGACCTACCCGATGTGGTATGGAGTATAGACCTACCCGATGTGGTATGGAGAATAACACTAGACCTACCCGATGTGGTATGGAATATAATACTAGACCTACACGATGTGGTATGGAGTATAACTAGACCTGCCCGATGTGGTATGGAGTATAACTAGACCTGCCCGATGTGGTATGGAGTATAACTAGACCTACCCGATATGGTATGGAATATAACAGTAGACCTTCCCGATGTGGTATGGATGATGAACTAGACCTGCCCGATGTGGTATGGATGATGAACTAGACATGCCCGATGTGGTATGGATGATGAACTAGACCTTCCCGATGTGGTATGGATGATGAACTAGACCTGCCCGGTGTGGTATGGATGGTGAACTAGACCTACCTGATGTGGTATGGAGTATAGACCTACCCGATGTGGTATGGAGCATAACACTAGACCTACCCGATGTGGTATGGAATATAATATTAGACCTACCCGATGTGGTATGGAGTATAACTAGACCAGCCCGATGTGGTATGGAGTATAACTAGACTTGCCCGATGTGGTATGGATTATAACTAGACCTACCCGATGTGGTATGGAGTATAGACCTACCCGATGTGGTATGGAGTATAGACCTACCCGATGTGGTATGGAGCATAACACTAGACCTACCCGATGTGGTATGGAATATAATACTAGACCTACCCGATATGGTATGGAGTATAACTAGACCTGCCCGATGTGGTATAGAGTATAACTAGACCTGCCCGATGTGGTATGGAGTATAACTAGACCTACCCGATGTGGTATGGAATATAACAGTAGACCTGCCCAATGTGGTATGGATGATGAACTAGACCTGCCCGATGTGGTATGGATGATGAACTAGACCTGCCCGATGTGGTATGGATGATGAACTAGACCTGCCCGATGTGGTATGGATGATGAACTAGACCTTCCCGATGTGGTATGGATGATGAACTAGACCTGCCCGATGTGGTATGGATGATGAACTAGACCTGCCCGATGTGGTATGGATGGTGAACTAGACCTACCCGATGTGGTATGGAGATGTAATTGGATCTAACCGAGTTGGTAGGAGATTATAGTTGTGAAAGAACTCGGTGAATACGATTAAGGATGAATACGACATATGAGAAACGAGGACGTTAAGAGCGAAAGTCATATGCATTCTATAGGATATATATTATGGGATATATATACTATAGGGTGAATATGAATGTTGGAAATGAAGACGTTAAGGATAAAAGTAATATACATGCTATAAGATATATAGTATGGGATATATATATATTCTATAGTGTGGATATGAATAATGAGAAGAACGATGCTTCAAATGAACATAATATGCATGCTATAGAAAATATATTATGGGATATGTATTCTATAGGATGAATATGGATAACGTAGAAATGAACGAAAGAAGAGATGAATGTTGCATTTACGTAATTGCGTTTATAATTTATATTATAGTTTAATCGTATTTGAAATATGGATTATCATGTGATGTTAGTTTTTAAACTAATGACTTACTCCCTTTTTGTTTTGTGTGTTGTTTATGATAATCCCATTGTAGGTAAATGAAGGATTTTGAGGATGAAGCTCAATTAGGAAGCTTTTGTGTTTATTTACTCGATTGTCTTTATTTCTATTTGATATTGTTGTTGATTTGATAGTATTTTGGGATAAATGTAATCTGATTAGGATAATATGGTGACATGTAGTTATGGACGTTATAACTCTGGAAAACCCATAACTGGACGTATGTGATAAAGGCTATCTGAATGAATTATGTTGTTCCGCAACATAAATTTGTATGATAATATAATAGGGTAAAGAGTATTTTCAAAGAGAGATACTTGAGAGTTTTCAATGAAGGTGACGACTGTATGTAAGAAATGATTAAAATAAACGAAAAATTTTCAAGGGTAGAAAATCGGGTCGTTACATTAATCGATTACTCAATGCATGTAATCGATTACCCTTTGCATTTTTTATATAAAATGCTGCACTGTTTCAGAAATCTCTTCATCTTCTCTCACCTGTAACTCGTGTCTTCTCCCTCTAAACCCTCTCAATCTCTAAAAACTCCATTTTTGCTTCGTTTTGGTTGATTTTTGTGGCCATACATATCACACTCTGGTTTCTAAACACTTCTACACCTTCATTTTCGTGATTCGTGACTTCAATCCAAAACCCCCAAATTTCCAAAACCTAAACCTAAAACCTTCAAAAATCCAACAATGGCTTCTTCTTCCAAAACCAAGAGACTAAGAACAAGTGGGTCTAAATCCAAGCAAGGAGAATCTTCCTCAAAGTCCAATCCGTTGAACTTGACAAGACTTCTTGCCAACGATGAACAAAGAAAGGTTTTCAAAGAACATTTCCATGGACGAACGATTTTCACTCCAAAATATGGTAATATCGGAAATTTTGAATTTGAAGACTTTCTATTTCCTTACTTATTGCTGCAACAAAACCTCTTTGATTTTTGCTGTGAAACGAACAATATTTATCCCGATCTTGTTTGCGTATTTTATTGCAATATGAACTTTAGGAAGAATCTTTTGACTTCCCATGTTAAGGGAAAAGATATAGTTTTGGATACCAAAACCTTCAGTTCATTATGTTGTGATATACCGATGCAAGGTGACATAACTTGGGTTCGGCCTAGTGTGTGAATGGGATTACTACGATCGCAAGAGATTCTATCTTTCTCTATGTAGAATGTCTAAGGAGGAAATAGAACAACGAAAGCAACAAGGCTTCGGCGATACTATTAAGAACAGCGATATCCTCTCTACTGGATATCACAAGTTGGAAGAGCGTTTGCTCCATTATTTTCTATGCTATGTCATTTTGCCTAAATTTTCAAATTATTTGCAAATTAGAGACATAGAGATCCAATTGATGTATTCTATGAAGTATAACATCAAGATAAATTGGACTCAAATAATAACGCAACAAATGTGGCATGTTCGCGGTTCCCAAAGTCTGTTGCCTTACGCTATCTTCATTACAAAATACTCGAGCACTTCGGCGTATCTCTTGATGGTGAGATGAAGATGGCTCTCAATCTTCACGAAAACTAGATTGATTTGGAAGTTGTCCACAAGATGGGATTTACTTTAGATCTTGTTACCTGTCGCACATATAGGCATCGCACTGACTGACCGACTACTCCTACCGCACAACCAGAACCTACCATACCTGACCAGCCTCGCCCGGGATCTATGAGTCCTTAACTTTACCTGTACACCGATTATCACAAATACAACCAACAAGAAATACAAGGGAGTAAGACAACAAATTCAAGATAACCAGTGTTTATAAATTTGTATAGAATAATGATATTGTAATTATAAATAAATACAAGTTTGACATAAATCAACAATCAAATCAAACAACTATCTTACTACAATTACTTAACCACATTTAATAACAATTTATTCAATACCACATAGGGCAAGTCTATGTCACGAAGGCGATTCAATACCTCAAAGGGTAAGTGACAACAACCTCCTTGTGGGGTTGTTGCATCTTTATGATCGTTTTGCTTGCAAACTTAACAATGGTGCGAAATTGAGTATATTTTGTGATTTCTTGGTTGTATGTGTGTAGTTTGGGTTGAAACAAGTTAACTTTCGTATTTGAGAAGGTATGACTAATATTTTTGGTATTTCTTGGTTGGCCGTGTATGAATGATATGAGTGGGAAATAGGTGTAGTTGGATAAAAGAAGATGGAAGTAGACTTGAGAGGGAAAATACCACAAGCCTAAGCTTGACAATTTGAGTGATATCCACCATAACATGGATGTTGATAAGGATTGTTTGGAGAAGCCACACCACAAGGATGATAAGCCAAAAACGCCACAAGCAAAAGCTTGATAAGTTTAAAGGGGTAGGAGCAAAGCTCAACTAAAAAACAATATGTTTTTCAATTAAAATCAACTTAAATTTTCATAATTTTTCGGTTTACATATAAAGGGGGCTGGCCACGAAAATGGCTCCCAAACATAAGTGAAAACAATACAAATTTGAATTCAAAATGCATAAGTTAAAACTAAATGAATGTGGACGTGAATAGGGAAATGACTTGCTTGAAAGTGGTGGTCGTGGCCCTTAAGGCAGCCCCATAATTCTTGTAATCTCCATGCCTCATTAAGGGTCCCAAAGTGGTCCCCACGTGCCCATTTAATTGTAGCCTCCAAAATTAGCCTTGAAACCGTGGCTTTAATAAAGCCTATGCTTGTTTCCATACATCCTTTAAGGTAGCCACCTTATTCGTCCTTGGGGACCACAAATTTAAGTCACCCATTAAAAAGGTTTTGTAATCCTCATGGCTTCATTAAATGTGGACGGTGGTCATTAAGTGTGAGCATCCAAAGTTGACTTGCACCAAAATTATTCACGTGCATGGCTTGGCCTTGCATGCATGATAGCCACAATTTTGCTTGCTTTAGCATTTGGTGGCCATGTCAAACCTTAATAAAAAATCATTCACGTGCATGGCTTGGGCTTACATGCATGATGGTCACGGATCCTTGTTACCACTTGACAGCAACCTCCTTATGGTTGGTGTTTCTTTGAAGATCGTTTTGCTCGAAACTAGCCATTAAAAGTGAGTTTTGTCACTTTCGGTTTTGTTTTGGATAATTTTTCGGGTGTTTATGGGTGTTTCGGTTGGTTTAAGGATTTAGGGGCTGGATAATGTCTTTGGCCTAGTTTATGGCCGAAATTAGTGAGGGGTGTTGTGTTTGGCCGTGAGGGCAAGTCTTGGGGTGAGTTGGCTTTTGTCTCGGTTTTGTCTTAAGGATTGTTGGTTTAGATGAGTTTCTGGCCGTGAGTGATAAGGGGATGGAATGGGCTTGGTTTAGGTTTGTGTTTGGATAAAAGAATGTGGGAAAAGACTTGAAGTGAAGGCGCCACAAGTGTTAGCTTGATAAGCCAAAGGGAATCCGCCACAACAAGGATGTTGGAGGCGCCACACCACAAGGATGACAAGCCAAAAAACGCCACAAGCAAAAGCTTGATAAGTTAAAGGGGGTAGGAGCAAAGCTCAACTAAACAACAATATGTTTTTCACTTAAAATCAACTTAAGTTTTCATATTGTTTCGGTTTACATAAAAGGGGGGGGGGGGCTAGCCACGAAAATGGCTCCCAAACATAAGTGAAAACAATACAAATTTGAATTCAAAATGCATAAGTTAAAACTAAATGAATGTGGACATGAATGGGGAAATGGCTTGCTTGAAAGTGGTGGTCGTGGCCTTTAAGGCAACCCCATAATTCTTGTAATCTCCATGCCTCATTAAGGGTCCCAGAGTGGTCCCCACGTGACCATTTAATTGTAGCCTCCAAAATTAGCCTTGAAACTGTGCCTTTAATAAAGCCTATGCTTGTTTCCGTACATCCTTTAAGGTAGCCCACCTTGTTCATCCTTGGGGGACCACCAATTTAATTCACCCATTAAAAATGTTTTGTAATCCTCATGGCTTCATTAAATATGGACGGTGGCCATTAAGTGTGAGCATCCAAAGTTGACTTGCACCAAAATTATTCACGTGCATGGCTTGGCCTTGCATGCATGATGGCCACGGTTTTGCTTGCTTTAGCATTTGGTGGCCGAGTCAAACCTTAATAAAAAATCATTCACGTGCATGGCTTGGTCTTGCATGCATGATGGTCACGTCTCCTTGCCTTAGTCCTTGCTGGCCGAGTTTGTCAAGCTTTAGTCAGCCCCTTATAATGCTTAAAACCGAAATTAACACATGGCCTAAGTAAAATACAAAAACATGACTTAAAAATAAAAGGTGGGACATAAGACCCCCACTTATTTAATGCAACAAAATAAAGAAAAGATCATTTAAGCCCTTAAGGAAACATGGCCTAGGCGGGTTGCTATTATCCCCTCCTTCCTTGAGAGAATTTGACCTCAAATTAAACTGGTCATCTCCTCCCGGATCAAAAACAATCCTCTTCATTTGGACTTTATTCACATAATGGATAGCTTCATCTCCATCTCCCAGATCAAAAACTATCTTCTTGAATTCTTTATGACCTCATACATATGCATCTTCATCTACTGGTTCAAAAGAAATTTTCTTTAATCCTTCACTCCAACTCTCCTCATATTCATCAAGGGTCAATCCATTGATAAATATCTTAGCACCATTACAAACATTGTTGATGTTTTTGGTTGAATTTTTTTTTTGCCCTTTTTGAGCAATCATCCTTCAACAATAAGGTTGATTCTTCATTACTACTCGTCTTTGTCCAATTCACCTGATCCACCACTTCTTCAAGTTCCACTCGTTGATTAGTATGTGGAAGAACACTAATCATTTCTTGGGTAATACTTGACCAACTCCCTGCAAAAATTGTTCCACAAATATTGACAAACAATTTTCATTAGTATGGTTAGTAATAACAAAAAATTTCCCACAAGAGGGTAGGTATAAGGGTTTCCTTGACAAAACATCATCCTTAACCTCACTTTGACCTTGGCACGGTTTTGATGAAGACACCAATATCAGAAAAAGAAGAAAGGAAGAAGACCAACAAAGACTATCTTCAAGATTTAGAGTCTAAGTCTTTAGGTACTTCTATCCTTACAACTCATTTATTTACTTAGTTAATAATGCTCAAAATTGTTTTCAAGAAAATCAGAATAATCTAAGTATGACTAAAAATAATTTTCAAAAACAACATGTAACAGGTTACCATACTTGAGTAACAAGTTACATGAGTGAGAAAAGAGTTTTCAAACCTCTAACAGCTATGAGTAATCCATTACAGACTTTGAAGTAACAGATTACCATTTTTAGAAAACAGGGTAATCGATTACTCAAAGTAGTGCAATCGATTACACTAAGGCAAATTCACAAAGCTGTCAAACAGTGTTGTTGAGTAATCGATTACTCAAATCCTGTAATCGATAACACTGTGTGAATTTTCAAAAAGTTGTTAACAGGATTGTTGGGTAATATATTACCCACTTGCAGTAATCGATTACTGAGAGATGTTGCATCAGTTTTCATATTTCAAGTGGAGATGTTTCACACCAAACTGATTGCTTTTCATTCCAAATGAAACCTACTCATACCTAAGGGTATTATGGTTGATTGGAAGGCTATATAAAGGCATTGAAACACTCTCACAAAATACAACAACTTTCATAATAAAATCAACAAAGCTCTTACACTTTTCTGAATTTTCTACACTTTTCAAAGCAACATACTCTCAAACTTTCTAACTATTTTTGAGTTCCTTCAAAGTGCTTTCCAAAAATTTTCAAAGTTAAAAGAGCATTATTATCTCAAGTATAAAGAGTTGTTATTGGATTGCAAGTTATAGAGATTGTCATATACACTTGTAAGGCAATCCAAACCAAATTGTACATTCTTCACTTTTGCAAAGTTTACTTTCTTTCACAAGGGTGTGAAGAGAAAGGGTGAGTGACTTGGTATAGTGTTTACAAAGGGTGTAACTTGGTATAGTGTTTACGGTGTGACTTGGAATAGAGTTTTCCATGGGGATTAGATACAAGTGAGTGTCTAAGGTACAAGGAGATCTCGGGGTGAGATATTTGTAATTGCAACTCATTATATTTAATAAAGGAATCTCTTGTGCGTCAAGAATACTTGACGTAGCCTTCGGTGGACAAGAAGGTGAACCAATATAAAACACTTGCGTACTCTCTTTCCCTTCTCTTTGTTATTTCTCTATCCTTCCTAGTCAATATTTTTCTGCATAATATTTCCACTGAACATTAACTTTGATATTGCAGAAAAATTGGCCATATTTATTGCAACAACTAATTCACCCCCCTCTTAGTTGAAATCTCAGTCTTACAATTGGCACCAGAGCTATTTTTGAGAAAGTTACTCTCAAAATCTGATTCTATTACAACATGGCCTCAAGATCATTCCTAGGATAAGGATCCAACATAAACAGACCTCCAAGCTTTGTTAGAGAGTGTTAAGACTTCTGGATAATCAGAATGAGGATTTTCATTGAGTTGCAAGACTTGGATATCTAGAATGCTATTGAGGAAGGACCATACATGCCATTTACCGTTGTCAATAGCATAAGAGAGACAAGGCCAAAATCTTCATGGAATGATGAAGATAAGAAGAAGGTGCAATATGATTTGGAAGCAAAGAACATCCTCACATTGGCACTTGGAATAGATGAGTTCTTTAGAGTGTCCAACTACAAATCCGCTAAGGAAATGTGGGTCACTTTGGAGATAACTCATGAAGGTACCTAAGAGGTAAAGAGATCGAGACTCAACACGCTATCCCAGGAATACGAGATGTTTCGTATGAGACCTGGAGAGAAGATCTTGGATCTTCAAAAGAGATTCACTCATCTCACCAACCATCTTATTGCACTTGGCAAGGTGCTGTCAAATAGTGACTTGAACTTAAAAGTTCTGAGATCACTGAGAATAACATGGCAACCAAAGGTAAGGGTTATTTCCGAAAAGAAAAGTCTTTCGAAAATGTCCTTGGCTGCTTTGTTTGGTATGTTGCAGGAACACGAACTCGAATTGAGTCAACTTGATCAACACGATGAACTAGAGAAGAAGAAGAAGAAAATTTCTCACAAAGCAAAAGTTGAGAAATATGATTCATCGAAAGATGAAGACGACAAGGAAGAGACAGATGATATGAGCTTCTTCGTTAAAATGTTTAGCAAGTTCCTAAGAAGGAACAAAGGCAGAAGAATCGTGAAAATAAAGAAGTTCTCCAAAAGCAAGGAGGCCGCCACTTCAAACCAGAATTTTACATGCTTTGAGTGTAGCAAATCTGGCCACATAAAGATGGACTGTCCAAACATCTAGAAGAATTCTTTCAAAGGAAGGAATGAATTAAAGAATGGACGAAGAGCCTACATCGCTTGGGAAGACAACGACACAAGTTCAGCCTCTAAACTAGAAAGCGAAGAAGAGGTGCATCTATTCTTAATGGCGTCTCATCATTCAGACGATGAAGTGGTAAATGAATCTATCCCTTTTTCTTCTTCCGAATTGCAAACTGCATTTAATGATTTACATGATGAATACATGAAATTGTCAAAAATGTTTCTAAAACAAAAATATGAACTATAGTCTCTTAGAAACATACCTTCATCATCCTCATGTTTAAATTGCATCACACTTGGCAACAAAGTTTCTACATTGAGTCTTGAACTCAACAAAATGAACAAGAGTGGCAAGAGCTTGAGTAAGATCATTAATGATCAAAGACACTCTACGGATAGAAGAGGTCTTGGCTATGGAAAAGGCCCTGCTCTTAAGAAACAAAGTAAGTCTATCTTAAAAGACTTTCGGAAAACATGTATCCATGCATCTACACATAGTAAACATAAATCTAGGATACATATGCATCAACCTATTTGCTCTTATTGTAAAAACTATGGGCACACACCAAGTACTTGTCATATTAGAAAATATGGTGTTCCCTTATGACATTTTAAATGGTTTGAGAAAGGATCTAACCATGTAGGACCCAAAACAATTTGGGTACCTAATATAACTTAACCTGTTTTGCAGGTTGATTTGAGCGCCACCCGCAATTTATGGTACTTTGATAGCGGTAGCTCAAAGCATATGACGGGCGATAAAAGTAAGTTCTCTGTCCTCACTCCAAGGGAAAAAGGCTATGTCACATATGGTGACAACAACAAAGGCATAATTCTTGGAGTCGGTAGAATTGGCAAGCCACCTTCAACAACCATAGAAGGAATGTTGTATGTGGAAGGACTTAAGTAGAATCTTCTAAGCATAAGTCAACTTTGCGACAAGGGCTTCCATGTATCATTCTACCCAGATAAGTGCATCATTGAAAGTAAGGAATTTCTAAACTCTAAACTTGTTGGTATGAGAATTAATAACATTTACATGATAGATATAGATTCATCTCTTCCTATAACATGTTTAGTTGTAAATGACATTCATGATGCATGACTTTGGCATAGGAGAATTGCTCACATACATATGGATCATTTGGATAAGCTAATCCTGAAAGATTTAGTTATTGGTTTACCCAAGATAAAGTTTGTTAAAGACAAACTATGTGGTGCATGTCAAATGGGTAAACAAACAAAAACCTCTTTTAAGCCAAAGCATATGGTTTCTTCGGAAAGACCACTGCAGTTACTACACATGGACTTATTTGGCCCCTCAAGGACAAAAAGTCTTGGTGGTAACTACTATGCTCTTGTTATAGTAAACAATTTTTCACGCTACACTTGGACTCTATTCTTAGTGTAAGGACCCAATTTCCACCCTTGAAAATTTTTCATTTATTTTAATCCTCCCTTACATACATTCATCATCTTACTTAAAACCCTCAAGAATCATGCCTTGAAAATACTCTTTACACCTATTATATTATCATACAATTTATATTGCGGAAAAACATAATTCATTCAATTAGTAATTACCATATACAACCAGTTATGGGTTCCTAGAGTTATAACCTCCATAACTACATATCTCAGTATTGTCCTAATCAGATTTACATTTATCCCAAAATGTTATCAAATCAACTACAATGTTAAAGTAGCGATAAAGACAATCAAGTTAATAAACACATAAGCTTCCTAAGTGAGCTTCCTCCTCAAATCCTTCATTTACCTACAATGGGATTATCATAAACAACACACAAAACAAGGGAGTAAGTCATTAGTTCAAAAACTAACATTACATGATAATCCACATTTCAACTACGATTAAGCTTTAATATAATTTATAACCACAAATACGTAAATGTAAGTATTCAAGGTTCTCTGTAGTTTCATAAAGCTTAGTTTAGTGTAGTGTAGTTTAGTTAGTCATTTCTATAGTGCATTTTTGGTGAAAATTCTGATATTGGTGCAAAAAGCTGTTAATGTGCACTGTTCACTGTTCACTATTTTGCCATTTTTCATGATTTATGTGATTCTGTTTTGCTGGTTTATATAGCTGTGGGTGGAATTTTCGCATGAAACTTTGTTTCCACACTTATTTCATCCCACATTGAACACTAGAGAAAGCAGAACCACTTTCCGAGCTGTAGTTTGTGAGATACAGCTTTTTGGTGAATAATGAATTGTTGGAAATTTGTTTTTAGGATAACTTTGTCTCCGTATATCAGAATTGGACATATGACATATGCATTCGGGGTAGAAAAATAAGTTATACCCACTGCCACACACTTAGTCTGTCAGTCCAAATCCAAAAATCCAAAAAAACCCCTTTTTACTATTTCTTTTTTAATTTTTAAGGTTTATTTTTTATTTTCCAAGGTTTATAGTGAAACTGTTTTGCATTTTTAACATAGTTAGGCTTTGAATTTTTTATCGAAACTTTTTGTACATGTTCTATATGATTTTAGGATGTTACTGATGCAAATACTTGGTTGATTCTACAATTATAACATGAATTTCCATTACTGCTGCATTACTTTCTTCCTACTGTTCACTGTAATGCATGACTAGGAGGAATACAGGCATTTTGCATTCAATAAATCCCGAAATTGATAGAACATATCATAGGTTAGTTAGACAAAATAGGACTTCAGATACTAATTTTGTTTCTGTTTCTGAACATCCAGTTGCTGAATATAGTGATTCTGTGCATTCTGTTGCATTTCCTAATTTTGACCATTCTGTCCATTCTGAAAATATGGCTCAGCCACCTACTCCTCCTGGTCCCCGTGAGAGGACATTAAGGGAGCTGGCTGCCCCTGATTTTACTTATGACAGTTTGTGTATCCAATATGAGGATGTAGCATATGTGCTTAAAACTGGACTAATCCATTTGTTGCCTAAGTTTAATGGACTTGCAGGTCAGGATCCTCATAAACATCTTAAGGAGTTCCACATTGTCTGCTCAACCATGAAACCACATGATGTTATGGAGGATCACATTTGCCTAAGGCTTTATTGGACTATTATTCCTAAAGTGAGTTAATTTGGGATTATTTAGCCTAATTAAATCTAATTCCATTTTCAGGACATATTTGGCACCAAGGACATTTTGGGCATTACAAGCGGAAGATGTGTGCTAAAGTGAAGATTGTATTTAGTTATAGGATTTTTAATTCCGTTTGAGGTTTTGGGCCCATTGTTTAGGGCCCATTTCGGTTTTACCCTTTAATAAGCTTAGAATTTCTTTTTCACAAACAACTCTACATTACATTTTCGTTTTCCCCCTTTTGGGGTTCTTTTAGGTTTTCGTTTTTCATCTTCTTCCTCCTCCAAATTCGGTTTTGCTTCTTCCTCCATGGATGGCTAGAAGTTTAGTGCTAAATTCCTTTGGTAATGTATCACACTCTTGAGGTTTAGTGCTTAATGCAATTTCGGTTTCTATGTTGTTGTTAATGCAATTTCGGTTTTATGTTGTTGAAGCTTCTATCCTATTTCATGTTATGGTTTGCTTAATTCCATGGTTTTGATTTACGTTTGTGAACTAATTTTCGCTTAGTTAATTAGTTCGCTAGCACATAATCGCTTAGTTTATGTGAATCTGTAAATGCTCTATGTTTATGTTGAATTCGCTTAGTTTGAAGCTTAAACATTAGAGTTATGAACAGATTAGGAATTCAATGTGTAGAATCTGAAATTGATGCTTTGATTCGTGTGACATTGTTAACTGTTTGTTGCTTATGCCAATTTCGCTTAGTTAGAGGTTTAACAATTTAACTATGAGTTGATCATCGCTTAGTTAATCGACTCTCAACAAAGGAACACTGAGAATCTGATTTTGATATATTGAAACCGAGGATTGAGTTGTGAACAAGGATAGAAACTCTCTTGGGAGTTTGTGGTCCATGTGAGAGTCTTTATTTTACATAAGGATGTATTAGCCGTAAAAGTGGAGACATATGTGCGGAAAAAAACGTTTATGGAAGTACAACGCAATATGCCCCTTTAAGGTAATACACTGTCATTAAAGATGGTTCTAACATTAATGTGTGTATGATGAGTGATATTTTATGTGTGGCTTGTTTATGAATAATGATACGTTATGGATGGTTGATTTATTATAAACACATATGGGTGTGTTTGTAATAAGGATTGTGAGATGTGTGTTTAATGACAAAAGTATAAATTGTTATGTTGTGTGATAATGATTGAGTACGAGTTATGTATGGGCGTAAATATAAAATGAGTATGTTGTCGGTTGTTGATTGTTATAAACATATATGGGTGTGTTTGTAACAATGAATGTGTGATGAGTTATTAATGTGTTAAAATGAAACAGATATGTTGGTAATGAGAATTGTTTGATGAGTTGTTGATTTGTAAAGGTGGAGATGATTATGTTTATCGTATGTGGTGAATCGCTTTATTGTTATAAGTATGTATGGTTATGTTGTGACAATGAAGATGTTGTGTGTTATTTCATGATGTTGGAACGATGTGATGCCTTGTGTTTATTGGTGTATGACATTGAGTTGATATTTTGTGCCATGACGAATATGTGATGTGAGAATAATGTGAAATATCAACCTGCCCGATGTGCTATGGGGAATTACTCGACCTGCCCGATGTGGTATGGGGATTATTCGACCTGCCTGATGTGTTCTGGGGATTACTCGACCTGCCCGATGTGGTATGGGGATTACTCGACCAGCCCGATATGGTATGGGGATTACTCGACCTGCCCGATGTGGTATGGGGATTACTTGACCTGCCCGATGTGGTATGGGGAATTACTCGACCTGCCCGATGTGGTATGGGGATTACTTGACCTGCCCGATGTGGTATGGGGAATTACTCGACCTACCCGATGTGGTATGGGGATTACTATACCTGCCCGATGTGGTATGGGGAATTACTCGACCTACCCGATGTGGTATGGGGATTAATTAGAGCTACCCGATGTGGTAGAGGATCATTTGTACGGGGAATTACTACGGAATGTGAATGATGGGAAAAGTGTATATTCGGAATGAAAATCATATGCATGCTATAGGATATATATTATGGGATATATATCTCATAGGGTGAATGTGAATGATGAGAAATGAGTATGTTTGGATGAATAAAATATGCACACTATAGAACACATATATTATGGGATATAGGTTTACTATAGGGTGGATATGGATAATATGAGATGAATAAAATATGCACACTATAGAACATATATATTATGAGATGTATGTGTTCTATAGGGTGAATATGGATAATATGTGATGAATAAATATGCACACTATAGAACACATATAGTATGGGATATATGTGTACTATAGGGTGAATATGGATAATATGTGTTAATTGGTATATGTTTATCATGATTGATGTTAGATGTGTGTGGTTTTAATACTTTAATGTTATTACTCCTTGTAAATCCGCGCTACGGTCGCCGTAGTTGGTTCTTACTCCCTTTATCTTTCCTTGTATGTGTTGTTTATTTGAGTTCAGGTTGTGGCGGTAGCATATTGGACGTTTGCGGAGAAGAGTACATGGTAGAATAGTGTTTTATGTGAATGGCATGTTATATGAAAACGTTTGCAATATGAGAACCTTGTTGGTTTAATTCTTTTATAACATGGGACTTCTCCTAAAGTGTAAAATGAAGTTGATTTAATATTTGTAATTAAAAGTGTACTTTGTTAAAGGGTAATTGTTTAGATTATGTATTTGAAAGGAAGTGCAATGACATGCTATTGAAAATAAAGGTATTTGGAATATTTCCGCCTTGTAATTTATAAATGTATTCAGTCAAGTTTCCAAACCGTTCAAGTAATGTCTTTCAAAAGTAATCACTTCACTTTCATGAATAAGGTTTTAAAAAGAATTTTTGGATTACGAAAATCGGGTCCTTACATTAGGCATTCTCGATGAAGCTTACTTGTCCTAACATGTTTAAATGCTTATGTATATGTTTCATTTTTTATATCCAATGCCTACTTAATCTTAAATTGAGTGATTTATGCTTTAACTTTCAAGTTTTTAGAGCCAAAAAATCAATTTTAGCATTAGTGGGAAAACAGTATGTTACAGTAATCGATTACAGAGAGACACTGTTTGAAAATTTTGAATTTTTGAAAGTGAGTAATCAATTACTCACTCAGTGTAATCGATTACTTTGTGCAGTTATATATATGAACTGCTGCATTTTTTCAGAAATCCTCCATTTTGTCTCTCTTGTAACAGATGTTCCTCTCTCTCTAAACCCTCTCAATCTCTAAAAACTTCATTTCTACACCATTTTGATTGATTTTTGTTGCAAATCACATCACATTTTTTATTCTAAACACTTCTGCACCTTCTATTTCGTGATTTGTGGCCTCAATCAAAAAACCCCAAATTTCCAAAAACCCTAAACCTTCAAAAACCAACAATGGCTTCTTATTCAAAGAGACCACGTTCTTCAAAGTCTAAGCAAGGAGAATCAACTTCCAAGTCCAACCCGTTGAACTTGACGAGGCTTTTTGCAAATGACGCTCAAAGGAAGGTCTTCGATGAAAACTTCCATGGATGCGCCATCTTCACTCCTAAATATGGTAACATTGGGAACTTTGAGTTTGAAGATTTTTTATTTCCTTTTCTTTTGCAGCAACAAAAACTTTTCGAATTTTGCTGCGAAGTGAACGATATCTATACTGAGCTTGTTCGCATATTTTACTGCAATATGAAATTTAGGAAAAATCTCATGACTTCCCATGTTAAGGGAAAGGACATTATTTTGGATATCAAAACCTTTAGTTCTATCTTTCCATTTGTAGAATTTTTAAAGAGGAAATAGAAAGACGAAAGCAACAAAGCCTTTGTGAGACTGTTAAGAACAGAGATATCCTCTTTGTTAGATATCTCATGCTAGAAGATCGTTTGATACATTATTTTCTTACCTATGTCATTTTTCCGAAATTTTCAAACATTCGCAAATAAGTGACATAGAGCTCCAATTGATGTATGCTATCAAGTTTTACATCAAGATTAATTGGGCTAAGATGATAATGCAACAAATGTGGCATGTTCGCGGGTCCCAGAGTTTGTTGCCCTACGCCATCTTCATTACCAAAATCCTTGAGCATTTCGGCGTATCCTTAGATGGTGAGACCAAAGTGGCCCTCAATCTTCGCGAAAGCAAGGTTGATATTGAGGTTGTCCATAAGATGGGATTCGTTACAGATCCTGTCACTCGTCGAACCTATAAGCATTGTACCGACCGTCAACTTGCTCCTACCGAAGAACTAGAACCTACTGCTGAGCCAAACCAGCCAGAGTCTCATGCTCCATCTTCTTCGTCTGCTGCAATGCCCACTAATCAGATGATTATGGATGAATTGGTTTCTCTTCGAGGCTACATCACCACAAGGATGGATGCTTTCGATACACAGAGCCAACAAATCCATTACGAAATTCATCGTCTTTCATCGAGGCTGAGCAACATGGATGTTGATGAAGATAGTTCCGAGCCCGAGTCTTAGAAATTGTAAGGACCCAAATTCTACCCTTGAATTTTTTTCATTTATTTTAATCCTTTCATGCATACATCTGTAATCTTACTTTAATCCCTCATTAATCATTCCGTAAAACCACCTTTTTAACCTGTTATATTATCATTTCATATTGCAGAAAAACATAATTCATTCACTTAATCCTTAGTAACTCCCGCATACAACTAGTTATGGGTTTCCGAGAATCATAATGCCCATAACTGCACATACCCCGTGTTACGATAATCAGAATTACATTCATCCCAAAATAGTGTCTAATCAACTATAATACAAAAGTAAAGATAAAGAAAATCCAGCTAATAAACACAATAAGATTCCTAAGTGAGCTTCCTCCTCAAATCTTTCACTTACCTACAATGGGATTATCATAAACAACACACAAAACAAGGGAGTAAGTCATTAGTTCAAGACTAACATTACATGATAATCCACATATTAAATACGATTAAGCATTGAGATAAATTATATCCACAAGCACGTAAATGTAAACATTCATATCTTCTTTCTTTCATTTCCTTGTTATTCATATTCATCCTATAGTATATATATCCCATAATATATATTCTATAGCATGCATATTACTTTCATTCCAAACATCCTCATTTCTCATCTTTCATATTCACCCTATAGTATATATATCCCATAATATATATTCTATAGCATGCCTATTACTTTCATTCCAAACATCCTCATTTCTCATCTTTCGTATTCACCCTATAGTATATATATCGCATAATATATATTCTATAGCATGCATATTATTTTCATTCCAAACATCCTCATTTCTCATCATTCATATTCACCCTATGGTATATATATCCCATAATATATATCCAATAGCATGCATATTACTATCATTCGAACACACTCATTCCCCATTAATCGTATTCACCCTTAATCATATTCACCGAGTTCTATCACAAAGATAATCCTCTACCACATCGGGTAGGTCTAGTTCATTCTCCATACCACATCGGGCAGGTTTAGTTAATTCTCCAAACCACATCGGCCAGGTCTAGTTAATTCCCCATACCACGTCGGGCAGGTCTAGTTCATTCCCCATACCACATCGGGCAGGTCTAGTTAATTCTCCATACCACATCGGGAAGGTCTAGTTAATTCCCCATACCACATCGGGCAGGTCTAGTTCATTCCCCATACCACATCGGGCAGGTCTAGTTAATTCTCCCATGAAGCAGAAAAACATAATTCATATATTTCCTTGTCGGTAAGTACCGCATATGACTAGCTGTGGGATTCCAAAATACCCATAGCTATTAATATCCAGCATTACAAAAATGTAGTACTAAATCAGTTAGGATTTACAATTATCCAATTAACAGTTTACATCAACAAAAAGCAAAATAATGATTCCGAGTTCTAAGCTCCTTATGCCTCGAACCGAGTATCCTCAACTACCTCGTTTCCCTGCAATGAGATGATCATGATAGATATACACAACAACAAAGGAGTAAGTTACCAATTCAATAAATATCAGTAAACGATAATCCACACTTTTAGAGTTTTAATACAAGACTTGACAATAAAAGATAAAATCTACATATCATGTTTATCTGTCTCATGTTACCACATCCAACACTTTGGATTTACACGTTCATCTCAACCATACCTTGTCACCTCCTTCATCAATACCATTTCAAATCATTATTTTCCACTTGTACGTTTACCTTTCCATTACCACTTAGGGCAAGTCATACACAATACCACGTAGGGAAAGTCATACACAATACCATATAGGGTAAGTTATACATAATACCACATAGGGCAAGTCATACACAATACCACGTAGGGAAAGTCATACACAATACCACGTAAGGCAAGTCATACACAATACCACGTAGGGCAAGTCATACACAATACCACGTAGGGCAAGTCATACACAATACCACGTAGGGAAAGTCATACACAATACCACGTAGGGCAAGTCATACACATACCACAAAGGGCAAGTCATACAGAATACCACGTAAGGCAAGTCATACACAGTACCACATAGGGAAAGTCATACACAATACCACATAGGGCAAGTCATACATGATGTCATCTAGGACAGGTCATTCTCTATACCACATCGGGCAAGTCATACACAGATCATATACGTAATCAGAAAATCCACACATTTTCTATCATCATATAGCATTAATAACTTCTCCTTACCACGGTGAGTGTTGGGTTTGGTTCTTGGCAACTTCACAAGTTCTACCGACACCGCCGCCAACTCTTGGATCTTTCCTCATTCCCACCACATAACACAATGTTAGTCATTTATTCCAAATATCACATAAACAACTTATATTGCATTATTTAACCATACAAGATATTTCATCATATTTTCAATGTTGCTAAACTACTTTTATCATAAGTTTACAACCATCCAAATTATACATAATCATCTCATATTTCATCATTGGAAAGTAAACTCATCTTCTACCTCTAACATTTTACCCATTTTAACCACATTTTCTCTTTACGGTTTTGGGTTTTCATGAATCAACCCACAACCCTTTTCATTCTTGAAATACTAACTTTAAACCAAGAGTTGTAAGAGAGAAACAACTTAAAACGAACCATAACTCAAAATGATGAGTTTCCATGGTTTCATTCATTTTTGAGAAGAGATCCAACATACCCAAAATAGGTTTTAAAGAGAAGAAGAGAGTTAGATTCAAGAGTTTTACCTCTTGTCAAGCTCTTAAATGAGTATCCAAGCTTCTTGTCCTTGAAAAAGCTCTCTTCTCTTACCCTTCTTCTTTTCTAAAACAAAGGTTGTGTTTGGGGGTTTCTCATTTAATACAACTCGTCGGGTTCTCGCTTAAGCGATCCCTTTCTCGCTCAAGCGAAGAAATCCTGCCTATTTTTAAAAACTCAGATCTGACCCTCTCGCTCAAGCGAGAATCTCACAGTATCAACAGTCCCAAAATGCCATTTCTCGCTCAAGCGAGATAACTTTCGCTCAAGCGAGAATCCTCTAGTATAGCCCAAGATTTCAAGCGAGATAATCTTTCTGATACTATAATTTTAAAGACTCAAATTTAGGGTGTTACAATCCTCCCCCTCTTATAAGAATTTTCGTCCCCGAAAATTAAACATACCTGGATTTGAACAAATGAGGGTAATCCTCCCTCATGTCACGTTCCATCTCCCAAGTAGCATCCCCTTCGTCTACTTGGCTCCACAGTACTTTCACTAAAGGAATCTCTTTGCCTCTTAGTCTCTTGATACTGGTATCCATGATCCTCACGGGCAATGTCGAAAAGGTCAAGTTATCCTTCAACTCTAGCAGATCAGATTCTACCACATGAGATGGATCACCCACATACTTCCTTAACTAAGACACATGAAACACATTATGAAGGTTTGACAACAACAGAGGCAAAGCAATCCGATATGCTACCGGCCCAATCCTTTTCAATACTTGATATGGTCCAATAAATCTCGGAGTCAGCTTGTGAGATTTCAACACTCTACCAATTCCGGTAGTCGGGACTACTCTCATGAAGACAGGATCTCCCTCATTAAACTCAAGAGGTTTCCGCCTCTTATCGTAATAGCTTTTCTATCGAATCTGGGCGATCCTCATGTTCTCTCGGATTTTCTTGATCTTATCCGTAGTCTCTTGGACCAGCTCGGGCCCCAATATCAAGTTCTCTCCAGTCTCAAACCAACTCACTGGAGTTCGGCACTTCCTACCATTCAACGCCTCATAAGGTGCCATTCCAATACTCGAATGGAAGCTATTGTTGTAAGTAAATTCAATCAGAGGCAACATGCCATCCCAACTCCCCGGTTGTTCCAAGACACAAGCCCTCAGAAGATCTTCCAACGACTGTATAGTTCTTTCCGATTGACCGTCCGTTTGTGGATGATAAGCTGAACTTAACTTCAACTTAGTACCCAATGCGGACTGCAAACTAGTCCAAAACTTGGAAGTAAAACGGGGATCCCTATCCGATATAATGCTCGACGATATCCCATGCAAACGAACTATTTCCCGGATATATAGTTCTGCCAATCGCTCCAAAGAGTATCTCAGGTTCATAGGCAGAAAGTGTGCAGATTTCATTAACCGGTCCACTATCACCCATATCGAATCATATCCTCTCTGAGTTTTAGGGAAGCCCGATACAAAATCTATGGAGATACTATCCCACTTCCACATAGGAATTTCTAGGGATTGTAACTCTCCCGCCGGTCGTTGATGCTCAATTTTGGCTTTCTAACACACTAAACAACTCGAGACATCCGAAGCCACATCCCTCTTCAACCCTGACCACCAAAACAACTTCTTCAAATCTTGGTACATCTTGGTAGTTCCCGGGTGAAAACTCATCTTGCTCTTATGAGACTCTGCTAAGATACTTTTCCGTAATTTCTCATCACGAGGCACACACACTCTCCCTTTATAACGCATCATTCCACTAGTGTCCGTTGTGAAACCAGTTTCCTTGCCACTTAGCATCAAATCCCGTTTGGCTATTATCTCGATATCTTCAACTTGTAATACTCAGATTTGATCAAACAGTTCGTTGGTGACCTTCAGCATTCCCAAAATCATACCATGAGGCTTTATCTGAACATCCAAGTTCATATCTCTGAACTTTTCAATCAGTTTCCCCTCCCTAACCATCAAAGCCGACATGTGTAAAGATTTCCGACTTAGCGCATCGGCCACTACATTGGCCTTTCCCGGATGGTATTGCCATCCAAAATCATAATCCTTTAGGAATTCCATCCACCTTCGCTGTCTCATATTCAATTCCTATTGATCAAACAGGTACTCTAAACTTTTGTGGTCGCTGTATACCTCAAATCTCACGCCATAAAGATGGTGCCTCCAGATTTTTAAGGCAAAGACCACTGCAGCTAATTCCAAGTCATGGGTAGGTAGTTTTGCTCATGCGTCCTCAATTGTCGAGAAGCATAGGCAACAACCTTCCCTTCTTGCATCAACACACAACCTAAGTCTTGCTTAGAAGCATCACAATACACATTGAAGTCCCGATCAGTACAAAGAAGAACCAAAACTGGCGCCGTAGTCAACCTTCGTTTCAACTCTTGAAAAATTTCTTCACATCGAAGTGTCCACACATACGGTGCTCCTTTCCTAGTGAGTTTCGTCAATGGTAGAGCCAACTTCGAAAATCCCCCAATGAATTTCCGATAATACCCCGCCAAACCAAGATAGCTCCTGATCTCAGTGACTGATTTGGGCACCGCCCATTCCATAACCGCTTCAACCTTTGAAGGATCTACTATCATTCCTTCCTTGGATATGACATGTCCTAGAAAGTTACCGATTCCAACCAGAATTCACATCTTGACAGCTTCGCATACAACCGATTCTTACTAAGAAGTTCTAGCACAACCCTCAAGTGCTCAGCATGCTCCTCTCGGCTTTTGGAGTAAACCAAAATGTCATCAATAAATACCATTACGAATGAATCTAAATACGGATGAAAAATCTGATTCATATAGTCGGTAAATATTGCTGGGGCATTCGTTACACCAAAAGGCATGACCAAGTATTCAAAATGTCCATACCTTGTCCTAAAAGCAGTTTTAGGAATGTCTTCCGACTTTACACGAAGTTGGTGGTATCCCGACCGAAGATCAATCTTTGAAAACACTACCGCCATCTCAGCTGATCCATCAAGTCATCAATCCGAGGCAATGGGTACTTGTTCTTAATAGTAACCTTGTTCAACTACCGGTAGTCAGTACACAACCGCATACTACCATCCTTCTTCTTAACCAACAAAACCGGCGCATCCCACGGCGAGACACTAGGACGAATAAACTTCTTGACCAATAAGTCCTCAACCTGCATTTTCAACTCTGTCAATTCTAACGGTGCCATCCTATAAGGAGCTATAGAGATGGGTCCCGTTCCAGGTACCAAATCAATAGAGAATTCCACTTCTCTTACTGGAGGTAACTCCGGAATATCACCAGGAAATACCTCAGGAAACTCACGAACTATCGGATTCTCCTCAACCCCAGGTTTCTCAATACTCTCCAAGGATGCCAACAACATAAACACGGCTCCTCCCTCCTTACAGGATGTCCCGAATTCCTTTGCCGATAAAGGTTTCATGTTATTAACCTCATCAGAAACCTCATCTAGATTCCCGAATATCACGGTTTTTTTCGGCACAATTAAGCATTACATGATTCACCGACAACCAGTCCATCCCCAAAATTAGGTCCAACTGGGATAGTGGTTAGCAGATTAAATCCACGGTAAAAGTCTTACCGTTTACCACTACCGGACATCGAGACACCACTGCCGACACCACCACAGACACATCAGTTGTGGTGGATACGACTAAGTCGAAGGGCAACGACTCAGTTTGCAAATTCAGTTTATTCACGCAGTCAAAAGATACAAAGGAGAGTGTCGCTCCTGAATCAAACAACACTAAAAGCGGAATATCTGCCACCGTGCAGTTACCTTGGATCAGACCATCAACCTCTAATGCCTCTGCACCACTCATGGTAAACACCCTACTAGTGTTTCTAGGTCTCCCGACATTTCCACCATTTGTCCTCTGGTCAAATTTAGGACAAAACCTCTTCACGTGCCCTTGCTCTCCACAGTAGAAACACCCATTTCCAGATGCAAGACAAATGCTACCAATGTGTCTCCGATTACACTTATTGCACAAAGGGTAGGAGTTCTGAGACTATCCTCTGGTAGCAGTAGAGGCGGTTGGTCCTTGGAAACCTTGGTTGTGATGGTTGTTGGGCGGAGCATAAGGTCGTCGGTCATGACTCATCCTCTCTTTACCATTCCCTTTCACAATGTGGCGTTGGGGGCCATAGTTTCGTGGAGGGTTCCCTTTACAAGAAGCAGCATCCCTCACCCGCACATTATCCTTATGCATTCTACACTTGTTCACTAGTGTAGGAAAATCAGCAATTTCTTTGTGACCAAACGTCACCCTAAGCCCGGGCTTCAACCCCATCTCAAACTTCACACATTTAGACCTCCCGTCCAACTCTAGTTCAGCATAAGGGCAATATCGGATCAATTCTTCAAATTTGCCCGAATACTCCCCCACCGTCATGTTTCCTTGCTCTAATTGCAAGAATTCCATCTTCTTCTTCCTTTTCAGGGCAATATCGGATTAATTACTGTTTCTGTTTTAGTTTTAGATTCATACCATAAAAACAACAAAACCCCCCTTTGTTTGTGTGAGTACAAGGTGTTTGAACTATTTCCTGAAAGATAATCCTTGGGAAACGACCTAGGAGTCACTTCCTAGTACTATACTTTATTGTTATATTATTTGTATCGAGTACGGCCTCGATCAAATTTGGCGCCGCTGCCGGGGATTATCGGTTCATGCAAAGGTTCTCTGTAGTTTCAAACAGCTTAGTTTTGTCTAGTTCAGTTTAGTTAGTCATTTCTGTAGTGTATTTTTGGTGAAAATTTCGATATTGGTGCAAAAAGCTATTAATGTGCACTGTTCACTATTCACTATTTTGCCATTTTTCATGATTTATGTGATTCTGTTTTGCTGGCTTATATAGATGTGGGTGGAATTTTGCATGAAATTTTGTTTCCACACTTCTTTCATCCCACATTGAACACTAGAGAAAGCAGAATCACTTTCCGAGCTGTAGTTTGTGAGATACAACTTTACGGTGAATAGTGAATAGTTGAAATTTTGTTTTTAGAATAACTTTGTCTCCGTATATCACAATTGGACATATTACATATGCATTTGGGGTAGAAAAATAAGTTATACCCACTTCCACAAATTCGAACCATAAAACCGAAAAAACCCTTTTTACTAATTCTTTTTTATTTTTTAAGGTTTATTTTTTATTTTTTAAGGTTTATAGTGAAACTGTTTTGCATTTTTAACATAGTTAGACTTTGAATTTTTCTTGAAACTTTTTTTTACATGTTCTATATGATTGTAGGATGTTATTGATGCAAATACTTGGTTGATTCTACTATTATAACATGCATTTCCATTACTTTTGCTTTACTTTCTTCCTATTGTTGATTGTATTGCATGACTAGGGGAAATACAGGACATTTGCATCCAATAAATCCTGAAATTGATAGAACATATCATAGGTTAGTTAGACAGAGTTGAAATTTACCTTTCCATAGTGTACCTGATTCTGTTTCTGATTCTATATCAGATTCTATTCATGTTTTTGTGCAATATACTGATTTTGTGCATTCTGTTGCATTGTCTCATTTTGAGCATTCTGAAAATTTTGTGCACTCTGAAAATATGGATCAACCACCTACTCCTCCTGGTCCTCGTGAGAGGACATTAAGGGAGCTGGCTGCACCTAATTTCACTTATGATAGCTTGTGCTTCCAGTATCCTAATGAGGATGTGCCATATGTGCTTAAAACTGGACTAATCCATTTGTTGCCAAAGTTTAATGGACTTGCAGGTGAGGATCCTCATAAGCATCTTAAGGAGTTCCATATTGTCTGTTCAACCATGAAACCTCATGATGTCCAAGAGGATCACATCTGTTTGAAGGCATTCCCTCATTCACTTGAAGGCCCTGCAAAAGACTGGTTGTACTATTTGGCTTCTGGACCCATCACAAGTTGGGGTGACCTGAAGAGGACATTCCTTGGTAAATTCTTCCCTGCCTCCAGGACCACTGCAATCAAAAAAGATATTTCTGGGATTAGGAAACAACATGGAGAAAGTTTATATGAGTATTGGGAGAGATTCAAGAGGTTATGTGCAAGCTGCCCCCATCATCAGATTTAAGAGCAACTCATACTCCAATATTTTTATGAAGGTTTGAACAACATGGACAGGAGTATTATTGATGCAGCTAGTGGAGGTGCACTTGGAGACATGACTCCGTTTGAAGCTAGAGGTTTGATTGAGAAGATGGCTTCTAACTCTCAACAATTCAATGCAAGGAGCAGTGATGCCATAATTGTGAGTGTTGGGACTGATTCGGTGAGGCAAGAAAATCTTGAGCGAAAAATTGATTCCCTCACCACATTGGTCACTCAATTAGCCATGAATCAACAGAAACAACCAATGGCAAGAGTATGTGGCATTTGCACCTCACCTGACCATTACAGTGATGTTTGTCCTTCTCTGCTTGAGCCAAGAACTACTGATCATCCTGAGGCTTATGCTGCAAACATCTACAACAACAGACCAAATCAACAACAGCAAAATTATGATCCATCTTCAAGCAGATACAACCCTGGTTGCAGAAATCATCCAAATCTCAAGTGGTCTGATCACACACAACAACAACCTCCTCATGCACCATTTCAGAACAACAATGTAGGACATAATAGACCTTATGTTCCCCCACCAATTCAATAACAAAGGCAGCAACAAGTGATTAATAATCCTCCACCTGTACCTAGTGAACTGTCATTGGAAGAGTTGGTGAGGCAAATGACAATGCATAACATGCAATTCCAACAAGAAACCAGAGCTTCTATTCAGAGACTAGAATCTTCTATTCAGAATCTGACCACACAAATGGGACAAATGGCTACTTCATTGAACACATTGCAATCGCAGAATTCTGACAAGTTACATTCTCAAACTGTGATTAACCCGAAAAATGTGAGTGCCATCACCCTAAGGTCAGGAAAGCAGACTGAATTGGCAACCTCTAAACCAAATTCTACTCTACAAAAGGTTGATGACATTGGCAGACACATTCATGCATCTACACCTTCCTCAAGTGCAGCACAACAACCACCTCCTATCCCTCTTCCATTCCCCCCAAATATCATTCCAAGCAAGAAAATGGAAGAGGTCGACAAGGAGGTCTTGGAAACATTTAGAAAGGTAGAGGTGAACATACCTCTACTTGAGGCCATCAAGCAGATTCCAAGATAGGCAAAGTTCCTAAAGGAGTTGTGCACTCACAAAAGGAAGCTGAAGGGTAATGAAAGGATAAGCATGGGCAGAAATGTTTCTACACTCATACCCAGGTACATTTACCGTTCCTTGCATCATAGGTAACAAGAAATTTGAGAATGCCATGCTAGACTTAGGAGCTTCAATTAATGTCATGCCTATGTCTGTTTTTATGTCTTTGTCGATTAGACCTTTAAAGCCTACTAGTTTGGTAATTCAATTAGCAAATAGAAGTACTGCTTATCCTGATGGCCTGGTAGAGGATGTCTTGGTTCGGGTTGGTGAACTTATATTCCCTGCTGATTTTTACATACTAGATATCGAAGAGGGATCCTCCCGTAATACAGTTCCTATTATTTTAGGGAGACCATTTTTAAGAATAGCCCGAACCAAGATTGATGTCCATGCTGGCACACTTTCCATGGAATTTGATGATATTGTGGTCCGGTTTAATATTTTTGATGCTATGAAGCATCCGTCTGAGGACCATTCTGTATTTCATGTTGATTTGCTTGATGAGTTGATTAATGAGCATATCTCTGATTTTATTCATGATTCAGATTCTTTATCATTGATAGCCTCACACACTTGTCATGCATGCACTGATTATAAACTGTGTAGTTCTTGCAATGATGACTTTTTGGATATTATTGTTGATCCACATGATATAGAGTCATATTGCACTAACCCTATTGTTCAAGTGCAGGCTGCAGAATTTATGCCTGCTACTTTGGTTCCATCTATTTTGCAGGCACCTATATTGGAGCTGAAACCTTTACATGATAACCTCAAGTATGCTTACTTAGAGGATGATGAGAAGCTCCCTGTCATTGTTTCTACCTCCATTGATGCTGACCAAGAGGAGAAGTTGATACAAGTACTGAAAAAGCATAAAAAGGCCATTGGTTGGACCTTAGTTGACATTCCTGGTATTAGCCCATCCATGTGCATGCATAGAATACTCTTGGAGGATGAAGCTAAACCAGTGAGGCAACCACAAAGGAGACTCAATCCAGTGATTCTTGATGTTGTGAAGAAAGAGGTCACCAAGCTTCTACAAGCTGGGATTATATATCCCATTTCTGATAGCCATTGGGTGAGTCCAGTTCAGGTAGTTCCTAAAAAGACAGGAATTACAGTGGTGAGAAATGAGAGGGATGAGCTAATTCCTACTAGAGTACAGAACAGTTGGAGAGTTTGCATTGACTATAGGAGGCTCAATCAAGCAACAAGAATGGATCATTTTCCTTTACCATTTATTGACCAGATGCTTGAACGGTTAGCAGGTAAATCTCACTATTGTTTTCTTGATGGTTTTTATGGATACTTTCAAATCCATATTGCTCCTGAGGATCAGGAGAAGACCACATTCACCTGCCCCTTTGGCACTTTTTCCTATAGGAGGATGCCCTTTGGCCTATGCAACGCCCTTGGTACATTCCAGCGGTGTATGGTTAGCATTTTTAGTGACTTTTTGGAAAGTTGCATAAAGGTGTTTATGGATGATTTTACTGTATATGGATCTTCATTTGATGCATGCTTGGATAGTCTGGATAGAGTTTTGCATAAATGCATAGAAACTAACCTTGTTCTAAATTATGAGAAGTGTCATTTCATGGTAGAGCAAGGCATAGTTTTAGGCCATGTGATCTCTAATAAGGGCATAGAGGTAGATCCTGCCAAGATAGATGTTATTTCACTATTGCGTTACCCCTCTTGCGTGCGAGAGGTTCGTTCTTTTCTTGGTCATGCAGGTTTCTATCGCAGGTTCATTCAAGATTTTAGCAAGAAGGCCCTTCCACTATCCAATCTGTTGCAAAAGGATGTGGTGTTTGATTTTGATGAAAGATGTAAAGAGGCCTTTGACTGCCTCAAGAGAGCTTTGACCACCACTCCTATCATCCAGGCACCTGATTAGACAGTCCCTTTTGAGCTAATGTGTGATGCTTCTAATTATGCATTGGGGGTTGTCATTGCACAAAAAGTAGACAAATTGCCTAGGGTGATTTATTATGCTTCTAGGACTTTAGATGTTGCACAAGCAAATTATACCACCACTGAAAAAGAGCTCTTACCTATTGCATTTGCTCTGGATAAATTTAGATCTTATTTGCTTCGTTCTAGAATTGTTATTTTCACTGACCATGCAGCACTAAAGTTCTTGTTGAAGAAAGTTGAGTCTAAGCCAAGGTTTATTAGATGGATGCTCTTGCTCCAAGAGTTTGATTTGGAGATTCGTGATAGGAGCGGAGCAAAAAAATTGGTTGTTGATCACTTGAGTAGAATAGACAGAGCTGTTGATATGATGCCCATTCGGGATGATTTTCCTGATGAACAACTTTTGCATATCTCTGTTTCTTCCCCCAATCCTTGGTTTGCTAATATTGTTAATTATTTGGTTGCATCTGTTTTTCCTCCACTAGCATCTAGGGGCTCAAAATGATAAACTTAAAAGTGATGCTAAATTTTATTTTTGGGATGACCCCTATTTGTGGAGATTTTGTAATGACCAGGTGATTAGAAGATGCATTCCAGATCATGAGATTGAGTCAGTCCTTCAGTTTTGTCATGCCTCTGCAGTTGGGGGACATCTTGGTACCCAAAGAACAACAAGGAAGGTACTTGATTGTGGAATGTATTGGCCCACCATCTTCAGAGATGCGTGGAGGATCTGTAGTACTTGTGAGCAGTGTCAGAGAGCAGGTGGTACCATTTCTTGGAGACAAGAGATGCCTCAACAACCTATGTTGTTCTGTGAGGTTTTTGATGTTTGGGGTATTGATTTCATGGGTCCCTTTCCTGTTTCTTTTGGTTTTACTTATATTCTGCTTGCTGTTGATTATGTTTCTAAATGGGTTGAAGCTAAAGCCACCAGGACTAATGATGCTCGGGTTGTTATGGATTTTGTTAGGTCTCACATTTTTTGGGAAATATGAAGGATGAAAATGAGGATGTGAATGATAAAAGTATTATTTATGCTATAGAATATATATTATGGGATATATATACTATAGAGTAAATATGAAGGATGAAAATGAGGATGTGAATGATAAAAGTAATATTTATGCTATAGAATATATATTATGGAATATATATACTATAGAGTAAATATGAAGGATGACAGTGAGGATGTGAATGATAAAAGTAATATTCGTGTCATAGGATATATATTATGGGATATATATACTATAGGGTGAATATGAAGGATGAAAATGGAAGATGTTGAGAATGAAAGTAATATACATGCTATAGGATATATATTATGGGATATATATACTATAGGATGGATATGAATAATGAGAAGGACGATGTTTCGAAAGAACGTAATATGCATACTATAGAATATATATTATGGGATATATATATATACTATAGGATGAATATGAGTAAAGTGGAAATTAAAGGAAGATGATATGAATGTTTATAATTACGCATGTGTGTTTGCGAATTATATTAAAGCTTAATCGCATTGGAAATGTGGATTATCATGTAATGTTAGTTTTTGAACTAATGGCTTACTCTCTTGTTTTGTGTGTTGTTTATGATAATCCTATTGTAGGTAATTGAAGGATTTGAGGAGGAAGCTCACTTAGGAAACTTATGTGTTTATTAACTTGATTGTCTTTATCGCTACTTTAACATTGTAGTTGATTGGATAACATTTTGGGATGAATGTAAATCTGATTAGGACAATACTGAGATATGTAGTTATGGGGGGTATAACTCTTAGAAACCCATACTGGTTGTATGTGGTAATTACTAAATGAATGAATTATGTTTTTCCGCAACATGATTGCATGATATTATAATAGGTTAAAATATTAGTGTCAAG
Organism: Lupinus albus; assembly: GCA_009771035.1. NCBI lineage: Eukaryota > Viridiplantae > Streptophyta > Magnoliopsida > Fabales > Fabaceae > Lupinus > Lupinus albus. The sequence continues at coordinate 8,490,740 of CM020022.1, read as the reverse complement.
TAATGATTCATGAAGGTTTTTCAGTAAAATAATGAATGTATGTAAGGAAAGATTTTTAAATAAACGAAAAATTTCCAAGGGTAGATTTCGGGTCCTTACAACACTCACCAAGGTAAGGATAAGCATTTATTCCGAGATATGAAATATGAGATGTACGGTTATATGTGGATGATTCGAAAGGAATAAGATGTGGGAAGTATCAAAGGAATTGAATGTCTTTCCCTAAGTGGTATTGAAATTGAATGTCTTGCCCAAGAGGTATTGAATTGAATGTCTTGCCCAAGTGGTATTGAATTGGATGTCTTTCCCAAGTGGTATTGAATTGAATGTCTTGCCCAAGTGGTATTGAATTGAATGTCTTTCCCAAGTGGTATTGAATTGAATGTCTTTCCCAAGTGGTATTGAAATTGAATGTCTTGCCCAAGTGGTATTGAATTGAATGTCTTGCCCAAGTGGTATTGAATTGAATGTCTTTCCCAAGTGGTATTGAATTGAATGTCTTTCCCAAGTGTTATTGAATTGAATGTCTTGCCCAAGTGGTATTGAAATTGAATGTCTTGCCCAAGTGGTATTGAAATTGAATGTCTTGCCCAAGTGGTATTGAATTGAATGTCTTGCCCAAGTGGTATTGAATTGAATGTCTTTCCCAAGTGGTATTGAATTGAATGTCTTTCCCAAGTGTTATTGAATTGAATGTCTTTCCCAAGTGGTATTGAAATTGAATGTCTTGCCCAAGTGGTATTGAAATTGAATGTCTTGCCCAAGTGGTATTGAATTGAATGTCTTGCCCAAGTGGTAGTGAATTGAATGTCTTGCCTATGTGGTATTGTGAAAGTATGTACAAGTGGGAAAATGACTATGTAAAACAAGAATGATTAGGAGGGTAACAAGGTTAAAGTAAGAATGGTCGGATGAGGTAGTAAGAAATATAATGACATGTACTGATTATATGTTGGAAAGTTTAAATTGTTTATCTAACTCTGTTTATAATGTGGATTACATTTAAATTGTATTTATTAAATTAAATGACTTTCTCCTTTTTATGTTTCTTTGTGTTGCCATTTGATAATCCCATTGCAGGTAAATGAATGAATTAGGGATGCTTGATTTTGGAGCTTTGGGTGTAACGACCCGATTTTCTACCCTTGAAAATTTTTCTCATTTTAATTCAATTCCATTCAATCACTCATAACTCAATTTACCATTTTAATATCCTTACTTCAAAATCTTGTTTCCCCTCCTCACACTCAATCCATGAATCAATAACCACATGCATAATCATTTTACCTAGAACTTCTCATGAATCATTCCTGGAACTAATCTTATAACCTATTATATTATCGTACAATTAATCTTGTAGAAAGACATAATTCATTCATATCATTCCCTATGAGTACTAAGACCTCAAAGGTTCCGATCCTCCAAAATAACATTACGCATAGTTACAAATATCCAAATAATGGTTAGTCATGATTACAATCATTTAAATCCGCAGGTAATCATTTAGAATACGAAAAACATAAATAGTGAATCCAAAGTCTAAAGCTCCTAAAGCTCCCGACCTGGCATACTTCATTCGTCTATTTACCTGCAATGGGATTATCAATGACAAAAGTACAAAACACATAAAGGAGTAAGTCATTAATTCAATAAACGTCATTATAAGATAATCCACATTAGAACAATGAGTTAATAAACCATTTGTTTTATAAATTCATTTTGTGCTACATTACTTGAGCCAAAGTTTTGCTACATAGCTTGAGCCAAAGCGTTGCTACATAACTTGAGCCAAAGTATTGCTACATAACTTGAGCCAAAGTTTTGCTACATAGCTTGAGCCAAAGCCTTGCTACATAACTTGAGCCAAAGTATTGCTTCATAACTTGAGCCAAAGTGTTGCTACATAGCTTGAGCCAAAGCATTGCTACATAACTTGAGCCAAAGTTTTGCTACATAACTTGAGCCAAAGTGTTGCTACATAACTTGAGCCAAAGTATTGCTACATAGCTTGAGCCAAAGCATTGCTACATAACTTGAGCCAAAGTATTGCTTCATAACTTGAGCCAAAGTGTTGCTACATAGCTTGAGCCAAAGCATTGCTACATAACTTGAGCCAAAGTATTGCTTCATAACTTGAGCCAAAGTTTTGCTACATAACTTGAGCCAAAGTGTTGCTACATAACTTGAGCCAAAGTGTTGCTACATAGCTTGAGCCAAAGCATTGCTACATAACTTGAGCCAAAGTTTTGCTAACCAATAATGGTCGGCTAAAATCATATTTTCTTTTCATTGATACAACATAAATCCGTAAACAGTAAATCCACGCATACCATTATCATAGACACACCCATATATGTTTACCATAACTAAGCGATTCATCACTTTATCGTACTCACACTCAGAAAATACACACATTATCCATTACCATATACCATTTAAAGACTCCTCCTTACCTTGGTGAGTAGTGGGGTTCGGTTCTTGGCAACTTCTCGAATTCTACCAACACCACCTCCAACCTTAGGATCTCTCTTCTCATCCCACCACATAACACAATGTTAGTTATTTATTCTAAATATTACATAAACAACTTATTTTGCATCATTTAATCATACAAAATATTCATCATCAATATTCAACCATCTAAAACATGCATAACATCTCATATTTCAATATTTAGGGTAAACTCATCTTCTACCTCTAACATTTTACTCATTCTCTCCTTTTACCACATTTTCACTTTTAGGGTTTTTGGGGTTTTCATGAATCAACCCACAACCTTTTCCATTCTTGAGATACTATCTCTAAACCAAGAGTTTACAAGATAAAAACAACATAAAACGAACCATAACTCTAACGGATGAGTTTCCATGGTTTCTCATATTTTGAAAATAGATCTAACATACCCAAAACAAGTTAGAGAGGAAGAAGAAGAGTTAGAAACAAGAGGTTTACCTTTTCGCAAGCTCTAAGATGAGTCCTAAGGCTCCTTGCTCTTGAAAAGCTCCCTTCTCTCTCTTCTCTTCGAGTTCTAACCCTAAAATGTGTTTGGGGTTTCTATTTTTAAAGAGCAGTCGTCGGGTTCTCGCTCAAGCGAGCCCATTCTCGCTCAAGCTAGCCCATTCTCGCTCAAGCGAGAATCTCACAGTAGCAATTTTCGCTTAACGCATAGATGTAATCGATTACATGGATTGTGTAATCGATTACATCGTGTAAAATGCACATATCTGATGCTTTTATCTGCATGTAATCGATTACATGTATTGTGTAATCGATTACATCATGTAAAATGCAGATATCTGATGTTTTTATCTGCATGTAATCGATTACATGTATTGTGTAATCGATTACATGTATTGTGTAATCGATTACATGTATTGTGTAATCGATTACATCATGTAAAATGCACATATCTGATGCTTTTATCTGCATGTAATCGATTACATGTATTGTGTAATCGATTACGTCATGTAAAATACACATATCTGATGCTTTTTATCTGCATGTAATCGATTACATGGACTGTATAATCGATTACGTCATGTAAAATACACATATCTGATGCTTTTTATCTGCATGTAATCGATTGCATGGACTGTGTAATCGATTACACTGCCCAAAATTGCCATTTCTCGCTCGGGTGATACAACTCTCGCTCAGGCGAGAATCCTCCAGTATAGCCCAAGATTTCACCCTCCCAGATGCACCTCTCTCGCTCAAGCGAGAATCTCTGGATCAAGCGAGGCTTCCAGAACTGATACTCTAATTTTTAAAGACTAAAATTTGGGGTGTTACATTGGGAGCTTTTAAAACTGAATTCCTCTATTTATACTTTTTGTATCATAACTTACTATATGCGAATTGGAATACTTGTAATCATGACCATTATATTTTTGAATGTTTGTAACCGTGGGTATTATGATTTTGGGAACCCATAACTATTCGAATGTCCTAAGTAAATGGGGGACATTAATATGAATTATGTTTTTCTGCCTTATGGATGTGTGTATGAATATTGCATGATAAAATGAACGTAAGATAATCAAGGTAAATAAAGTAACGTACCTTGGGTTACCAATTATAAAATATAAGGAAAATACATGTTTGCATGAGTTAAAATAAGAAACTATCGAAAGACACAAACATAATAAAAATTTATCATTATAACCTTCGTATTCCCATTTTTCTTATACTGACTCGCTTTTTGTTACCAAAGGTTTAGAGAGTCACTTCAAAGTATAAACATATATGAAGATTAAACTTTTATACAAACATACTCTTCACAATGACAATTAATTATCTTAACTAATATCAATCAATACTTCTAACCAGAAGTATACTTTTCTTATGAATATATAAACCTTAGGGAAACAATTAAAGTTTAATTTTTAGCAACTCATGAAAACAAAGACACAAGACTTAGTCTCTTCAAAACCCATAAGGTACCTTTCTTTTCCTTTTTGCTTTGCTAGCACAATATTTTCAAAACCATTAAGGCATGATCAGTAACATTCAATAAAATATATCCATAAAATATGACTCCATTAAATTACTTATCATTTTATTAGAATGATACTAATTTATCTCAGGGATAAAATGGCAGGACAATAGCAATTAATCTGAAAGAGATATATTATAATTGCAATACATAACAGGTTGTACACAAGTCCATCATTTAATTTAAATTACTAAAATTTGATGCATTACAAAAAAACATATATTGAAGAAGTAATAAATATGTACAAGTTTATTTCAAGGAAAACAAGGAAGAGCACATGATAGAGAACCTTTACAAAAGAACATTGCATGGCTGCATATTAAGGTACCCATAAATACAGTTAACAGTCAGCACATAGTCAATTAGTGCACAAAGAGTTTGCAAATATAAAATCTTGATCACTAATCTCATGAAGCTCCTAACCAAGGTATTCCTAAAACGTCCATTTACCTGCAATGGGATTATCATAAACAAATACACAGAAAAACACAAAGGAATAAGTCATTAACTCAATAAATATCATTATACGATAATCCACATTTTAGTACAATTAGACACTTAAATAAATCATAACACATAAAGTAAATGCATATGAATATTGTAACGACCCAAAATTATACCCTGGAAAACTTTTCCTTATTTAATCCAATTTCATGCATTTAATGATAAATCATAATTACGAAGTAAATAAATTTATTTAAAAGATCTCACTTCTTCCTCACACCCGATCAATGAACCAAAAGTAACATACAAAATCCGATAGCAGAAAAACATAATTCATATTAGTAAAACCTAGTAACCACCGCATACAATTAGCTATGAGTTTCCAAAACACCCATAGCTACATATATCCCGAGTTACTAGTCTCCATGATCGATATCATGTACATAAATAGTATTCATAGTACAATTATTTGCTTTAATTACAATCAAATGAAGATACAAAAGAATGGATAAAGAGACACCAAAATAAAGGTATCTAATCTCCTACTCAAAATCATCCTTTCGCCGTCCACCTACCTGCAATGGGATTAACATTTACCATGCACAAACAATACAAAGGAATAAGTCATTAACTCAATAAAATTTCAATGTAAGTTAATCCACATTTAATAGGGTTAAACAACGATCTAAATTAAATCCATTTAAAACCATTTTCGTCATCTGTACTTTTGAAAAACCAGGCTACATAACTCGAGCTAGAATCGGTAACCCATTCTGGTCGGCTAAAACGAGTTTTATTTCCATTGGCACTCCACCAATACATAAACAGTAAATCCACCCTTCATCACTACAAACATACCCATATATATTTGTAGCGACAAAGTGATTTACAATTTATTACTTTGTTACCGAGTTTTATTTCCATTGGCACTCCACCAATACATAGTCAATAAATGCACCCGGCATCATTACAGCATATCGTATATGCTTGTAACTACAAAGTGACTTACAATTTATTGCTTTATTCCGAGTTTTATTTCCATTGGCACTCCACCAATACATAGTCAATAAATGCACCCGACATCATTAGAACATATCTTGTATGATTGTAACTACAAAGTGACTTACAATTTATTGCTTTTATTCCGAGTTTTATTTCCATTGGCACTCCACCAATACAAAAATGATAAATACACCCGACATCATTACAAACATATCCACGTATGCTTATAACTACAAAGTGATTTACATTTCATGATTTCATTTCAAGTTTTATTTCCATTGGCACTCCACCAATACATAAACCGTAAATCCACTTCTCATCATTATCAACATACCCAATTCATAATGACTAAGTGATTCACATTTTATTCATTATCCATAACAGAAAGTCCACGCATTTTCCAACACAGTGCATAACTTAAAGACTTATCCTTACCTCGGTGAGTGTTGGGTTTGGTTTTTGGCGACTTCGTAAGTTCCACCGGCACCGCCTCCAAATTTAGGATCTTTCCTCATCCCACCATATAACCCAATGTTAGTCATTTATTCCAAATATCACATAAACAACTTATATTGCATTATTTAACCATACAAGATATTCATCATATTTTCAATGTTGCTAAACTACTTTCATCATAAGTTTACAACTTTCCAAAACATACATAATCATCTCATATTTCAACATTAGAAAGTAAACTCATATTCTACCTCTAACATTTTACTCATTTTCCATCTTAACCCCATTTTCACTTTAGGGTTTTGGGGTTTTCATGAACCAACCCACAAACTCTTTCTACTTTCGAAATAATAACTCTAAACCAAGAGTTTACAAGAGAAAAACCACATAAAACGAACCATAAATCAAAGGGGTGAGTTTCCATGGTTTCTCATACTTTGAGAAGAGATCTAAAATACCAAAAATGGGTTCTCAAGAGAAGAAGAGAGTTAGAATAGAGAGTTTTACCTCTTCTCAAGCTCTTGAACAAGAATCAAAGCTGCTAGACCTTGGGAATGCTCTCTTCTCTCACCTCTCTTCAATTCTTAACCTAAAAATGTATTTGGGGTTTCTCTCATTTAATGTTCTCGTCGAGTTCTCGCTTAAGCGAGCTTGCTCTCGCTCAAGCGAGAAAATCCCGCCCATTTTATAAACTCATCTCTGACCCTCTCGCTCAAGCGAGGGATTCTCGCTCAAGCGAGAATCTCAGTGTCAACAGCCCAAAATGCCATTTCTCGCCCAGGCGAGACAACTCTCGCTCAGGCAAGAATCCTCCAGTATAGCCCAGGATTTAACCCTCCCAGGTGAACCTCTCTCGCCCAAGAGAGAATCTCTCGCTCAAGCGAGGATCCCAAGACTGATACTATAATTTTAAAGACTTAAAATTTGGGGTGTTACAAATATCCTCTTTACCATTTCCACAACTTTACCTTTACCATACTTTACTCAAATCAACTTACCACAATTGTACCTTACTACAAAACATATCATTGTTATCTCACTTTAACCAACATTTATCATATTCCACATGTAAATATACTTATGCTACATAACTTGAGCCAAAGGGTGCTACATAACTTGAGCCAAAGTTTTGCTACATAACATGAGCCAAAGTTTGCTACATTACTTGAGCCAAAGTTTTGCTACATTACTTGAGCCAAAGTTTTGCTACATAACTTGAGCCAAAGTTTGCTACATTACTTTAGCCAAAGTTTGCTACATTACTTGAGCCAAAGTTTTCTACATTACTTGAGCCAAAGTTTGTTACATTACTTGAGCCAAAGTTTTTCTACATAACTTGAGCCAAAGTTTGCTAAAGCTCTTAAGGTAGCTAAAAACAGGTTTTTCTTTCCATTGATTTACAATCAATTCACAACCAGAAAATCCACGCATTTTCTAATACAATATACACACTAAAGACTTCTCCTTACCTTGGTGAGCGTTGGGGTTTGTATTTAGTAACTTTGCAAGTTCCTTCTTCACCGCCTCCAACCTTAGGATCTTTCCTCATTCCCACCATACAATAACAATAATCTGTCATTTATTTCACAATATTGTAGCACCCTAAATTTGAGTCTTGCCTGGGCGAGAAAGGCTCACATGGGAGGGTGAAATCCTGGGCTAGACTGAAGGATTCTCGCCTGAGCAAGAGTTGTCTCGCCTGAGCGAGAAATGGCATTTTGGGACTGTTGATACTGTGAGATTCTCGCTTGAGCGAGAATCCCTCACTTGAGCGAGTGGGTCAGATCTGAGTTTTTAAAAATAGGCGGGATTTTCTCGCTTGAGCGAGAAATGGCTCGCTTAAGCGAGAACCCGACAAGAAGCTTTTTCAAGGACCCAGGGTTTAGAAAAGAAGAAGGGTGAGAGAAGAGAGCTTTTTCAAGGACAAGAAGCTTGGATACTCATCTAAGAGCTTGAGAAGAGGTAAAACTCTTGATTTTAACTTTCTTCTTCTCTTTAAAACCTATTTTGGGTATATTGGATCTCTTCTCAAAGTATGAAAAACCATGGAAACTCACCCTTTTGAGTTATGGTTCGTTTTATGTGGTTTTTCTCTTGTAAACTCTTGGTTTAGAGTTAGTATTTCGAAAATGGAAAGAGTTTATGGGTTGGTTCATGAAAACCCCAAAACCCTAAAGTGAAAATGGAGTTAAGATGGAAAATGGGTAAAATGTTAGAGGTAGAAGATGAGTTTACTTTCTAATATTGAAATATGAGATGAATATGTATATTTTAGATGTTTGTGAACTTATGATGAAAGTAGTTTCTAAACATTGAAAATATGATAAATATCTTGCATGGTTAAATGATGAAATATGAGTTATTTATGTGATATTGGAATGAATGTCTAATATTGTGTTATATGGTGGGAATGAGGAAAGATCCTATTGTTGGCGGCGGTGTCGGTGGAAATTGTGAAGTTGCCAAGAACCAAACCCAACACTCACCAAGGTAAGTATAAGTCTTTATTTGTGCATTTGGAATAGAAAATGTATGTATTTTCTGGTTATGCAATGATTGAGTTGTGAGTTACGCATTTAGTATAAACATATATGGGTGTGTTTATACTAAAGTAGGCGTAGATTTACGGGAAATGGAAAATGTGTGTATTTTCTAGTTATGCAATAATTATATTGTGAATTACGTATTTAGTATAAACATATATGGTTGTGCTTATACTAAAGATGGCGTGGATTTACGGGAAATTATTGATGGTGAATTTGATGAAAATAAAATATATTTTTAGCCGACCATGAATGGTTAGCGACTCTGGCTTGAGTATATAAGCGTAACTCTGGCTTGAGTATATAAGCAAAAGTCCGGCTCGAGTATATGTAGCATGTTTTCTTCAAAAAGAAATGAGAATCCGCTTTTAGCTAACCCTGAGGGGTGTAGCGACTTTGGCTCAAGTTATGTAGCAAAGCAAAATGAATTTCAAAAATGGTTTACTAACCCTTTTCTAGTGTGGATTATCTTATAATGATGTTTATTGAATTAACGACTTACTCCTTTGTGTTTTTGTGTACTTGTCATTGATAATCCCATTGTAGATAAACAAGTGACATGAGGGGGACTCATTTTTGGGGAGCTTAGGGAGCTTTATATTTTGGAGTTATTCAATTGCACTATTTTGTACTTGAGTGCATATGTGATAGTTTAAAACATTATGTAACTACGGATACATATTTGCTAACATGAGGGTGTAACTCAGGACATGTATAGCTATGGGTATTTTGTAAACCCATAGCTAGTTGTATACGGTAGTTACTAATCGGCATTAATACGAATTATGTTTTTCAATCGAATGATTATGTATGTCATTATTGATTCATGGATTGAGTGTGAGGAGGGAAGTAAGATTTTGAAGTAAGGATATTAAATTCTTAAAGGTGAGTTATGAGTGATTGCATGGAATTGAATTAAAATAATAAAAACATTTCGAGGGTAGAATTTAGGGTCTTTACAAATATCACTTAGATAACTTATATTACACATTCATCCATAAAAGAGGTTCATATTTTCAATGATTCTCAAAACCATTCTGTTTTGGAATTTCAAACATGTAAAACATACTTATTCACTCTCAATCAACATTAAAACTCATAAACCATATTTTCTAATCTAACGTCTCCCCCTTTCAACTTCATTTTTGTTTAAGATTTTGGGGTTTTCATGAATCAACCACCAATCAACCCCATTTCCAAATACAAACTCTAAACCACGAGTTTTCAAGGAAAAAACTACATAAAAAGAACCACAACTCAAACGAGAGGGTTTAATGGTTTTTCAAGATAAGAAAAGAGATCCAACAAGAACAAATAGAATTTCAAAGCTAGATAGGGTATCAAAATCAAGTGATTTACCTCTTCTCTAGCTTCGAGTAGATTCCACACGAACCCTTCCTCTCAAAATCGCCTCTACCTCTCTTTACTCACAAAAATTCTACCCCTTTTCGTGTTTGGGATTCTATTTTAGGGTTCATATTTTTAGACTCTCGCCCAAGCGCGAACACGTTGCCCAGGTAAGAGTTTCACGTCTTTTAGAAATTCAAACTCTGATGCTCTCGCTCAAGCGAGAATCCACTAGCATCTCCAACACTTTTCTCGCTCAGGCGAGCCATATCTCACCCAGGCGAAAATCCCAGGAAATCCTGGGAGCAAACACTAATCCTCTCGCTTGAGCGAGGCCCTCTCGCTCAGGCGAGAAAAACTCAGTAACTCCAGATTTTCAGGATTTTCACTACACATAGGAAAAATAAAATTAGGGTGTTACACCTTTGATGAATACATATTTGCTCCTAAGACCAGTTAAAAGGTGAAGATTGTGTCACGTAGTCGACAACCAATGTAATTTTTTGTTGAATTCCAATGTTATAGATCAACGACGTGCTAATGATTATTCTAAGTTGTTTCATAGAAGTAATTAGTTGTATCACCAGGTTAAAATATGAAAAGAGCATGGGTCATTGCATCTCCGCCTAGATGTAGTTAAAAATAAGCAAGGATTTCCATACTTCCATGAATTAGTGTCGGTAATGAAGTTAATTCGCTTGTCTAGGTTATGTATCGGAACATGGAATATAGGCACCATTAAAGGTAAATCAATGAAAATAATTAACACAATGAATTTTGGAGGAGGATAAATTTTATGTGCCTGCAAGAAACTAAGTAGTTTGGGAAAAGGAAAGGTCATATCTAGGGAGATGGTGACGAACCAACATAGATTTTTGGTTATTGATATAAAGGTTAAAAATAAAATAAAGAGAAGGATAATATACAACCTCAAGAATTAAATGGTTGAAATTGAATGGAGGGGAACATGGGAGCTTTAATGTAAGGGGTTGGAAGAATGGATTTGGGTGGCAAAAGGAAGTGATAATGATTTGTGAGAGGAGATGAACAATGCAATTACAAACATAGTAAAGGAGATTCTAGGACAAAGTTTAGGTGAAACAGAATAAATCATGGTCATTGTGTAAAAGTATTAAAAGTTAGGAAAAATACAGTGTACATAAGTAAGAGACAAAGAAAGCACTGAACGGAGAAAAATTAAAATGTATGAGAGGTGATACAAATATTTAGGTACCAAGGGAGAGGAAAGAAGTGTCTACATACTTGTAAAGGATAGGAAAATAAAGACAAGAGATTTGGACTAGGTGAACTGCATTAAAGTTGGAGATAGAATAAACATGAAATAAGAGAATAAAATTATACTTTTTATCATAGAATATATGAGTCAAAGATGAAAGAAGCTTTGAAAATGATGCATAATGACAAAGTGGTTAGACCAAATGATGTAACTCTTGAGGCCTGGAAGGATATAGGAGAGCAAGATATTAGTTGGCTTACAAATTTGTTTAACAATATCATAAGGTCTAAGAATATGTGAGATGAGTCAAAAGGAAGAATTTTGATACTGACTTATAAGCAATGGGGCAAATACAAAATTGTCCAAACTAAAGGTGATTAAGCGTTTGATTCTTGCTATAAAGTCGTGGGGGAGGATAATTGAGCAGAGGTTGAGACGAGAATGAGTCTAAATGAAAGTCAATTTTATTTTATGTCAGGTATGTTAACCATAAAGTATATATACTTTCTATGACAATTGATTGAAAGATGCAGAATAAAACAAATGGACTTGGACTTGGTCATCATTCATTAGGGAAGGCATATGACAATGTGCATAGAGAGCATCAGATCTGAAATTTTAAAATGGGCGGGATTTTCTCGCTTGAGCGAGAATAGGCTCGCTTGAGCGAGAACCCGACACTGAAACTTTAAAATAGAAACCCTTAAACACAGTTAGGGTTAGAAGAGAAAAGGAGGTGATTTTGGGAGGAATGATTTGTGGGAATCAACTAGAAGCTTGAAAAGAGGTAAATCTCTTGATTCCAACTCTCTTTCTTCATTTTAAAGCTCGTTTTGGGTGTATGGTATCTCTTCTCAAAATGTGAGAACCCATGAAAACTCTTCCTTTTAAATTGTGGTTCGTTGTATTTGGTTACTCTCTTGTAAACTCTTGGTTTAGAGTTAGTATTCAAAGAATGGAGAGGGTTTGTGGGTTGAATCAAGAAAACCCTAAAACTCCCAAAATGAAAATGTGGTTAAAGAGGAAAATGGGTAAAATGGTGGATGAAGAAGAAGAGTATTTGTTCTAATGTAAAATAGAAGATGAATATGTATGTTTGAATGTTGAAAACTTCTAATGAAAGTGATTTTGGAAACATTGAAAAATGTATGAATCTTTTGTATGGTTAAGGATGAACTATGAGTTGTTTATATGTTGTTGAGGATAAATTACTGACTTTTGTTGTTGCTTGGTGGGGATGAGGAAAGATCCTAACGTTGGAGGCAGTGTCGGAGGAACTTGCAAAGTTACCAAGGACCAAACCCAACACTCACCAAGTTAAGGATAAGCATTTATATCGAGTTATGAAATATGAGATGTACGGTTATATGTGGATGACTCGAAATGAATAAGATGTGGGAAATATCCAAGAAATTGAATTTCTTGCCCAAGTGGTATTGAATTAAATGTCTTGCCCAAGTGGTATTTAATTGAATGTCTTGCCCAAGTGGTATTGCATTGATTGTCTTGCCCAAGTGGTATTGAAATTGAATGTTTTACCCAAGTGGTATTGAATAGATGTCTTGCCCAAGTGGTATTAAAATTGAATGTCTTTCCCAAGTTGTATTGAATTGAATGTCTTGCCCAAGTGAGAGTGAATTGAATGTCTTTCCCTATGTGGTATTGAGAAAGTATGTGAAAGTGGGAAATGGCTATGAAAAATAGGAATGAACAGGAGGGTAACAAGGTTTGACATCGAAGAAAGTGAAAGCAAGATGGTTGGATGAGGTAGTAAGAGATATAATCACATGTACTGATTTTATGTTGGAAAGTTTAAATTGTTTATCTAACTCTGTTTATGGTGTGGATTATATTAAATGATATTTATTGAATTAAATGACTTACTCCTTTGTATGTTTCCATGTGTTTCCATTTGAAACTCCCATTGCAAGTAGTCGGATAAATTAAAGACGCATGACTTGGAGCTTTAGGAGCTTTTAAATCTGGATTCCTTTATTTGCACTTTTTGTATCATAACTGACTAATTGCGGATTTGAATATTTGTTACCATGGTCATTATATTTTTAGATGTTTGTAACCTTGGGTATTTTGATTTTGGAAACCCATAACTATTACTATGTCCTAATTAAATGGGGGACATTAATATGAATTATGTTTTTCTGCCTTAAGGATGAGTATATGAATATTGCATGATAAAATGATCAGGAAATAATCAGGGTAACTAATGTAAAGTACCTTGGGTTACCAATCATAGGATATAAGGAAAATACAAGTTTGCATGAGTAAAATAAGAAAAAAATTTCAAGGGTAGAGTTTGGGTCCTTACAATATGGTATCAGAGCATAGTTAATCCTGCGGCCTAGGTTATGGCCCTACGTGCTTCTTTGTGACCTTTATGTGAATGAATTATTTGGTTTGTACCAACTATTGTGTGATTATGTGATCCTTGTCTGGTTAAAATTTTGATTTACTGAAAAGTGAATGAGTACAGGTACACATGGCAGGAAGAGGAAGAGCAGCGAGTCAGAATGTTCCGAATGACCTTTTGGCTCAGATGGTGGCTGCACTGCAACATGTGAACGAGAATTTGCGGAATCTGAATCAGAACACAACACCAAGCCCGAGTTCGCAACCCCTGGTTCCACCAGGACAGACAGTGTAACACCCCAAATTTTAAGTTTTTAAAATTATAGTATCAGTCCTCGGATCCTCGCTTGAGCGAGAGGTACTCGCTTGAGCGAGAAAGGTTCACCTGGGAGGGTGAAATCCAGGTCTATACTTGGCAATTTTGGGTAATATAATCGATTACACAGTCCTGGTAATAGATTACATGATGAAAAGCATCAGATATGTACATCTGACACAATGTAATCGATTACACCATGTTGGTAATCAATTACATCACGACAATGCCTCTATAATTTACACCGTGTAATCGATTACACACTTCTGGTAATCGATTACATCGTATTAATGTAATCGATTACACCATGTTGGTAATCGATTACATCGCGACGATGCCTCTGTAATTTACATTGTGTAATCGATTACACTATACTTGTAATCGATTACACTTATCGCTGTGTCTATAAAATCGAAACCCAAAACATATTTTAGGGTTAGAACTTTGAAGAGAAGAGAGAGAAGAGAGCTTTTCAAGAGCAAAGAGCCTTAGGACTCATCTTAGAGCTTGAGAAGAGGTAAACCTCTTGTTCCTAACTCTTCTTCTTCCTCTCTAACTTGTTTTGGGTATGTTGGATTCATTTTCAAAATAATGGAAACCATGGAAACTCATCTTTTCGAGTTATGGTTCGTTTTATGTTGTTTCTATCTTGTAAACTCTTGGTTTAGAGTTAGTATTTCAAGAAATGGAAAGGTTTGGTGGTTGATTCATGAAAACCCCAAAACCCTAAAGTGAAAATGAGGTTAAAGAGGAAAATGAGTAAAATGCTAGAGGTAGGAGATGAAATGTTAGATGTGGATAATGAGTTATACTTTGATGTTGTTATATGAGATGAACATGTAAGTTTTGATATTTAGAAACTTGTATTGAAGTAGTTTTGGAAATATTGAAAATATGTGAATCCCTTGTGTGTTTGATGATGAAAAACGAGTTATTTATGTGTTATTTTGAATAAATGATTAACATGGTTGTTATTGGTGAAAATGAGAAAAGATCCTAAGGTTGGAGGAAATCGCGGAGGAGACTTTTAAAGTTACTTGGAACCGATCCCCAACACTCACCAAGGTAAGGGATAAGTGTCTCTAAATCATACTTGCTGATATGAATGAGGTATGTGAAAGAGGTAATGGTTTAATATGATGCGTCTGTAATTTATGCATTATGTTGGAAAATGCGTGTCTTTTCTGTTATAGAAATGAAATTAATATTATTGGGGGAGTACCAATGGAAATATGACTCAAATGAAATTAATATTATTGGGGGGAGTACCAATGGAAATATGACTCAAATGAAATTAATATTATTGGGGGAGTAACAATGGAAATATGAATCAAATGAGATTAATATTATTGGGGGAGTACCAATGGAAATATGACTCAAATGAAAGTAATATTATTGGGGGAGTACCAATGGAAATATGGCTCAAGTGAATTCAATCTATTTGGGGGAGTACCAAAGGAAATATGACTCATAACGAATTCAATCTATTTGGGGGAGTACCAAAGGAAATATGACTCATAACGAATTCAATCTATTTGGGGGAGAACCAAAGGAAATATGACTCATAACGAATTCAATCTATTTGGGGGAGTGCCAAAGGAAAGATGACTCAATAAAAGTAACATTGTTGGGGGAGTACCAATGGAAAGATGACTCAATAAAAGTAACATTATTGGGGGAGTACCAATGGAAAGATGACTCAATAAAAGTAACATTATTGGGGGAGTACCAATGGAAAGATGACTCAATGAAAGTAATATTATTGGGGGAGAACCAATGGAAAGATGACTCAAATGAAAGTAATATTATCGGGGGAGTACCAATGGAAATAAGACTCAAAATGAAACTCATATGCATGCTATAGGATATATAGTATGGGATATATATTCTATGGGTGAATATGAATGATGAGAAACGTGAATGTCACATGAAAGTCATATGCATGCTATAGGGTATATAGTATGGGATATATATTCTATAGTGTGAATATGAATGACGATAAATGTGAATGTTACATGAATGCCGTATGCATGTTATAGGATATATAGTATGGGATATATATTCTATAGGGTGAATATGAGCGTTAAAAAGGAAGATGTTGAGAAAGAAAGTAATATACATGCTATAGGAAATATATTATGGGATATATATGTTATAGGGTGGATATGAATAACGAGACCGATGATGTTTCGAACGAACGTAATATGCATACTATAGAATATATATTATGGAATATATATACTATAGGATGCATATGAGTAAAGTGGAAATTAAAGGAAGATGATTTGAATGTTTATAATTCCGTATGTGTGTTTATGAATTACATCAAAGCTTGATTGTATTTGAATGTGGATTATCATGTGATGTTAGTTTTGAACTAATGACTTACTCCCTTTTGTTTTGCGTGTTGTTTATGATAATCTCATTGTAGGTAAATGGAGGATTTTGAGGATGAAGCTCAAATAGGAAGCCTTTGTGTCTATTTACTTGAGTGTCTTTATTGCTATTTGACATTGTAGTTGATTCGATAGCATTTTGGGATAAAGGTAATCTGATTAGATAATATGGTGACATGTAGTTATGGACGTTATAACCTTGGAAAACCCGTAACTGGATGTATGTGGTAAATGTTATCTAAATGAATTATGTTTTTCCACAACATAAATTTGTATGATAATATAATAGGGTAAATGGTATTTTCAAAGAGTGATACTTGAGAGTTTTCAATGAAGGTGACGACTGTATGTAAGAAAGGATTAAAATAAATGAAAAAATTTCAAGGGTAGAAAAATGGGTCGTTACAGACAGAGTGTCGAGGTCTGGATGAATTATGCTGGAGGAACCCTAGTCAGTTCCAAGGTGGGTTCGCTCCTGATGCTGCCATTGAGTGGGTCCAAGGATTGGAGAGAATCTTCAGGGCCATGAGCTGTTCTGGTGCTCAGAAAGTGGCGTGTGCCGCCTATATGCTAGTCAAGGAGGTTGAGAACTGGTGGGAGATGGTCCGGAGACAGATGGAGGCTGAGGGACAAATCATTACCTAGGAGTCCTTCAAGAGCAAATTCCTCCAGAAATACTTTCCTGCAGACCTAAAATGGAATAAGGAGATGGAATTCTTGCAATTAGAGCAAGGGGGTTTGATAGTGGGAGAATATGCGGCTAAATTCGAGGAATTGGCCCGGTATTGTCCTTATGTCGAACTTGAAGTGGACGGGATGTCCAAATGTGTCAAGTTCGAGATGGGTCTGAAACCTGAGCTAAAAGTGAGCTGGGGAGAACTTAATTTTGGGACCAGAGTTGGTCCGAGAAATGACGGAGAAGATTATGAAAATCCGAGAGAATATGAGAATAGCACAGAGTCGGCAGAAAAGCTATTACGATAAGAGACTAAAACCTTTTGAGTTTGAGGAGGGAGATCATGTATTGATGAGAGTAGTTCTGACTACTGGGATTGGTGGAGTGTTGAAGTCTCATAAGCTTACTCCGAGATTTATTGGACCATATCAGATATTGGAGATCGGATTGGTGGAGTGTTGAGTTTGACAAGATTGGACCGGTAGCATATCGGATTGCCTTACCTCCATTGTTGTCGAATCTCCACAATGTGTTTCATGTATCTCAGTTGAGAAAATATGTTGGAGATCCATCCCATGTGGTCGAGTCTGATCAGAAAGACTTGAAGGACAACTTAACCTTTACTACGTTGCAGTGAGGATTATGGATACCAGTATCAAGAGGCTGAGAGGCAAAAAGATTGACTTAGTGAAGGTATTGTGGAGACAAGTAGATGAAGGAGACGCTACTTGGGAAGTGGAGCATGATATGAGGGAGGATAACCCTCATTTGTTTGAATCAGGTATGTTTAATTTTTGGGCACGAAAATTCCTATAAGAGGGGGAGGATTGTAACACCCTAATTTTATTTTCCTAAGTTTAGTGAAATTTCTAGGAATCTGGGGTAACACTTGAGGCCTGGAAGGATATAGGAGAGCAGGACATTTGTTGGCTTACAAATTAGTTTAACAATATCATAAGGTCTAAGAATATGTGAGATGAGTCAAAAGGAAGCATTTTGATACTGACTTATAAGCACAAGAGCAAATACAAAATTGTGCAAACTAAAGGTGATTAAGCGTATGATTCTTGCTATAAAGTCGTGGGGGAGGATAATTGTGCAGAGGTTGAGACGAGAAGGAGTCTCACTAAAAGTCAATTTTATTTTATATCAGGTATTTTAACCATAAAGTCTATATACTTTCTATCACAATTGATTGAAAGATGCACAATAAAACAAATGGACTTGCACTTGGTCATCATTCATTAGAGAAGGCATATGACAAGGTGCGTAGAGAGGTTGTGTAGAAAGTTCTAGATAAGAAAGGTGTTCGAATTGCCTACATTCGTGAAATAAATGATATATATGATGGGGTCAAGACCAGAATGAGAAAAAAAGATGAGGTCTCAAAATATTTTCATGTTGCCATTGGACTTCACGAAAGTATATCATGTAAGACTAAAATAGCAACTATGACGGGGTGAATTAATTGACTTAAGACCGTGATAGATTTTTTTTTTTTGCAATTTGAGAGTTAGTAGCTATGGAAAATGTAATGCAGAAAAATATCAAATAAAAGTTAAGGAGACAAGGAAAAGAAGAGTACACAATGATTTTTATACTGGTTCACCTTCTTGTCCACTGAAGGCCACGACCAGTACTCTTGCAGCACAAGAGATTTCTTCACTAGATATTAAGAGTAGTAATTAAAATGCTCACCCCTAGACTTCCTTGTACCTTACTCACTCTCCAATACCTATGTCACTCTCTTTGTAACACCCTAATTTTATTTTCCTAAGTGTAGTGAAATTTCTAGGAATCTGGGGTAAATCTTGAGGCCTGGAAGGATATAGGAGAGAAGGACATTAGTTGGCTTACAAATTTGTTTAACAATATCATAAGGTCTAAGAATATGTGAGATGAGTCAAAAGGAAGCATTTTGATACTGACTTATAAGCACAAGAGCAAATACAAAATTGTGCAAACTAAAGGTGATTAAGCATATGATTCTTGCTATAAAGTCGTGGGGGAGGATAATTGTGCAGAGGTTGAGATGAGAAGGAGTTTCACTGAAAGTCAATTTTATTTTATATCAGGTATTTTAACCATAAAGTCTATATACTTTCTATCACAATTGATTGAAAGATGCAGAATAAAACAAATGGACTTGCACTTGGTCATCATTCATTAGAGAAGGCATATGACAAGGTGCGTAGAGAGGTTTTGTAGAAAGCTCTAGATAAGAAAGGTATTCGAATTGCCTACATTTGAGCAATAAATGATATGTATGATGGAGTCAAGACCGAGAAAAAAAGATGAGGTCTCAAAATATTTTCATGTTGCCATAGGACTTCTCGAAGGTATATCATGTAAGACTAAAATAGCGACTATGAGGGGGGTGAATTATTTGACTTAAGACCGTGATCGATTTTTTTTTTCAATTTGAGAGTTAGTAGCTACGGAAAATGTAATGCAGAAAAATATCAAATAAAAGTTAAGGAGATAAGGGAAAGAAAAGTACACAAGGATTTTTATACTGGTTCACCTTCTTGTCCACCGAAGGCTACGTCCAGTACTCTTGCAGCACAAGAGATTTCTTCACTAGATATTAAGAGTAATAATTAAAATGCTCACCCCTAGACTTCCTTGTACCTTACTCACTCTCCAATACCTATGTCACTCTCTTTGTAACAACCTAATTTTATTTTCTTAAGTGTAGTGAAATTTCTAGGAATCTGGGGTAACTCTTGAGACCTGGAAGGATATAGGAGAGTAGGACAATAGTTGGATTACAAATTTGTTTAACAATATCATAAGGTCTAAGAATATGTGAGATGAGTCAAAAGGAAGCATTTTGATACTGACTTATAAGCACCTGGGCAAATACAAAATTGTGCAAACTAAAGGTTATAAAGCGTATGATTCTTGATATAAAGTCGTGGGGAAGGATAATTGTGCAGAGGTTGAGACGAGAATGAGTCTCACTGAAAGTCAATTTTATTTTATATCAGGTATGTTAACCATACAGTCTATATACTTTCTATCACAATTGATTGAAAGATGCAGAATAAAACAAATGGACTTGCACTTGGTCATCATTCATTAGAGAAGGCATATGACAAGGTGCGTAGAGAGGTTTTGTAGAAAGCTCTAGATAAGAAAGGTGTTCGAATTGCCTACATTCGTGCAATAAATGATATATATGATGGGGTCAAGACCAGAATGAGAAAAAAAGATGAGGTCTCAAAATATTTTCATGTTGCCATAGGACTTCACGAAAGTATATCATGTAAGACTAAAATAGCAACTATGACGGGATGAATTAATTGACTTAAGACCGTGATAGATTTTTTTTTTTTTTTGCAATTTGTGAGTTAGTAGCTACGGAAAATGTAATGCAGAAAAATATCAAATAAAAGTTAAGGAGACAAGAAAAAGAAGAGTACACAATGATTTTTATACTGGTTCACCTTTTTGTCCACCGAAGGCCACGACCAGTACTCTTGCAGCACAAGAGATTTCTTCACTAGATATTAAGAGTAGTAATTAAAATGCTCACCCCTAGACTTCCTTGTACCTTACTCACTCTCCAATACCTATGTCACTCTCTTTGTAACACCCTAATTTTATTTTCCTAAGTGTAGTGAAATTTCTAGGAATCTGGGGTAAATCTTGAGGCCTGGAAGGATATAGGAGAGAAGGACATTAGTTGGCTTACAAATTTGTTTAACAATATCATAAGGTCTAAGAATACGTGAGATGAGTCAAAAGGAAGCATTTTGATACTGACTTATAAGCACAGGGGCAAATACAAAATTGTGCAAACTAAATGTGATTAAGCGTATGATTCTTGCTATAAAGTCGTGGGGGAGGATAATTGTGCAGAGGTTGAGACGAGAATGAGTGTCACTGAAAGTCAATTTTTTTTTTCCAGGTATGTTAACCATAAAATCTATATACTTTCTATCACAATTTATTGAACGAAAAAACATATGGACTTGCACTTGGTCATCATTCATTAGAGAAGGCATATGACAAGGTGCATACAGGGGTTTTGTAGAAAGCTCTAGATAAGATAGGTGTTCTAATTGCCTACATTCGACCAATAATGATATGTATGATGGGGTCAAGACCAGAATGAGAAAAAAAGATGAGGTCTCAAAATATTTTCATGTTGCCATAGGACTTCACGAAGATATATCATGTAAGACTAAGATAGCTAATAAGAGGGGGTGAATTAGTTGACATAAGACCGTGATCGATTTTTTTGTTGTTGTGCAAATTGAGAGTTAGTAGTTACGGAAAATGTAATGCAGAAAAATATCAAATAAAAGTTGAGGAGATAAGGGAAAGAGTACACTAGGATTTTTGTACTGGTTCACCTTCTTGTCCACCGAAGGCTACGTCCAGTACTCTTGCAGCACAAGAGATTTCTTCTCTAGATATTAAGAGTAGTAATATAAATGCTTACCCCTAGACTTCCTTGTACCTTACTCACTCTCCAATACCTATGTCACTTTCTTTTTAACACCCTAATTTTATTTTCCTAAGTATAGTGAAATTTCTAGGAATCTGGGGTATATTGGGTGTTTCTCGCTTGAACGAGAGGTCCTCGCCCAAGCGAGAGGCCCTGTATCTGCTCCCAGGATTTCCTAGGATTTTCGCCAGGGCGAGGGAGAGAGGTGTTGACACTTGAGGATCATCGCTTGAGCGAGAGCATCAGATCTGAAATTTTAAAATGGGCGGGATTTTCTTACTTAAGTGAGAATAGGCTCGCTTGAGCGAGAACCCGATGCTGAAACTTTAAAATATAAACCCTTAAACACATTTAGGGTTATAACTTGAGAGAGAAGAGAGAAGGAGGTGATTTTGGGAGCAAGGATTTGTTGGAATCAACTAGAAGCTTGAAAAGAGGTAAATCTCTTGATTCCAACTCTCTTTCTCCCTTTCAAAACTCGTTTTTGGTGTTTGGGATCTCTTCTCAAAATGTGAGAACCCATGAAACTCCTCCTTTTGAGTTATGGTTCATTGTATTTGGTTTCTCTCTTGTAAACTCTTGGTTTAGAGTTAGTATTCAAAGAATAGAGAGGGTTTGTGGGTTGATTCATGAAAACCCCAAAACCCCCAAAATGAAAATGTGGTTAAAGAGGAAAATGGGTGAAATTGTGGAATATGTATTCTATTGTAAAATAGAAGATGAATATGTATGTTTGAATGTTGAAAACTTCCAATGAAAGTGATTTTGGAAACATTGAAAACTTCCAATGAAAGTGATCAGGGTAACTAATGTAACGTACCTTCGGTTACCAATCATAGGATATAAGGAAAATACATGTTTGCATGAGTTAAATAAGAAAAAAAAAATCAGGGTAAGTTTGGGTCCTTACACTCTTGGAAACAACCTTTCCAAGTGACTCTAACCTTTTTCTAGTCACACCCTTGTGATAGAATTGTCTTTACAAACTTGAGGAAAATAGTTAGCAATGGCAAGGATTTCTTTACACAAGATAAGATAAGAAAACTTTCTTGCAATCGACCAACTCTTTTGTATACTTAGTTTCTAATGCTCATAAGGTTTGAAATACTTTAAATTTCGTACTTCACAACTTCAGAAAGTTAGTTTGAAAGTGAAAAGCAAGTTGCAGAAGAAGTGCATTAAAAATGTTTCAAAAATTCAGATTTGAATAAGTGAGTTATTATTTGGATGTGTGAAAGTTGTGTCAAAGTGTTTGTAAAAGTGGTGTGTTGAATTTGAGTTCCAATGCCTTTATATAGATTTTCCAATTAGCCATAACACCTTTAAGAAAGGGTAGGATTCGTTTGGAATGGAAATATTTCGTTTGGATGAAAGCTATTCAGATTATATCTGAAAATTTGGTGTAACTGCTATCAATAATCGATTACATCATGTGGGTAATTGATTACCCAAGTGTTATGTTCAACCTAGAAACCAATTTTCATGTTGAGTAATCGGTTACTCTTATTGTAACGACTCTCAGTAATCAATTACAATACTTAGGTAATCGATTACCTAAGTCTACTGTCCAACTGAGTGACTAATTATCAAATGAGTAATCAGTTACACTGATAGCACTAATCGATTATTGTGTGTCAGTTTTTGTTAGTTAACTCATTTCTCACTCATGTAGCATGTTACGAGGTTCCAGTAATCTGTTACTCCATCATAGTAACATGTTACTCAGATCCAGTAACCTGTTACACAGTGTTTTGAAAATTGTTTTTATTAAAACTTATGAATCTTGTTTTTCTTTCAAAATATACCTTTTGAGCATTATCACTAATAGTATAACTTAAAGAGTGTAAGGATAGAATTACCTATGACTTAGACTCTAAATGTCTTGAAGCTTCATAATTATTCTTCTTTTTGTGATGTTGGTGTCTTCATCAAAACCGTGCCAAGGTCAGGAGCAAAATCTTCTCACAATCTCCCCCTTTTTGATGATGACAACCCAATATCTTCTTAACTATGTATTTTCTTGAACGTAGCATACTTCTTGTGATAAGTCGCATGTCTTGAGTATGCTCCCCATATTTTGTATGCTCCCCCTTTGTTTTTTAGTATATGCTTTGATCTTGAGTATATGTCCCTGAATATAGTTTAAAGCAAAATACACTCTCCCAACTTTTCTCCCCCTTTTGAATTCATCAAAAAGAAGAAAAGCAAAGGTCCAGGACACAATATATAGATATTGTAAGGACCCAAATTCTACCCTTGAAACTTTTTATTTTATTTTAATCATTTATGATTAAATTCCCATGTTATACCATACATACATTTCTTTTAGTCTTTGAATCGTCCATTTCTTTAGTCATCCAATCACGCTAAACATGCAATTTGAATTTCATTCTTTGACTACCCTTAATTGCAGTAAAACATAATTCACATATATATCATAAATGGGGGTCATCACGTGTTAAGTCGAAGGGTTACAAAAATTATGTACCCATAGTTACAATTAAAGTTAACAAATATTTAGTTAATACACAACAGTCCACAAAACAAGAAATCTTGATTATTAAAACTCCTACAGCTTTTAAATTAAGCATTCCTACCGCATCCGTTTACCTGCAATGGGATTAACATTGACAAATACACAAAGAAAACACAAAGGAGTAAGTCGTTAACTCAATAAATGTCATTATAGGTTAATCCACATTTCATTAGTATTAAGTAAACAATTTAGCATAATAATACTTAAAACCATTTCAGCAGTTTATATATGTTTGAAAATCGTGCTACATAACTTGAGCCAAAGTTTGCTACATAGCTTGAGCCAAAGCTTGCTTCATAGCTTGAGCCAAAGCTTGCTACATAGCTTGAGCCAAAGCTTGCTACATAGCTTGAGCCAAAGCTTGCTACATTACTTGAGCCAAAGTCTGCTACATCACTTGAGCCAAAGTCTGCTACATCACTTGAGCCAAAGTCTGCTACATTACTTCAGCCAAAGTTTGCTACATAACTTGAGCCAAAGTTTCCTACATAACCTGAGCCAAAGTTTGCTACATAACTTGAGCCAAAGCTTGCTACATAACTTGAGCCAAAGTTTTCTACATAACTTGAGCCAAAGTTTGCTACATAACTTGAGCCAAAGTCACTACACCTCTTGAGGGTAGCTAAAAATATGTTTTCTCCTCATTGATTCACAATCAATTTATAACCACAAAATCCACACATTTTCTTATACAATGTACAAGTTAAAGACTTATCCTTACCTTGGTGAGTGTGGGGTTGGATTCTTGGTAACTTTACCCGCTCCTTCGTCACCTCCTCCAACTCTAGGATCTTTCCTCATTCCCACCACATAACAAAAAAATCAGTCATTTATTTCACAATAATGCATAAATATCTCATATTACACATTCAACCATAAAAGAAGTTCATATTTTCCAATGATTCTCAAACCATTTTATCTAGGACTTCTAAGCATGTCAAATATACATATTCATCTTTTATTTTACATTAGAATACATACTCATCTTCCAACTCAACTATTTTACCCATATTCCTCTTTAACCACAATTTCATTTTGGGGTTCATGAACCAACCCACAAACCCTTTCCATTTTGTTGGATATCAACTCTAAACCAAGAGTTTCAAGAGAGAAACGAAATAAAATGAACCACAACTCAAAAGGGAGAGTTTCCATGGTTTCTCGCATTTTGAGAAGAGATCCCTTGCACCCAAAACAAGTTTGAAAGGGAAGAAGAGAGTTAGAATCAAGAGATTTACCTCTTCTCAAGCCTCTAGATGATTCTCACGAACCCTTGCTCCTGAAAATGCTATCTTCTCTCTATTCTCTCCAAAGTTCTAACCCTAAAAGTGTTTGGGGTTTCTATTTTAAAATGAAATCGTCGGGTTCTCGCTCAAGCGAGAATATCCCGCCCATTTTAAAAATTCAACACTGACGCTCTCGCTCAAGCGAGGGATTCTTGCTCAAGCAAGGGATTCTCGCTCAAGCGAGAATCCTCCAATGTCCACACCCTAAACCCAATATACCCCAGATTCCTAGAATTTTCACTACACTTAGAGCATAACGGGTAATTGCTTAGAAATGAAAAGATGTTTAAGCATAACAGACAAAAAACCAGAAAATGTAGTACGATTACACAAATTCGAAAATGAAAGATGAAATCCTAAACAATATATTCCACGATTTAGGTTCAGAACTATCTTCATCAAGATCCATCATGTTGATCTTGTAGGAAAGACGTTGAAGCTCAATTTGAACTTGTTGGTTCTGAGCATCAAGGGCATCCATCCGAGTTGAGATGTAGCCTCAAAGCGAGAACAACTCATCCAAAATCATCTAATTTTATGGTATATGAGTAGATGAAGATGATTCGGAATGAAATGTAGAAGGTTGTGGAGCAGGTGGATTAACAAATGCATTGGCAGGGGGGTCAACAGGTGTAGTCGGTCTATCACTTCTATGCTTACACACTCTATCAGTTAGGTCTCTATATAAACCCATTTTACGGATCAGATCCACATCATATTGGCTATCTCGAGCATTGAGAGTGATTTTAGATTCACCAGCCGTTGAGAAATCAAAATGCTCAAGTATTTTTGAGATGATCATAAGGCAAGGGGATGTTAGTCTCTCGCACAGACCACATGTGAAAGCCCAATTGATTTCAAGATTATGCTTAAAAGCATACATCAATTGTAATTCTATGTCATTAATTTGAGAATGGTTTGAAAACATAGGCATTATGACATAGCTATGAAAGTAATGAAGCAGACAATCTTCGATATTGAGATTTCCTACAACAAGGATATCTCTATTCTTAACAGTTTCACCAAACGCCATTAGCTTACGCAAATCAATTTCCTCTTTAGAGAATCTACACATAGAGTAGTAGAACTCTTTTTTGTCATAATTATCCCAATCACATGCGAGACCAAAGTCTTTTATGCTTCCATGATAGGTTATATCACCGGAAATTGAACTGAAAGTTTTCATTTCTAAAATGAATTCTTTTCCTTTCACAAAGGATATTAAACGATTTTTCCTCAAGTTTAAGTTACAGTAAAACACTCTAACAAGCTTAGGATAGTAGGCATTTGATTCCACAGGGAATGCAAAACACCTTGCATTGTTCATCATTAGAAAGAAGTCGTTCCAAGTCCAAAGGATTAGCCTCAGAAGATGAAGTTCCTTGCCTCTTGTGAGCCACACTAGTACGTTGTTTCTTTGTTCTTGATAATCAAGCCATGGTTGAAGGTTTTGAAAAATTAGGTATTTTTGGAAATATGGAATTTGGGGAATTTTGATTGAGGGCACTAAACACAAAAGTAATCAGATAGAAGTGTTTAGAATTGAAAATGTGATATGAAATGACTCAAAAATCACTTAAAACGGATAAAAATGAGATTTTTAGAGAGAGAGATGAGTGATTTTTCGAGTTTGAGAGTGAAGAAGAAGATGAAGTGTTGGAAAAATGGAGGAGAAACCTTTAAATACTATTTAGATTAATCGATTACCTTAAGTGGAGTAATTGGTTACTCAATGTACAAAATCTCCAGATTTCAAACAACTGTAACACCCCAAATTTATCCTCCTTGAAATTAGGTAATAGTCCTGAAGAATGGGGCATACTGCCAGATTCTCGCTTGAGCGAGAGGATCTCGCCCAAGCGAGAGGATCAGTGTTTTGAAATTGGAAATTCTCGGAGTCTCGCCCAAGCGAGGAATGGGTCGCTTGAACGAGAGAAAGCCTGGGCAGGCTGTGAGATTCTCGCTTGAGCGAGAGAATCTCGCCCAGGCGAGAGAGCCCATGTCTGGAACATTAAAATATTGTGGATTTCTCGCCCAAGCCAGATATTCTCGCTCGGGCGAGAGTGCGCAGCTATAAAAGAAAAGAAAGGGTTTCACAAACCCTAATCTTCATTTTCTTTTCTCCCCTTTCACTCCCTATGGCGGCTTCTCATGGATTTCGACTCTTTCCTCCCCTAAACCACAAAAACACATCAAAGCCTCTTCCTCTTGCTTCTTAATGGAACATTGGAGAGCTTTGGAGAGGAAAAAAGCAACAATGAAGGTTGAAGGAGATGGAGGAAGATGGAGTTCTTTGCGGATCCATGGAGCTTATGCAACCTAAGGTGAGGGAGAAGACCAATGTGGTCCTAGAGTATTTTATTAGAGTCATCATCTCCGATTTCCCTCAAGAATCGGAGCATATTAACGGATAGAAACTCAATTGGGAGTTGTGGTCCATGTGAGAGTCTTTATTTTACATGAGGATGTATTAGCCATAAAAGTGGAGGTATATGTTTGGGGAAAACCGTTTATTTAAGTAAAACGCTATATGTTCATTTATGGTAATACACCGTCATTAAAGATGGTTCTAACGTTAATGTGTATATGATGAAGGATATGCTATGCGTGGTTTGTTTATGATAATGGTTATGTTGTGTGATAATTATGGTGTGTGAGTTATTTATGGTCATAAACGTAAATGAGTATGTTGTGAGTGGTTGATTGTTATAAACATGTATGGGTGTGTTTGTAACAATGAATGTGTGATGAGCTGTTAATGTGTTAAAATGGATATGAGTATGTTTATCAAAAGGAGTATGTTGTGAGTTGTTGATTTGTTATAAACATGTATGGGCGTGTTTGTAACAATGAATGTGTGATGACCTATTAAGGTGTTAAAATGGATATGAGTATGTTTATCAATAGGAGTATGTTGTGAGTTGTTGATTTGTTTTAAACATGTATGGGCGTGTTTGTAACAATGAATGTGTGATGACCTGTTAAGGTGTTAAAATGGATAAGGGTATGTTTGTGACAATGATGGTGTTGTGTGTTATTTCATGATGTTGGAATAATGTGATGCCTTGTGTTTATTGGTGTATGACATTGAGTTGGTATTTTGTACTATGACGAACATGTGATGTGTGAATAATGTGAAATAACTTGACATGCATGTTGTGTTATAGGGAATAACTAGACCTACCCGATGTGGTATGGAGAAATAACTAGACATGCCCGATGTGGTATGGAGAATTAACTAGACCTGCCCGATGTGGTATGGGGAATAACTAGACCTGCCCGATGTGGTATGGAGAAATAACTAGGTCTGCCCGATGTGGTATGGAGAAATAACTTGACCTACCCGATGTGGTATGGAGAATTAACTAGACCTGCCCGATGTGGTATGGAGAATGAACTAGACCTACCCGATGTGGTATGGAGGATTATCTAGACCTACCCGATGTGGTAGAGGATTATCTTTGTGGGAAAACTCGGTGAATATGAATGATGAGAAATGAGTATGTTGAAATGAAATAAATATGCATGCTATAGAATATATAGTATGGGATATATATACTATAGGATGAATATGAATGAGTATGTAATGAATAAATATGCACACTAAAGAACATATATAGTATGGGATATATGTGTACTATAGGGTGAATATGGATAATATATGTTGATTGGTATATGTTTATCATGATTGATGTTAGATGTGTGTGGTTTTAACACTTTAATGTTATTACTCCATGTAAATCCACGCTACGGTCGCCGTAGTTGGTTCTTACTCCCTCTGTTCTTTCCTTGCATGTGTTGTATATTTGAGTTCAGGTTGTGGAGGTAGCGCATGGGACGCTTGTGGAGAAGAGTACATGATAGAGTCGTGTTTTATGTAATTGACATGTCATATGAAAAACTTTTGTAATATGAAAACCTTGTTGGTTCACTCTTTTGTAAAATGGAAGTTCTCCTAAAGTGTATAATGAAGTGGATTTAATATTTGTAATTAAAAGTGTCCTTTGAAAAAGAATAATTGTTTAGATTATGTATTTGAAAGGAAGTGTAATGACATGCTTTGAAAAGAAATATATTTGGAATATTTCTGCCTTGTAATTTATAAATGTATTCACTCCAGTTTCCAAACCTTTCCAGCAATGTCTTTCAAAAGTAATCACTTCACTTTCATGAATAAGGTTTTAAAAAGAATTTTTGGATTATGAAGCTGTTGCATTAAATAGGGGACCCCAAACAGATTTATGAGGGTTAATGTAAGAACCCAAATTCTACCCTTGAAAATTTTTCTCATTTTAATTCAATTCCATGCAATCACTCATAACTCACATTACCAATTTAATATCCTCACTCCAAAATCTTATTTCCCTCCTCACACTCAATCTATGAATCAATAATGACATACATAATCATTTTAATTAGAAGTCCTCATGAATCATTCCTTGAACAAATCTTTTAACCTATTATATTATCATTCAATTCATATTGCAGAAAAACATAATTCATTCATATCACCTATGGATACTAAGACATCAAAGGTTCTGATCCTCCAAAATAACTTTACGCATGGTTACAAATATCCAACTAATGGTTAACCATGATTACAATCATTTAAATCAGCAAGTAGTCATTTAGAATACGAAAATATGAAAAGTTAATCCAAAGTCTAAAGCTCCTAAAGCTCCCGACCTAGCATAATTCATTCATCTATTTACCTGCAATGAGATTATCAATGCCAAAAGTACAAAACACACAAAGGAGTAAGTCGTTAATTCAATAAAAATTATTATAAGATAATCCACATTATAAAAGGGGTTAGTAAACCATTTTTGAAATTCATTTTGTTTTGCTGCATAACTTGAGCCAAAGTCGCTACACCCCTTAGGGTTAGCTAAAAGCAGATTCTCATTTTCTTAAAACAAATCGTGCTTATATACTTAAGCCAGAGTTTTGCTTATATACTCAAGCCAGAGTTTTGCTTATATACTCAAGCCAGAGTTTTGCTTATATACTCAAGCCAGAGTCTTGCTTATATACTCAAGCCATAGTTTCGCTTATATACTCA
This sequence comes from Lupinus albus, assembly GCA_009771035.1. Lineage (NCBI taxonomy): Eukaryota > Viridiplantae > Streptophyta > Magnoliopsida > Fabales > Fabaceae > Lupinus > Lupinus albus. The sequence continues at coordinate 8,460,121 of CM020022.1, read as the reverse complement.
AGCCAGAGTTTCGCTTATATACTCAAGCCAGAGTTTCGCTTATATACTCAAGCCAGAGTTTGGCATATATACTCAAGCCAGAGTTTCACTTATATACTCAAGCCAGAGTTTTGCTTATTTACTCAAGCCAGAGTTTTGCTTATATACTCAAGCCAGAGTTTCGCTTATATACTCAAGCCAGAGTTTCGCTTATATACTCAAGCCAGAGTTTCGCTTATATACTCAAGCCAGAGTTTCGCTTATATACTCAAGCCAGAGTTTCGCTTATATACTCAAGCCAGAGTTTCGCTTATATACTCAAGCCAGAGTTTCACTTATATACTCAAGCCAGAGTTTTGCTTATATACTCAAGCCAGAGTTTCGCTTATATACTCATGCCAAAATCTTGCTTATATACGCAAGCCAGAGTTTTGCTTATATACTCAAGCCAGAGTATCGCTTATATACTCAAGCCAGAGTTTTGCTTATATACTCAAGCCAGAGTTTCGCTTATATACTCAAGCCAGAGTTTCGCTTATATACTCAAGCCAGAGTTTCGCTTATATACTCAAGCCAGAGTTTCGCTTATATACTCAAGCCAGAGTTTCGCTTATATACTCAAGCCAGAGTTTCGCTTATATACTCAAGCCAGAGTTTCGATTATATACTCAAGCCAGAGTTTCGCTTATATACTCAAGCCAGAGTTTCGCTTATATACTCAAGCCAGAGTTTTGCTTATATACTCAAGCCAGACTTTTGCTTATATACTCAAGCCAGAGTCGCTAACCATTCATGGTCGGCTAAAAATATATTTTCTTTTCATCGAATTCACCATCAATCATTTCCCGTAAATCCACGCCATCTTTAGTATAAACACACCCATATATGTTTATACTAAATACGTGATTCACAATATAATTATTGCATGGCCAGAACACACACACATTTTCCATCTTCCGTAAATCTACGTCTACTTTATTATAAACACACCCATATATGTTCATACTAAATGCGTAATTCCCAACTCAATCATTTCATAACCAGAAAATTCCCACATTTTCCTTTTCCGTAAATCTACGCCTTCTTTAATATAAACACACCCATATATGTTTATACTCAATGCGTAATTTACAACTTAGTCTTTGCATAACCAGAAAATACACATTTTCTATTTCAAATGCAAAATTAAAGACTTATCCTTACCTCGGTGAGTATTGGGGTTCGGTTTGTGAGTAACTTTACTAGTTTCCTCCATGATCTCCTCCCAATGTGGTATGGGGAATAATTAGACCTGCCCGTTGTGGTATGGAGAAATAACTAGACCTGCCTGATGTGGTATGGAGAATTAACTAGACCTGCCCGATGTGGTATGGAGAAATAACTAGACCTACCCGATGTGGTATGGAGAATTAACTAGACCTGCCCGATGTGGTATGGAGGATTATCTAGACCTACCCGATGTGGTAGAGGATTATCTTTGTGGGAAAACTAGGTGAATATGAATGATGAGAAATGAGTATGTTGAAATGAAATAAATATGCATGCTATAGAATATATATTATGGGATATATATACTATAGGATGAATATGAATGAATATGTGATGAATAAATATGCACACTATAGAACATATATAGTATGGGATATATGTGTACTATAGGGTGAATATGGATAATATATGTTGGTTGGTATATGTTTATCATGATTGATGTTAGATGTGTGTGGTTTTAACATTAATGTTATTACTCCATGTAAATCCACGCTACGGTCGCCGTAGTTGGTTCTTACTCCCTCTGTTCTTTCCTTGCATGTGTTGTATATTTGAGTTCAGGTTGTGGAGGTAGCGCATGAGACGCTTGTGGAGAAGAGTACATGATAGAGTCGTGTTTTATGTAATTGACATGTCATATGAAAAACGTTTGTAATATGAACACCTTGTTGGTTCGCTCTTTTGTAAAATGGAACTTCTCCTAAAGTGTATAATGAAGTGGATTTAATATTTGTAATTAAAAGTGTCCTTTGAAAAAGGGTAATTGTTTAGATTATGTATTTGAAAGGAAGTGTAATGACATGCTTTGAAAAGAAATGTATTTGGAATATTTCCGCCTTGTAATTTATAAATGTATTCACTCCAGTTTCCAAACCGTTCAAGCAATGTCTTTCAAAAGTAATCACTTCACTTTCATGAATAAGCTTTTAAAAAGAATTTTTGGATTACGAAAATCGGGTCCTTACAACAACAACCTTAGGTAATCGATTACAATTGTAAGTAGTCGATCACTGTATCTTCCTGCCACTTATTGTAATCGGTTACTCTCCAGAGTAATCGATTGCTAACCTCAGAAATTTGAATTTTCAGGCCTACTGATGCCTGATAATCGATTATTTACCCTAAGTAATCGATTACATTGATCAAAATTTGAAATTTAAAGAAAATCTAAGTAGTTTTAAGTACAAGTAGGCATAAGATGAACATAAATATGCAAACATATAATCATGTATGAACAATTTAAGATAAGTAAGCTTCATCAAGCATGTCTAATTCTCGTCTAATTTTATAGAAAGATTATTTAACCAAGGGTTTAGTGAATATATCTCTAGTTGGTCATGAGTATCAACAAATTCTAAAGCCACATCTTTCTTTTGGACATGGTCTCTAAGGAAGTGATATCTTATATCATTGTTTTTTGTTCTAGAATGCACTATTGGATTCTTTGTGAGAATTATAGCACTGATATTCTCACATTTTAGGGGATTGCAGCCTAAGTCTAAGCCATAGTCTCGTAGATGTTTTTTTAGCAACAACACTTGTGCACAACATCTACATGTCATTGTGTACTCTGCTTCAGCAGTACTTAAGGCAACACATGCTTGTTTCTTGCATGACCAAGAGACTAGTGCATTTCCTAATATATGACAAGTACCACTAGTAATTTTTCTCTCAGTTTTGCATCCAACAAAATCTGAATCCTAATATCCTATCAAATCACATATACTTCCCTTTCGATACAACAGTCTAACGTCAGTTGTGCCTTTTAGGTATTTCAAGATTCTTTTGATAGCAACTAGATGTGATTCTTTTGGTTTTGATTGATAACGTGCACACAAGCATACACTAAACATTATATCAGGTCTACTAGCAGTTAGATAAAGTAGGGAACCGATCATCCCTCGATAATTTGATATGTCGATGCATTTTCCAGCTTCATCTGTATCAATATATGTACCAGAACCCATAGGAGTGGCATTGGGCTTGCAATCATCCACTTCAATTCATTTCAACAATTTCGTACAATATTTGGATTGACTTAAAATATATCATTCTTGAGATGTTTGATTTGTAATCCAACGAAGTAATTCAACTTCCCCGTCATTCACATTTCAAACTCCCCTTGCATCATTTGCCAAAGTCACTACATAACATTTCATTAGTAGAACCAAAAATAATATTATCTAAATATATTTGTACAAGAAGAGTATGATGATTTATTTTCTTAATAAAGAGAGTAGTGTCGACCTTTCCATTGGTAAAACCTTTTTCAAGTAGAAAATTTGTTAGACTATTATACCAGGCACGTGGAGCTTGCTTCAAACCGTAGAGGGCCTTCTTAAGTTTATATACATGGGAAGGATGTTTGTAGTTATCAAACCTAGGAGGTTGTTCTACATATACTTCTTTTTGTATATAACCATTAAGGAATGCACTCTTTACATCCATTTGATATAACTGAAAGTTTAGAGAGCAAGCATATGCAAGTAATAACTAAAGAGTTTCATGTCTAGCAACTGGAGCGAAGGTCTCATCAAACTCTATACCTTCTTCCTGATTGTATCCTTGTGCTACCATTCTTTCTTTATTTCTAATAATAATACCATTTTCATCTGATTTATTACGAAATACCCCACGAGTTCCTATAACATCCTATCATTTGGTCTAGGGACAAGTTCCCAAACTTCATTTCTCTCAAATTGGTTTAACTCTTCTTGCATTGCAAGAATCAAGTGTTCATCCTCGATTGCATCGTCAATCTTGGAGGGTTCTATTTGAGAGACGAAGGCCATGTTTAAATAAGCATCATTTAGCTTTAAGCGGGTGGTTACACCTTTGCTTATATCACCAATGATGTTGTCAATAGGATGGTCTCTTTGAGTTTTCCATTCTTGTGGTAAATTAGAATGAATATGCTCTTCTTGAGGAGATAGATTATCATGCATTTTCAAATGCTCAACATTGGTTGTTGTATTGGTTGAAGACTCTTCTATTAAAGGGGAACTAGGCAAGTCTTCTTCATCAAGAGTTAACCTATCCTTTATAATAGGATTGGTTTCATCAAAAGATACATGAACCGATTCTTCCATGGCTAGAGTTCTTTTATTAAATATTCTATAAGTTTTACTCGTAAGAGAGTAGCCTAGGAAGATTCCTTCATCAGCTTTTACGTCAAACATGCCTAAGTTGTCTTTACCATTGTTTAAAACAAAGCATTTACAACCAAATACATGCAAATGAGAAATGTTTGGTTTTCTACCTTTGAAGAGTTCATAGGGGGTTTTCTTGAGAATTGGTCTTATAAGAACTCTGTTTGAAACATAAAATGTTGTACTAACTACATCAGCCCAAAAATATTTTGGGAGATTAGTTTCATTCAACATAGTACGAGCAAGTTTTTCTAATGATCGATTCTTTCTTTCTAAAACACCATTTTGTTGCGGTGTTCTAGGAGCAGAGAAATTGTGATTGATACCAAGATCATCACAAAACTCTTCGAAAGAAGCATTTTGAAATTCCCCCCATGATCACTTCTTATAGCAGCGATTTTTAGAGATTTTTCATTTTGAACTATTTTAGCATATTTTTCAAAGGCATTAAACGCCTCATTCTTGTGAATTAATAATAGAGTCCAACTATATCTTGAATAATCGTCGACTATAACAAGAGCATAGTAGTTACCACCATAACATTTTGTCTGTGAGGGGCCAAATAAGTCCACATGTAACAACTGCAATGGTCTATCGGAAGAAACCATATGCTTAGGTTTGAAAGAAGTTTTGGTTTGTTTACCCTTTTGACAAACACTACATAGTTTGTCTTTAACAAACATCATTTTGGGTAAACCAACAACTAGATCTTTCTTAATCAGTTTATTTAGATGATCCATATGAATATTGTAAGGACCCTAATTTTACCCTTTAAAATTTTTCCTTTATTTCAATCCTTTCATGCATACATTCATCATATTACTTTAATAACTCATTAGTCAATCCGTAAAACTCCTATTTAACATGTTATATTACAATACATTTCATATTGCAGAAAAACATAATTCATTCAATTAATTCTTAGTAACCATCGCATACAACTAGTTATGGGTTTCCAAGAATCATAATACCCATAACTACACATATCCAGGGTTACAATACTCAGAATTAAATTTATCCCAAAATAACATTTAGTCCGTTATAATACAAAAAGTATAGATAGAGAAATGCAAGTTAAGAAACACATAAAATCCCTAAGTGAGCCTCCTCAAAGTCCCCCATTTACCTACAATGAGATTATCATAAACAACATACAAAAACAAGGGAGTAGGTCATTAGTTCAAGACTAACATCACATGATAATCCACATTTTAAGTATAAATAAGCATTGGAATAAATTATCATCACAAGCACATAAATATAAACATTCGTATCTCCTTCCTTACATCTCCATGTTGTTCATATTCATCCTCTAGTATATATATCCCATAATATATATTCTCTAGCATGCATATTTCTTTCATCCAAACATACTCATTTCTCATCATTCATATTCACCCTATAGTATATATATCCCATAGTATATATTCTATAGCATGCATATTACTTTCATTCCAAACCTACTCATTTCTCATCATTCATATTCACCCTATAGTATATATATATCCCATAATATATATTCTATAGCATGCATATTACTTTCATTCCAAACATACTCATTTCTCATCATTCATATTCACCCTTAATCACATTCAACGAGTCTCCCCGTAGGGATAATCCTCTACCACATCGGGTAGGTCTAGTTAATTCTCCATACCACATCGGGCAGGTCTAGTTAATTCTCCATACCACATCGGGCAGGTCTAGTTTATTCTCCATACCACATCGGGTAGGTCTAGTTAACTTTCCATACTACATCGGGTAGGTCTAGTTGATCCTCCATACCACATCGGGCAGGTCTACTTGATCCTCCATACCATATCGGGCAGGTCTAGTTGATTCTCCATACCACATCGGGCAGGTCTATACCACGATAATCCACTACCACTTCGGATAGGCAACAACAATAATCCACTACCACTCCGGGTAAGAAAACAACAATAATCCACTACCACTCCGGTAGGACAACAACAATAATATACTACCACTCCGGGTAGGATAACAACAATAATACACTACCACTCTGGGTAGGATAACAACAATAATTCACTACCACTTCGGGTAGGATAGTAACAATATTCTTGCAAACATGTTACCTCTTCCACATACCTTAGCCACATCAGCTAATATAAAATGGAAACACTTATCCCTTACCTTGGTGAGCGTTGGGGTCGGTTCTGAGTAACTTTAAAAGTCTCCTCCGTGATTTCCTCCAACCTTAAGATCTTTCCTCTTTCCCACCAATAACAACAATGTCAATCATTTATTCAAAATAACACATAAACAACTCATATTTCATCGTCAAACATAAAAGAGATTCACATATTTTCAAGGTTTCCAAAACTACTTCAATACGAGTTTCCAAGCATCTAAAACATACATATTCATCTCATATATCAACATTAGAGCACAAACTCATCTTTTACATTTAACATTTCACCCATTTCCCTTTTTACTCATATTCTCATTTTGGGGGTTTTGGGGTTTTCATGAATAAACCCACAAAACATTTCCATTCGTCAAATGCCAACTCTAAACCAAGAGTTTACAAGAGAAAAACAACATAAAACGAACCATAACTCTAAAGGAAGAGTTTCCATGGTTTCTCATACTTTGAGAAGATCCATACACCCAAAAACGAGTTTGAAAGGGAGAAAGAGAGTTAGAATCAAGAGATTTACCTCTTCTCAAGCTTCTAGATGATTCCCACGAGTTATTGCTCTCAAAATCACCTTCTCCTCTCTCTTCTCTCACTTTCTAACCCTAAAATGTGTTTGGGGTTTCTATTTTAAGGTGAAATCGTCGGGTTCTCGCTCAAGCGAGCCCATTATCGCTCAGGCGAGAAAATCCCGCATTTTTTAAAAATTTCAGATCTGACGCTCTCACTCAAGCGAGGGTCCTCTAGCTCAAGCGAGACAACTCTCGCTCAGACAAGAATCTTACAGCCTCGACAGGTCCTGAATGCCACTTTTCTCGCTCAGGCGAGACAACTCTCGCTCAGGTTAGACCACTCTCGCTCATGCGAGAATCCTTCAGTATTGCCTAGGATACACCCTCCTAGGTGAGCCTATCTCGCCCATGCGACAATTCTCTCACTCAAGCGAGACTCCCAGGACTGATACAATAATTTAATGACTTTAAAATCTAGGGTGTCACAATCCTCCCTCTTATAGGAATTTTCGTCCCCGAAAATTTTATTAGACTACTCTCGGAAAATAATATCATCGCCTAGACTTTAGGTATAAGATACACTCAACCAAATTCATACTCGATCATCTAATCTATTAAGATTACTTAAACGACCACCAAGGGCACCCACCACTAAACCGTGATATCACAAGGCCAGTTCATGGACAATCTCCTCAAGGTCCAAATACTAAGATCCCAATCTCGAACAACTCGAACAACTAAGAGAACGAAACTGTAACTGGAATAAAGATTCCCCAGTATTCTTCAAGAACCATAGGTCTCTCTGACCTATTCAGCTAACAATCTTCGAGACGATCCTCACATACGTTGAGGATCCCAATAACACCTCTGAAACCAAGGTAATGGGGAACTCCTTACCACTTATCTACCATAATGCATCATTTAACATCCAACATGCACTAGCTAGTTTCACCTCCACTCAAGGAAATAGCATAAATTCATTCCACTCATTAAACAAAACCACTATTTGCCAAAAATTTACCTTAGCATTCCCAAGATTGCATGCACTACCACATCGAACCAAGGTAGTCACTCAATAAAAAAATCAAAACAACTAAGACTTTTAGAGTCTCTCCCCTCGTACAAAATCAAACTATCCAGTAATTATCCAATTACATCAAACATTTCCGCCACCATACCATACAATAGAAAGAATTTACCGATCCCTAGCCTCAATTGGACACACGAAACCATTGATTCACCCAAAACTAGGTACTCTGATACCAATCGACAAGTGCAAATTTGCAAACACTCAGTCCCATAACATACGTTAGAAGTGGATACCCCAATTACCCTAGGAAATATAAATTTAGTACTCCATTGCAGCACGTCTAGAAACACATGGTCATAATCGTATCACCAATTTTTTTAACAACCTCATATTTATCAGCATACGGTTGCTAAAATTTTGGGATTCTCCAACATGATGCTAAGTCAATGTTTAGCCACAAGCTACGTTTCACCCAAGAATGATTTTAAAAAATTGTTTGAACACACGATCATGGAAATCAAGTTGTGAAAACAAGGTTTACGTAATCATTCCAATATAACTCAAAACCCTTTCTCTCATGAGGTTACACTACCATCATGCATAGCAATTACTGACGCACATGAAACAGAAACAAATTTTGTCGGTACAACATTCAAAGCAGGTAATTGGTGTACACCACCACTATGTTGTGCATTGCCAATGTTCTACTACAATAGGACCGATCATCATAGACCAAAAGTTTCACGTATAAAGAGTCAAAATAACTTTGTTATTCCCGATATCACTTTCCACAAGAGCATAGAACCGAAATTTGTTTATCAATTAACCCGCTAAAACTTAAATAACACAACCTATCCATGTCCATTCATCATCGATAAACATCTCTTCACACACTCAGTTGCATGCTTATTCTTTTTCATATTGACTCGTTTTGATCACTACTATGAGTCACTTCAAAATACAACATATCTAAAGGTTCACGTTTATTCGAATGCATTCATCACATTGAAGGGTTAAGTAACTTAACTAGCCTCATGTATTACCTGTCAATATAGGTTTTACCCATTAGCATACATATACAAATAAATGCAAACAAGATCTTAAATCCTCAGTAAGATACTCCACGAGAATCTTTCATATCAACACTTATCATCTAGTTAAGCATAAGACGATTTGCTGACCGCTAGTCCCTGGTTAGAATTAAATCCGGCTGGGAAAACATTATGTAACACCCCAAATTTTAATCTTTAAAAATATAGTATCAGTCCTAGAAGCCTCGCTTGATCGAGAGATTCTCGCCTGAGCGAAAAAGGATCATCTGGGAGGGTGAAATCCTGGACTATACTGGAGGATTCTCGCCTGGGCGAGAAATGGCAATTTTGGGCTGTTGACACAGTGTAATTGATTACACACTGCTGGTAATCGATTACACACTACTGGTAATCGATTACACACTGCTGGTAATCGATTACACACTGCTGGTAATCGATTACTTCGTATTAAAAGCATCAGATATGTGCATCTGACACAGTGTAATCGATTACACATTTCTGGTAATCGATTACACATTGCTGGTAATCGATTACACATTGCTGGTAATCGATTACACATTTCTGGTAATCGATTACACATTTCTGTTAATCGATTACACATTTCTGGTAATCGATTACACATTGCTGGTAATCGAGTACATCGTATTAAAAGCATCAGATATGTGCATCTGACACAGTGTAATCGATTACACACTCCTGGTAATCGATTACACACTCCTGGTAATCGATTACACACTCCTGGTAATCGATTACATCGTATTAAAAGAATCAGATATGCGCATTTTTCACGTTGTAATCGATTACACCATGTTGGTAATCGATTACAACCCGACGACACCTCTTTAAAACAGAAACCCAAACACATTTTAGGGTTAGAACTTCGAAGAGAAGAGAGAGAGGAGAGCTTTTCAAGAGCAAGGAGCCTTAGGACTCATCTTGGAGCTTGAGAAGAGGTAAACCTCTTGTTACTAACTCTTCTACTTCCTCTCTAACTTGTTTTGGGTATGTTGGATTCATTTTCAAAACATGAGAAACCATGGAAACTCATCCTTTAGAGTTATGGTTCGTTTTATGTTGTTTTTATCTTGTAAACTCTTGGTTTAGAGTTGATATTTGATGAATGGAAAGTTTTATGGGTTATTCATGAAAAACACCCAAAAACCCCCAAAATGAGAATATGAGTATAAAGAGAAAGAGATGAAATGTTAGATGTGGATAATGAGTAGTGCTTTAATATTGTTATATGAGATGAACATGTATGCTTTGATATTTAGAAACTTGTATTGAAGTAGTTTTGGAAATATTGAAATATGAGATGTTATGCATGTTTTAGATGGTTGAATATTGATGATGAATATTTTGTATGATTAAATTATGCAAAATAAGTTGTTTATGTGATATTTGGAATAAATGACTAACATTGTTGTTATTGGTGGAAATGAGGAAAGATCCTAAGGTTGGAGGAAATCGCGGAGTAGACTTTTAAAGTTACTCGGAACTGATCTCCAACGCTCACCGAGGTAAGGGATAAGTGGCTCTAATTCATACTCACTTATGTGAACGAGGTATGTGAAAGAGGTAATGTGTTGTAAGTTTGATTGTTGTTACCCTACCCGAATAGGGAGTGGTTTATTGTTGTTACCCTACTCGAAGAGGTAGTGGTTGACTGTTATTGTGTCCTACCCGGAGTGGTAGTGAACTGTTTGTTGTGTCCTACCCGGAGTGGTAGTAGACTGTTATTGTGTCCTACCTTAAATGGTAGCGGACTGTTATCGTGTCCCACCCGGAGTGGTAGCGGACTGTTGTTGTGTCCAACCCGGAGTGGTAGTGGACTGTTATTGTTATCCCACCGGGAATGGTAGTGAAGAATTGTGAACTAGACCTACCCGATGTGGTATGGATTATAACTAGACCTACCCGATGTGGTATGGAGTATAACACTAGACCTACCCGATGTGGTATGGAGCATAACACTAGACCTACCCGATGTGGTATGGAATATAATACTAGACCTACCCGATGTGGTATGGAGTATAACACTAGACCTACCCGATGTGGTATGGAGTATAACACTAGACCTACCCGATGTGGTATGGAGCATAACACTAGACCTACCCGATGTGGTATGGAATATAATACTAGACCTACCCGATGTGGTATGGAGTATAACACTAGACCTACCCGATGTGGTATGGAGTATAACACTAGACCTACCCGATGTGGTATGGAGCATAACACTAGACCTACCCGATGTGGTATGGAATATAATACTAGACCTACCCGATGTGGTATGGAGTATAACTAGACCTGCCCGATGTGGTATGGAGTATAACTAGACCTTCCTGATGTGGTATGGAGTATAACTAGACCTCCCCGATGTGGTATGGAATATAACAGTAGACCTGCCCGATGTGGTATGGATGATGAACTAGACCTGCCCGATGTGGTATGGATGATGAACTAGACCTGCCCGATGTAGTATGGATGATGAACTAGACCTGCCCGATGTGGTATGGATGATGAACTAGACCTGCCCGATGTGGTATGGATGATGAACTAGACCTGCCCGATGTGGTATGGATGATGAACTAGACCTGCCCGATGTGGTATGGATGGTGAACTAGACCTACCCGACGTGGTATGGAGATGTAATTGGATCTACCCGAGGTGGTAGGAGATTATAGTGTGAAAGAACTCGGTGAATACGATTAATGATGAATACGACATATGAGAAACAAGGACGTTAAGAGCGAAAGTTATATGCATGCTATAGGATATATATTATGGGATATATATACTATAGGGTGAATATGAATGTTGGAAATGAAGACGTTAAGGATAAAAGTAATATACATGCTATAAGATATATAGTATGGGATATATATATACTATAGTGTGGATATGAATAATGAGAAGAACGATGCTTCGAATGAACATAATATGCATGCTATAGAATATATATTATGGGATATATATTCTATAGGATGAATATGGATAACTTAGAAATGAACGAAAGAAGAGATGAATGTTTGCATTTACGTAATTGCGTTTATAATTTATATTAAAGTTTAATCGTATTTGAAATGTGGATTATCATGTGATGTTAGTTTTTAAACTAATGACTTACTCCCTTTTGATTTGTGTGTCGTTTATGATAATCCCATTGTAGGTAAATGAAGGATTTTGAGGATGAAGCTCAATTAGGAAGCTTTTGTGTTTAATTACTCGCTTGTCTGTATTGCTACGTGACGTTGTAGTTGATTTAATAGTATTATGGGATGACTGTAAATCCGTTTAGATCAATACGGATATGTGTAGTTATGGGCTTTATAACCTAGGGAGACCCATAACTGGTTGTATGTGGTAAATGCTATTTGAATGAATTATGTTTTTCCGCAACATAAATTTGTATGATAAGAAAATAGGGTAAAGAGTATTTTCGAAAATGATACTTGAGAGTTTTCATTGAAGGTGACGACTGTATGTAAGAAATGATTAAAATAAATGAAAAAATTTCAAGGGTAGAATTTGGGTCCTTATAATATGGTATCAGAGCATAGTTAATCCTGCGGCCTAGGATATGGCCTTACATGCTTCTTTGTGATCTTTATGTGCTTCAACTGCTTGGTTAGCATTGACGGTTGTGTGTTTATGTGATGCTTGTCTGGTTATAAAATTAGTCTACTAACAAGTACGTGAGTGCAGGTACGCATGGCTGAAAGAGGAAGAGAAACGAGCCAGAATACTTCTGATGATCTCTTGGCACAGATGTTAGAGGTGCTTCAGGGCATGAATGGAAACTTACGAAATTTGGATCGGAGCGTGGCCCCAGATCCAGGCTCCTCTGTCCCAAGCTGGATCGGAGACCTAATGTCATGCATGCTGGGGTGGCAAGGGACCACGGTTGGATGGTTACCCCAAGTGGCATAGGGACATCGGGTGTTGATGATCCGGCGAGAGGTAAACGCATGGTGACAGGTATCACTTTTAGTGTTATTTAATTCGGGAGCGACACACTCCCTATATTTGCGGAATGCGTGAACCTACTGAGATTGTACACCAAGTTGTTGTTTTCGACTTAGTTGTACCCACCAACCCCGTGTATCGGTGGTGGATGTCGGTGTGGATGTCTCAGTGTACGGTTGGAGTAAATGGTAAAACCTTTACTATAGTGTTGGTATGCGCAATGACGTCCAGTTGGATTTAATCCTGGAAATGGACTAGCGGTCAGCAAATCGTGTTATGTTTAACTGTGTGTAATTGTTGAGGTGAATATTTAAATTTAGTATGCATTGATATGTATGTGTATGCTAAGGGGGTAAGATTTATACTGATAGTCGAGGAAAGAGGCTAGTCGAGTTACTTACCTCGTCGATGTGAGGAATACATTTTATTAGACGTGAAACTTTTGGTCTCGAATGACCGGTTCTTTTGCGGTAGGACATTGGCAACGCATGAAATAGTGGTGGTGATCCGAAATTGTCTGCGTTGAATGTGTACCGGCAAAAGTTGTTGTTGTTTCGTGAACGTCCGTAATTGCGGTGTATGGGTGTGGTGTAACCATAGTAGAGAAGAAGTTTTGGGTTGTGTCGAAATGAGCGTGTGAACCTTGTTTCACGACGTGGTTGCCATGAGTCGTGGATTCAAACCGCTTTCGAAAATCATTTTTGGGAAAACTTAGCTTGTGCCTAAGTAATGATTTAGTATCATGTTGGAGAATTCCAAAATTTTAGCAACCATATCGGAATAAGTATGAGGTTGTTAAAAGTTTAGTGATATGAGACGCCCATGTATTTCTGGACATAATGCGAGTGGGTTAATAAGTTTATATTTACTAACGGAATTGGGGTGACCAAACCAAACGCAAGTTGTAGGTTTGAGTGTTGGTCGACTTGTGCTTGCCGATTGGTAACAGAATTCCTAGTTCTGGTGTGAATCAATGGTTTTATGGTTTCAGTGGAGGCTAGAAATCGGTAATTTCTTTATACGATAAGATTTGATGGTAGAAATATTTTATGTAATTAGACAATTACTGAATAGTTTGATTGTGTACAATGGATGAGACACTAATAATTCTATTGTGTAAGTATTTTGTGGATAGTAAAATGAAATTGTACTAGAGTCTCGAGTGGAGATGAGACTAGCTAGTGTATGATGGATGTTAAAAGATGCATTTAGATAGATATGGGATCAGGAGTTCCCCATTCGCTGAAGTTCGAGAGTGTTATCGGGATTCTTAACGTATGTTAGGATTGATAGATGGATAGGTGTTAGAGATCTATGGATTAGTTCCCATGGCACTCGAGTTATTAAAGGCTGAGATCTTAACATTTGGACATTGAGGAGTTAGTTCATGAATTGGTTTGGTGATATCATGATTTAGTGGTGTATGCCCTTAGTGACTGATTAAGTAATCTTAATGGATTAGAGAATCGAATTGTGATTTTGGTTGAATATTCTTGTGCCTAAGGTCTAGGTGATGATTTTATTTTCCGAGGTATGTTTAATTTTCGGGGACGAAAATTCTTATAAGAGGGGGAGGATTGTAACACCCCAAATTTTAATCTTTAAAAATATAGTATCAGTCCTGGAAGCCTCGCTTGATCGAGAGATTCTCGCCTGAGCGAAAAAGGATCAGCTGGGAGGGTGAACTCCTGGACTATACTGGAGGATTCTCGCCTAGGCGAGAAATGGCAATTTTGGGCTGTTGACACAGTGTAATCGATTACACTCTGCTGGTAATCGATTACACACTGCTGGTAATCGATTACATCGTATTAAAAGCATCAGATATGTGCATCTGACACAGTGTAATCGATTACACATTTCTGGTAATCGATTACACATTGCTGGTAATCGATTACACCTTTCTGGTAATCGATTACACATTGCTGGTAATCGATTACACATTTCTGGTAATCGATTACACATTGTAGGTAATCGATTACATCGTATTAAAAGCATCAGATATGTGCATCTGACACAGTGTAATCGATTACACACTCCTGGTAATCGATTACACACTCCTGGTAATCGATTACATCGTATTAAAAGCATCAGATATGCGCATTTTTCACGTTGTAATCGATTACAACCCGACGACTCCTCTTTAAAACAGAAACCCAAACACATTTTAGGGTTAGAACTTCGAAGAGAAGAGAGAGAGGAGAGCTTTTCAAGAGCAAGGAGCCTTAGGACTCATCTTGGAGCTTGAGAAGAGGTAAACCTCTTGTTACTAACTCTTCTTCTTCCTCTCTAACTTGTTTTGGGTATGTTGGATTCATTTTCAAAACATGAGAAACCATGGAAACTCATCCTTTAGAGTTATGGTTCGTTTTATGTTGTTTTTATCTTGTAAACTCTTGGTTTAGAGTTGGTATTTGATGAATGGAAAGTTTTATGGGTTATTCGTGAAAAACACCCAAAAACCCCCAAAATGAGAATATGAGTATAAAGAGAAAGAGATGAAATGTTAGATGTGGATAATGAGTAGTGCTTTAATATTGTTATATGAGATGAACATGTATGCTTTGATATTTAGAAACTTGTATTGAAGTAGTTTTGGAAATATTGAAATATGAGATGTTATGCATGTTTTAGATGGTTGAATATTGATGATGAATATTTTGTATGATTAAATGATGCAAAATAAGTTGTTTATGTGATATTTGGAATAAATGACTAACATTGTTGTTATTGGTGGAAATGAGGAAAGATCCTAAGGTTGGAGGAAATCGCGGAGTAGACTTTTAAAGTTACTCGGAACTGATCTCCAACGCTCACCGAGGTAAGGGATAAGTGGCTCTATTCATACTCACTTATGTGAACGAGGTATGTGAAAGAGGTAATGTGTTGTAAGTTTGATTGTTGTTACCCTACCCGAATAGGGAGTGGTTTATTGCTGTTACCCTACTCGAAGAGGTAGTGGTTGACTGTTATTGTGTCCTACCCGGAGTGGTAGTGAACTGTTTGTTGTGTCCTACCCGGAGTGGTAGTAGACTGTTATTGTGTCCTACCTTAAATGGTAGCGGACTGTTATCGTGTCCTACCCGGAGTGGTAGCGGACTGTTGTTGTGTCCAACCCGGAGTGGTAGTGGACTGTTATTTTTATCCTACCGGGAATGATAGTGAAGAATTGTGAACTAGACCTACCCGATGTGGTATGGATTATAACTAGACCTACCCGATGTGGTATGGAGTATAACACTAGACCTACCCGATGTGGTATGGAGCATAACACTAGACCTTCCCGATGTGGTATGGAATATAATACTAGACCTACCCGATGTGGTATGGAGTATAACTAGACCTACCCGATGTGGTATGGAGTATAACACTAGACCTACCCGATGTGGTATGGAGCATAACACTAGACCTACCCGATGTGGTATGGAATATAATACTAGACCTACCCGATGTGGTATGGAGTATAACACTAGACCTACCCGATGTGGTATGGAGCATAACACTAGACCTTCCCGATGTGGTATGGAATATAATACTAGACCTACCCGATGTGGTATGGAGTATAACTAGACCTACCCGATGTGGTATGGAGTATAACACTAGACCTACCCGATGTGGTATGGAGCATAACACTAGACCTACCCGATGTGGTATGGAATATAATACTAGACCTACCCGATGTGGTATGGAGTATAACACTAGACCTACCCGATGTGGTATGGAGTATAACACTAGACCTACCCGATGTGGTATGGAGCATAACACTAGACCTACCCGATGTGGTATGGAGTATAACTAGACCTGCCCGATGTGGTATGGAGTATAACTAGACATGCCCGATGTGGTATGTCGTATAACTAGACCTACCCGATGTGGTATGGAATATAACAGTAGACTTGCCTGATGTGGTATGGATGATGAACTAGACCTGCCCGATGTGGTATGGATGACGAACTAGACCTGCCCGATGTGGTATGGATGACGAACTAGACCTGCCCGATGTGGTATGGATGATGAACTAGACCTGCCCGATGTGGTATGGATGGTGAACTAGACCTACCCGATGTGGTATAGAGATGTAATTGGATCTACCCGAGGTGGTAGGAGATTATAGTGTGAAAGAACTCGGTGAATACGATTAATGATGAATACGACATATGAGAAACAAGGACGTTAAGAGCGAAAGTCATATGCATGCTATAGGATATATATTATGGGATATATATACTATATGGTGAATATGAATGTTGGGAATGAAGACGTTAAGGATAAAAGTAATATACATGCTATAAGATATATAGTATGGGATATATATATACTATAGTGTGGATATGAATAATGAGAAGAACGATGCTTCGAATGAACATAATATGCATGCTATAGAATATATATTATGGGATATGTATTCTATAGGATGAATATGGATAACGTAGAAATGAACGAAAGAAGAGATGAATGTTTGCATTTACGTAATTGCGTTTATAATTTATATTAAAGTTTAATCGTATTTGAAATGTGGATTATCATGTGATGTTAGTTGTTAAACTAATGACTTACTCCCTTTTGTTTTGTGTGTCGTTTATGATAATCCCATTGTAGGTAAATGAAGGATTTTGAGGATGAAGCTCAATTAGGAAGCTTTCGAAAATGATACTTGAGAGTTTTCATTGAAGGTGACGACTGTATGTAAGAAATGATTAAAATAAATGAAAAATTTTCAATGGTAGAATTTGGGTCCTTACACATTAAGGGTATCAAAACTATGGTAAAGGTTCTACCATTTACCCCAACCGTATACTGAGACACTAGTATCGATACCCACCACCGGTACACTGGGTGAGGTGGATACAACCAAGTCGAAAACAACGACTCTGTGTACAATCTCATTCGGTTCACACATTCCACAAATACGAGGACTGTGTCGCTCCCGAATCAAACAACACAAAAAGAGGAATATCTGCCACCATGCAATTACCATTAACCAGATCATCAACATCTGATGTCCCTGCACCACTCGGGGTAACCACTCGACCATGGTCCCTTGCCCTCTCAGCATGAATAACATTAAGTCTCCGATCTAGCTTGGGACAAAACATTTTAATGTGCCCCAACTCCTTGTAGTGGAAACATCCATT
Source organism: Lupinus albus (assembly GCA_009771035.1). Lineage (NCBI taxonomy): Eukaryota > Viridiplantae > Streptophyta > Magnoliopsida > Fabales > Fabaceae > Lupinus > Lupinus albus. The sequence goes on along the minus strand of CM020022.1, from coordinate 8,441,871 downwards.
TCCCGATCCCGGGCATGTGCTCCCATAATGGAGTCTGCCACATTTGTTGCACATGGGAGTAGAAACCCCTCCTGTAGGAACGGTAGGTGGTCTCGACCCTTGGAAATTTCTGTCACGATGTCCAGTAGGTGCCACATAAGGTTTTCGGTCATCTTCCACTCTCTCTTTACCTCTCTCATGCATATGGTTGCGTTGAGGTCCATAGTTCTGGGGAGGAATTGATTTGGGTGTCGCCACCTCATCCGCCTTCAGGTCATCCTCGTACATCCTGCACTTGTTGACCAAAGTAGCAAAATCAACAATCTCTTGATGTCCGAACATCCTTTTCAGCTTGGGCCTTAAGCCCGATTCTAATTTAAAGCACTTGGACCGTCTGTCCACTTCCAACTCAGAGTAGGGACAAAACCGGGTCAATTCCTCAAACTTAGCCGCATATTCTCTCGCTCAAGCGAGACTCCCAGGACTGATACTATAATTTAATGACTTTAAAACCTAGGGTGTCACATAGTGGCTGTTGTTTTTGAAGCCATCTTGTCCATTTTTTGTAACTTAATTGATCGTATTCTGAAACTGATTATTTGTAACTATGGGCATGATTTTTGTACGTGGATAATGGTAACTCGGGATATTTGTAGCTATGGGTGTTTTGGAAACCCATAGCTAGTTGTATGCGGTAGTTACCGAGCGGTATTAATATGAATTATGTTTTTCTGTCAACGAATATGCATGTTGTTAACGGTTTAGGGATTGAATATGAATGGAAAATGGGATTTTTAGAGTAAGGTTATTTTATTGGCAAATGTAAATTTATATAAAAGTGTATGAAAGTAGAATAAAATAAGGAAAAATTTTCAAGGGTAGAATTTGGGTCCTAACATCATTCCAAATGATATACTTCAAGCTATCCAACATCTTATCACAAGAGCTGAATGCTCTCAGCACATGTTGTCTAACCGAAACTGCAATTTAGATTACTAACATATTGTCACCCTTCATGTTTAATGGTTGGCCTTTTGAATTCCATTCAACTCGTAACTTGATATTTTTACTCCTAGAAAGAATGACTTTCTTCATGGCCTTCATTCCACGTGAAGTTCATTTTTGACTTTTTGGGATAGAATCATCACAATTGTGAGAATCCATTGTTCAATTTTTTTTAGTGAATAGGGGTTATCTGAGTGAATGAGTTTTTGTAAGTGAATGATGTTTTCTCTATGTGAACAAATTTTAGAGTGTGGAGGGAAGTGAATGAGGTTTTGAGTTTTAAACACTTGTAACATTCAACATCGTTCAGTGTAATGAGCGTTGTTGATACTTGACATTTTGCATCATTCATTGAAGTGAGTGTTTCTGAATGTGTTTGGTTTTGACATTCAACAATGCCCACTACAACACGCGATGTTAAATATTTTTCCACCTATGACATTTAACCACACTCATTGAAGTAAGCGCTATTAAATTTAATAAGCGGATATACATTCAACAACGCTCGCTTCAGTGAGCATTGTTGACTATCATATTTTGGATAAATAAATTACACATTCATGCATAAAAATATATGTTAATATTCATTTACCTTTTTCTTAAAAAATTATGCAAAATCTTGAAAAGTTACGAGTTTCAACAGTGTTCACTACAAAGAGTGTTGTTGAATCTATGCAAATCATTAATGCTTGCTTCACGGAGTATTGTTGAATCTTTGAGGTAAACATTCAACATCGCTCGTTGTAGCGAGCGTTGTCGAGTGTGTATCCGCCAATTAAATTTAACAACACTTGCTTCTACGAGCATTGTCGATTCTCTTCCGCCTTACATTTAATAGTGTTCTACTAACAAGCGCTATTAAATGACCATTGCGAAATGTGAAATATGGCGTAATGGTTGCGCCCTGATTTTTGGTTGAATGATAGATACGCAACTAAGTAAAATGTTGAAGTTGATTTTGACATCTCCAAAAAGATTTGGATTCGCCACTATATTTTTTGCGGTTAAAACAGTAGAAAACTCTTTTTTATGCCCATATTGGATAAGATTGTCTTTTGAACAAGAGTTTTGAGCTTAGAAGTCAATTATAGATAACTAGAGGCATTAGCACACTATTCGCCCATATTAAAATGGTACCCTCATTAATTGTATGGACTTTAATATCCTTAATTCATTTTCAAAGTTTATCTATTAAAATAAAATATTTTACTTTTAATTCAATACGCCAGAATTCGCATTTAACAACGGTCATTTAATGTAAATACTGAAATTCTACCCTTGAAATGTTTTCCTTATTTTAATTCATTTACCTATGTATTCACACTTGTGACTTATAATTATGGACCCAATGAATTTACACTAATCATCTTTTTGGATTCGTGATAGTCTTAACCTACGATAATCATATACACATTCTCCTTAAGCAGAAAAACATAATTCAAATTAATATCTCCCAGCACTCCCAACATCCAATGGTTATGGGTACCCAAAATAACTTTACTTATACTTACAAGTCCTCAAAAATAAAACGACCATAGTTACAAGTCCTCAAATCCACAGATAGTCAGTTATGATGCAAAAAGTGTAAATAAAGGAATCCAGATTAAAAAACTCCTAATGCTCCAAGTCAAACATCCTTAATTTATCCAATTACCTGCAATGGGATTATCATAAACAATACATGGAAACACAAAGGAGTAAGTCTTAAATTCAACGTAATTCAAATGATAATCCACATTAAATAAGGTCAGATAAACTGTTATATCGTGACATATAAATAATACTTCGACATATATATTCCACCATGTTATCTTCATCATTCTGCATTTTACTCGAACTCATCGATATCCATTCCTCATATTCATACATAATTTCATCCTTTCTTTTCATATTCATCTATCCCATTTATGTTTATCTTAAACCATTTACCACATGGAGCAAGTCAGACAAGTCAGACATTGCTACGAATAGCCAATACCACGAGGGCAAGTCATACCTTGCTACGAATAGCCATTACCATGAAGGTAACTCATACATTGCTATGAATAGCCATTACCACGAGGTAACTCATACATTGCTACGAATAGCCATTACCACAAGGTAACTCATACATTGCTACGAATAGCCATTACCACAAGGTAACTCATACATTGCTATGAATAGTTAATACCACAAGGTAAGTCATATATTGCTATGAATAGCCATTACCACAAGGTAACTCATACATTACTGCGAATAGCCATTACCACAAGGTAACTCATACATTGCTACGAATAGCCATTACCACAAGGTAACTCATACATTGCTATGAATAGCCATTACCACAAGGTAACTTGTACATTACTCAACCTCTCATCATTCATATTCACCCTATAGTATATATATATCTCATAATATATATTCTATAGCATGCATATTACTTTCATTCCAAACATACTCATTTCTCATCATTCATATTCACGCTTAATCCCATTCAACGAGTCTCCCCGTAGGGATAATCCTCTACCACATCGGGTAGGTCTTGTTAATTCTCCATACCACATCGGGAAGGTCTAGTTTATTCTCCATACCACATCGGGCAGGTCTAGTTTATTCTCCATACCACATCGGGTAGGTCTAGTTATCTCTCCATACCACATCAGGTAGGTCTAGTTGATCCTCCATACCACATCGGGCAGGTCTAGTTGATCCTCCATACCACATTGGGCAGGTCTAGTTGATCCTCCATACCACATTGGGCAGGTCTAGTTGATCCTCCATACCAAATCGGGCAGGTCTAGTTGATCCTCCATACCACATCGGGCAGGACTAGTTGATTCTCCATACCACATCGGGCAGGTCTATACCACGATAATCCACTACCACTTCGGATAGGCAACAACAATAATCCACTACCACTCCGGGTAAGACAACAACAATAATCTACTACCACTCCGGGTAGGACAACAACAATAATCCACTACCACTCCGGGTAGGATAGCAACAATAATCCACTACCACTACGGGTAGGATAACAATAATAATCCACAACCACTCTAGGTAGGATAACAAGAATAATCCACTACCACTCCGGGTAGGATAGTAACAATATTCTTGCAAACATATTACCTCTTCCATATACCTTAGCCACATCAGCTCGTATAAAATGGAAACACTTATCCCTTACCTTGGTGAGCGTTGGGGTCGGTTCCGAGTAACTTTAAATGTCTCCTCCACGATTTCCTCAAACCTTAGGATCTTTCCTCATTCCCACCAATAACAACAATGTTAGTCATTTATTCAAAATTACACATAAACCCCTCATATTTCATCGTCAAACATACAAGAGATTCACATGTTTTCAAGGTTTCCAAAACTACTTCAATACGAGTTTCCAAACGTCTAAAACATACATTTTCATCTCATATATCAATATAGAGCACAAACTCATCTTCTACATTTAACATTTCACCCATTTCCCTTTTTACTCAAATTCTCATTTTGGGGGTTTTGGGGTTTTCATGAATAAACCCACAAAACCTTTCCATCCATCAAATACCAACTCTAAACCAAGAATTTACAAAAGAAAAACAACATAAATCGAACCATAACTCTAAAGGAAGAGTTTCCATGGTTTCTTATACTTTGAGAAGAGATCCATACACCCAAAAACGAGTTTGAAAGGGAGAAAGAGAGTTAGAATCAAGAGAATTACCTCTTCTCAAGCTTCTAGATGATTCCCACGAGTTCTTGCTCTCAAAATCACCTTATCCTCTCTTATCTCTCACTTTCTAACCCTAAAATGTGTTTGGGGTTTCTATTTTAAAGTGAAATCGTCGGGTTCTCGCTCAAGCGAGCCCATTCTCGCTCAGGCGTGAAAATTCGGCATTTTTTAAAATTTCAGATCTGACGCTCTCACTCAAGCGAGGGTCCTCTCGCTCAAGCGAGGATCCTCTCGCTCAGGCGAAGATCTTACAGCCTCGACATGTCCTGAATGCCACTTTTCTCGCCCAGGCGAGACCACCCTCGACAAGTCCTTAATACCACTTTTCTCGCCCAGGCGAGACAACTCTCGCTCAGGTGAGACCACTCTCGCTCAGACGAGAATCCTTCAGTATTGCCCAGGATTTCACACTCCCAGGTGAGCCTCTCTCGCCCAGGCGACAATTCTCTCGCTCAAGCGAGACTCCCAGGACTGATACTATAATATAATGACTTTAAAATCTAGTGTGTCAATATATGTGAAATTCTCCTATGTCAAAGCCATGCATCATTATTATTGTTAACAACTAAACACTTTATTGGTAAAGAGGAATCATCTTGATCAATCATATATATATATACTGTTTAACAACTAGATCTTTCTTAATCACTTTATTAAAATCCTTACTTTCAATGATGCACTTATCTGGGTAGAATGCCATATGGAATCCTTTGTCGCATAGTTGACTTATGCTCAATAAGTTGTGCTTGAGTCCGTCGACATAAAGTACTCCTTCCATAGTTGTTGATGGTGGGTTGTCAATTCTACCATCTCCAAGTATTATTCCTTTGTTGTTGTCACCATATGTGACGTATCCTTTGTCCCTTGGAGTGAGGACAGAGAATTTTTATTTATTGCTCGTCATGTGTTTTGAGCAGCCGCTGTCCAAGTACCACAAATTGCAAGCGGCTCTCAAGTTTTCCTGGAAGACAGAGTAAGTGATATTAAGTACCCAATTTTCTTTGGGTCCTACATGGTTAGTACCTTTCTCTAAAAATGACCTAAGGGTACACCATACTTTCTCATCATGCAAACATTCGGTGTATGCTCATGATTTTTACAATAAGTACATATGGGAAGATGCTTATGTGTTCTAGATTTATTGTTATTACAGTTTGATGCAAGAACACTTTGTTTTGAAAGATTATTTTTGAGACATTTTGCTTCTTAGAAGCTTGGCTATTAGAATAGCTTAGGCCCAAAGCTAAGCAAGCATCTTATGACTTCTATAAAAAATAAAACCTTCCTAGATTCAGAGTCTTGGTCATGTTGGATGTTGATGCGTACGGTCTTCAAGCTTTTCAGGTCAGCTTTGTCTTCATCGAAACATAGGCAAGAAACAGATGTTGCAATTTGACTAGTACTTGCAATCTCATATTGGTGATATGTGTAACACCCTAAATTTAATTGCATAAGTGTAGTGAAAATTCTAGGAATCTGGGGTATACTGGGTGTTTCTCGCCCAAGCGAGAGGCTCAGTATCTACTCCCAGGATTTCCTGGGATTCTCGCCTGGGCGAGGGAGAGAGGTGTGGACACTGGAGGATTCTCGCTTGAGCGAGAGCGTCTTGTTGGGTTTTTAAAATGGCCGGGATATTCTCGCTTGAGCGAGAACCCGACGATTCAACTTTAAAATAGAAACCCCAAAAACTTTTAGGGTTAGAAATTTGGAGAGAATAGAGAGAAGAGAGCTTTTTCAAGAGCAAGGATCCGTGAGAATCATCTAGAGGCTTGAGAAGAGATCCTAGAGTTGGAGGAGGTGACGAAGGAACGGGCAAAGTTACCAAGAGTCCAACCCCACACTCACCAAGGTAAGGATAAGTCTTTAACTTGTACATTGTATAAGTAAATGTGTGGATTTTCTGGTTACAAATTGATTGTGAATCAATGAAAATAAAACCTATTTTTTTTGCTACCGTTAAGTGGTGTAGCAAAGCTTTGGATCAAGCTATGTAGCAAGCTTTGGCTCAAGCTATGTAGCAAACTTTGGCTCAAGTTATGTAGCAAGACTTTGGATCAAGTTATGTAGCAAACTTTGGCTCAAGTTATGTAGCAAGACTTTGGCTCAAGTTATGTAGCAAACTTTGGCTCAAGTTATGTAGCGAGACTTTGGCTCAAGTTATGTAGCAAACTTTGGCTCAAGTTATGTAGCGAGACTTTGGCTCAAGTTATGTAGCAATCTTTGCCTCAAGCTATGTAGCAAAATTTGGCTCAAGTTATGTAGCAAGACTTTGGCTCAAGTTATGTAGCAAACTTTGGCTCAAGTTATGTAGCATGATTTCAAAAATATAAACTGTTGTAATAGCTTTATGTATTATTATTCTAAAATGCTTATTTAATACTAATAAAATGTGGATTAACATATATTGACATTTATTGAGTTAACGACTTACTCCTTTGTGTTTCTTTGTGTATTTGTCAATGTTAATCCCATTGCATGTAAATGGATGATTAGAGATGCTTGATTTGGAGTTTTAAAGACTTTGATGATCAAACTCTGTGATTCTAATTATTCCTGCATTATCTGAATATTTGTTGACTTTGATTGTAACTATGGGCACATTAATTTTGTAACCCTTCGACTTGACATATGATGACCCCTATTATGAAATATATGCGAATTATGTTTTTCTGTAATTAAGGGTAGTTACGGTATGAAACAGAAATTGTATGTTTAGAGTTATGAGATAACTAAAGAAATGGATGATTAAAAGAGTTAAAAGGAATGTATGTATGATATAACATGGGGAAAACAAGCATAAAGGATTAAAATAAATGAAAAAATTTCAAGGGTAGAATTTGGGTCCTTACAATATGCAAAAACATTTTACTCATATTGTAAATCATCTAGTCTCTCTAGATAAAACTTTTTCAAAAGGGGGTTAACTAACAAAGTTTTAAGATGCTTTGAGAGGATCTGGCAGCCGAAGGTGACTGCCATCATGGCGTCAAATGATCTTGATTCAATGGCATTGGCAACCCTATTTGGCAAGCACCAAGAGCATTAGATGGAGCTTGGTCGCCTGACCTTGCATGAGGAATCAGATAAGCACAAAAAGGGAATCACTTTAAAAGCATCTACATCTCAAGATCAAGAAGATAGAGATGATGATGAGTCTGATTCAAAAATCGATACTGAAACCATGACGCTTCTTGTACGTAAGTTCAATAAATTCTTCAAGAAGAAAGGAAGCTCGAACAGGTTTCATAGAAAGGAAACTCGTAACCCGACTTTCAAGAATAAGAACTCAAAGGAGAAGTTCTTGTGCCATGAGTGTGGTAAGGTTGGACAAATGAAGTTTCAGTGCCATGTCTATCTAAAGAAAGTCGAGGGTGAAAAGAACACCTCTCGGGACTTCAAGTCCAAGAAAGCTTACATCTTATGGGATGTTCCTGAAGATGACTCGACAACTAGTACCTATGGAGAAGAGGAAACTGCAAAAATTTGTCTTATGGTAAATGATCATGAAGCGAACACCTCTTCTAAAGTTGACGAACTTGGCGAGGTAAACTCTTGTGAAACTAGTTCATGTTTTAGTTCAAATAATTCACCTACATACGATGAGCTTTATAGTGCTTTTGTTGAGCTGCATGAAAAGTTCAAAAAGATAGTTAAAGTAAGTGTAGATTGCAAGAGACTCATATTACTGCATGAAAAGGGTTCATCCATCCTAAAGACTATCTTTAGTTCTTGATCTCTTCAGTCATGTCTTCATGTTCTCTAAAGAAGCTATTGATCTTTGTTGGCAAGCTAATCCCTATCATATTGCTCTCTTGATTCGTGTGAATCATAGCTTAGGATCTGCCATTGCTCCAACAATGAAACAAACTTGTCTCTCCATATTTCTTTAATTCCTCTATGCTTCTCCTAGCAACCTCCATCTCTTTTCGCTTGTCATCTTCCTTCCACTCAAGTTCAAGACTGAGTTTGTAGCATATTGATAGTAGATAATAAGCCTTATTCTTATACTATTTCTTCTCTCCTTAAGCCCTTGCTGCAGCCTCTCAACACTAAACCATTTTTGTTAAAATTTTGATTTTTAAACCTTAATTTGAAATAAACAAGTATGATAAGGCACTCTTGTCTGAGAAAGATAACTTTGTCTATTATTTTCACAAATAATAAAGTAACAAAATAAAGAAGTCTGATAAGTCATATTAGCCCTTAGAGGGATAACTTTATCCTTTATTTTCACATACAAAACATAACAAAATAAAGAAGTCCGACAAAGCATGATAAACTTTATAAGGGCACCTTTATCTTTTATTAATATATTGAGTTTCAATTAAAATCTCTCACCGGAATTATAAGTATATCACACGCCTACTTATATCTCACAATTAGGAAGAAAACCATTTCTATGCGAACACTTTCCCCTTTTAACTACACCCTATGGTGAAAAGTTTACAAAAGATGACATGAAGAAATTTGCTAGGGCAAGGATTGTCTTATAAAATATAACAATGATATTTCTTTTCGTCCTTAGTATCTTTCTATTCAAATAGTAGACAATTCTCGTAGTGTTTTTAAGTATGAAAACTAAGAGAAAAACGCTTGGTTGAAACTTCAAAAAAAAGTCTGAAAGTTTAAGACCTCAAGTTGCAAGAACAAAGTGCAGAAACTTTTTTGAAAGATTGTATGAAAGTTATGTGTTTAAGTGTGTCATGAAATGGATATTTCATGACCTTTAAATAGGCCTCCAACCAGCTATTATACCTCATTACAAAGGTACAAGACATTGGGAATGAAACTCATTCGTTGCGGATGAAAGTTGTTCAGTTTAGATTTGAAAATCTGGTATAAGAGCTCTCTATAATCGAATACATCAAGCATTACCTAATTACCCATACATTTTGTCCAATTGAGTAACTGATTACTCCTAAGAGTAACCTAGGAGTAAACGGTTACTCCTTAGAGTAATCGGTTACTTTTTATCATTTTTTATGGGTAACAGATTAATGAGTTTGGTAACGTGTTACCCAGTCCCAGTAACATATTACTCACTGTCACACAGTTCAAGTAACATGTTACTTAGGTCAAGAAACCTGTTACTTAACATTTTTAAAATTGATTTCTTTTGACTTTATGTTTCCAATTGATTTCAAAAATTGTTTTTCTACTTTGAGCGTTGCGACTACGTATATAAAAGGTTAAGGATAGAAGTACCTAAATAGATGACTTACAAAATCTTGTTCTTAGAAGCTTGATCTTTTATGTCTTCACGATCTTCTTCCTTTTAATTCTTTTTGATGATCTTGGTATCATTATTAAAATTGAGTGAAGGTCAGGAACAATATCTTTTTCACATAAAATAAAAATTAATTCAAGTATTTACATATATTTTTACTCAGAAAATGACAATAAAAATTAATGGTCTCGTCAAAATTGGGTTTTTACACCTAACAATACATATGATATGAATAATTGATTGGGTTAGTTTGGTAGTTTGGCGGGAAAATTAGTTGGTACTAATTGTAATTGCATTAATGATTAAATACCTGAATAATTGTTGTAGGAAATTAGTTTTTATATAGTAGAATTTTCAATCTCTTTCAATCTCTCAATTCTCTCTTTCTTTCCTTTTATTCATTTCTTTCCTTTCTTTCTCTTCTACTATCTTTTTCTTCCTTATCAACATATGTAACACATGTTGGTACCATGCAATAGGAAAATAAGGTGCATCAGAACTAGATGAAATGGAAAACGATGAAATGATCAAAACTAGATGGAACCAAATGACGTAGAAAACAATGCAATTCTTTTTTGATTTTTTGCTTTCTCTCTAACTTTTTTGTGTTTTCTCCTTTCTTACTTTTTCTAATTCTTTTTCTATGGATTCTACTTTTTCTTTCGAACTAGTCATTTTCTTCACTTTTATTTGAATAGCATTTTTCCTTTTTTTTACTTTTTCTAATTCTTTTGTTTTCGGTCTACTTTTCCATAGTTTTTTTCTTCTAATCTCTTTCAACTTCCAATGTTATTTATATCAGAATTTTTGTAACATTCTTATTAAATTATGATTTTTTATTTAAAACACAATCCCCTCAAAACTAAATTTTTATTATTTATTTTTAAATTAAGGAATTAATTAAAATGAAATTGTTTTTAGAGTTAATTACACTCGCACCCCTGAGTTTTAATGAAATTACATAGATGATAAACGTAATGAAGTTAAACAAAATATGGAATATTGTGGAAACAAATCCAAATAGTATATGAGTCAACACATTTTCATAATTTTTTGTTCGTTATAATATCATAGAAGAGTGATTTAAATAATATATCCTTATAATTATTGATGCATTTTGTAATGAACCAAAAATAATGAAAATGTATTTACTCGTATACTATTTTGACTTGTCTCTACAATATATCATATTTTGTTTAACTTCATTACACTTATCATCATTTCTTATGTAAAAAAATACATTTATTTCACATGCAGAGGTAGTCTGTGTAATGTATGTACAAAAATTAGGGGTTTTTTGTAGGGGTAAAAAATGAAAGTGGTCTGTGTAATTTCACTAAAACTCAGGGGTGTCTGTGTAATTTACTCTTGTTTTTAATAAAAGATTTTATAACTACTGGATGAATATTTTTTGTCCCATCTCTATGACCTTATCTATATCTTAATAGTATGAGTCTGGATCCTCTCCATTACCGGAGGGTCCAATATCTTCAAGAGATGAAAACATGTGGCAAAACAAAATTTAATGGTCAGGATTTTTAATGAAAATAAAGTGAAAAATAAATAATAATAAATGTAAATTTCTCTATTTCTCTTTCATCTTCCTCTCTTTCTCTTTCATGAGTTTCATCTTCATGAGACAGACTCCTCTCCAGTACTCCTCTCCAGTACTGGAGAGGCCAATACTTGGGTAGGATTTCCACATGTGGCAATGGAAATATTAACGGTTTAGATTTAAAGTTGAAATTTATTTTAATTATTCATTATTTAAATAAAAAAGAAAGTATCTGATACAGTAACCCTTCGGTAATCCCCTTCCCCTTCCCCTTCCCTCCGTCTTTGAACAGGAACTTAGGGTTTGTTGGAGCAATAGAGAAGTATCCTAATGGAGAGAGATTTTTGAAGGTTAAAGCGGAGTATGATTCAATAGGGCTTTTCTCTAGTGAGTGGACAGACCAAGTGCTTGGATTAAAAGAAGAGGTGACAATATTGAAGGATGGGTGTGCATTGGAAGAGTTGTGTATTTGCTCACAAGATAGTCACTGTGCACCAAACCATGGCTATTTTTGCAAACCAGGAAGAATTTATAAGGATGGGGAAAAACGATGTTTTGTCCATTGGGAAAAACGATGAAGAAGGAGAAGGGGAAGGGGATTACCGTAAGAGAGAGTAATGAACAGAGGGAAGGGTTATTGTATCAGATGCTTTCTTTTTTATTTTTTATCTAAATAATTAATAATTAATATAAATTTCAACTTTAAATCTAGAATGTTAATATTTCTGTTGCCACATGTCAAAATCCTACCCCAGACCTCTCCGGTATTGGTTAGGAGCCTCTCTCCATCTTCCTATCTATCACTACTTTCCCACAATCTAGTGGTTATGTACATCTTTAAAATCCACAATCAACCATTTTTTATCTTCTGTGCAATTATTAGTTGAATTTATAAAATGTTCATTGGGCTTCTTAAACTTATCTATTTCTTCCTACTTTTTGTTCATAATTTCATCTTATCTTTGTTGCCATGGTTGTTGCTCTTGTAGTTTCTTTGTCTCCTTACAATATAACACAAAATATTTCATCCTTCAATTTAAATTTGGCAGATGAATCTGGTGTATATTTTGTTCTTATAACAATACCGATACAAACGTGCAAAGGCCATGAAAAAACAACTTAAAAGAAGAAAGAAACAAAGATAAGAAAGGCTATGATAAATCGGTGACTTTGGATTTCAAGGATAGGAATGCATAGCTGGGTTGTGTGAAAGTGGTGATAGAAAGGAAGATGAAAAAAAAGGAGAGGAATTTACATTTATTATTATTTATTTTTCACTTTATTTCCATTTAAAATCCTCGCCATTAAATTTTGTTTTGCCACATGTCTTCATCTCTTGAAGGCATTGGACCATCCATTAATGGAGATGATCCAGACTCCAATAATAGTAACTTTTTTCTTAATCACAGTAAATTGAATTGATTATTAAAACTGACTCTTCAAAAATAATATAAATAAATGATATATTTAATACATATAAATCCTTACACCAATTACTATCAATAAATTGTAAATAGTACCCTTTTATATTTGTAACGGTGTGTTTTATTCGCTGAATGTCACTTTTGTTGACCTATGATTAATATATAAGGGAAAAAAAGATTATAATTAGTTTGTTATGCTTATTACCAACTTCTGGAATGACATTTTTTATTTAATCCATTCTTCATTAAGTCCTTTTAGTTCACACAAAAACGGAATACTCTGTCCCACAGGATTTATGTTTTTATAATATTTTTCAAATTAAACGATACTTTTTTATTAGTCGATGATACCGTTGGGGACACCAAAAAGGTAGTAAGGATGATCTCCATTAATAGAGAGACAAATACCACAAAATACAAATGAAATATAATATGAGAAGATATTTTTATCATTTTGTACATAATAGAATAACAATTTTGCCATTAAAAATACAAAAAAAATGTGGTATTTGTCTCTCCATTAATAGAGAGGATCTTTAATCGTAAAAGGAACTGCAGATCTTCATTATAGTATAATTGATGGTAGCATATCCCAGCTACAAGCTACTCTTGCACTATCTACAACAACAAAGTAAGCTAAATATTTCATTTTTTTCCTTCTCCCTTCTTCTCCAAAAGAATTAAAGAATACCTTAGGGTAAAAATATAATTCACACATATTTCTAGCTTTCAATAATCTCTTGTCTGTTGAAAATGTCTATTGATGAAAACAAAGCATTGCTTCCTTGACTCCATCTATTCTTCATTTCACAACTTTTATGCTTTCATATACAATCTTTGTTATGATCTCCTCTTTGCCAATTGGAATGCCCTCTTCAAGAAATTGTTTGCAGCTCTATCATTTCTATGACACAAAACTCTCAATATTGTGTTAGGATCTGATCTATTCCACCTTCCTGTAGTAGGAGGAATTGGCAACTTCTGTAAACTACCCATCATTCCTTTCTCACTTGTCTCACAAGTAACAATGCTGAAATCTTCCACTAACTGTTCAGTAGTTTGGCCCATCAATGCTATCACTCCTTCCACCACTGCTGCCTCTCTCTCCACCACATTTTCTGCTATCAATCCTTCATCACAAGTACAGAAAACTCGGTTCAAGCTCTCGAAATCCTCTTGGATCATCACATGATCTAACCTATTGAACACCCTTGAGCTTCCACCAGCTAGCAAAACCATAAGGAATGCATCAAAGGAAGCCTTCATTACTTCTTTCATTGCAAGTGGTTGAGCTCTATCTGCTAATATTGCAGTCATTAGTGTTATATTCTGCTTGAGGATCCTCAATGCCGGTCGAATCCTCGCATTATCGACATCGCCAACGTAGAGACTATTGTAGAATGTTGAGTTAGAGTCGAGAAATATAAGACGGTATGCTGCAACTTCTGAGACATGTTGACATGCTTCTGGAATAGACGAGTTTACTATTTCGAAGTATGAAAGGCTGCTGTTACTTTGACTCCTACGGTTGGTAGCAAAACGATGGCGATTTGAAGGAACTGTTATACCAGGTGATTGTGTTTGAGTGAGTGTTTTTTCAAGGGATTGAATGTGAGAATGTAGATAGTGTAAGGTGTTGAGACGAATGTAAAGGCGTTGTGTTCCACGGCTAGTTGATGGCCTAGGATGATGACCTTCATTTGTTCCATGTATGTGATTTAGACCTGAAATGCTTGAACCACATGGAGCAGTTCTCCTCCAGAGCTTGCTGAACTTCGAGCCGCGATTGCATCTCGTTAGTGGTGGAAGTGAGGGAACATAGCTCTGCTTTGTACCTGAAATAGAATAGTTTCAACATTATAAAAAGTGTTATTTGAATAACCAATTTCTACAACCATTGTGATACATGATATTTTATGAGTACACTGTAAAGTATGTGTGTTTCTACATGATACAAATAACATTCATATGAAGTTTAAGGTGTTTACTTAGTTCGCTTGGAAGCGAAGTTCATTAACCTTTTGGAAGTCGGTATGGAGGTGGACAAATTTAGTTTAGAAGTCGGTATGGGAGAGAACAAATTGTAGAAGTCGGTTTGGGCCACACCGACTTCTAAACATAACAACCAGAAGTTGTTTCCTGCCATACCGACTTCTGAACAAAAGTCGTTTCTTGTCATACCGACTTCTGAACAAAAGTTGTTTCCTGACATATCGACTTCTGAATATAAGTCGTTTCCTGCCATACCGACTTCTGAATATAATAGTACAGAAGTCGGTTTGGGCCATACCAACTTCTAAACATAATAGTTACCCAAACAAGATTTTAACGGTTGAGATTGAAGGCAATAAGATCTAGCGGCTCACAAATTAGTTCGCTTGGAAGCGAACTAACGTGTAGTTCGCAAGTTAGTCACCCCCGAAGTTTAAAAACAAATAAAATAAGAATAGACATTTTCCTATTCCATCAACTTTATTCTTGTTGTTCTTGTTGTGTTTTGTTCTCTAGAGTGAACAAACTTTAATTCTGTACTTACCACATGATGCAACAAACTTCATGTAGTCTTGGAAGAGACTTTCTAACCCCTCAGCAAGAT
The DNA here is from genome assembly GCA_009771035.1 of Lupinus albus. NCBI lineage: Eukaryota > Viridiplantae > Streptophyta > Magnoliopsida > Fabales > Fabaceae > Lupinus > Lupinus albus. The sequence goes on along the minus strand of CM020022.1, from coordinate 8,426,382 downwards.
GTGGCACTAAATCTTCGGTATTTCCTATTGGAATTTGAAAGAATTTTTCCACAGTGGTCTTGGCCAATTTCATCAACTCTGCAGCTGATTGTGCATATGGCTCTAATTTGGATTTCGGATTCCATGTCTGCAGTAATAGAGAGAAAATAATTAAAACACTATTCTAAACTAAATACATTCTTAATACTGGAGGGTCCAGTACCGGAGAGGATCTCAACCCGACTATTAAATCTTTGAAACAAAGGGGATCACTTACTTCAGTTTCTTTCGCTCTTTGCAAATACTCTTTACCTTTGTACACAGCTTCTTGTACCCATTGTCTCAAAAGGTTCAGTATGATTGAATCAACTTCATAAGGAACCAACTCTTTAACTACTGTTTTGCCATTATCCTCACCTTCTCTAGTGTCATCAACCACCATTTGGATCAAAACCTTTTCTACCTTTTCAGCCCTTTGCAATACCTGAGATGTCTCAGAGGTTAGTGAGGTCAAGTCATTTAAATATTGCCTCAGCACATTCCCATAGCAGTTGTGCAACACCAATGCTGCAACTGCACCTGCATTTGGGTGCCATTTCTTTAAGGTTGGAGTGAAAGTTTCTCTTTCCTTCATTGCTAAATCCTCTGTCTCCTGAGCTAATTTTACCACAATTTCACTTAACTCACCCTTTAATTCCAAATCAGAAGACTTGAATTTTACCTTCTCGACTACCTATACTCGCGAAAAAGAAGAAATAATTGTAATTAACAAACTATACCAGCAACATATACAAATCATATCAAGGATGAGATAAGTTAAAACAAACCTTATCAAATGCATTTTTTATGGAAGATCGAATATAGTAATCAAGCCAATCGCTAGACGAGTCCACTATTGTTATATCTCCTTTCTCTCCCCCTTCCTCATCAGCTATTTTAAGATCTTCACCTAAAATTTTTGAGACAGACAATACCACAGGGAGAAGGTTTTCAATTTGGCTGACAGTCCCTCTATGAAAGTGATCATGGTAATTAAGAAGTCTCTTCTCTGCCCAACCCTGCATCGAACTCAACACCGATGTCCATATCTTGACATAGATAGATTCCTTTTCCCTCTTAGCATCATTAGCCACCTCATTCAACATAGCATATGAGGCACATAGAAGATCATTTTCTATCTGCTTTGTTGCTATGAATTGTTGAAAAAGTACCCAAGTGAGGCATACATTATGAATTGGCCTAGTGATCCCCAATATAGACCATGTCTTCTTAATCAACTCAAGTAACTCATCAACTTCATCAAGGACTAATGTCTCATCTCTACAATCAAAAATCGCTTGAAGAAGAGTCGTGTAGAGATGAATGTTTAAAGGGTATCCATCAGCCCAGTGGCATACATCAGTAGGGGTGCCATTATTACTTCTCCAAGATAAAGAAACCACAGAATTGCTAAGGGTTCTCATTGTGTCTGAGTTTTTACCTATGTCTATAGGTTTGGCCTCACCACTGCGGATTATGTCCTTAAGGCGCATCGCGAATGTGTTACTCTTTTCGAGAGTGACTGAAGGGTATTGGAGGAGGCCTGATTCAAGGATTTTGAGCTGCCTCTTCTGCCACATATGGTATTCACGGGAATCACTGAATTCTGAGGGTTTCAAGTGCCTAAGAAGTTCTAAAGGGAGAATTATAGTTTCTACTCGCTTTTCCACCTGCAATGCCATCATTTTCATATAGTTATATACCAAGATACATGCATGTGATGAACTAAATTCGGTGGATTTTCCAGCAATAATATGCTATTGCGATATTTGTTCAGTTTTATAGTAAAAGAATCACAAGGTATTATTGGAATCAAGTGAAAACAAAACTTGTGAAAATGAACTTACTAATAAAAAAACTACATTATTTTAAATGTAACATGAACAAGCCAAAATGGCCTTGTAACCTTTTCCTCAGGATCCACTTGGTCCAAGGATGTTAGAACATCATGAAGGCATCACATCTTTTTCCATGTTAAAGAAAGATTAAACAAAGAAACTAACCATTAAACCTAATTCTATAATTTGGAAACTGATTCTTAAACATTTTGCCATATATGACTTTAAATCGTGTTTAAGAATATGTTGTAAAAATAAAAGTTTATGTTGTTATGTTAGAAGAAGCTAATACATATGGGAGGGATAAACTTTTTTAAACCTACTCCACATCTTACCCATCAATTTTAGGGAAATTCAATATTTTGAACTAGTGAGTAGATCTAAATCATTAGATTTCCTTAGAATTAATGGTTAAGATATGGAATAAGTTTAAAAAATTTAGTTAGAGGGAATGAAATCCCTCCTCAATATATATATATATATATGATAGCTCCCAATTATTTAATGTCACATGCACCCAGTGTTTTAAATTGTGGGGCCCATCACTTGATGCAGCCGGAAAATTGTGGTTCCGTTGACCGCCGTAACCGCATCACACCGCAATTGCGGTGTGTCTCTAAATCACGTTAATGTGACCACATCAGGCTGCAACGCAACCGCATTCGGAACACATAGACCACATTGGACCGCATCAGGCCGTAGGAATATTATTTTAATCACAAAATAATTCACACCGCAACAACCGCAATCCATATTGCAAGGACCGCAATGACTGCAATTGCAGTAACCGCAGTAACCACAACCGTTACCGTAATCGCAATTTAAAACACTAGGGGCACTAAAAGAACAATATCTAAATCTTATATATAAAAACATCTCAAAATAAAGTTGATTTTAAATATCCACATTCATGTTTACGTACTTGGCCAATGAGGCTCCTTGTGATGGTTTTCCTTAAGCGGTTATCATTGAGCTCAGTCACCTTCATTTGTTGTCTCATAAGCTCTGCGGAAGTCATAGGCCGTCGTAGCCTCGGAGGTGGCACGGTGTAATGCATAGGACTACCTCCACCGGCTGGGGTTGTGCCTCCGCTACTGCCAGACACCATTCTCCTTGACGATGACCTTTTCAACCCTAGTGTTCGTTTCACCCTACTAGTAGGCGACATTACCACATTGTTCGGCTTCCCACCATTCCCACTGTTGTTCTCATGGATTTTTGTATTAAGCGACAATGAGTGACGACCGCTGAACCCTGATGATGACCGACATGATGTGACGAAAATCTCATAGGCAGTTTCTCTCATATCATCGAGGCTTAGGCCCTCAAGCTTACCAAAGGGTGATACTATGTCATCGAGCTCGAGCGGCGTATGTTGACCTTGGGTGTAATGGTGGTGGTGGTAATGACAATGAAGATGTTGGTCATTACGAGAGCATGCGGTAGATATAGGGCCAGAACGATGTTGGTCATTATGAGAGTATGCGATAGGGATAGGGCCAGAACGATGTTGGTCATTACTAGAGCATGTGGTAGAGATAGGGCCAGAATAGAATTCACGACGGCTTTTCTGACCCATAATAAGGTTAACAAAATGGGTGGTGGGTCAGAAACCGATGGTGAATGGTGCTATTGACCACGACAAAAATGGCAACAAGTCAACAACAATAGCTATAACCTCAAAGAAAATTAAAGGGGATGAGAGTGGTGTATTTGTCTTTAAAAAAGGGGTAACCATGAACAATGAGAGAAAGATGTAGGTTTTTGTTAGTTAATGACAACATGTTTTTGCATGGCGAATGAGAGAGAGAGAAAAGAATGAATGAGTGATTTTTAGTTTGTACACGTTGTCATGAGCGAAGAAAGTGAGAAACAAAAGATGCATGGTATAATAGCCAAAATAGAAAACTCCTGCATTTGAATTCGTTTTACTCGGAAGAATATATTATTCTTCGTTTTTATTGGTTGAGAATTGATAGTTTCAAAGTGAAACTAAAGCATACTAATGAGAGAACTTGGAGTGTGAAATTCAAAAAATCTCCAAGTCCCACATTGGTTGGAGGAAGGAAGGTGAAAGACTTTATAAGTCTTAAAATCCTACATTGGGACCCACTCACAAAACCCCCCACACACGCACCACCTCCGCCGGCCGGCTCGGTCTTTTTGTTGAAAAAATAAATATTTATTTTACTTATTTATTTTATTTTTATTTAGAAGGTCATTGGGCCTTTGCCATGTGTTTGGGCCGTGTGGATGACCAGATCAAGCTTGACCGAGTCACCACACCTGAGGGTCGGTTGGAGGCCTCAGGCTATAAATAGAGGCCTCCCCTCCTCATTATAACTTGCACCAAGAGCAAGTACGATTATACTTGCTCTTCTCTTTCTCCCTCCATAAATTCTGCCGACGCAATCCCGACCTACTTTCTCTCCCTTTCTTTCCATGGCACTAGAGTTGGAACAGGAATCCAATATTGTGGGTATTTCGGAATTGGCACTGGAAGCCATATTTTTTGGTGTATTCGAGAGCGATTCTTACAGTGCAGTAAGATATCGTATAACAAAGAGTTGGACTGTTTTATCCTGGGGACGGCGTGGTTGATAGTCTGCTTGCACCTAGAGGCAGTACCATGAAACGTCTTAAAGAGAGCGACCTGGTCGTGACTCAGCTAGTAAAGATTATCTCGTGTCATTGTTGCGGGCTACCGATACAACATTATTATTTATTTTTTGTTGTTTTTCCATTTGTAGAGATATACAAGTGGCATACATGGATGGGATGCGCTGTCCGGGAATCTTGTCTCTTTTCCTGTCCTAGCCATTTAGATATTGACACATGGAAAATGATTTAATCATTTTTTCTAAACCACATTATTATACCCTCTTTATTATGAGTTTGGCTCATATATATTACAAGAGAGATCAATATATATAGGATTCTGACACGTGACAAAACAAAATTTAAACGGTTTAGATTTTTACTCTTTTTTTAAATTAATTTTTTTTGAAAAGTCACTCATCTAACATTCCCCAATACTGGAGAGGAATCATGGTCCTTTATTATGGTTATGCCCTTCCAATTTCTTACAAATTATTAAATCATCATACTTTACACTTTGTTTTCATTTCTCTTTCTCCTTTCTCTCTCTCTCCAATTTGCAAAGTAAGAATGGTGGTTTAAACATTTTTGCAGAACAACAATGGTGGTTTCAAGCACACTTCACCCAAGATTTCACCTTCCTCTTACCCTCTTTCTCTCATTGCATTTGTAGAGCACATTTTACCCTAGATTTAGATGCACTCATTTCCTTTAAAATCACTTTAGATCCTTTCAAAAAGCTCACAATCATGTCCTTGAAAATTTGGCTCAGCCCCTGGACATATTGTGTTTTTCTCCTCTATTGCTACTCATGGAGTAGCTACTCTAGAAAATTGAAAAAATGAAAGCATAGAGTATTGTTCTTATAATGTGAGAGAAATGAGAGAGGAAGATGATTTAGAGAATGGTAGCAATAAGGCATAGGGTATCACCTTTAATTGTTGCTGTGAAAAATGGAGAGAGAGAAAGAGGAAGGAAAAAAAATAAAGAGAAATGAAATGAAAGTGTCCAGTGTCAAGATTTTGTAATTAGTGAGAAAGTGGAAGGGTATAACCGTAATAAAAAAAGTATAATATTTTGGTTTATAAAAAAATAGTTATCATTTTTCATGTGTCAGTATGTAAATGGATGAGACAGGAAAAGAAGACAGGATCCTAGGATAGTTGATCCCGATCCTGCATATATCTCACAATGGTCTCTTGCAACTCGTCATGCTTTGTGTCGATTTTGAGTGTTGTCACATTCTATTTCTTGTTTAGGGATGTGATTTGATTAGTTTGAGATGAAATATGGCATTTAGTCATTAGACACATAATTACATTGTCATCGATGGATAGATAATTGTGGATATAGTTAATTTCGCTTAAAATAAGATGAAGAGATGCAAATATTATAGAAAATTCATTCTTATAGTTTTTACTTTTCCCTTTAAAACACCATTACATCAATTTTATTTAGGTAATTATATTATATAGTACCCATATTTCTCCCATATATTAGTTACTAATCAAGAAAACTACATGGAAACTATTAAGGTAAGATTCATCTAATTAACATAACATATTTTCATTTATATGTAGCAAATACACCCACAACAATTCTCTTAAAAAATTCATTGGTGTATGTTATGTTCACTATCCAAGAGTTACTATTCAACAACGTTCATTTTTTTGGATTCAACAGCGCTTTCGGACAATGTCTATGTGAGCACAATAAAATGTCAAGTATGATCCAGCACTATAGGTGGGCATTGTTGTATGTATTACATATAATGACGCTTCCTTTAGCGAGCACTATTATAACAGTGTTGGCTACAAGAAGTCTTGTTGTATGTTATATTTATAACGCCCCTATATAGAGTATTGTTATATGTGATACATACAACAATACTCTTTGTAACAAGCATTGTTGTATGTATCACATATTACGACACTTTCCACGATGAGCGTTGTTGTATGGCTAACATATAACAGCGCTCTCTACAGTGAGCATTGTTGTATGTTATACATACAACAAGGCATCCTACAAGGAGGGATGTCGTATGTATCACTTACAACAACATTTGTTAGAGCTCCCCCTAACAAATGCTTTTGTTTGTTGTATAGATTACTACCTGCATATATATACATTCATCAACAACACACGCGAATATATATATATATTCTCAACAGCAGATATTCAAAAGTTTGTATTAAAATCAATACAATATAAATTACACACAAACAATATCATGCCAGTTATGTTTTAGGAGAGACAATAAGATAAAATTACGAAGACATCAACGAGTATAAATTAAAAAAAATAATATCAGTACAATGCAAGTTACGAATAACAAAAATTAAGATATAATTATACAAAGATAAACTTAAGATCTATCATTTCCTTTTCTTTGATTGTTTGAGGCTTGTAATATCATTGTTTGGAAGAACATATGAACTCGCCCTAAGCCCCTCATCGTGATCATCTCTTCTATAAAAACCATCATCTATAGTTGGTCGCTCTCATGCGACTATGATGTCCCGAGAAAAGGATAATCTTCTTATTAATATCTTCATGTTCTTCGTCATCAATATTATTGACGATTATTTTATTAGTAAAAAGAATAATTGACCATTTCATATCAGTTGGGTCACTAACATTATCCTTCGATAACATTTCTTTAGAAATGTGAGTAAGTCTGTGAAACTCTTATCAATCCATCCATTAATAGATTTCAACTTATACAACCTTGACACCACTACCAATCTCATGAATTTAGTATAATCATCATATAATAGTTTCTCAGCATCACTTATCAACCGCTCAAACATCTTGAGACAATCTTGAAGATCATCTTTGACAACATTTGTCATTTCTTCGAAATGATCGCCTTCATATGCATCTGTGTTGATATCTTTCGTAAAGATCTTATTAGTGTAATCACCTTTTGTCTCGCCATCTCTTTTATCATCATACCCTATCCAATATGTGTAACTCTTATCGATACTAAGACACACTAAATGAACGTTTAACTTGGTTGGAATAAATCTGTTGGAGTAACTACATTTTAAAAAGGACATAAAATTCTATTAGGGTTTTCAGCACTCTCGGATGCAAACCTAATAAATGATTTCATTGCATCCTCATTCTCCTACGTCAATCCATTTTCGATCAGCACTTTTGGGACAAAATGTATCTTCATCCATTTTCTAAAAACGAATTGACAAAAACAAATATAAGTAAATCCCTAAAAGCTTGGATTTAAGCTCACCAAGCAGATCAAAGACATTATTACATGCCCTAACTCGTGTAATAAGGTGAAAGGGGAAACCCTGACTCAATATAAGCTTAATAAATTTTAAAAAAAAAAGCAAATATTGATATGGTAAAGTCATTTTCAATTCAGTATTGAATGAACTTTTGATATAGAATAAGTGAACTTTTGGTGTTGAATAAGTTTCGGTGTTGAATGAGTAAATGATTTTGAGGTTATATAAGTGAATGATTTTGAAGATGAATAGGTGTATATTTAAGGTTGAACGAGTGAACGATTTTGAGGTCGAATGAGTGAATGATTTTAAGGTTGAATAAGTGAATGATTTTGAGGTTGAATGAGTGAATCATTTTCAGTGTTGAACGATTTTGCCATTTTCAGTGTTGAGTGAGTTTTGGTGTTGAACTTGGGATTGTTGAATGAGATGAATGCGAGAAAGTTTTGTTTTTTATGGTTTGATTGTACTTTGGATTGCTCAGAATAAAGGTTCAACAATGCTCATTAAAGAGAGCGATGTTGAATGTATCCATCCATGACATTCAACAACTCTTTCTAAATAGAGCGATGTTGAATGTCATATATTCAAAAACCCTCACTTAAAAAAGCGTTATTAAAGATATGACATTCAATAACGCTCACTCAAAGGAATGTTGTTGAATAATTAAATTAGAATATTTTATTACTAACTCAGAATAATAAAATATATAAATTGTTATAAATAAATGGATTATTTTAAATCATTAAATGTAATTATAAATCATTATATTTTATTAAAATAACAACATTGAGTAGTGTTCATTGAAAATATACAAATTTATTCCAAACTCATAATTAAAATAATATAAAATGTAAAGTTTAGTATGTAGTACTTGATTTTAACAGAATTAAGACATTCAACATCACACATTTAAAGAAGTGATATTGAATGTATGAAAATCGCACATTCTACAATGTTTACTCAAAGGAGCGCGGTTAAAAGTGTGTGGCATTTCAATATGAAACTGTGAAATTCAACAACGTCCACTTAAATAAGAATTGTTGAATATATGACAAGCACGTAAATATAAACACTAGTATCTTCTTTTTTCCATCTCCATATTACTTATATTCACCCTATAGTATATATATCCCATAATATATATTCTATAGCATGCATATTACTTTCATTTCAAACATATCATTTCCACTTATTCATATTCACCCTATAGTATATATCTCATAATATATATTCTTTAGCATGCATATTACTTTCATTTCAAACATATCCTTTCCACTTATTCATATTCACCCTATACTATATATATCCCATAATATATATTCTATAGCATGCATATTAATTTCATTTCAAACATATCATTTCCACTCATTCATATTCACCCTATAGTATATATATCCCATAATATATATTCTATAGCATGCATATTACTTTCATTCCAAACATACTCATTTCACATTAATCGTATTCACCCTGACACACATTCAACAAGTCTCCCGCAAAGGTAATCCTTTACCACATCAGGTAGGTCTAGTTATTTTTACCATACCACATCGGGCAGGTCGAGTTCATTCTCCATACCACATCGGGCAGGTCTAGTTCATTCTCCATACCACATCGGGAAGGTCTAGTTATTCCCCATACCACATCGGGCAGGTCGAGTAATTCCCCATACCACATCGGGCAGGTAGAGTAATTCCCAATACCACATCGGACAGGTCTATACCACGATAATTCACTACCTCTTCGGATAGGCAACAACAATAATCCAATACCACTCCGGGTAGGATAACAAAATAATCCCCTACCACTACGGGTAGGGTAACAACAATAATATTCTTACAAACATATTACCTCTTACACATACCTTAATCACATCAGCTCATATAAAATGAAAACACTTATCCCTTACCTTGTTTAGCGTTGGAGTCGGTTTCGAGTAACTTTACGAGTTTCCCCCGCGATTTCCTCCAACCTTTGGACCTTTCCTCAATCCAACCAATAACAACCATGTCAGTCATTTATTCAAAATAACACATAAACAACTCCTATTTCATCGTCAAACATACAAGATATTCACATATTTTCAAGGTTTTCAACACTACTTTAATACGAGTTTCCAAACATCTGAAACATACATACTCATCTCATATATCAACATTAAAGCACAAACTCATCATCCACATTTAACATTTCACCCATTTCCCTTTTTACTCATATTCACATTTTGGGGGTTTTGGGGTTTTCATGAATAAACCCACAAAACCTTTCCATTCATCAAATACCAACTCTAAACTAAGAGTTTACAAGCAGAAAACAACATAAAACGAACCATAACTCCAAAGGAAGAGTTTCCATGGTTTCTCTTACTTTGAGAAGAAATCCATACACCCAAAAACGAGTTTGAAAGGAAGAAAGAGAGTTAGAATCAAGAGATTTACCTCTTCTCAAGCTCTTAAACGATCCCCACGAGTTCTTGCTCTCAAAATCACCTTTTCTTCTCTTCTCTCTCATTTTCTAACCCTAAAATGTGTTTGGGGTTTCTATTTTAAAGTGAAATCGTCGGGTTCTCGCTCAAGCGAGCCCATTCTCGCTCAAGCGAGAATATCCGGCCTTTTTAAAATTTCAGATCTGACGCTCTTGCTCAAGCGAGGGATTTCTCGCTCAAGCGAGGCAGCTCTCGCTCAAGCGAGGATCCTCTCGCTGAAGTGAGCATCTTACAGCCTCGACAGGTCCTGAATGCCACTTTTCTCGCCCAGGCGAGACAACTCTCACTCAGGCGAGACCACTCTCGCTCAAGCGAGAATCCTTCTGTATTGCCCATGATTTCACCCTCCCAAGTGAACCTCTCTCGCCCAGGCGACAATTCTCTCGCTCAAGCGAGACTCCCAGGACTGATACTATAATTTAATGACTTTAAAACCTTGGGTGTCACAATCCTCCCCCTCTTATAGGAATTTTCGTCCCCGGATATTTTATTAGGCTATTCTCGGAAAACAATATCATCGTCTAGACTTTAGGCATAAGAAATACTTAGCCAAAATCATACTCTATCATCTAATCCATTAAGATTACTTAAACGACCACCAAGGGCATACACCATTAAACCGTGATATCACAAAACCAATTCATGAACCAACTCATCAATGTCCAAATATTAAGATCCTAACCCCGAACAACTAAGGGAACGAAACCTTAACTGGAATAAAGATTCCCCAGTATTCATCAAGAGCCATAGGTCTCTCTGACCTATCTAGCAAACAATCCTCACTTACATTGTGAATCCCTATAACTCTTCCGAAACCAAGAGAATGGGGAACTCCTTACCCCTTATCCACCACAATGCATCTTTTAACATCCAACATGCACTAGCTAGTTTCACTTCCACTCAAGGAAATAGCATAAATTCATTCCACTCATTAAATAAAACCACTATTTGCCCAAAGTTTACCTTAGCATTCCCAACATTGCATGCACTACCACATAGAAACAAGGTAGTCGCTCAACAAAACACCTAAACAATTAAGACTTTTAGAGTCTCTCCCTCGTACAAAATCAAACGATCCAGTAATTATCCAATTACATCAAACATTCCCGACACCATACCATACAGTAGAAAGAAATTATCGATCCCTAGCCTCAATTGGACACACGAAACCATTGATTCACCCAAAACTAGGTACTCGATTACAAATCGACAAGTGCAAATTTACAACCACTCAGTCCCATAACATACGTTAGAAGTGGATACCCCAATTACTCTAGCAAATATAAATTTAGTATCCCACTTGCAGCACGTCTAAAAACACATGGTCATAATCGTATCACCAAATTTTTAACAACCTCATATTTATCAAGATACGGTTGCTAAAATTTTGGGATTCTCCAACCTGATACTAAATCAAGGTTTAGCCACAAGCTATGTTTCACCCAAGAATTATGTTCAAAAATGGTTTGAACCCACGATGAATGACAATTACTGACGCACGTGAAACAAAAATAACTTTTGTCGGTACAACATTCAAGCAGATAATTGGTGTACATCACCACTATATTGTTCATGGCCAATGTTCTACTACAAAAGGATCGATCATCATAGACCAAAGTTTTCACGTACAAAAGTCAAAAGAACTTCGTTATTCCCGATACTACTTTCCACAAAAGCATAAAATCAAAATTTTGTTTATCAATTAACCCACTAAAACTTACACAACACAACCTATCCATGACCATTCATCATCGATAAAGATTTCATCACACAATCAGTTGCATGCTTATTCTTTTTCAGAATGACTCGTTTTGATCACTACCATGAGTCACTTCAAAATACACATATCAAATGTTCACGTTTAATCAAATGCATTCATCACATTGACAGGGTAAGTAACTTAACTAGCCTCAATTATTACCTGGCAATATAAGTTTTACCCCTTAACATTCATATATAGATCAATGCAAACTAGATCTTAAATCTTCACTAAGATACTCAACAAGAATCTTTCACATCAACAATTATTACATTTTTACGCATAACACGATTTGCTGACCATCAGTCCATCGCCAAGATTAACTCCAGCTGGGACATCATTAAGCGTATCAGAACTAGGGTAAAGGTTCCACCATTTACCCCAACCGTACACTGAGACACCAATATCGATACCCACCACCGGTACACTGGGTGGGGTGGATACAACCAAGTCGAAAGCAACGACTCTGTATACAATCTCAGTCGGTTCACACATTCAACAAATACGAGGAGTGTGTCGCTCCCGAATCAAACAACACTAAAAGAGGAATACCTGCCACCATGCATTTACCTTTAACCGGATCATCAACATCGGATGTCCCTACGCCACTCGGGGTAGCCACTCGACCATGGTCCATTGGCATCTCAGTATGAATGACATTAAGTCTCCGATCTAGCTTGGGACAAAACCTTTTAATGTGCCCCAACTCCTTGCAGTGGAAACATCCATTTCCCGATCCCGGGCATGTGCTCCCATAATGGAGTCTGCCACATTTGTTGCACATGGGAGTAGAAACTCCTCCGGTAGGAACGGTAGGTGGTCTCGACCCTTGGAAATTTTTGTCATGATGCCCAGTAGATGCCGCGTAAGGTTTTCGGTCATCCTCCACTCTGTCTTTACCTCTCCCCTGCACTTGGTTGCGTTGAGGTCCATAGTTCTGGGGGGAAATTGATCTGGGCGTCGCCACCTCATACGCCTTCAGGTTATCCTCGTACATCCTGCACTTGTTGACCAAAGTAGCAAAATCCACAATCTCCTGATGTCCGAACATCCTTTTCAGCTTGAGCCTTAAGCCCGATTCAAATTTAGAGCACTTGGACCGTCCGTCCACTTCCAACTCAGAGTAGGGACAAAACCTGGCCAATTCCTCGAATTTAGCCGCATATTCCCCCACCGACATGTTTCTCTGTTCCAACTTCAAGAACTCCATTTCCTTCCTCCTCTTTAGATCAGCAGTGAAGTATTTATGAAGGAATTTCGCCTTGAAGGTACCCCATGAAATAAATTGTCCCTCCACCTCCATTTGGCGTCGAGTATACTCCCACCAGTTCTCAGCCTCCTTCACTAGCATATAAGTGGCATAGGCCAACTTCTGAGTCTTCGAACAGTTCATGGCTCGGAAGATCCACTCCATTCCCTGAATCCACTCAATGGCAGCATCAGGAGCAAATCCCCGTGGAACTGACTGGGGTTCCTCCTGCAAAACTCATCCAAACCTTGGTACTCTGCCAGTCCGGGTGGGACTAGGGGTTGCAAACTCGGACTTGGTGCTGGGTTTTGATTCAGATTATGCAAGTTCTCGTTCATCTGTTGTAGTGCAGCCACCATCTAAGCCAACAAATCATTTGGAACGTAATGACTCGTTCCTCTTCCCCTTCCTCTTCCAGCCATGTCTTAACTTGTGCTCATTGATAGTCAGCACACAAATTTAACTCACATAAGTCAGGTTATCACATAGTCTCATAGCACATTACATGTCACTACACCAAGGCTACATGCTTTAAGCATTCAATTCATACAATGTCAACTAGTGAAATCATAAACATGTTACAAAGAAGCAAGTAAGGCCATACCTTAGGCCACAAAATTAACTATGCTCCGATACCATATTGTAAGGACCCAAATTCTACCCTTGAAAATTTTTCCTTTATTTTACTCCTTTCATGCATACATTCATCATCTTACATTATTCATATTCATATTATTCATATTCACCCTATAGTATATATATCCCATAATATATATTCTATAGCATGCATATTACTTTCATTTCAAACATATCCTTTCCACTTATTCATATTCACCCTATAGTATATATATCCCATAATATATATTCTATAGCATGCATATTAATTTCATTTCAAACATATCCTTTCCACTCATTCATATTCACCCTATAGTATATATATCCCATAATATATATTCTATAGCATTCATATTACTTTCATTCCAAACATACTCATTTCCCATTAATCGTATTCACCCTTACTCACATTCAACAAGTCTCCCGCAAAGGTAATCCTCTACCACATCGGGTAGGTCTAGTTATTTTCCCCATACTACATCGGGCAGGTCGAGTTCATTCTCCATACCACATCGGGCAGGTCTAGTTCATTCTCCATACCACATCGGGCAGGTCCAGTTATTCCTCATACCACATCGGGCAGGTCGAGTAATTCCCCATACCACATCGGGCAGGTCGAGTAATTCCCCATACCACATCGGGCAGGTCTATACCACGATAATTCACTACCTCTTCGGATAGGCAACATCAATAATTCACTACCACTCTGGGTAGGATAACAAAATAATCCCCTACCACTCCGGGTAGAGTAACAACAATAATATTCTTACAAACATATTAGCTCTTACACATACCTTAATCGCATCAGCTCATATAAAATGGAAACACTTATCCCTTACCTTGGTGAGCGTTAGAGTCGGTTTCGAGTAACTTTACGAGTTCCCCCACGATTTCCTTCAACCTTTGGACCTTTCCTCATTACCACCAATAACAACCATGCCAGTCATTTATTCAAAATAACACATAAACGGCTCGTATTTCATCGTCAAACATACAAGATATTCACATATTTTCAAGGTTTTCAACACTACTTTAATACAAGTTTCCAAACATCTAAAACATACATATTCATCTCATATATCAACATTAAATCACAAACTCATCATCCACATTTAACAGTTCACCCAATTCCCTTTTTACTCATATTCACATTTTGGGGGTTTTGGGGTTTTCATGAATAAACCCACAAAACCTTTCCATTCATCAAATACCAACTCTAAACTAAGAGTTTACAAGCGGAAAACAACATAAAACGAACCATAACTCTAAAGGAAGAGTTTCCATGGTTTCTCATTCTTTGAGAAGAGATCCATACACCCAAAAACGAGTTTGAAAGGGAGAAAGAGAGTTAGAATCAAGAGATTTACTTCTTCTCAAGCTCTTAGACGATCCCCACGAGTTTTTGCTCTCAAAATCACCTTCTCTTCTCTTCTCTCTCACTTTCTAACCCTAAAATGTGTTTGGGGCTTCTATTTTAAAGTGAAATCGTCCGGTTCTCGCTCAAGCGAGCCCATTCTCGCTCAGGCGAGAAAATCCCGCCTTTTTAAAATTTCAGATATGACGCTCTCGCTCAAGCAAGGGATTTCTCGCTCAGGCGAGGCAGCTCTCGCTCAAGCGAGGATCCTCTCGCTCAAGCGAGGATCTTACAGCCACGACAGGTCCTGAATGCCACTTTTCTCGCCCAAGCGAGACAACTCTCGCTTAGGCTAGACCACTCTTGCTCAAGCGAAACAATTCCCGCTCAAGCGAGAATCCTTCAGTATAGCCCAGGATTTCACCCTCCCATGTGAGCCTCTCTCGCCTAGGCGACAATTCTCTCGCTCAAGCGAGACTCCCAGGACTGATACTATAATTTAATGACTTTAAAACTTAGGGTGTCACATAGTGGCTGTTGTTTTTGAAGCCATCTTGTCCATTTTTTGTAACCTAATTGATTGTATTCTGAAACTGATTATTTGTAACTATGGGCATGATTTTTGTACGTGGATAATGGTAACTCGGGATATTTGTAGCTATGGGTGTTTTGGAAACCCATAGCTAGTTGTATGCGGTAGTTACCGAGCGGTATTAATATGAATTATGTTTTTCTGTCAACGAATATGCATGTTGTTAACGGTTTAGGGATTGAATATGAAGGGAAAATGGGATTTTTAGAGTAAAGTTATTTTATTGGCAAATGTAAATTTATATAAAAGTGTATGAAAGTAGAATAAAATAAGGAAAAATTTTCAAGGGTAGAATTTGGGTCCTAACATCATTCCAAATGATATACTTCAAGCTATCCAACATCTTATCACAAGAGCTGAATGCTCTCAGCACATGTTGTCTAACCGAAACTGCAATTTAGATTACTAACATATTGTCACCCTTCATGTTTAATGGTTGGCCTTTTGAATTTCATTCAACTCGTAACTTGATATTTTTACTCCTAGAAAGAATGACTTTCTTCATGGCCTTCATTCCACGTGAAGTTCATTTTTGACTTTTTGGGATAGAATCATCACAATTGTGAGAATCCATTGTTCAATTTTTTTTAGTGAATAGGGGTTATCTGAGTGAATGAGTTTTTGTAAGTGAATGATGTTTTCTCTATGTGAACAAATTTTAGAGTGTGGAGGGAAGTGAATGATGTTTTGAGTTTTAAACACTTGTAACATTCAACATCGTTCAGTGTAATGAGCGTTGTTGATACTTCGCATTTTGCATCGTTCATTGAAGTGAGTGTTTCTGAATGTGTTTGGTTTTGACATTCAACAATGCCCACTACAACACGTGATGTTAAATATTTTTCCACCTATGACATTTAACCGCACTCGTTGAAGTAAGCGCTATTAAATTTAATAAGCGAATATACATTCAACAACGCTTGCTTCAGTGAGCATTGTTGACTATTATATTTGGATAAATAAATTAGACATTCATGCATAAAAATATATGTTAATATTTATTTACTTTTTTCTTAAAAAAGTATGCAAAATCTTGAAAAGTTACGAGTTTCAACAGTGTTCACTACAAAGAGTGTTGTTGAATCTATGCAAATCATTAATGCTTACTTCACGGAGTATTGTTGAATCTTTGAGGTAAACATTCAACATCGCTCGTTGTAGCAAGCGTTGTCGAGTGTGTATCCGCCAATTAAATTTAACAACACTTGCTTCTACGAGCATTGTCGATTCTCTTCCGCCTTACATTTAATAGTGTTCTACTAACAAGCGCTATTAAATGACCATTGCGAAATGTGAATTCTGGCGTAGTGGTTGCGCCCTGATTTTTGGTTGAATGATAGATATGCAACTAAGTAAAATGTTGAAGTTGATTTTGACATCTCCAAAAAGATTTGGATTCGCCACTATATTTTTTGCGGTTGAAACAGTAGAAAACTCTTTTTTATGCCCATATTGGATAAGATTGTCTTTTGAACAAGAGTTTTGAGCTTAGAAGTCAATTATAGATCACTAGAGGCATTAGCACACTATTCGCCCATATTAAAATGGTACCCTCATTAATTGTATGGACTTTAATATCCTTAATTCATTTTCAAAGTTTATCTATTAAAATAAAATATTTTACTTTTAATTCAATACGCCAAAATTCGCATTTAACAACGGTCATTTAATGTAAAGACTGAAATTCTACCCTTGAAATTTTTTCCTTATTTTAATTCATTTACCTATGTATTCACACTTGTGACTTATAATTATGGTCCCAATGAATTTACACTAATCATCTTTTTGGATTCGTGATAGTCTTAACCTACGATAATCATATAAGCAGAAAAACATAATTCAAATTAATATCTCCCAGCACTCCCAACATCCAATGGTTATGGGTACCCAAAATAACATTACTTATAGTTACAAGTCCTCAAAAATAAAACGACCATAGTTACAAGTCCTCAAATCCACAGATAGTCAGTTATGATGCAAAAAATGTAAATAAAGGAATTCAGATTAAAAAGCTCCTAAAGCTCCAAGTCAAACATCCTTAATTTATCCAATTACCTAGTTGGTAACTCATGGTTGATTTCTTTTCTTTTTCTTTTAATACCTTACTGCTTCTTTGCATCAGTTTTTAACTGATTTATTTTTCATATCTTATTGCTCTATTATTTAAAGAAAAAGTGGGGGATGCTACTAATCATCTGAAGCACCCTCCTAATTGGGTAAGTGCAAGTACAAAGAATCTTTTCAGCATATTTAAATTCACGAAAGCTCAAAGCCTTTAAGATTTTTATTTGATGATTCCTGATAGTGTTTCCACTTGCAGCTTTACCTATAAGCGTGTCATTGTTATTCATTCTGGCGAATCCAAGCGAAGCATGTTCTTTTTTCTTCCTCTAGAGTTTGAATCCCCCTTCCCATGTAAGCAACAAGATAGAACTTAATAAGCATAAAGTGAAGAAAGTGATTGTGTTGATTTTGACAAAATAGGCATTGAGACTCGTGGCGATAACTCATTGATTTATGGACACACCAGAAACAACATCTATGACCATAAGTTAGCACAATGTGTTGGCTCAAAATCATGGCAGCTATGGGATTATTAGAATATCTTTTTGTTTTGCATTATATAGTTTCTGGCTTATTAGTTAGTAGTGCTCATCTCCTATAAATAGGATGTGTCACTTATCTTTTGTAAGATTTGGTTCATTAATAACAAACTCAAAATCTAGTTACAAAATTTAGTTTTATTCTCTCTCTTTATGTTTCATTCTCTCTCTCTTTATGTTTCATTCTCTCTACCTTTTCTTCTTCATTTTACATGGTTTGATTTCCAATCGCCACCGCCATTAACGATCCTCCTAAGGAAGCTAAATTACCACGATTTTTCTGTTGTTGCTGTTGTGTCTCTTCGTGTTCAATCATCTTCTCTTTCTCTGCAAATTCCAAATGCAAAATTGACAGAGTAAAAGTACCTCACATGGAGTGAATTCATGTTTGTTGTGTTGAAATCAAATAGAGCTCTCCGGTTTGTGCACTCTTCCGATATTCATTCATGTTTTCTTACTCATTTGGACCGTGAATTGCATTAAGTTAATCCTGGATTTATTAGCTGGGAGGAACATGACCAAGCAGTGTTCTCTTGGATCCCAAATTTCATCTCTAAAACCATACATCCACGAGTTGTAGGATGTGTTCACTATTGGCAGTTATGGAGTGAATTATATGTCTTTTGTAACTCTCATACTAAAGCTTGGAGTCGTCAGTTACGTTCTTAGCTTAGGCCTCTCTCACAAGGATCCATGAATATCTATGATTTCTTCTCCAAGGTAAAAACCCTAACTGATTCTCTAATTTCAATTGGAACACCAATAACTCTAGAAGAACATGTAGGTATACTTGATGGTTTGAATGAGGAGTTTCAACATGTTATCAACTTCATTGAGAGTCAGATTCATTCTCCTTCTATTCATGAATTGGAGCAATTTCTACTGACTTTTGAATCAAGATTAATAAAAAAACAAGCATAAATCTCTCTGATGCTCTTTCAGCCAATGTTGCTGCACATTCTCCATCTCCACAGTCCTCTCATTATGTTACCATGCCTTTACCTGCTGTTAATCATCATCCAGGTCAATATCAAACCTCTCATGCTCCTTCGACACCCCAGTTTGGTGATTTTCATTTTGGTTTTTCTCCCAATGCTCGTGGAGGACGCACTGGAAGGCGTGGTGATTCTGGAGGTTTTCTGCACGTTCAAGGGGCTACTTTTGTGACTATTGCAGGAGACCAAGACATGATGTGTCCTGGTTCTATTATGCACCTCATGACAGCCATCATGGCACATTGAATTCAATATACTTCTATGGAAACTATCCTCCCATCTATGGTTCATCATCTCAAAGTCCTTATCCTCATTATATTGGTCATTATGGTGCTCCATCCTCTGGATCTATGTCTAGAAATTATTCCTATAATACATTTGCCCCTGTCACACATCCATATTTCCACACTGCTCCAACTGCAAACTTATTTCCACACAACATAGGACCTTATCCTATGACTCATGGTAGTTCTCTTTACCAAAATCACTGTGGTATCCTGACTCTGGTGCCACTAATCATCTTACATCAGATCCCTCATTGCTACATGAACCTACTGAACAATTTGGACCAGACCAAATGTATATGGGTAATGGTACTAAAGCTTCTATCACTTGTAGTGGTAACACTTATTTTCAGTCTTCTAGTCATCCTGCTATTTCATTATTCTTACAAAATCTACTTATTATCCCTACAATTACTAAATATTTAATGAGTGTCTCCCAGTTTGCTAAAGACAACTCTTATTATTTGGATTTCCATCCTAACTTTTGTCTTGTCAAATCACAGGATACTGATGAGGTTTTGCTTCAAGGGTCTCTCACTCTAGAGGGCCTCTATGCATTTCTAAATCTAGTTCTGAAGTCCTTTTCCAATTCATCAAAAGTACCTATTGATTCTAGCACTTTAATCCTATTTTCTACTTCAAATTGTACTAGGCCTAGTTCCTTTTTGTTATGGCATTATAGGCTAGGTCATGTCCATGAGGCTATAATTCATAATGTTTTGACTCATTGTAAGATACCACGTATACATAAAAATGGGGCAGACTTCTGTCTACTTGTTGTTGTGCAAAGGCTCATAAAATTCATTCAGTTTCATCTACTAATGTGTATGTTGCCTCCTTTGACCTTTTGTATGTGGATTTATGGGGACCATCTCCTATGCATTATGATTCTAGTTTCAGATATTACCTCTCTATAGTATATCCACATACTAGATACACATGGATTTATCTGCTTAAGCAGAAGTCGACCACCCTCCATGTTTTTCAACACTTCCTCAAACTTATATACACCTAGTTTCAGAAAATTGTCAAAGTTGTCCAGTGTGATTGGGGTGGGGTGTTTGTACTTTTTACTTCATATATTACTTCCTTAGAGATCAATCGTAGATTTTCTTGTCCTTACACCCATCACCAACAAGACACTATTGAAATAAAACATATGTATATTGTAGAAACTGGTTTAGCTTTATTAGCACATGCTCACTTACCATTATCTTTTTGGTAATATGATTTTACAACTATTGTGTATCTCATTAATAGACTTCTTACTCCCACTCTCAATAATCACTCTCCTCATTTATTTTGTTTAACACTAATCCTGACTACTCCTTTCTCAAAGTTTTTGGGTATGCTTGTTATCCACTATTAAGACCTTATAATGATCATAAGTTACACCTAAGGTCAGCCGAGTGCACTTTCCTAGGATATTCAGCTATGCATAAAGGACATAAATATCTTTCTAAGGAGGGAATGCTTTATATTTCAAAGGATGTTATTTTTAATGAGATGGTGTTTCCTTATGCATCCTTGGCCACTGCTAATAGTCAGCATCTTGATGTCTCTACTACATCACATTGTCCCTCCTCAAGTCACAACTCCTTTATTCACAATTTTGTTCCAAGTATCATATCTCCTAGTCTCTCTTCACCAATAAATTCAGTGTCATCATCTTCATTTTCTCAAATGAATTCCCCTGTTGCTCCTTCTCCCTATGTTGCATCTTCCCCTTTATCCTTATCTGGCACTCATTTCATTTCTCCACTACAAAGTTCAACTTCTTTGTTTACTGAACATAGTGCTCCTAATGTTCCATCCTCTATAATTTCACTATGGTTGTGCCTTCTCACCCTATGGGTATAAGGTCCAAATCAGGTATTGACAAGTCCATAATTCCTAGAGAGGTTCTTAGGGTGCTTCTATCTCACATAGAAACCCCAAATGCCAAAGAAGCACTTCTTGATCCTGTTTGGCGGAAGGCGATGAAGAAAGAATTTGATGCACTCATGAAGTTGGGAACCAGGTCTCTAGTGTCATTGCCTCCTCACAAAAAGGCTATTGGATGTAAGTGGGTGTTCATTGTAAAGGAAAATTCAAATGACTCTATTTGTAGGTACAAAGCTAGGCTTGTAGGCTGTAGCTAAGGGATTTCATCAAAAAGTATATGTAAATAATATTGAGACCTTTTCTCCTGTGGTCAAGCCTATTACTATCAGGATTCTTCTAACTCTTTATGTCACTTATCATTAGGTTCTAGAACAGCTGGATGTTAATAATGTTTTTCTTAGTGACTTACTAAATGAAGATGTTTATATGGTGCAACCTGCTAGATTTCATAATGGGGACAAAAGCATTGTTTGCAAGCTACATAAGGCCTTATATGGATTGAAACACACACCTTGGAAATGGTTTGAGAGACTTAAAGGCACTATAATAAAACTAGGATTTCATGTTAGTAGATATCACAAATCACTTTTCATCCTCATCACATCGACATACAAATTGTTTATTCTTGTATATGTAGGTGATATTATTGTCACTGATTCCTCTACACCTCAAGTTCACTGTATTGATAAGCTCAGTACCACCTTTGCTCTTTTTAAGAGGCTTAGCTCTTTGAATTATATACTTGGTATAGAAGTTAAACATCTCTCTGATGGATCCCTCTTTCTATCACAGTCCAAATACATCAGGGATCTTCTCATTAGGGCAAATATGACATCTGCTATGTCTACTCCTGCTCCTATGGGAACTACTTGCTAGATAACTAAAACGGGTTCAGATGTTTTTGATGATCCTAACTTATACAAGTCCATTGTTGGTGCTCTCTAGTATGTTATTGTCACAAGACCTGATCTTGCTTTTAGTGTCAACAAAGTTTGTCAATTCATGAGTCAACCTCTACAACAACACTGGGGTGCAGTCAAGAGAATACTCATATATTTGCAACGAACTTCATCGTTTGGTCTTCATGTCATGCATGCTACATCTTCCATTCCTCTCTCTTTTATGACATGTTGTGATGCACATTTGGTCTCTGATCCAGATGATAGAAAGTCTATCTCAGGGGCTTGTATCTTTGTTGGACCAAATATTGTTACATGGTGGTCAAAGAAACAACAAACTATATCCAGATCTAGTACCGAGGCTAAATATAGAATCCTTGCCTTGGCTACTTAATAAATTACTAGGATAGAATCCTTACTTTCAGAGCTACAGTTTGAATATCAGACTCCTCCCATTCGATGTGACAACCTTAGCACTATTGCTATGGCTCACAATCCTGTTCTACACAACAGAACAAACCACGTTGAATTGGATTTGTTCTTTGTTAGAGACGGAATTCAATCCAAGGCTCTGCAAGTTAAGCACATCTCTTATGAGTATCAATCAGTTGATGTGTTGACAAAACCTGTTTCAACATCCAAGTTCACTTCCCTCATAAATTGTCTTAGAGTGATTGATATCCTATCTCTAATGGGATAGTTGTTTTACTTTGTGTTTTCTATTTTCTTTTGTTGTTCAACATAGATAGAACAAGAAGGGGTGCATTGTTTCATGGGTATATTAGAATATCTTTCTGTTTTGCATTATAGTCTCTGGCTTATTACTTAGTAGTGCTCATCTCCTATAAATAGCCATGAGTCACTTATCTCTTGTAATATTTGATTCATTAAATAACAAACTCAAAATTTAGTTACAATTTAGTTTTATTCTCTCTCTCTTTCTATTTCATTCTCTACCTTTTCTCCTTCGTTGTACAGGGATCCATTGCTATGAGCCTCTTGCAAATTTTGCACCATGGATGACCCAACCTTGATGAATATTGCTTATCTTTTGCAGGTCCATGGATTTCATGGTTTCACTTGTATTGAGCATGTCATTCTCTAGCATATGTTATTGGTGTAGTTAGCTCTGGTACAAGATTGTGCATGGGGAATTTGTAAGAATGTCTCTTGTGACGTGAAGGGACATACCATTTAATCGATTGAATAATATAATTCTTGAATGGAGAGTTGTCAATGAAATGGTAAGACTCTTGAGAAAGAATATATATATAGCGTTTGATGGAAACACTGTACTGACCAGAAAAGGACTTGAAACACTGTCCCTATCTCTGCCCATAAAGATTGTCTCTATTAGCCAACAATAAAGGAAGAGCATAGAAAGGAAGGGAAAGAGATAGAATAGTTTCTCTATTGACAAGAACAACACACAACACTTAGAGAATGATCGTATCGCCATAGAAATAGGTAATCCATAATCATTTTTATTATGGGAAAACTATAAATTCTAAAGATCCATTTACATATGGTTTCCATAACTAAAACTTACAGAATTATCATGGAGTTCAACAACTCCCATATAGATGCATTAGATTCACATTGACATGCCTTGCATCTGCACAAGTCTGTATTGATGTCTTCTTATCTATTTGGAATGTCTTCAAAGGTTTTGATACTCTTCAGGCTCGTAAAGAATGGATGCATGCATATCTTGCCATAATCATATCCTTGGCAGTGATTCCATTCTTGTTGGAGATTATAACTTGGATATTACTCAGCCGCAACAAGGAGTAGGTTGATACCAATCAAGAGCAGCCATTAAAAACGGGGGTTAACAACTATTACATTTTTTTCAAGTGGTTGTAGTGCCAAAATCTTAATTGTCTTATAACATTTGTGAGGAATTTTGATATATTTATTTTGAAAATGTATCTTTTAATGGTTACAATATATATATATATATATATTGATTATGAAAATGTCTATGATAAATAATACCGTGCTCACAGCAAAAGAAAATCATGTATGAGTACTATAGAAATGGCAAACGATTCAATGTTATCTAGTGACAAGGTTGTTAAACAATAAGCTCATGGCTGAAATATAGTAGGACAGGTGTGATATGAATAGGATACGCAGGATAGGTTTAGTCTGAATTCATATTCTGATTTGCAGCATCTTACCACCTTTCTTAGGGTAAGGGTTTTATACTAGAGCTTTGTAAAGTTTGTGTGGCGAGAAATATATAAACTATGAACAAGATATGTTGCCATCATTAAGAAAATGATCCAAAATTAGGAAAATGGGCAATGCTCATTAACATGAATAAAATCTTACCACATTGAGTGGTCATTTTCAAGGAAACTTCTATAACTCATCAAAACTGTGAAGACCAGTTTCTATCAATTTATATGTGCTTCTCGTACAAAAATCGTGGAATTCAGTGAGATAAAATTGAGTGTTCACACCGATTACCACGACATAATAATTGATTATTATGTGCTTGAAATATTTTTAAAATTTAAAACTCAACCAACACATACCCAAATGAATCAACACCTTTCCAAATGTTTAGTACCTCCTGGAATAGAACTTGGAACCTTTTTAAACTCAATAAATATAAATATCATCATCATCTAAAACAAAACACACATTAACACAATACTTTCATACAACAAATTTACACATTTTTGCTATTTATCTTTCTATGTTTTTCAGAAAAAGTCTTGAGAAATTTCTACACTTTTAATGTTTCTGAAAAATGAAGAGCGAAGTGTGATACTTAGTTGGAAGTTCTTATAAAGGATTCATATGTCAATTTTGTAAGACTAAGATATCAACCAGGGGGATGAATTAGTTGACTTAAGATCGTGATCGATTTTTGTGCAATTTTAGAGTTTGTAGCAGCAGAAAATGTAATGCAGAAAAATATCAAATGAAATTCAAGGAGATAAGTGAAAAGAGAGTACACAATGATTTTATACTGTTTTACCTTCTCACCCCGAGACTTCCTTGTAACTTACTCACTCTCCAATACCTATGTCACACTCTTGGAAAACAACCTATCCAAGTGACTCTAACCCTTTTCTAATCACACCCTTGTGATAGAAAGTATTACACAAACTTTGAAGAAAATTGTTAGCAATGGCAAGGATTGCTTATACAAGATATGACAAGTAAACTCTCTTGCAATCCAACAACTCTTTGTATACTTAGTTTATAATGCACATAAGGTTTGAAAAACTTTGAAACAAGCACTTACATAAGTGCAGAAAAAGTGTTTCAGAAAATTCAGATTTGCATAAGTGAGTTGTATATGAGTTGTGTTATGAGTTATGAGTTCCAATGCCTTTATATAGGCTTTTCAATCAGTCATAACACCTTTAGGAAAGGATAGGATTCGTTTGGAATGAAACCATTTCGTCTGGGATGAAAGTTATTCAGATTGAATCTGAAAAGATGATGTAATAGCTCCCAGAAATCGATTACAGCATAGGGGTAATCGATTACCCAAACATTTTGTCCAACTTAGAAACAAAATTTCATGTTGAGTAATCAGTTACTCTTGGTGTAACGGCTCTCAGTAAAAGATTAGAATACATAGGTAATCGATTACCTAAGCCTACTGTCCAAGTGAGTAACTAATTATCAAACTGAGTAATCGGTTACACTGATACCAGTAATCGATTACTATTTTCAGTTTTTGTTGGTTAACTCGTTTCTCACTCATGTAACTTGTTACGTATTTCCAGTAATCTGTTACTTAATCACAGTAACATGTTACTTAGATCTATTAACCTGTTACACAATGTTTTGAAAATTGTTTTCATTAAAGCTTATGATTCTTAATTTTTCCTTTAGAAGATACCTTTAAGCATTATTACCAATAGTATATTAAAGAGTGTAAGGATAGAAATACCTATGGACTTAGACTCTAAATGTCTTGAAGATTTATCTTCATTGTCTTCATAAGTATTCTTCCTTATTCTTCGTTTTATGATGTTTGTGTCTTCATCAAAACCATGTCAAGTTCAGGAGCAAGATGTAAGACTGAGATTGCTACTAAGAGGGGGGGTGGTGAATTAGTTGACTTAAAAGTATGGCCACTTTTTCTGCAAAATCAATAGTTTAAGTGCAGCGGAAAAATTATGCCGAAAATTAATAAGCAAATAATCAAGAGATAAAGGAGAAGAGAGTACACATATGATTTTAGACTGGTTCACCTTCTTGTCCACCGAAGGCTACGTCCAGTACTTTTGCAGCACAAGATATTTTTTCAGTAAATATTATGAGTTGTAATTACAATATCTCACCCCGAGACCTCTATGTAACTTACACACTCACTAATACTTATTCACCATTGAAAAACACCTTTCCAAGTAACTCTATCCCCTTTCTTCTCACACCCTTGTGAAAGAAAGAAATTAGCAATATGAAGAATGTATAACAATGGCAGTATTGCCTTTACAAGTTTAGTTTAACAATTATAACTTGCATTCCAACAAATCTTGTATACTAAGTAATAATGCTCTTTAGAAGTTTGAAAAAATTAGAAACACTCTTAAGCAACTCTGAAAAATTTACTTTGAAAGTTTGAGTTCAAGTTGCTAAAAGTGCAGGAAAATATTCAGAATATTTGTGAGAGCTTTTGAAGAATTTATATGAAAGCTGTTCTATGACTTGTGTATGAGTTATGTGTTCTAATGCCTTTATATAGGCTTTCGAATCAACCATAGCACCTCTAGGGAAGTGTAAGATTCGTTTGGAATGAAACAATTTTGTTTGGGATGAAAACTATTCACTTTCAAATCTAAAAACTGGTGTAACAACTCTCAGTAATCGATTATACCAAGTGGGTAATCGATTACCCAAACATCCTGTCCAACTGTGTTTTCAAAAATTACTTGGTGTAATCGATTACACTCTTTGAGTAATCGATTACCCAAATGTTTTGTCCAACTTGTTTTGAAAATTGCTTAGTGTAATCGATTACATAATTTGAGTAATCGATTACCCAACTTTATTGAAACTTGTAATCTGTTACTCAAAGACAATAATGGATTACTCTGAGTAGTTGGATGTTGGATAACCCATTTTTCACACATGTAACCTGTTACTTAAGTACAGTAATCCGTTACATATTATTTTTGAAAAATGTTTTGACTATACTTGAAGTGTTTCAATTTTATTTAAAAAGAGTTTGAGCATTACTACTAAAGTATATTCGATAGTATAGGATAAAAGTACATATTTAAACTTAGACTAATTTGTCTTGAAGCTTTTTCTTCTTTGTCTTCATAAGTATTCTTCCTTTCTTCTTTTTGGTGATGTTGGTGTCTTCATCAAAACCGTGCCAAGGTCAGGAGCAGAGATCTTCTTCACAATCTCCACTTTTTTTATGATGACAAACCAATATCTTCTTGACAGTGTAGTTTTATGAGAGCAACATACTATTTGATATTCTTGACTTGTCTTGAGTATGCTCCCCCTATTTTGTATGCTCCCCCTTTCATTTGGAGTTACTTGCCTGAAAGAGTTTTGACAGAAAATACACACTTCTCCCAACTTTTCTCCCCCTTTTGACTTCATCGAAAAGAAGAAAAGCCAAGAGTCCAACACAATATATATATATATATATATATATATATATATATAGCATACAATATGATATAGCAGTCATGAAGGTAATCATAAAATTGACATTTGCATGATAAAGTAGTAAAAAGATGTTCATACATATTAAAAGAAACAACAAAACCAAACATCAAATTGTTTACAACCAAGCAACAATACAAACAGAAATCCTAGACAAAAGATAATCTAAGACTCAGGCTCAGAGCTGTCTTCATCAATGTCCATGCTACTCAGCTTAGAAGAGAGACAATGAAGTTCATACTAGATTTGTTGATTCTGAGCATCAAGAGCATCCATATAGTTAGTGATGTAGCCTCGAAGCGAGAATAACTCATACATAATCATCTAATTAGAAGGCGTGGCAGTAGATGAGGAAGATTGAGCATGAAACTCAGAAGGGTTAGGATTGGTAGGTTTTGGTTGAGCGGTAGGAGGAGTTGGTCGATCAGTTCTATGCTTATAGGTGCGGCGGTCATGAGGATCTTTGGAGAAACCCATTTTGTGGACAACTTCCACATGAATCTTGATTTCGCGAAGATTAAGAGCGACCTTGGTGTCACCAGCAGTAGAAACTTTGAAATGCTTAAGAATATTGGTTATGAAGATTGCACAGGGCAAGGGACTTTGAGATCCTCGAACAGTCCACATTTGTCTCATTATCATCTGAGCCCAATTGATTTTTAGATTAAACTTCATAGCATACATCAATTGAAGTTCTATGTCACTGATTTGAGAATGATTTGAAATTTTTGGTAAAATGACATAGCTCAGAAAATAATGAAGCAAACGATCTTCAAGTTTGAGATGTCCAGCAGATAGGATATCCTATTCTTAATAGTCTCACCAAAACCCTTTTGCTTACGCAGTTCTATTTCCTCTTTGGAAATTCTACACAGAGAGTAGTAGAACTCCTTTCAATCATAGTTATCACATTCACAAACAAGGTCGAAACCTGTTGTGCTACCTTGAGTGGGTATGTTACAGCACAATGAACTAAAAGTTTTTGCATCCAAAATAATATCGTATCCTCTCACATAGGAAGTAAGATGATTTTTCCGGAAGTTCATGTTGCAGTAAAATACTCGAACAAGTTCAGGATAAATATCATTCGATTCACAGCAAAAATCAAAAAGGTTTTGTTGCCGTAAAAGATAAGGAAAAAGAAAATCTTCAACCTCAAAATTCCCTACATTACCGAATTTTGAGTAAAGATGGTGCGTCCATGGAAGTGCTCCTCGAAGACTTTGTGTAGTTCATTGTTAGCAAGAAGTCTTGTTAAATCGAGAGGGTTGGACTCCAAAGATGAAGTTCCTTGCTTCAATTGAGTCACATTGGAGCGTCGTTTCTTTGATTTAGAAGAGGAAGCCATGGATTGGGTTTTTGAAGGTTTTAGGTTTTTGAGTTTGGGAGATTTGGGGCTTTTTTTTTATTTAAGCCACTAAAAACGAAAATGATGATGTAGAAGTGTTTAGAATTGAAAATGTGATATGAATAGACACAAAAATCACCCAAAACGGATTAAAAACGAAGTTTTTAGAGAGTGGGAGAGAAGAGAACACGAGTACCACAAGAAAGAGGAAGATGATGAGTCTGAAAAAGTGCAGAATAATCGATTACACACATAGAGTAATCGGTTACTCATTATTTAAAATTTGAAATTTTTAGACAACAGTGTTGAGTAATCGATTACACATAGTCAGTAAGCGATTACTGAGACTCTCTGTTTCCCTACTGATGTCGTGAAAAGGATTTTTGTCCCCAAATTTGAAAATTTTATACAGAAATAAACATATTGAAGAACAAGTAGGCATTAGATAAACATAATGAAGCACACATATAATCATATAAACATGTTAAGATAGGTAAGCTTCATCAAGAATGCCTAATTCACGTCTAATTTTATAAAAAGGTTCTTTAGCCAAGGGTTTAGTAAAAATATCTACTAGTTGGTTATGAGTATCAATGAATTCTACCGTCGCATCTTTCTTTTGGACATGGTCCCTAAGGAAGTGATGCGTTATATCTTTGTGTTTGGTTCTAGAATGCATAATAGGATTCTTTGTGAGGTTTATAGCACTAGTATTGTCACATAGTTGTTTAAGCCACAAAACGTGGGCACAACAACTACCTGCTGCTATATATTCAGCTTGAGCAGGGCTTAGGGCAACACATGCTTGTTTCTTGCATGACCAAGAGACTAAAACATTTCCTAAAATATGACAAGTACAACATGTACTTTTCCTCTCAGATTTGCATCCTGAAAAATCCGAATCTGAATAACAAACCAAATCACATATACTTCCTTTTGGATACCACAACCCAATGTCATTGTGCCTTTAAGATATTTCATGATTCTCTTAACAACATCTAAGTGTGATTCTTTTGGTTTAGATTGATAGCGTGCACACAGACATACACTAAACATGATATCAGGTCTACTGACAGTTAAATACAAAAGAGATCCAATCATACCTCAATACTTTGATATTTCAATGCATTTTACAGCTTCATTTGTATCAATGTAAGTACAAGATCCCATAGGAGTAGCTATTGGCTTGCAGTCATCCATATCAGATCTTTTCAGCAAATCTTTGCAATACTTGGATTGAGTTACAAAAATGCCATTATCAAGTTGTTTGATTTGTAGTCTAAGGAAGTAATTCAACTTCCCCATCATGGACATTTCAAACTCTCCTTGCATCATTTTGCCAAACTCACAACACAAATTCTCATTAGTGGAACCAAAAATAATATAATTGACATAAATTTGAACTAGAAGAGTATGATGATTTATTTTCTTTATAAAGAGTGTAGTGTCGACCTTTCCTTTGGTAAGTCCCTTTTCAAGTAGAGAATTCGTTAGACGATCATACCAGGCACGTGGAGCTTGCTTCAAGCCATATGGAGCTTTCTTCAATTTGTAAACATGAGAAGGATGTTTGTAATCTTCAAAACCAGGAGATTGTTCTACAAATACTTCTTCTAGAATATATCCATTGAGAAAAGAGCTTTTTACGTCCATTTGATATAGCTGAAAAATTAAAGAACAAACATACGCAATTAATAGCCTAATAGCTTCAAGTCTAGCAATCGGAGCGAAGATTTCATCAAAGTCTATACATTCTTCCTGATTGTATCCTTGAGCTACTAGTCTAGCTTTATTTCTAACAATAATACCATTTTCTTCAGATTTATTACGAAATACCCAACGAGTTCCTATAACATGCCTATTTTTCGGTCTAGGAACAAGTTCCCAAACTTCATTTCTCTCAAACTGGTTTAATTCTTCTTGAATTGCAAGAATCTAGTGTTCATCCTCGATTGCAACATCAATCTTGGAGGGTTCTAATTGAGAAACGAAGGCCATGTTTAGACAAGCATCTTCTAGCATCAAGCGGGTAGTGATACCCTTTTTTATATCACCAATGATGTTGTCAATAGGATGGTCTCGATGAGTTCTCCAATCTTTTGGTAAATCATTGTGAATATGCTCTTCTTATGAGGATAGATTATCATCCATTTCCAAATGCATAGAATTAGTTGTAGAATCAATAATAGACTTTTCATTTGAAGTGGAACTCGGAAAGTCCTCTTCATCAAGAGTTAACCCATCCTTTATCATAGGATTGGTTTCATCAAATGATACATGAACGAATTCTTCCATGGCTAGAGTTCTTTTATTAAAAAACTCTATAAGCTTTACTCGTAAGAGAGTAGCCTATGAATATTCCTTCATCGGCTTTTGGGTCAAACTTGCCTAAGTTGTCTTTACCATTATTTAAAACAAAACATTTACAACCAAATACATGCAAATTAGAAATGTTTGGCTTTCTATCTTTGAAGAGCTCATAGGGGGTTTTCTTGAGAATTGGTCTTATAAGAACTCTGTTTGAAACATAACATGTTGTACTAACTGCATCAGTCCAAAATTATATCAGCAATTTTTAGAGATTTTTCATTTTGAACTCTTTTGGCATATTTGCTAAAGGTTTTGAATGCCTCATTGTTATGAACTAAGAATAGAGTCCAAGTATACCTTGAAAAATCGTCTACTATAACAAGAGCATAATAGTTACCACCATAACTTTTGGTTTGAAAGAAGTTTTTGTTTGTTTACCCTTTTGACAAGCACTATAGAGTTTGTCTTAAACGAACTTCATTTTGGGTAAACGAACAACTAAATCTTTCTTGATCAATTTATTTAAATGATTAATGTGTATATGCGTAGTTCTCCTATGCCAAAGCCATGCATCATTATTATTGTTAACAACTAAACATTTTATTGGTAAAGAAGAATTATCTAGATCAATCATATATATATTGTTTATTCTCTTACCAACTAGTTTATAGTTATTAGAATCCTTACTTTCGATGATGCACTTATCTAGGTAGAATGCCACATGGAATCTTTTGTCGCATAGTTGACTTATGCTCAACAAGTTGTGCTTGAGTCCCTCGATGTATAGTACTCCTTCTATAGTTGTCGATAGTGGTTTCCCGATTCTACCAACTCCAAGTATTTTTCCTTTGTTGTTGACACCATATGTGACGTATCCTTTGTCCCTTGGAGTAAGGACATGAAATTTCTCTTTATTGCCTGTCATGTGTTTTGAGCAGCCACTGTCCAAGTAACACATATTGCAGGCGTGTAAGGACCCAAATTCTACCCTTGAAATTTTTTCCTTATTTTATTCCTTTTTCATGCATTTCCTCACAACTTTTACATATGATTTCAACAACCTTATTTTAAATCCCTCTTTCATATTCACACTCATTTCATAAATCAGAAACGACATACATATTTGTTTAACAGAAAATCATAATTCATTAATGCATCCTAGTAACTACCGCATACATCTGGATATGGGTTTCCAAAATACCCATGACTACAAATATCCAGAGTTACAATTATCCATGGCTATCGACATGCTCAAATATCATACCCATGGTTACAAATAATCAGTTCAAAATATAATCAGTTAGATTACAAAATAATGAAGATAAGGACTTCAAAAATTAAAAGCCTATAAGCTCCTAATCAAGACATCCTTAAATTCTTCCACCTACCCGCAATGGGATTAACATTGACCATACACAGAAAACACAAAGGAGTAAGTCGTTAACATCAACAAATGCCAATGTACGTTAATCCACATTTCAAAAAGGTTCAG
This sequence comes from Lupinus albus, assembly GCA_009771035.1. Classification (NCBI taxonomy): domain Eukaryota; kingdom Viridiplantae; phylum Streptophyta; class Magnoliopsida; order Fabales; family Fabaceae; genus Lupinus; species Lupinus albus. Next base: position 8,393,153 of record CM020022.1, on the reverse strand, counting down.
TAAACAATAATAAGTTATATATACATAAAACCATTTTCCATCGTTACAACTTTTGAAAATCATGCTACATAACTTGAGCCAAAGTTTGCTACATCGCTTGAGCCAAAGCTTGCTACATTGCTCGAGTCAAAGCTTGCTAAATCGCTTGAGGCAAAGCTTGCTACATCGCTTGAGCCAAAGCTTGCTACATCGCTTGAGCCAAAGCTTGCTACATCGCTTGAGCCAAAGCTTGCTACATTACTTGAGCCAAAGTCGCTAACCAATCATGGTCGGCTAAAAACGAGTTTTCTTTTCATTGATACTCCATCAATCCATAAACAGTAAATCCACACAATCATTATTACAAACATACCCATATATGTTTATAATAAATAAGTGGTTCACAGCTTGATCATTATCCACAACCAGAAAATCCACACATTTTCTAACACAATGCACAAGTTAAAGACTTATCCTTACCTTGGTGAGTGTTGGGTTTGGTTCTTGGTAACTTCGAAAGTTCCACCGACACCGCCTCTAACTTTAGGATCCTTCCTCATTCCCACCATATAACACAATGTTAGTCATTTATTCCAAATAACACATAAATAACTCATTTTGCATCTTTAACCATATAAGAGATTTAACACATTTTCAATGTTTCTAAACTACTTTCATTATAAGTTTACAAACATCTAAAACATACATATTCATCTCATATTTCAACATTAGAATGCATACTCATCTTCTACCTCTAGCATTTTATCCATTTTCCTCTTTAACCACATTTTCACTTTAAGGTTTTGGGGTTTTCATGAATCAACCCACAAACCCTTTCCATTCTTGAAACACCAACTCTAAACTAAGAGTTTACAAGAGAAAAACAACATAAAACGAACCATAACTAAAAAGGGTGAGTTTCCATGGTTTCTCACATTTTGAGAAGAGATCCAACATACCCAAAACAAGTTTCAAAGGGAAGAAGAGAGTTAGAATCAAGAGTTTTACCTCTTCTCAAGCTCATAGATGAGTATTAAGGCTCCTTGCTCTTGAAAATGCTCTCTTCTCTCACTTCTCTTCAATTTCTAACCCTAAAATGTGTTTGGGGTTTCTCATTTAATGCAAACTCGTCGGTTCTTGCTTAAGCGAGCCCATTCTCACTCAAGCGAGAAAATCCCGCCTATATTAAAAACTTAAATATGACCCTCTCGCTCAAGCGAGGGATTTCTCGATCAGGCGAGGCAGCTCTCGCTCAAGCGAGGATCCTTTCGCTCAAGCGAGGATCTTATAGCCTCGACAGGTCTTGAATGCCACTTTCTCGCCTAGGCGAGACCACTCTCGCTCAAGCTAGCCAATTCTCGCTTAAGCGAGAATCCTTCAGTATAGCCCAGGATTTCACTCTCCCAGGTGAGCCTCTCTCGCCCAGGCGACAATTCTCTCGCTCAAGCGAGACTCCCAGGACTGATACTATAATTTAATGACTTTAAAATCTAGGGTGTTACAATCCTCCCCCTCTTATAAGAATTTTTGTCCCCGAAAATTAAACATACCTCGATTCGAACAAATGAGGCTAATCCTCCCTCCTATCACGCTCCACTTCCCATGTAGCATCTCCTTTATCCACTTGACTCCACAGTACCTTCACCAAGGCAATCTCTTTGCCCCTTAATCTTTTGATACAGGTATCCATGATTCTCACGGGCAACGTCGTAATAGTCAAGTTATCCTTCAACTCTATCTGATTAGACTCAACCACATGAGATGGATCCCCAACATATTTCCTCAACTAAGACACATGAAACACATTGTGGAGATTCGAAAATAATGGAGGTAAAGCAATCTGATATGCTACCGGCCCAATCCTCTTCAATACTTGATACGACCCAATAAATCTCGGAGTAAGCTTACGAGACTTCAACACTCTACCCATCCCGGACGTCGGGACTACTCTCATGAAAACATGATCCCCCTCCTTAAACTCAAGAGGTTTCCGTCTCTTATCGTAATAGCTTTTCTGCCGACTCTGTGCTATTCTCATATTCTCCCGGATCTTCTTGATCTTTTCCGTCGTCTCTTGGACCAAATCGGGTCCCAATACCAAGTTCTCCCCAGTTTCGAACCAACTCACCGGAGTTCAGCACTCCCTTCCATACAATGCCTCATAGGGTGCCATCCCCATACTCGAATGGAAGCTATTGTTGTAGGTAAATTTAATCAAAGGCAACATGTCATCCCAACTCCCAGGTTGTTCCAAGATACAAGCCCTCTAAAGATCCTCCAATGACTGTATAGTTATTTCCGATTAACCGTCCGTTTGTGGATGATAAGCTGAAATCAAATTCAACTTAGTTCCCAATGCGGACTACAAACTAGTCCAAAATTTTGAAGTGAAACGGGGATCCCTATCAGATATAATGCTCGATGGTATCCCATGCAGACGAACTATTTCCCGAATATACAGCTCTGCCAATCGCTCCAAAGAATACCTCTTGTTCATAGGCAGAAAGTGTGCAGATTTATTCAACTGATCTACTATCACCCATATCGAATCGTATCCTTTCCGAGTCTTTGGAAAACCAGATACAAAATCCATGGAGATACTATCCCACTTCCAAACGGGAATCTCTAGGGACTGTAATTCTCCCGCTGGCCACTAATGCTCAATCTTGACTTTCTGACATATAAGACAACTTGAGACATACAAAGCCACATCCCTTTTCAACCAAGACCACCAAAACAAAATTTTCAAATATTGGTACATCTTCGTAGTTCCCGGGTGAAAACTCATTTTGCTCTTGCGTGACTCCTGTAAAATACTCTTTCGCAATTCTACATCACGAGGCACACACACTCTCCCTTTGTAACGCATCATTCCACTCGAGTCTGAAGTGAAATCAGTTTCTTTCCCACTCAACATCAAATCCCGTTTAACCATTAACTCACTATCCTCCACTTGCATCACTCAGATTTGGTCAAACAGTTCATTTGTGACCTTAAGCATTCCTAACATCATATTATGAGGTATTATTTGAACCTCCAAGTTCATATCCCTGAACTCCTCAATCAGTTTTCCTTCCCTAACCATCAAATCCAACATGTGTAAAGACTTCCGACACAAAGCATCGGCCACCACATTGGCCTTTTGCAGATGGTATTGCAATCCAAAATCGTAGTCATTAAGGAATTCCATCCACCTTCGCTGTGGCATGTTCAGTTCCTTTTGATCAAAAAGTTACTTCAAACTCTTGTGATCGCTATACACTTCGAATCTTACACCATACATATGGTGCCTCCATATTTTCAAAGCAAAAACCACAGCGGCTAGTTCCAAATCATGCGTAGGGTAGTTTTGCTCATGCGTTCTTATCTGTCGAGAAGCGTAGGCAACAACTTTCCCCTCTTGCATCAGAACACAACCCAAACCTTGCTTAGAAGCATCACAATACACACTGAAATCACGATCAATACAAGGAAGAATCAACACTGGCGCCGTAGTCAACCTCCGTTTCAACTCTTGAAAACTTTCTTCACAACGGATTGTCCACACATAAGGTTCCTCTTTTCTGGTGAGTTTAGTCAAAGGCAGTGCTAGCTTCTAAAATCCCTCTATGAATTTCCGATAATAACCAGTCAAACCTAGAAAACTCCGGATCTCAGTATCTGATTTGGGTACTTCCCATTCCATAACCGCTTCTACCTTTGAAGGGTCCATGGCTACTCCTTCCTTGTCCAAGAAATTTACCGATTCCAACTAGAAATCACATTTGGACAATTTAGCATACAACCGGTTCTTACTCAGAAGATCTAGAACAACTCTCAGGTGTTCTGCATGTTCCTCTCGGCTCTTGGAGTAAACTAAAATGTCATCAATAAATACCACTATGAATGAATCCAAATACGGATGAAAAATCCTATTCATGTAGTCGGTAAATATTGATGGGGCATTCGTTACACCAAAATGCATCACCAAATACTCAAAATGCTCAAACGTCATCCTAAAAGCAGTTTTAGGAATATCCTCCGACTTCACACGAAGTTGGTGGTAACCCGACCGAAGATCAATTTTTGAGAACACTACCGCTCCCTTCAACTGATCCATCAAGTCATCAATCCTAGGCAACATATACTTATTCTTGATAGTTACCTTGTTCAACTGCCTGTAAACAGTGCACAACCAAATACTCCCATCTTTCTTCTTGACTAACAAGACAGGTGCACCCCACAGTGAGACACTAGGACAAATAAACTTCTTTGCCAATAAGTCCCAAACCTGCTTTTTCAACTCAGCCAACTCTAACGGTGCCATCCTATAAGGAGCTATAGAGATGGGTCCCGTTCCAGGTACCAAATAAATAGAGAATTCAACTTCTCTCACTGGAGGCAATTCCGAAATATCACCAGGAAATATCTCAGGAAATTCACGAACTATCGGAATATCCTCAACTTTGGGTTTCTCAATACCCTCCAGGGATGCCAACAATATAAACACATCTCCTCCCTCCTTACAGGAAGTCCTGACTTCCTTAGCCGACAATGACTTCATATAACTAGCCTCATCAGAAATCTCATCCGGATTTCTGAACACCACGGTCTTATCAGCACAATTAAGCACCACATGATTTGCCGACAACCAGTCCATCCCCAGAATTAGATCTAACTGAGATAGTGGTAAGCAGATTAAATCCACAGTCAATGTCCTACCGTTTACCACTACCGGACATCGAGACACAACCGTCGACACCACCACATGCACATTAGTTCGGGTGGATACGACCAAGTCGAAAGGTAACGACTCAGTTTGCAATTTCAGTCTATCCATGCATTCAATAGATACAAAGGAGTGTGTCGCTCACGAATCAAATAACACTAAAATAGGAATACCTTCCACCATGCAATTACCTTTTATCAGGCCATCTACACCCGATGCCTCTGCATCACTCATGGTGAACACTCTACTAGTGGATCGAAGTCGTTCAGCCCTCACAACATTCACACTCTACTGTAACTTAGGACAATATCTTCTGATATGCCCAACCTCCTTGCAGTGAAAGTAGCTATGTGTCGTTCCGGGGCATAAGTCACCGACTTGAGTTAGGCCACATTTGCCGCACAAGGATGGAGAGTTCAACTGTGACCCTCCAGCATTGACATGAGTCCTCGGCTCATGCGAAGTATACCCCCGACTACTCATTGGTGGAGAGTAAGGCTTCCGTTCCTCTTGAAACACCTTTCCCTTCCCTTTTCCGTGCGAGAAGTTCCGTTGAGGCCCAAAGTTCTTGGGAGGAATCACCTTAGGTGCCGCCGCTTCATCGGCTGCCAGGTCATCGTCAAATACCCTACACTTGTTCACTAAGGTAGGAAAATCCGCAATCTCTTGGTGCCCAAACATGCTCTTCAACTTTGGCTTCATACCCGATTCAAACTTGAAGCACTTAGACCTTCCGTCCACCTCCAATTCGGAGTAAGGACAAAATCGGGCCAATTCTTCAAACTTGGCCGCATAATCTCCCACCGACATGTTTCCCTGTTCCAACTTCAAAAATTCCATTTCCTTCTTCCTCTTTAGATCAGCGGGGAAGTATTAATGAAAGAATTTCGCCTTGAATGTACCCCAGGAAATCAATTGTCCCTCCGCCTCCATTTGGTGTTGAGTGAACTCCCACCAGTTCTCGGCCTCCGTCACTAGCATATAAGTGGCATTTGCCAACTTCTGAGCCTCCGAACATTTCATGGCCCTGAAGATCCGCTCAGGAGCAAATCCCCCGTGAAATTGACTGGGGTTCCTCCTACAGAACTAATCCAGACCTCGGTACTCTGCTGGTCCGGGTGGGACTAGGGGTTGCGAACTCGGACTTGGTGCGGGGATTTGATTCAGATTATGCAAGTTCTCGTTCATCTGTTGTAGTGGAGCCACCATATGTGCCAACAAATCATTTGGAACATTCTAACTCGTTCCTCTCCCTCTCCCTGTCCCTCTTCCAGCCATGTCTTAACCTGCACTCATTGATGGTCAGCACACAAATCTAACTCACATAAGTCAGGTTATCACATAGTCTCATAGCACATACATGTCACTACACCAAGGCTACATGCTTTAAACATTCAATTCATATAATCTCAACTAGTTGAATCATAAACATGTTACAAAGAAGCAAGTAAGGCCATACCATAAGCCGCATAATTAACTATGCTCTGATACCATATTGTACGGACCCAAATTCTACATTTGAAATTTTTTCCTTATTTTATTCCTTTTTCGTGCATTTCCTCATAACTTTTACATACGATTTCGACAACCTTATTTTAAATCCCTCTTTCCTATTCACACTCAGTTCATAAATCAGAAATGACATACATATTCGTTTAACATAAAATCATAATTCATTAATGCATCCCAGTAACTACCACATACAACTAGATATGAGTTTCCAAAATACCCATGGCTACAAATATCCAGAGTTACAATTATCGATGGCTATCGACATGCTCAAATATCATACCCATGGTTACAAATATTCAGTTCAAGATATAAACAGTTAGAATACAAAATAATAAAGATAAGGACTTCAAAAATTAAAAGCCTCTAAGCTCCTAATCAAGACATCCTTAAATTCTTCCACCTACCTACAATGGGATTAACATTGACCATACACAGAAAACACAAAGGAGTAAGTCGTTAACATCAATAAATGCCAATGTACGTTAATCCACATTTCAAAAAGGTTCAGTAAACAATAATAAGTTATATATACATAAAACCATTTTCCATCGTTACATTTTAGAGAAACCCCAAATACATTTTAGGTTAAGAAATGAAGAGAGGTGAGAGAAGAGAGCATTCCCAAGGTCTAGGAGCTTTGATTCTCGTTCAAGAGCTTGAGAAGAGGTAAAACTCTCTATTCTAACTCTCTTTTTCTCTTTGTCGCGACCCGATTTTCGGTTGGAAGACCGGCCTTGTGACTTAGGGAGAGGCGAACTCGATTTCTACCTCTTCCAATTCATTTGGAGTCGCCACTACGTTTTTTGCGGTTAAAACGTAGAAAACTCTAAACAGGCCCAATTAGGATAATTTGGTCTTTAATCAGAGATTCTGAGCCCGGGAGTCGATTACGGATCGGGGAAGGTATTAGCACCCCGTCCGCCAGTATTAAAACGGTACCCTCGCTAATAACATGGACTTTTATACCCTTGACATTATTTATTAAAATTCTGTAAATAAAAACAAAATGTTTTATTTTTTATTGTTGTGCCTGACAAGAATTCAACTTGCTCCTACGTATCCCTAGCTGCAATAGGGAAATCAAGGCTACGTAGTTCTGGTTCGAAAATTAATTGGTTGATTTCGTCGATTTAAAGGTATCGATTTGATTGAGTTGAAATTGTAACATTCTTCGCAGAAATATTTTTTAAGTTTATGAAATATAGATTAATAGTAAAGAGACAACACTGGTTGTGTACCGACTTTCCACTTTTAAAGCAGAAAGGAAGAAACGACACGGGCCGTCGACCGGACTATCAAACTCTTTTTGAAAAGCATTGATGAACACTTAAATTAGAGAAAGATTTTTAGAATTACTTCTTTATAAAACTAGAGTTGATAGTAAAGAGACAACACTGGTCGTGCACCGAATTTCCACTTTTAAAGCGGAAAGGAAGAAACGACACGGGCCATCGACCGGACTATCAAACTCTTTTTGAAAATCATTGATGAACATTTAAATTAGAAAAAGATTTTTAGAATTACTTTTTTTTATAAAAACGAGAGTTGATAGTAAAGAGACAACACTGGTCGTGCACCGACTTTCCACTTTTAAAGCGGAAAGGAAGAAACGACACGGGCCGTCGACCGGACTATCAAACTCTTTTTTGAAAATCATTAAGGAACACTTAATTTGGAAAAAAAAGATTTTTTAGAAATACTTGTTTTTATGAAACTAGAGTTGATAGTAAAGAGACAACACTGGTCGTACACCGACTTTCCATCTTTATGATGGAAAGGTAGAAACAACACGGGTCGTCGACCGGACTATCAAACTATTTTAAATTCATTTGAATACATAGTTAACTAAATATCATACATAAATAAAGAATACAAATAAGGAATAAAACATAATTAACAAAACATAATAAACAAAACAAAAAAAAAAAACATGGGTTTGGTTAGGGCCCAATCAAACAAAACAGGATTGAAAGGAGAGGGGTTAGATTTGGGGTTTCCATTCTTTTGTTTTGTGGTTCTGGGAGAAAGCAAAGGGAGAAGAAGAGAGAAAAGAGAAGACGAAGACGGAGAAAGGATTCACGGGTTTTCTCCTCCGAAGACGGCGGCGGTGTTTTCGTTCCGGCGGCGGGCTAATGAGGAGCTTCTCATCTGCTCCAACTCCTACTCTCGGTTGTTACTCCGGTTTAGGTCATGAAAGGTATGAAAAAAAACTTACCCCTCGTCATCTTCTCTTTCCTCTTCATTCTTTGCACCGCGACGGTGGTAGAAATCCGCCAAGGCTGTCCGCCAGAACCACCATTGGATGTGGTGGTTCGAGTGTTATGAAGCACTCTCTTTTCCCTCTCTTACTGAGGGATTCGAAATTCCCCCTTTTTAGGGATTTTTAATCAGCCTTAACACTACGATTCAATTGCTTACTTGATTATGAAATGGTTTGGATATTACTCTACTCAGAAACCAACCAAGAATCGTTTTATGACCACCATTGGGCGTTCTTACTTGCTGTTCTTGGTTGGTTAGAAGTGTATATATTTTTGTTGAAGTTGAATAAATGAAAGTCTGAACTCCTGTGATATATCTATGAATGCAGGTTTGGAATATAGATTAACATCCAAAACGAAAATGGTATGTTCTTTATAATCTAAATTTCACTCATTGGCCCTTTCTTGATTGACTCTTTAGTTTATGTCACGGATACTGCAATGGGAATTGTTGTGTTTAGACGAGGAAAACTATACCTGTTGATGACCAAATGCGTGACTTAGAACGTTTATGCTTCCGTTCTACTTGCTTTTGTATGATTTTCCCCTTTCTGGATTCTCTCTGTTTACTGCTTGGTGCCTACGATGTGAGTATGAGTATGTTTGGTTGCAAAAAGTTTTGTCTAATGAGGTGAGAGTATCAGGATTGGAATAAAAGAAAATGAGTATTGGTGCAGGTTTATGTGTATATGTGATGCTCGTTTGTGGTATGGGTGTAGGGACTGTGATTTTTGTTATTGTAGTATGGTGTTTCGGTGGATAAGGAGAAAGGAGAATTCTCTGGAATCTATGTTTTTAAAAATACCAATGTCCCCTATTGTGTGTATTCGGTGGCTTTTTATAGCTGGTTATAATCTTTAAAGCAAAAAACCTTTTGAATTGCTTCCCTTTGATCTCACCTACGTTTTTCTAATCCTTCCCTGTGTCCACTAATTTTTCATTATTACTCCTGAATGTAACTGTTTATTATGGCTTTTTGTTGGTTGGTAAATGCTCATCTAATTGCCTCTCTTATGATTGCTTATTATTACTGATTGTAACTGACATACCAACTTTTCTTTTGCATCTGTTGATTGCTTTCTCCCTCTTTACTGGTAACTCTAATTTAAGGGTGCCTCTTTGATTGACTCATCCTCTGCCTGAATATCATTTAATCTAATGTTTACTTCCTGCTTTATGGTGGCTCATTATTGCCTTGATACTGATTTTTCTTGTAACTGAATGGTGTTTGATTATTCCTTCAAGGCTGCACATTATTGTTGTTTTAATTAGGACAAATAACTGTTATCTATCCTTCCATGTGCCTTACTACTTGTTAACGATTATTCCTCAGTTTGTGACCTTTTCAATGACTGATTTGTCACTGTTTCCTTACTCTTTCAACAACCAGGGACCTGAGTTTGATGATGCATGCCTTATTAACACAACTGTTGTGTTGCTCTTCTGCTTTGGTATCAAAGACTCTGAAATTATGCTTTTTATGTACTTGGTGAAGAAGTGAGGGAGGATTGGTGAAAAATAGGTGATAAATATTGCGGTGATGTTTATTTTCTGTAGCTCATGGTACTACATCATTTTTGTTGCCCTGACATTTGAACATCCTCCTTTGTTATAACAAACTCCCTCAAGGTAACATAGTCTTAACTTCTCATAAACTTCAAAATCATTACCTCTCTCTAAAATTTCTCCAAATCTTTACCTAATGTTTTGAAGTATCTGAACCTTATGTAGAACATGTTGATATGAAGAAAGTGTGTTGAGGTATAAAGAAGATGAAGTATGATTGGGAAGTTGCTGGGGAAAGCATGAAAATGTTCCCTCCTATCTTTAGTTCATTCAAGAATGTGATGATTGAATGTGAAGGCTTCACCAACAGTGATAGCTATGGAAGAGATAGGAATCAGCGTCCATTTCGACCTTATTGGTGGTGTTCCTGCTGCAACGCAGATCAATCTTTCCTTTTTACTTTATTGAAGTAGAACTAATGATGACCATAGGAATTGATTTACAGTGTATATTACTTGGTGGCAATTGTGGCACAAGCCACGTTATCAATCCCATTTCCACCTTGATAGTTACTTTTTTTTGTTACCTTTGTTGAATTCTTTGTATTGTTTTACTTGGCAAGAATAAGCCAGACAAAATTGGGTGTTCACAGCTGCCCCTCTTTACTTGTTGCTTACTTGAAAGCAAATAAACTGAAGTCTATATGCTATCATAGTAAGTAACTAGAAAGAAATGAACATTAATTTTGTCAAGGCCTAGACAGTGAACACGCAAGGCTCGAGACATTAAAAATGAATATGCGACCACGCTGTGCTCGAGACAGTAAAATAAATTAGTGAGCTCTTAGTGGCTCGAGACATAAAATAAATTGCGAGCTCTCAGTGGATCGAGACATAAAATAAATTTGCGAGCTCTCAGTGGCTCAAGACATAAAATAAATTGCGAGCTCTCAGTGGCTTGGGACATAAATTATGAGCTCTCTGTGGCTCGAGACGGAAAAATAAATTGCGAGCTCTCAGTGGCTCGGGACGGAAAAATAAATTGCGAGCTCTCAGTGGCTCGGGATGGAAAAATAAATTTGCGAGCTCTCAGTGGGTCGAGACATAAAAATAAATTTGCGAGCTCTCAGTGGCTCGAGACAGAAAATAAATTGCGAGCTCTCAGTGGCTCGAGACATAAAATAAGTTGTGAGCTCTTAGTGGCTCGAGGCATAAAAATAAATTTGCGAGCTCTCAGTGGCTCGGGACGGAAAAATAAATTTGCGAGCTCTCAGTGGCTCGAGACATAAAAATAAATTTGCGATCTCTCAGTGGCTCGAGAAAGAAAATAAATTGCGAGCTCTCAGTAGCCCAAGACATAAAAATAAATTGTGAGCTCTCAGTGGCTCGAGACATAAAAATAAATTGCGAGCTCTCAGTGGCTCGAGACAGAAAAATAAATTGCGAGCTCTCAGTGGCTCGAGACATAAAAATAAATTGCGAGCTCTCAGTGGCTCGAGACATAAAAATAAATTTGCGAGCTCTCAGTGGCTCGATACAATATGAAAATACAACCTATTTAGCCGACATTAGGCTAATGGACCATGACGGTTGATTCTAACTGGTCTACCCTTTTACCCACTAAGGTCTAATTTTTTTTGTTTTTTTCTATGGATGTATGTTATGAATGAATGCATGGTATGAATGAACTAAATGGTTGGACTACGTGTATGGAATGCGTATCAATTCGGTAATCTCCTATGAGATTCATTTTATAAAATTTTGCTTTCTCGCTTTATTAAGTGTCGCAATCATTGCATTTGGTTTAAGACACCTTTACATTTTGGAATGAATAGCCGCAACTTCGGGCGATGATCTATAAGTCGCTAGCATGTGCCATTACTTTGTTTTTTAGTCGACTATCATAAAAGGTTGTTTTATTGTTCATCATTATAATTTACAAAAACATAGTCATGCATGGAGGGAATAAGGTATGATGGAGGAGTGGAAGAATTTCGGGAAAGTGTATATGACATCTCTTTCAATTATCTATACAAGAATGACAACACTAATTTTCATTCGTTGATTTTCAACCGAATTTCTGATTCCTACAAAAATTTGCCCCAGTATTTCTCCAAAGTTAATACTGATTGATGACACCACCGAGTTTTCGGCCCAAGAGTTTAAAGAATAACTGTCCAATAAACTGCCCCAGTATCTTGCTCGCCCACGTTGAAGCTCTGGCCTTACGCTCAAAGGATTTTAAGATCATTGCTAAGAATTTATTGGAGGAGAGTGTTTCATCCAATAATTTCTGCCCCAATATCCTGTCTTGAAAACCCAGATCTCTAGTGGTGCACATGCATCGCCTTTTCTGATTAGGGCGACTTCCTTCTTTATATTCCCTAACTTTTGCTCAGGCCGCCCTTCCGGGTTTTCGACCTAACGGGTCATATTTTCTTCATTTTTTTTTTCATTATTCGTTAGGAATTTCGATGTAATGATCACTTAGTGTTGGTTTGATAGTAAGAATGCATTTAGAAATTTGTGTTTTTCGGAGTCAGTTTGCTTTTTTACCCTAGTGTGATCCCAAACGATCTATTCCTCAACAAGGACTTTTATGGCTTGAATTGTGGCCTGACTGAATAGCTTTTTTCAATAAAATAGGTATAAAGGCTCAAAATGTGTTTCTCTTCCCCCTTCATCTCCTTTTCTCCAATATCCTACCTCCAATTATTCCTCTCTTTGATATTTATTGTTTTGCTTTATTTTTTTTTTTTTTGTGAGTGAGAGTCTGGTATGTCTTTGTCCTAACTTTTGCCTAAGACACATCATGTGCCTTAGCGGAATTTTTCTTTGGGACTTTCTTTCATTCTTGGAATTCCTAGGCTCTCACCCTTTAGTTTGTAGCTACATTTTGAGCTTTTTGAGGAATATTGTAAAATTACCCTTCCCTGGTTATAGATATTTTTACGGGTTCATTTAGAATGGATCTCCTTTCCTTACGTCTAGGCTCGAAAGAGGTAACTAGGGATATCTTCTATGGTGTTTGGGGATTACAAAGAAGCCTTATATCATTGGAAATAGTCATTTGGGGATTCACACTTTATGGGAATTTTCCTACATCATTCTCCATTTTAATTTTAAAACATGCATGAAAAATGGTGATTATGATCATTACATCGAAATTTCTAATGAACAACTTTTTTTTTTTTTTTTTTTTTTTTTAGGAAGCCGCCTTATGCATAGTATTTCTTCACTGCATCAGAATTTACTGAAAGACGAAGGTCTTCTCCGTCCATGTTGGTTAGTATGAGAGCACCACCTGAGAAGGCCTTTTTTACCACATACGGGCCTTCATAGTTAGGGGTCCATTTCCCTCGGTGATCTTTCTGAATTGGCAATATCTTCTTAAGCACCAGGTCACCTTCCTTGAACTCTCGAGGACGTACTTTTTTGGCATGAGCCCTCATGATCCTCCTTTGGTATAGTTGGCCATGACATATAGCCGCCAACCTTTTCCCTTCGATTAAATTCAACTGGTCATGTCGGGCTTGGACCCATTCTGCTTCTTCTAGCTTGGCTTCAGCCAGTACCCGTAATGAGGGAATCTCAACCTCTATCGGTAGAACTGCTTCCATCCCATAGACCAATGAGTAGGGTGTTGCCCCAGTTGATGTGCGGATCGAAGTTCGATACCCATGCAGTGCGGATGGCAACATCTCGTGCCAATCTCTGTATGTTACCACCATTTTCTGGACTATCTTTTTTATATTCTTATTGGCTGCTTCCACCGCTCCATTCATCTTGGGTCTATAGGGTGAAGAAGTGTGATGCTTGATCTTGAACTCTTCACACATCTCCGTCATCATTTTGTTATTGAGGTTGGTGGCATTGTCTGTGATGATTTTATGGGGTAACCCATAACGACAGATTAATTCCTTCTTCACAAACCGGAGCACTACCTTGTGAGTCACACTTGCATATGAATTCGCCTCAACCCATTTGGTGAAATAATCGATAGCAACAAGGATGAATCAATGTCCATTAGAAGCTTTGGGTTCAATGGGCCCAATAACATCCATTCCCCACATTGAAAAAGGCCACGGTGCTGATAATACATTGAGCAGGTTGGGGGGTGCATTGATGTTGTCGGCATTTATCTGGCACTTGTGGCATTTACGAACGTGATCCCAGCAATCCCCCTCCATCGTTAACCAAAAATAACCTGCTCTTAGGATTTTTCGAGCCATCGCACGCCCATTAGCATGAGTCCCAAACATACCCTCATGTATTTGCTCAATGATTTGCTCTGCCTCTTTGGCGTCTACACACCTCAACAAAACCATGTCGTGGTTCTTTTTGTATAGGATATTCTCACTAAGAAAGAAACCCATAGCTAGTCTCCGCAGAGTTCTCTTGTCATTATCTGTTGCTTCGGGAGGATACTCCTTGCTTTTTAAGTATGTCATTATGTCATGATACCAGGGATTTCCATCTGACTCTGATTCTATTGCACAACAGTATGCTGGCTGATCTTTACTAGCTATCCGGATAACCGGTACGCTATCTCCCTCTATCTGGAACATGGATGACAAAGTGGCCAAAGCATCTGCCAACTTATTATCTTCCCTCGGGATGTGGTAGAAATCTATCCGCTCAAACTGCTCAACCAGTTGTTGGATATAGTCTCTATAGGGTATCAACTTGTTATCTCTAGTCTCCCATTCTCCCTTAATCTGGTGAACAACTAGAGCTGAATCCCCGAACACTTCCAAAGATTTGATTTTTGTTTCTAGTGCCGCTTTCAAACCCAATGCACATGCCTCATATTCCGCCATATTGTTTGTACAATCAAAGCATAGCCTGGCAGTGAAGGGTATGAACTTGCCTTCCGGAGATATTAATACCGCCCCTATGCCATGACCCAGTATATTTGAAGCCCCATCAAATACTAGTGTCCATCCATTATCTCGTCTTTCGTTATCCGGAGATACCATCATAATTCCTTCATCGGGAAATTCTTCCGTCATCGAGTCCTCTCTAGCTACCAGTTGGTTGGCCAGATAATCGACAATGATGCTTCCCTTTATGGCCTTCTGAGAGACATATACGATGTCATATTCAGATAATAATACTTGCCATCTAGCAATTCTTCCTGTCAGAATGGGCTTCTCAAAGATATACTTGATTGGGTCCATCTTGGATATCAACTAGACGGTGTGGCTCAACATGTACTGCCTCAAACGACGGGCTGCCCAAGCCAAGGCGCAACAAGTACGCTCCAGTAATGTATATCTTATTTCACACTCAGTAAACTTCTTGCTCAGATAATATATGATATGCTCTTTTTTGCCTGATTCATTATGTTGCCCTAGGACGCAACCCATAGACTCATCTAACACAGTTAGGTACATTATTAATGGCCGACTTGGCATAGGAGGCATCAAGACCGGGGGTTTTGTCAGGTATTGCTTGATCTTGTCAAAGGCTGACTGGCAATCTTCGTTCCACTTCACGACCTGATTCTTCCTCAGCAACTTGAAGATGGGTTCACAGGTTGCAGTCAGTTGAGAGATGAAACGAGAGATATAGTTTAGTCGACCCAAAAATCCTCTGACTTGTTTCTCAGTTTTAGGAATTGGCATTTCGATGATTGCTTTGACCTTTTCGGGGTCTACTTCTATGCCTTTCTGGCTGACGATGAATCCAAGGACTTTCCCAGATTTTACTCCAAAACTGCATTTGCTTGCATTCAATTTGAGTTGATACTTCCGTACCCTTTCAAAGAGTTTTTGCAAGTTGGCGACGTGCTCCCCCTCCGTTTTGGATTTGCAAATTATATCATCCACATAGATCTCAACCTCTTTATGCATCATATCGTGAAAAATAGCTACCATAGCCCTCTGGTAGGTGGCCATGGCGTTCTTTAACCCGAATGACATCACTTGATATCGGAATGTTCCCCAAGGGGTAATAAAGGTTGTTTTGTCTATATCCTCCGGAGCCATCTTGATCTGATGGTATCCTGAATACCCATCCATAAATGAGAACAAGGCATGATCTGTTGTACTGTCGACTAAAGCATCGATGTGAGGTACCGGAAAATCATCTTTTGGACTGGCTTTGTTAAGATCTCTGTAGTAGACACATATGCGAAGCTTTCCTCCTTTCTTTGGGACTGCCACTATGTTTGCAACCCATTCAGGATAGGTAGACACTGTTATGAACTTTGCCTCCAACCACTTCTGTACCTCTTCTTTAACCCTTAGGGAGATTTCCGGCTTCATTCTTCGCAACTTTTGTTTTACTAGTTTAGAATCTAGCTTTAGTGGTAGTTTGTGTTCCACTAAATTCCGATCTAGGCCTGGCATCTCTTCATATGACCATGCGAATACATCCTTGTATTCATGCAGAAGCTCGATGAGTTTCATTCTTTCGGAGGTATCCATGATAGTGCCTACCCGAATCTCCTTCTTATCTTCTTCGGAACCTAGATTTATCAATTCAACCGGTTCTTCATGGGGCTGGATCTCTCTGCTTTCTTGCTCGACTAGTCTTAGCAATTCCGGGGACGCCTCCCACTCTTCATCGTTATCCTCCTCTGCTTGATTTATTGGGTGATCAAAATTCGGCAGGTGATTATTAAAGTCGTCATTAGTTATAGATTCATTGTCAGATCTGCATTATGGTTAGTGGTTTGTATTAGGTTGGTTTGTTTTTGGTTGGTTGGAGACTGTAAAAATAAAATGAAAGATGTTGGATGAAATGCAATACTTAGTTTTTATTAAAATTATACTGATGAACTAAAAACATGCCCTTATAAATAAAAGAACCACATGCCCAGTGCAGGACATGTGACGACTTAAAACGTTTCGTAATTACATTGCATAATAAACATCACTAGCGACGTCTTCCTCCGTCCAATTGCTTAATCCTGTGCCTGGGATGCATTGATACACAGGCCCCAAATCGCTTTCTAGTTGACCATCTTCTACCATGGCGATTGTATCTGGCTTGATGAAACATGTACTTATGAAGCTTTGACTAATATGAGGAATGGGTACTTTTCTGCCTTTATACATGAATGTACCTAACTGGGCCACTCCACCCTTTTTATCTTCTGAAGCCCCCTCTCGATAGTTACTAGGACTGTAACCTAGCCCAGCTCGACCACTATTGGACGGGAGGACTAATGTGTTCTTCATCCCTTGTCCATACTTCCCCAAACCCTTTCCAGGTTGGAATCCTTTCCTCAACATAAATTTTGCCATCATGATTGATGCATTGGATGGTAGAGGATTAAGCATTGGGTGTCCCTTCTCGATAGAGGAAGCATTTGCAATCTCCAGTGCTCTGAAAGAGGCTTCCAAGGCTTCACTATCAGCTTCCACGTATGGGGCATCGCTCAGTTGAGACACTAGTGTGTCCTCCTCCCCCATAACTGTTATAAGTCTACCGCCCGTAATGAACTTGACTTTCTGGTGAAGCGACGATGGTATAGCACCAGCCGAGTGTATCCATGGTCTTCCCAATAGGCAGCTGAACGAGGGGTTGATATCCATCACCTGGAAGAGAACTTTGAAGATACAGGGTCCGATTTTTATCGGCAGTTCTATGTCTCCCACTACATCACGTCTTGCTCCATCGAAGGCTTTGACGACTGTCGAACTAGGTCCAAGAATTGCATCTCCTACTGGCAATTTGGATAGGGTCCTCTTGGTCATGACATTTAGTGAGGCTCCATTATCAATCAACACTCGCCCTATCACAAAATCCTTACACATGACGGATATGTGTAGAGGACGAGTATGCCCTCTGCCCTCTATTGGGACCTCCTGATCACTGAAGGAGATAAAGTTGTGAATCATGATGTTGTTGATGATTCCGCCGAGCTTATCAGTTGAAATATCGTGATTGACGTGTGCCCGATTAAGGACTTTGAACAGGACTTCTCTGTGAGCCTCCGAGTTCATCAACAATGATAACAACGATACTTTGGCCGGGGTGCGGCTCAGTTGATAAATCACTTGGTACTCACTTTGTTTTATAAACCGGAGGAACTCACATGCTTCCTCCTCAGAAACTTCTCTCTCCATTTTCTCCGGAAACAGCTCGGTAGTCTCTGGCTCTGGCCTATCTTCCGATGTTTCAACAATTTTTTCTTTGCCCTTTGAGGCATTGATGATCTTTCTTGATAAATCGACAGGGCTATAAACCTTGCCACTCCTGGTCATGTTGCCAACCCCAGCTAGGTTCACAACTTCCTCCGTTTGTTTAGATTTCGCCACCGATTTCCCCTGATACTTCCATGGGACGGCCTTGTCAGACTTGTAAGGGAAAGGGCCCGAATGCCTCGTTGCCCCTGCCTCTATATATAAACTGGGTGCCCATCGGGGCGGAGCGGTATATGATGGGGTTCCAGCGGGTATGTTCAATACTGGCACAAACTTTCTCGTGATTATTCTGTCTTGGATCTTCTGGTCTTTTTCCAGGACAAAAATATCATAACTTTTCATTTTCTTCTCGATTACCAGCAATCGAGAGTCCATCAACTTCTGTAGTAAGGCTTTAAACTCCGCGCATCTTTCCAGAGTGTGGTCTAATATGCCATGCATCATACATACATCATCTTCATATGCACCCTCTCCCACCATTTCCACCAGACCTTGCTGGCACAATACCCTGAATATAACTTTCAAGGGAGTCTTCATATCTTCCACTTTCTCTACCACAGCCATATCATCGTCCTGCTCTAGAACGTTTATTCCATGATTCCCGTGGTTGGGTAGAGGGTTGCCTGTGATGGTGGGAACTGTGTCCTTGAACTCTAGCCACTTAGAGTCAATCAAATCTTGGATCCTGTGCTTCAGTGCCCTACAGGTCTCCGTGGAATGCCCGATTATTCCGGAATGGTAATCGCAGTTGGCGTTTGGGTCGTACCAGGGTGCTGTGGTATTTGGGGTCTGTCCTGCTATTGGGGCCAATATTCTCTCTGTTTGAAGATGTGCGTACAGTTCAGCATACGTGACCGGGATTGGGTGAAAGGTTCTTTGGGGTTGGAAGGGTCTAGGTTGGTTGCGGTTGAAATTTTGGTATGGACGGGTTTGATAGTTGTTAGGAGGTCTATTTTGTTGGGCAGGGTATTGGTTGGGACGAGGTTGGTTGTAGTGGGGTGTAGGGTTGTGTTGGGTTGGTGGGCGATTGTGGTTAATGTAAGCTATGGGTTGGTATGGGGTTTGTTGGTTAGGTTGGTATTGTCGTTGGTTGTAGTGAGGACGAGGTGGGTATGGTCGGGGGTTATGGTTGTTTTTTTTGGGGGGTTTGTGAGATTCTCCAGACACGTAATGGGCTTCCGCTTCTTTTTTCTTCGCATAATTGGGTTTTTTAGACTCCACAGTCTGTTCAGCAGCAATTTTTCCAGCTTTTATGCTTTGCTCAATCCGATCTCCGACTTTTATTAAGGAATTGAAGTCGGATGTATTGTTCCCAATCATCTTTTCAAAGAAAGGATTCGGCAGAATATTGATGAAGATAGTAATTTGTTCATCTTCCTCTAAACGAGGCAAGACTTGTGATGCCCTCTCCATCTTTGAGCATATTCTTTAAAAGACTCAGCGACCTTCTTTGTCATACCCTGAAGCTTGGCTCGATCCGGTGCCGAGTCTTCATTGAACTTGTACTGCCTTATGAAAGCGTTGGACAAGTCCAGAAAGGTTCTTATATTCTTGCGCTCGAGGCGGATGTACCACGAAGCGGAAATTCCCACAAGGCTATCTTGGAAGCAGTGAATTAACAGTTTATCACCGTGATGGTATGCCGACATCTTTCGGGCATACATATGGAGGTGACTCTTCGGGCATGTCGTCCCGTCATATTTCTCAAAGTCGGGCACTTTGAACTTCGGGGGAAGCACGACATCTGGGACCAGGCACATTTCGAAGGCATTTTTCAAATCCAGGCAATTAGTCCCTTATACAGCCTTGAGTCTCGCATTGAGCATATCCCACATTTCATCATCCCTTTCCTTCTTTTTATTACCGTGGGTTTCCTTTCCTGTCTGTGGGCCTGTAGGTTGTTTGTCATCCTTGGGAGGACGATAATTCATGTCATCGTTGGGGTTAGTCTCGTCAGTGGGTTGTTCAGTGTTCTCATCATCGGTTTCTTCAGTCTGACTCATGTTTTCATTTTGACCATCATGTTGCTGCTCTTTTGTTTCAGACCCCTTTCCTTTTCCCTCTTTTGTGGTTTGTTTTGAGGAGGAGCCTTGGCGAGGTGGAGGAGTGGTTTTAGCCCCAGGGTTAGTTTTAGAAAAATTTCCAGTAGTATTCTCCTGTTGCATTTTCATCATCATCTTCATCATTTCCGCCATTTGCTCCTTTAACTCGGTCATTTCTGACTTTCCTTCCATATTTGTGGGGGTTTCTTGACCGGCCATGGTTCTGGATTGCGACCTTGTGTTGTAATGATGTCTTTTAGCAATGATTACTAAACCTGTTGTTAAAATAAATGTTTAACAAAATTTCGAGAAAGTAAAATTAGTAAAAAAAAAGGATTTTCGTCGTCGCGAAGGTTTTGATATAGTAAGACATTTTGACCCGCAGTTGATGACTATGAAGCGTATTCCAATAGCCTCTCTTGCGTTGATGACGATCTCTAGAGGAAACACTAGGTCTCGGACCTTGATCGCATCTAAATTTGTTCTTCCATTTGTGGGTTACTAACATTGAAATCCTTGCCCTGTGTCTGGTGACTTGGGAGCGTGCTCCACAAGGCCATCTAAAGTTGATAATAATCTTTAGAAGGAACACCAGGTTCTCAACCAAGACTATATCTAAATGCGAGGGTTTCTCTTTTATCAAGGCTTTATGGTGTGTTGATTAGTGAGTGTATATGAGGAAGGAAGTCATGGAGATGCTGAGAAAATTGAAAATTTCATTGATTATTCATTGGAGATTACATTGAGATTATACTCATGCTTATTTTTTATTTTTCTTCTTTTTTTCTTTACATGAAACATCAAAAATCCCTCGTTGCAGCAACTCTCCATTTCCTCAGCTTCCAGGCCAACCGGTCACATATTTCATAGAATGCCCTCATTGCTGGGCGTAGCTCTGTTTCCGGGTACATTTGTAGTTCTCCCCGAGCATCTTCAAAAGTCCTCAACCAATCATCCGCAAAATCCCCAAGACCGTCGATTATTTTCCGGCACCTTTCTTCCCACCTATCCTTGTCCCATTTGCACTCTTGGAGCATTAAGTCCCAATTGTGCGACCATTCCTGCTGTCTGGTTAACAACTCATCATGGGTAGCTTCGAGGAGGCTTAGTTGTTCTGAGAGGTAGACCTTGTCGTTATTAGCCTCAACCAATGCTTGGTGGTGTGCCTTCTCCATTTCTTTCATCATGGCTTTCAACTGATCTTCCCTCTCGAGTGTTTTCTCTAAAGCTGCTTGATATTCTTTCATAGTGGCCCATGCATGGCTCTCCTCATTTTTGGTATCCTGAGCAAGGGCTTGGAGGCTTTCTGCCTTTGCCTCAAACACATGGATATCCTTCTGTGCCGAATACAACGCTCTACCTCGGCCCTTTAACTGATGACTCATGTTGGATATTTGCTCATCTTTCTCTTCATTCATCTTGATCAGCTCAGCTATTTTTCTATCTTTCTCCTTCCCCGCTCGGATAAGATGGTATTTTTCCGACGTCGAGCACATGCTAGCATAATCTCTCTTGAGGCTGGTATGTTCTTTTTTCTGAGTTTCTATGATCCTGTCAAGTTTCTCGACGGAGAACCCATATTTCTCGATCTCATTCCTAGCCTCCTCCAACTTGGCTTCCAAGAGACGGATCTAATTGGCTTGTAACAACTCCTTTTTTGATTGTTTTGGTGGTTCCTGAGGTAAGGTAGGTGGTGGTATTGTAGTTGACTTCATTCTATCCTTCCTCCATTCTTTGTACTCGGGGGTATGATAGGTTTGGTGTTCCCCCAATTCCTTTTTCTCACGGAGGCGTATCTTTTTCAAAGCGCTCCTTATCGAGACGAGGGTCTCCCTACTAGTTTCACCATCTTTATACCAGATCATGGATCCTTGTAATAGTTCTGAAGGTACGGGCATCATCCCCCATTTCAGCTGACCAAGTATAAGAGCAGGGGTGAAAGTGATGCAACCTCGGGGGCCCATCAACATCATGTTTGCATAATCCCCGCAAGAATACATGATTTCAGGATGCCTATCATACAGGCCACACTTCGTCCCAAAGTTTCTAGGAGTGATCTCGACGAAAAGTTTCTTCCAATCTGACAAATGCATAGGTTTGCTTGGGATCTTTCTGAACCTGCGTAAAGGGTATCGACTCCAGTCGGGGTATTGATGATGCTTGAACCGGGTAAGCATCCACACAAATAGTAGTTGGACACAACATCGAATTTTATGGACAACCCTCTCATGACATCTCTGAAAGGACACCAATGTTTCTGCCACGACAACTGGAACAGGGTTAGTGAGGAACCTCTTGAACTTGGCGAAAACATCAATTGCCGCTTGATCCACCATATCACTCAAGGACGGAAAGAGAACCAAGCCATATATTGCCAAGGCGAACGCTGGCTTAAACAAGTCCCACTGTTTTTACTCGACCATCTTCTTCAGGTGTTTCTTCAGAAAGAAAGCTTTCAAACCATAACTATCCCCCTGCTTTATTATATCAGATTGCGCAAGTCGAACTCTAATGAGTTCCTCTATGAGATCTGTAGTAATATTTTGGTGGTCGTTAAATTGGTATACCTTGAGTCTGCCTGCTCTTCCAATATCTAGAAGGACCTCAAACTCTTCAATGGTTGGGGATGCATCTAGATTGGGGAACTCAAAAACCCTCAAAGTGGGGTTCCAGTATTGGATCATAGCACCCATAGCCTTTAATGCTTCAATGTCGACTGGGATGAGGATAAGGTCTATCAGTCTGCCATATTCTTTTTCGAATTGCTCTTGGATGTCTTTGGGGATCTTAGGGATAAGATCAATCAAACACTGCACGTCTATGTTTTGTACCTCAGCTCTGACTCCTTTCTTGACTGAAGGAGCACTGTTAGAACCCACAACTTCTGAACCAGTCGCCATGTCTTACTATATCAAATCCTTCTCTCTGATAAAAACCTGGTTAAGTAAAAAAAAAAAAAGTCATGAAGGGAAAATGTTAAATAATAAAGTAGGTGATAAATGTATGATATGTATGATGCATGCTTTCTCAGGGTGATGGACCCTAAGTGTGAGGAATATGATTTTTTACGCATAAATAAATGTCTTATCCCTAATGTATAGCCCATTGAAGGGTATAATGACAATTTTGGATTATACTGTGTTGTCCAAGATTGCAATATGAAATTATTTAATGATTTTATGATGTTTAATGATTAGGACATGAAAATTGACCCTAGGGCATGGGGCCCATTGACGGGTATGAATGTAAATAAAATGTGTGATATCCTCATGTCACTTTGGTGTGGATGACAAACTCATCCAATATAGGGAGGATAAATCCCATCTTTATGATGCGAGATGATAATCAAGAATAAAAAGGTATGCTTCCAGTGTCTTATACATGGGACGTCTTAGAGGTTTTCAGGAACAACTATGGTCGCATTCCTATGGTGAGGTACTAGATGTCAATTAAAGTGGACTCGGTCAAAAAAAAGTTTTGGGTTTAGACGTTGCCAGATTGTATCCAATCTCGAAAGAGAGGAAGACCGAATATTACGAGTTAGAAACGAAGGGAGACGAACTCCCTAAGCGGTTTAACTTATAATATCGGGAAAAATCTGGGTGGTTCATCTCGCCAATGTAAGATTTGACACAAGGCCAGCACCGACAAGGCAGATGTCCCTTTTTTTCAAAAAAACCTAATCTCTAATACCTGGGTATGGGGCATATGTGTGTGTAACTCGAGTGTACCGTGTTCGTGTGTGTCTCTAAACCTTCTCTTGCAAATAAAATAACCCCAACCCAAAACTGCAAAACCACAATTATAAGGGAATAAAGAAATATCATATATAATACTTGTTTTTTAATCTAAACAACACAAAAAAAAAAGTAGGAAAACAAAAGGGTATTACGTCCATGTATTTAACGGCTCTAGGCCTGACTCTCTTATGGGTATGTCCCCAGTGGAGTCGCCAGCTGTCGTGACCCGATTTTCGGTTGGAAGACCGGCCCTGCGACTTAGGGAGAGGCGAACTCGATTTCTACCTCTTCCAATTCATTTGGAGTCGCCACTACGTTTTTTGCGGTTAAAACGTAGAAAACTCTAAACATGCCCAATTAGGATAATTTGGTCTTTAATCAGAGATTCTGAGCTCGGGAGTCGATTACGGATCGGGGAAGGTATTAGCACCCCGTCCGCCCGTATTAAAACGGTACCCTCGCTAATAACATGGACTTTTATACCCTTGACATTATTTATTAAAATTCAGTAAATAAAAACAAAATGTTTTATTTTTTATTGTTGTGCCTGACAAGAATTCAACTTGCTCCTACGTATCCCTAGCTGCAATAGGGAAATCAAGGCTACGTAGTTCTGGTTCGAAAATTAATTGGTTGATTTCGTCGATTTAAAGGTATCGATTTGATTGAGTTGAAATTGTAACATTCTTCGCAGAAATATTTTTTAAGTTTATGAAATATAGATTAATAGTAAAGAGACAACACTGGTTGTGTACCGACTTTCCACTTTTAAAGCAGAAAGGAAGAAACGACACGGGCCGTCGACCGGACTATCAAACTCTTTTTGAAAATCATTGATGAACACATAAATTAGAGAAAGATTTTTAGAATTACTTTTTTATAAAACTAGAGTTGATAGTAAAGAGACAACACTGGTCGTGCACCGACTTTCCACTTTTAAAGCAGAAAGGAAGAAACGACACGGGCCGTCAACCGGACTATCAAACTCTTTTTGAAAATCATTGATGAAAATTTAAATTAGAAAAAGATTTTTAGAATTACTTTTTTTTGTAAAAACGAGAGTTGATAGTAAAGAGACAACACTGGTCGTGCACCGACTTTCCACTTTTAAAGCGAAAAGGAAGAAACGACACGGGCCGTCGACCGGACTATCAAACTCTTTTTTGAAAATCATTAAGGAACACTTAATTTGGAAAAAAAAGATTTTTTAGAAATACTTGTTTTTATGAAACTAGAGATGATAGTAAAGAGACAACACTGGTCGTACACCGACTTTCCATCTTTATGATGGAAAGGTAGAAACAACACGGGTCGTCGACCGGACTATCAAACTATTTTAAATTCATTTGAATACATAGTTAACTAAATATCATACATAAATAAAGAATACAAATAAGGAATAAAACATAATTAACAAAACATAATAAACAAAACAAAACAAAAAAAAACAAAAACATGGGTTTGGTTAGGGCCCAATCAAACAAAACAGGATTGAAAGGAGAGGGGTTAGATTTGGGGTTTCCATTCTTTTGATTTGTGGTTCTGGGAGAAAGCAAAGGGAGAAGAAGAGAGAAAAGAGAAGACGAAGACGGAGAAAGGATTCACAGGTTTTCTCCCCCGAAGACGGCGGCGGTGTTTTCGTTCCGGCGGCGGGCTAATGAGGAGCTTCTCGTCTGCTCCAACTCCTACTCTCGGTTGTTACTCCGGTTTAGGTCATGAAAGGTATGAAAAAAAACTTACCCCTCGTCATCTTCTCTTTCCTCTTCATTCTTTGCACCGCGACGGTGGTAGAAATCCGCCAAGGCTGTCCGCCAGAACCACCATTGGATGTGGTGGTTCGAGTGTTATGAAGCACTCTCTTTTCCCTCTCTTACTGAGGGATTCGAAATTCCCCCTTTTTAGGGATTTTTAATCAGCCTTAACACTACGATTCAATTGCTTACTTGATTATGAAATGGTTTGGATATTAATCTACTCAGAAACCAACCAAGAATCGTTTTATGACCACCATGAGGCGTTCTTACTTGCTGTTCTTGGTTGGTTAGAAGTGTATATATTTTTGTTGAAGTTGAATAAATGAAAGTCTGAACTCCTGTGATATATCTATGAATGCAGGTTTGGAATATAGATTAACATCCAAAACGAAAATGGTATGTTCTTTATAATCTAAATTTCACTCATTGGCCCTTTCTTGATTGACTCTTTAGTTTATGTCACGGATACTGCAATGGGAATTGTTGTGTTTAGACGAGGAAAACTATACCTGTTGATGACCAAATGCGTGACTTAGAACGTTTATGCTTCCGTTCTACTTGCTTTTGTATGATTTTCCCCTTTCTGGATTCTCTCTGTTTGCTGCTTGGTGCCTACGATGTGAGTATGAGTATGTTTGGTTGCAAAAATTTTTGTCTAATGAGGTGAGAGTATCAGGATTGGAATAAAAGAAAATGAGTATTGGTGCAGGTTTATGTGTATATGTGATGCTCGTTTGTGGTATGGGTGTAGGGACTGTGATTTTTGTTATTGTAGTATGGTGTTTCGGTGGATAAGGAGAAAGGAGAATTCTCTGGAAGTTATGTTTTTAAAAATACCAATGTCCCCTATTGTGTGTATTCGGTGGCTTTTTATAGCTGGTTATAATCTTTAAAGCAAAAAACCTTTTGAATTGCTTCCCTTTGATCTCACCTACGTTTTTCTGATCCTTCCCTGTGTCCACTAATTTTTCATTATTACTCCTGAATGTAACTGTTTATTATGGCTTTTTGTTGGTTGGTAAATGCTCATCTAATTGCCTCTCTTATGATTGCTTATTATTACTGATTGTAACTGACATAACAACTTTTCTTTTGCATCTGTTGATTGCTTTCTCCCTCTTTACTGGTAACTCTAATTTAAGGGTGCCTCTTTGATTGACTCATCCTCTGCCTGAATATCATTTAATCTAATGTTTACTGCCTGCTTTATGGTGGCTCATTATTGCCTTGATACTGATTTTTCTTGTAACTGAATGGTGTTTGATTATTCCTTCAAGACTGCACATTATTGTTGTTTTAATTAGGACAAATAACTGTTATCTATCCTTCCATGTGCCTTACTACTTGTTAACGATTATTCCTCAGTTTGTGACCTTTTCAATGACTGATTTGTCACTGTTTCCTTACTCTTTCAACAACCAGGGACCTGAGTTTGATGATGCATGCCTTATTAACACAACTGTTGTGTTGCTCTTCTGCTTTGGTATCAAAGACTCTGAAATTATGCTTTTTATGTACTTGGTGAAGAAGTGAGGGAGGATTGGTGAAAAATAGGTGATAAATATTGCGGTGATGTTTATTTTCTGCAGCTCATGGTACTACATCATTTTTGTTGCCCTGACATTTGAACATCCTCCTTTGTTATAACAAACTCCCTCAAGGTAACATAGTCTTAACTTCTCATAAACTTCAAAATCATTACCTCTCTCTAAAATTTCTCCAAATCTTTACCTAATGTTTTGAAGTATCTGAACCTTATGTAGAACATGTTGATATGAAGAAAGTGTGTTGAGGTATAAAGAAGATGAAGTATGATTGGGAAGTTGTTGGGGAAAGCATGAAAATGTTCCCTCCTATCTTTGGTTCATTCAAGAATGTGATGATTGAATATGAAGGCTTCACCAACAGTGATAGCTATGGAAGAGATAGGAATCAGCGTCCATTTCGACCTTATTGGTGGTGTTCCTGCTGCAACGCAGATCAATCTTTCCTTTTTACTGTATTGAAGTAGAACTAATGATGACCATAGGAATTGATTTACAGTGTATATTACTTGGTGGCAATTGTGGCACAAGCCACGTTATCAATCCCATTTCCACCTTGATAGTTACTTGTTTTTGTTACCTTTGTTGAATTCTTTGTATTGTTTTACTTGGCAAGAATAAGCCAGACAAAATTGGGTGTTCACACTCTTGAAAACCCATTTTTAGTATTATGGATCTCTTCTCAAAGTGAGAGAAACCATGGAAACTCACCCTTTTGAGTTATGGTTCATTTTATGTGATTTTATCTTGTAAACTCTTGGTATAAAGATAGTGTTTCAAGAAATGAGAGGGTGTGTGGGGTTAGTCATGAAAACCCCAAAACCCTAAAGAGAAAATGGGTTTAAAATGGAAAATGGTTAAAATGCTAGAGGTAGAAGATGAGTTTACTTTCTAATGTTGAAAATATGATGAATATCTTGTATGGTTAAATAATGCAATATAAGTTGTTTATGTGATATTTGGTATAAGTGACTAACCTTGTGTTATATGGTGGGATGAGGAAAGATCCTGAAGTTGGACGCGGTGTCGGTGGAACTTGAGGAGTTGCCAAGAACCCAAACCCAACACTCACCGAGGTAAGGATAAGTCTTTAACTTATGCATTGTGATAGAAAATGTGTAGATTTTCTGATATGGATGACGCAATGAAGCGTAAATCACTTAGTTGTTATAAACATATATGGGTATGTTTGTAACAACGAGGAGTGGATTTACTGTTTATGTATTGGTGGAGTACCAATGGAAATAATACTCGGAATAATGCAATGAAGCGTAAATCACTTAGTTGTTATAAACATATATGGGTATGTTTGTAACAACGAGGAGTGGATTTACCGTTTATGTATTGGTGGAGTGCCAATGAAAATAAAACTCGGAATAATGAAATGATTCGTAAATCACTTTGTAGTTATAAGCATATATGTATATGTTTGTAATGATGTCGGGTGTATTTACTGTTTTTGTATTGGTGGAGTGACAATGAAAATAAAATTCGGAATAAATTTCTAGGGTAGAAATTGGGTCTTTACAGCTTGAGCCAAAGCTTGCTACATCGCTTGAGCCAAAGCTTGCTACATCGCTTGAGCCAAAGCTTGCTACATCGCTTGAGCCAAAGTCGCTAACCAATCATGGTCGGCTAAAAACGAGTTTTCTTTTCATTGATACTCCATCAATCGATAAACAGTAAATCCCCACAATCATTATTACAGACATACCCATATATGTTTATAATAAATAAGTGGTTCACAACTTGATCATTATCCACAACCAGAAAATCCACACATTTTCTAACACAATGCACAAGTTAAAGACCTATTCTTACCTTGGTGAGTGCTGGGTTTGGTTCTTGGTAACTTCGCAAGTTCCACCGACACCGCCTCCAACTTTAGGATCTTTCCTCATTCCCACCATATAACACAATGTTAGTCATTTATTCCAAATAACACATAAATAACTCATTTTGCATCTTTAACCATATAAGAGATTTAACACATTTTCAATGTTTCTAAACTTCTTTCATTATAAGTTTACAAACATCTAAAACATACATATTCATCTCATATTTCAACATTAGAATGCATACTCATCTTCTACCTCTAGCATTTTATGCATTTTCCTCTTTAACTTCATTTTCACTTAAGGGTTTTGGGGTTTTCATGAATCAACCCACAAACCCTTTCCATTCTTGAAACACCAACTCTAAACTAAGAGTTTACAAGAGAAAAACAACATAAAACGAACCATAACTAAAAAGGGTGAGTTTCCATGGTTTCTCACATTTTGAGAAGATATCCAACATACCCAAAACAAGTTTCAAAGAGAAGAAGGGAGTTAGAATCAAGAGTTTTACCTCTTCACAAGCTCCTAGATGAGTATCAAGGCTCCTTGCTCTTGAAAATGCTCTCTTCTCTCACTTCTCTTCAATTTCTAACCCTGGAATATGTTTGGGGTTTCTCATTTAATGCAAACTCGTCGGGTTCTCGCTTAAGCGAGCCCATTCTCGCTCAAGCGAAAAAATCCCGCCTATTTTAAAAACTCAAATCTGACCCTCTCGCTCAAGCGAGGGATTTCTCGCTCAGGCGAGGCAGCTCTCGCTCAACCGAGTATCCTCTCGCTCAAGCGAGGATCTTACAGCCTCGACAGGTCCTGAATGCCATTTTTCTCGCCTAGGCGAGACAACTCTCGCTCAGGCGAGACCACTCTCGCTCAAGCGAGGCAATTCTCGCTCAAGCGAGAATCCTTCAGTATAGCCCAGGATTTCACCCTCCCAGATGAGCCTCTCTCGCCCAGGCGACAATTCTCTCGCTCAAGTGAGACTCCCAGGACTAATACTATAATTTAATGACTTTAAAATCTAGGGTGTTACAAGGCGGCTCTCAATTTTTCCTGCAAAATAGGTTAAGTGGTATTAGGTACCCAATTTTCTTTGAGTCCTACTGTAACGACCCAAATTCTACCCTTGAAAATTTTTCGTTTAATTTAATCCTTTCTTACATACAGTCGTCACCTTTATTAAAAACTGTCAGATGTCTCTCTTTGAAAATACTCTTTACCCTATCATATTATCATACCAATTTATGTTGCGAAAAAACATAATTAATTCAGATAGCATTTACCACATACATTCAGTTATGGGTTTTCCAGAGTTATAACTTCCATAACTACATGTCACCAAATTATCCTAATCAGGTTACATTTATCCCAAAATACTATCAAATCAACTACAATGTCCAATAGCAATAAAGACAATCGAGTAAATAAACACAAAAGCATCCTAATTGAGCTTCATCCTCAAAATCCTTCATTTACCTACAATGGGATTATCATAAACAACACACAAAACAAAGGGAGTAAGTCATTAGTTCGAAACAAACATCACATGATAATACACATTTCAAATACAATTAAGCTTTAATATAATTCGTAAACACACATACGAAATTGTAAACATTCCAAATCATCTTCCTTTAATTTATACTTTACTCATATCCATCCTATAGTATATATATCCCATAATATATATTATATAGTATGCATATTACATTCGTTCGAAACATCATCTGTCTCGTTATTCATATCCACCCTATAACATATATATCCCATAATATATACCCTATAGCATGTATATTACTTTCTTTCTCAACATCTTCCTTTTTATCGCTCATATTCACCCTATAGAATATATATCACATACTATATATCCTATAACATGCATACGACATTCGTGTGACATTCACATTTCTCATCATTCGTATTCACCCTATAGAATATATATCCCATACTATATATCCTATAGCATGCATACGACATTCATTACTCCAAGTCTTATTTCCATTGGTACTCCCCCAATAATATTGATTTCATTTGAGTCATATTTTCATTGGTACTCCCCCAATAATATTAATTCGTTTGAATCATATTTCCATTGGTACTCCCCCAATAATATTAATTCGTTTGAGTCATATTTCCATTGGTACTCCCCCAATAATATTAATTTCATTGAGTTATCTTTCCATTGGTTCTCCCCAATAATGTTACTTTTATTGAGTCATCTTTCCATTGGTTCTCCCCCAATAATATTACTTTTATTGAGTCATCTTTCCATTGGTTCTACCCCAATAATGTTACTTTTATTGAGTCATCTTTCCATTGGTTCTCCCCCAATAATGTTACTTTTATTTAGTCATCTTTCCATTGGTTCTCCCCCAATAATGTTACTTTTATTGAGTCATCTTTCCATTGGTTCTCCCCCAATAATGTTACTTTTATTGAGTCATCTTTCCATTGGTTCTCCACCAATAATGTTACTTTTATTGAGTCATCTTTCCATTGGTTTTGCCCCAACAATGTTACTTTTATTGAGTCATATTTCCATTGGTTCTCCCCCAATAATGTTACTTTTATTGAGTCATCTTTCCATTGATTCTCCCCCAATAATGTTACTTTTATTGCCATAACAGAAAAGCCACGCATTTTCCAACATAATGCATAAATTACAGACGTATCATTTTAAACCATTACCTCTTTCACATACCTCATTCATATAAGCAATAATGATTTAGAGACACTTATCCCTTACCTTGGTGAGTGTTGGGGATCGGTTCCGAGTAACTTTAAAAGTCTCCTCTGCGATTTCCTCCAACTTTAGGATCTTTCCTCATTTCCCACAAATAACAACAATGTCAGTCATTTATTCAAAATAACACATAAATAACTCGTATTTCATCATCAAGCATACAAGGGATTTACATATATTCAAGATTTCCAAAACTACTTCAATACAAGTTTCTGAACACCTACACATACAGGTTCATCTCATATAACAACATCAAAGCAGAAACTCATCATCCACATCTAACATTTCATCTCTTTCCCTTTACACCCATATTCTCATTTTGGGGTTTTTTGGGGTTTTCATGTATAACCCACAAAACCTTTCCATTCATACAATATCAACTCTAAATCAAGAGTTTACAAGAGAAAAACAACATAAAACGAAACATAACGCTAAAGGGTGAGTTTCCATGGTTTCTCATGTTTTGAAAATAGATCCAACATACCCAAAACAAGTTAGAGAGGAAGAAGAAGAGTTAGAAGCAATAGGTTTACCTCTTCTCAAGCTCTCTAAGATGAGTCATAAGGCTCCTTGCTCTTGAAAAGCTCCCTTCTCTCTCTTCTCTTCCAAGTTCTAATCCTAAAGTGTGTTTGGGGTTTCTATTTTAAAGAGCAGTCATCGGGTTCTCGCTCAAGCAAGCCCATTCTCGCTCAGGCCAGAAAATCCCGCCTATTTTAAAAAGCTCAGATCTGACCCTCTCGCTCAAGCGAGGGATTCTCGCTCAGGCGAGAATCTCACAGTGTCAACAGCCCCAGTTTGCCATTTCTCGCCCAGGCGAGGCAACTCTCGCTCAGGCGAGAACCTTCCAGTATAGCCCAGGATTTCACCCTCCCAGGTGATCCCTTCTCGCTCAGGCGAGAATCTCTCGGTCAAGCGAGACTTCCAGGACTGATACTATAATTTTAAAGACTAAAATTCGGAGTGTTACAACTACATGGTTAGCACGTTTCTCTACCCATCTATAATGACCTATGGGTACGCCATATCTTATAATCATGCAAACATTTGGTATGCCCATGGTTCTTACAATAAGTACATATGGGATGATGCTTATGTATTCTAAATTTATTGTTTTTACAGTTTGATGCATGAATACTTTGATTTTGAAAGTTTATTTTTGTTGAGACATTTTGCTTGTTAGAAACTTGGATATTAGAATAACCTAGAC
The DNA here is from genome assembly GCA_009771035.1 of Lupinus albus. NCBI lineage: Eukaryota > Viridiplantae > Streptophyta > Magnoliopsida > Fabales > Fabaceae > Lupinus > Lupinus albus. The sequence continues at coordinate 8,360,170 of CM020022.1, read as the reverse complement.
CTCTTCGGTCTTTAGCATGTCTTTTATTTTTTATTATTTTCTATAGATTTTTGCTACTCTTGTTTAATTCATCAAGTTCAAGACTTAATGATGAAACTTTCTTTTCAAGAGTGATGCAGTTTTGACATGAAGAGGATGATGGTTTATTTATGAATATTTCTAACTCAGTTTTCTGTTTTAAAAATAATTTAGTGAGTTTGACAGATTCATCATGCAAATCATTAAATGTCATTTGTAATTCAGAAGAAGAAAAAGGTTTAGTTTCACTTACCTCTTCATCATCAGAATGATGAGATGCCATTAGTGAGAGATGGGCTTGTTCTTCATTTTCTGGTTTAGATGCAGAACTAGTATCGTTGTCTTCCCAAGCAATGTAAGCTCTTCGTCCGGTCCTCATTTCCTTCCTCCCTTTGAAGGGATTCTTTTTTCAGGTTGGGACATTCCATTTTCATGTGACCAAGTTTTTTACATTCAAAACATGTGAAATTTTGTTTTGAAGTGGAGGCGTCATTGTTCTGGCCAGTTTTGGCGCCTTTGTTCCTTTTAAGGAACTTGCTGAATTTCTTTACTAAGAGGTTAATGTCTTCCATCTCTTCCTTTTCTTATTCATCTCCCGATGAGTCATACTTGTCTACCTTTGCTTTGAGAGAGATGTTCTTCTTCTTCTTTTCTTGTTCTTCATGTTGATCAAGCTAGTTGAGTTCCAAATCATGTTCCTGCAATTTACCAAATAAGGCAGCCAAAGACATTTTTGGATAAACTTTTCTTTTCCGAAATGGCTGTTACTTTCGGTTGCCATTGTCTAGAGAGTGATCTGAGAACTTTCAAGTTCAAGTCACTACTTGACAAATCCGTACCAAGTGAAAAAAGATGATTTGTAAGGTGAGTAAATCTCTTTTGGAGATCTAGTATTTTCTCTTCAGGTTTCATACGAAACATTTCGTATTCCTGAGAAAGAGTGTTGAGCCTTGACCTTTTAACTTCCTCAGTTCCTTCATGCGTAGTCTCTATTGTATCCCATATTTCTTTGGCCGATTTGTAGTTTGATACTCTAAAAAATTCATCAATGCCAAGTGCTGAATAGAGGATGTTTTTCGCTTTGAGATTGTATTGCACTTTCTTTCTTGTCTTCAACATTCCTTGAAGACTTTGGCTTTACTTCCCTCACACTATTGATAACCGTGAAAGGTTCATAGGGTCCTTCTTCAATTGCATTCCAAATGTCCATATCTTGAGATTCTATGAAGATTCTCATTCTGATTTTCCAGAAGTCGTAGCATTCTCCAATAAAGCTTGGAGGATGATTAATGTTGGAACCTTCTCCTAGAAATGATCTTGATGCCATCTTCGAAACAGGATCAATTTTGAGAATAGATTACTCAAAAAAAACCTGGTGTCAATTGTAAGACTAAGATAGCAACTAAGAGGGGGGGGGGGTGAATTAGTTGACTTAAGATCGTGATCGATTTTTCTACAATTTTAGAGGTAGAAGCACCGGAAAATGTAATGCAGAAAAATATCAAATGAAATTCAAGGAGATAACAGAAAAGAGAGTAAACAAAGATTTTATACTGGTTAACCTTCTTGTCCACCGAATGTTACATTCAGTACTCTTGCAGTACAAGAGATTTCTTTAATAGATATCAAGAGTAGTAATTACAAATTCTCACCCTGAGACTTCCTTGTACCTTACTCACTCTCCAATACCTATGTCACTCTCTTGGAAAACAACCTTTCCAAGTGACTCTAACCCTTTTCTAATCACAACCTTGTGATAGAAAGTATTACACAAACTTTGAAGAAAATTGTTAGCAATGGCAAGGATTGCTATACAAGATATGACTAGTAAACTCTCTTGCAATCCAACAAATCTTTGTATTCTTAGTTTATAATGCTCATAAGGTTTGAAGAACTTTGAAACATGCACTTACACAATATCAGAAAGTTATTCCGAAAGTTGAAAGCAAGTTGCAGAAAAAGTGTTTCAAAAAATTCAGATTTGCATAAGTGAGTTGTATATGAGTTGTGTTATGAGTTATGAGTTCCAAAGTCTTTATATAGGCTTTTCAATCAGCCATAACACCTTTAGGACATGGTAGTATTAGTTTAGAATAAAACCATTTCGTTTGGGATGAAAGCTGTTCAGATTGAATCTGAAAGTATGATGTAACAACTCTCAGTAATCAATTACAGCATATGGGTAAACGATTACCCAAACATTCTGTCCAACTGAGAAACAACTTTTAATATTGAGTAATCGGTTACTCTTGTTGTAGCGGCTCTCAGTAATCGATTACAATACATATGTAATCGATTACCTAAGCCTACTGTCCAATTGAGTAACTAATTGTCAAACTGAGTAATCGGTTACACTGATACCAGTAATCGATTACTGTTTTTAGTTTTTGTTGGTTAACTTGTTTCTCACTCATGTAACTTGTTACGTGTTTCTAGTAATCTATTACTTAATCACAGTAACCTATTACACAGTGTTGTGAAAATTGTTTTCATTAAAGCTTATGATTCTTAATTTTTCATTTAGAAGATACCTTTGAGCTTTATCACTAATAGTATATTAAAGAGTGTAAGGATAAAAGTACCTATGGACTTAGACTCTAAATGTGTTGAAGCTTTATCTTCATTGTCTTCATAAGTATTCTTCCTTATTCTTCTTTTTGTGATGCTAGTGTCTTCATCAAAACCATGCCAAGGTCAGGAGCAAGATCTTCTTCACAAATTTGATTTGGTGTAGTAATCATTAGCATTTTCTACTTCTCAAACAATGTGAACCATTATACATCACTTGTGATTCTCTTTAACCTTCACTCCTTAAATTTTTGCAACTTTCTGTTCTTTGTAATTTGCTTCTATTAAAATTCTAATTTAAATTTTATAAAATTGTTGTGCAATGACTCAATACTTCAATGGACCAGATCTTTTCTCCATATAATAGAAACACAAGTTATGAGTCTAGGTTGAGTTAAATAGTTGGGTTCACAACTCTAGAGTTACTATTCAACAATGCTCATTTTTGGGATTCAACAGCGCGTACGGGCATTGTCTATGTGGGCGCTGTAGAATGTCGGATATGATTCAACAATGCATATGTGGGCGTTGTTGTATATGATATATACAACAACACTTCCTCTAGAGAGCGTTGTTATATGTATGACACATAACATCGTTAGCTACATGGAGTATTATTGTATGTTATGCTTATAATGATGTCCCTCTATAGTGCACTATTATTTGTGATACATACAACTATGCTCCCTTTAAGAAGTGTTGTTGTACTTATCATGTAACACCATAAATTTTAAGTCTTTCAAACTATAGTATCAGTCTTGAGATCCTCGCTTGAGCGAGAGATTCTCGCCTGGACGAGAGAGGCTCACCTGGGAGGGTGAAATCCTGGAGTATACTGTGAGATTCTCGCTTCAGCGAGAGTTGTCTCGCCTGGGCGAGAAATAGCATTTTGGGCTGTGGACACTGTGAGATTCTCGCTTGAGCGAGAGGGTCAGATCTGAGTTTTTAAAATGGGCGGGATTTTCTCGCTTGAGCGAGAATAAGCTCGCTTAAGCGAGAACCCGACGAGAGCATTAAATGAGGGAAACCCCAAATACAATTTTAGGTTAAGAATTGAAGAGAGGTGAGAGAAGAGAGCGTTCCCAAGGTCTAGGAGCTTGGATTCTTGTTCAAGAGCTTGAGAAGAGGTAAAACTCTCTATTCTAACTCTCTTATTCTCTTGAAAACCCATTGTTGGTATTATGGATCTCTTCTTAAAAATGAGGAAAACCATGGAAACTCACCCTTTTGAGTTATGGTTCGTTTTATGTGATCTTTCTCTTGTAAACTCTTGGTTTAGAGTTAGTATGTCGAAAATGAATAGAGATTGAGGGTTGGTTCATGAAAACCCCAAAACCCTAAAGTGCAAATGGGGTTAAGATGGAAAATGGGTAAAATGCTAGAGGTAGAAGATGAGTTTACTTTCTAATGTTGAAATATGAAATGAATATCTTGTATGGTTAAATAATGCAATATAAGTTTTTTATGGGATATTTGGAATAAATGACTAAGATTGTGTTATGTGGTGGGATAAGGAAAGATCCTAAGGTTGGAGGCGGTGTCGGTAGAACTTGAGAAGTTGCCAAGAACCCAAACCCAACACTCACCGAGGTAAGGATAAGTCTTTAACTTATGCACTGTGATAGAAAATGTGCGGATTTTCTGATATGGATGACGAACTGAAGCGTAAATCACTTATTTGTTATAAACATATATGGGTATGTTTGTAACAATGAGGAGTGGATTTACCATTTATATATTGGTGGAGTTCCAATGGAAATAATACTCAGGACAATGCAATGAAGCGTAAATCACGTAGTTGTTATAAACATATATGGGTATGTTTGTAACAACGAGGAGTGGATTTACCGTATATGTATTGGTGGAGTGCCAATGGAAATAAAACTCGAAATGATAAAATGATTTGTAAATCACTTTGTAGTTATAAGCATATAGGTATATGTTTGTAATGATGTCGAGTGCATTTACTGTTTTTTTATTGGTGGGGTGCCAATGAAAATAAAACTCGTAAAAGTGTATTGGTGGAGTGCCAATGGAAATACAACTCGTTTTTAGCCGACCATGATTGGTTAGCAACTTTGGCTCAAGTAATGTAGCAAGCTTTGGCTCAAGCGATGTAGCAAACTTTGGCTCAAGTATTGTAGCAAGCTTTGGCTCAAGCGATATAGCAAACTTTGGCTCAAGTAATGTAGCAAGCTTTGGCTCAAGTGATGTAGCAAACTTTGGTTCAAGTTATGTAGCATGGTTTTTCAAAAGTACGAAAGTTGAAATTGGCTTTTAAGAAAACTTGATTTTAAACCGTTTATTTAATCTTATGAAATGTGGATTAACTTACATTGATATTTAATGAGTTAACGACTTATTCCTTTGTGTTTTCTTGGTGTATTGTCAATGTTAATCCCATTTCAGGTAGTTGGAAGGAGCATGAGTGTCTTTGATTAGGAGCTTAGAGACTTTTATTTTGATGTCTCTTATCCATTCTTTTGTAACCTTATTGGTTGTACTTAAACTAATTATTTTGTAATTATATACCTGATTTCGTACATGACATTAATCATGGGAACTAGTAACTCGGGATATATGTAGCTATGGGTGTTTTGGAAACCCATAGCTAATTGTATGCGACATTTACTAGGTTATATTAATATGAATTATGTTTTCTGCTATTGGATTTTTGCATGTTACTTTTGAGATATTGTTCATCAAGAATTCCAAGTTCTCTCCTTAGAACAAAGAAAGTATCCCTGGGAAGGGGCTTGGTGAAAATATCAGCTAACTGTTTAGAAGTTTCAACAAATTCAAGAACGCAGTCACCATATTGTACATGATCACGCAAAAAATGATGTCTAATTTCTATATGCTTAGTTCTAGAATGCAAAACGGGATTCTTGGATAGGTTTATGACACTTGTATTATCGCATTTAATAGGGATCTTTTCAAGTTTAAGACCATAGTCCTTGAGTTGCTGCTTCATCCAAAGGATTTGAGCGCAACACACACCAGCGGCAATGTATTCCGCTTCGGCGGTGGACAAAGCAACACAGGCTTGCTTTTTGCTGTGCCATGCTACTAATGAACTGCCCAACAAGTGACAAGTACCACTAGTGCTTTTCCGATCCAATTTACATCCGGCGAAATCAGAATCGGAATAACCTACCAAGGATAGTGAGGCATCCCGAGGATACCATAATCCCATATTAGTTGTTCTTTTTAAATATCTCATGATTCTTTTAACAGTTTTAAGATGTGATTCTCTAGGTGATGATTGAAATCTCGCACACATACATACACTAAACATGATATCAGGTCGACCTGCAGTTAAGTAAAGTAATGACCCAATTATTCCTCGATACTTTGTTACCTCTATTGCTTTTCCTTTTTCGTCCTTATCTAGGTAGCAAGCATATGCCATAGGAGTGGAAGCTTCCTTACAATTGTCCATTTCAAATTTCTTGAGCAGCTCTTTGCAATATTTTGCCTGATGGATGAATATCCCACTTTCTAGTTGCTTTATCTGAAGTCCTAGAAAGAATGTGAGTTCTCCCATCATAGGCATTTCGAACTCCCCCTGCATCATCTCAGAAAATTCTTTACACAAAAAATCATTAGTAGATCCAAATATTATGTCATCCACATAGATTTGTACAAGTAATACATGATTTTCTGATTTACGAATAAAAAGCGTTGTGTCAACCAAGCCTCTTTCGAACCCTTTTTCTAAAAGAAAGGAACTAAGTCTATCATACCAAGCTCTAGGAGCTTGTTTGAGACCATAGAGTGCCTTTTTAAGTTTATAAACGTGGTTCGGATATTTAAAATTTTCAAAACCAGGCGGTTGGTCAACATAAACTTCTTCTTGAATGTAGCCATTCAGGAAGGCGCTTTTTACGTCCATTTGAAATAGTTCGAAGTTCATAATAGATGCAAAGGAAAGTAGCATCCTGATGGCCTCTAATCTGGCTACAGGGGCATAGGTTTCGTCATAATCGATACCCTCTTCCTGGTTGTAGCCTTTGGCCACCAAGCGTGCCTTATTTCGAATGATTAAGCCTGATTCATCAAGCTTATTTCTGAAGACCCATCGAGTACCAATCACAGGATGATCTTTAGGTTTAGGGACCAAGTCCCAAACATTATTACGCTCGAACTGGTTCAGCTCTTCTTGCATAGGTATACCCCAGTGCACATCCTTAATGGCCTCATCAATGGTCTTAGGCTCAATTTGAGATGCAAAAGCTACAAAATTACAAAAGTTTCGTAAGGAACTACGGGTTACCACTCCCGTAGATATGTCACCTATTACTTTGTCGATCGGGTGAGCTTTCTTGGTTTTCCACACAACTGGCATATCTGAATGCTCCTGAGATTTGGTTTGACATTCTTCATTAGTTGCTTCTTCATTATCAATGTTCTTTGAGTATGCTTCTTCCAAAGCACCTGCAACATCATCAGATACGACCTTTCTCTTCTCTTTTGGAGAAGATTCGTCAAATTGTACATGGATAGACTCTTCAACTTGCATTGAATATTTATTAAAAATTCTGAACGCTTTGCAATGAATCGAGTATCCCAAAAATATTCCCTCATCGGCTTTTGAATCGAATTTTCCTAAAGCCCGCTTTCCATTATTTAATATAAAACATTTGCAACCGAAAGCGTGAAGATGGGATATGTTTGGTTTATGGCCTTTTAATAGTTCATAAGGAGTTTTATTCAAATTAGGCCTTAAACGTACTCGATTTATAACATAACATGCAGTATGAACTGCATCTTCCTAGAAGTATTTGGGGGTATTACTTTCATTAAGCATGGTTCTCGCTAATTCTTCTAACACACGATTTTTCCTCTCGACAACTCCATTTTGTTGTGGAGTGCGAGGAGCAGAGAACTGATGTAAAATGCCATGCTTATCACAGAATTTGTCGAACCGAAAGTTCTCAAATTCTCCCCCGTGATCACTTCGTATATATACTATTTTCAAGTTAAGTTGGTTTTGAATTTGCTTGGCAAGATTTTTAAAAGACTTGAAGGCGTCGCTTTTCGCAGATAAAAATAATGTCCATGTAAATCGAGAGAAATCATCAACAATAACTAGAGCATAGTAGCTACCACCAAAACTCATGATTTGTGATGGTCCAAACAAGTCCATATGGAGTAACTCCAAAGGTCTTGAAGTGGATATCACATTTTTGTTTTTAAAAGAATTTTTGGTTTGTTTACACTTTTGACAAGTGTCACAAATCTCTTTAGTTTTAAAATTTAGTTTTGGTAGCCCCTCAACTAGCTCGTTTGATGACAATTTATCTAGATGTTTTATATGGATATGTGCAACGCGTCTGTGCCAGAGTCAGATGTCATCTTCTTTAGAAATAAAACATTTTGAAAATAATGTGGTGACATCATCCAAGTTAACCATGTAAATATTATTTATACGATGACCAACAAATTTAACATTATTAGATAAAATGTCACGAATGATGCAACAGTCAGAATCGAAAGATACACGATTACCTTTGTCACGGAGTTGGCTTATACTCAGAAGATTATGTTCTAGTCCTTCAACATAAAGGACATTTTCAATTTGAGTTTGAGATGAGTTACCAACTGTTCCAGTGCCAAGTATCTTTCCCTTGTTGTTGTCTCCGTACGTGACGTATCCTTTTCCTTTAAGTGAGAGATCCAGGAAATTTGATCTGTCACCTGTCATATGTCTCGAACACCCACTGTCTAAATATCATTTTTGTCCTTGTGTTCGAAGACATACCTGCAAAACAGATCACCTGCTTTTCTCAGGTACCCAATTTATGTTTGGGTCCTTTTCTGTTAGTGATTAGGGAATTATCTCCCTTCTTTATCCATACATAAACTCCGCTAGGTATACCATACTTTCTAATATAACATAAATAAGAAGTATGACCATATGTATTACAATAAAAACATGTAGGTGAATGCTTATGATCTTTATTTTTAGTATGAGCTACAAGTTTTCTATATGGTCTTTTATTTTTAGCCGAGCGAGTAAAACCTAGACCAGTACGATCACCAACGTTTCTTGTTTGACTAAGCAGAGTGTCTAATTGCTGTTTACTGTTTGTGAGACATTTGAGTTTTTCTTTTAGTTTAAAATTGTCTTCTTGCAAAGTCTCACAAGTCTCACATACAGGTTTTTTACATAAATTATTAGCAGAGCAGTTACATGTGCTACAAGAATAGATGAGATCTAAAGTTTCATTTTCTAATTTTAATTCATCTAATTCTTTTTGTAGTTGGCTTATTTTCTCTTCATTTTTAAGGATTATCCTTTTCTTATGAATGTTTATCCTTGCCAATTTCTTTAGTTCCTCATGTAACTCAACATAAGCATCATATAAAACATCATAAGAGGGTAAGTCATCCGAAGTGGATGAGGTGTCAGAATATACCTCATTATTATCCTCGTGTGAGTCTGAGTTCCCATCGTTGTTAGATCTAGCCATCAGACATAGCTTCGCTGACTCCTCCTCACTAGAGGTGCTTGATGTCGTTTCCTCCTCAGGTACATCCCATACAATGTAAGCTTTCTTGGACTTGAATTCCCTAGGAGTGCTCTTCTCTGAATCAACCTTTTTCAGATAGGTAGGACATTGAAATCTCATGTGTCCTGCTTTTCCACACTCATGGCAAGTGAAGCGATCTTTATTGTTCTTGCCTTTGTTGGTTGATTCTCTTGCTTCTTTCTTTTGAAAGTTTTTGAATCCACCTTTTCTTTTAATGAATTTGCTAAATTTTCGAACAAGGAGACTCATAGTTTCATCATCTAGATCGGAGTCAGATTCATCATCATCTTTTTCTTCTTTTGATTTGGAGGTCGTGGCCTTTAATGTGATGTTTTTCTTCTTCCGTTCTGAATCTTCGTGCATAGTCAAGCGACCCAATTCCATTTCGTGCTCTTGAAGCTTTCCAAATAGTGTAGCTAGAGGCATAGAGTCCAAGTCTTTGGATTCAACAATTGCAGTTACCTTTGGTTGCCATTTTCTGTCAAGACAACTCAAAACTTTATTAGTTAGTTCACTTCTGGCAAATGATTATCTAGAGCAACTAAATGATTAACAATATGAGTAAATCGCTTTTGCATATCACTGATTGATTCACTATGTAACATGCGAAATAACACCCTTGGTAAACACTATACCAAGTCACTCAACCCCTTTCTCTTCACACCCTTGTGAAAGAAAGTGAACTTTGCTAAAGTGAAGAGTATACAATATGGCTTGGATTGCCTTTACAAGTGTATGTCACAATTCTAGATTTGCAATCCAAAAACAACTCTTATACTATAGATAATAATTCTCTTTTACTTTGAAAAAGTTTGGAAAGCACTTAGAAGCTGTTAGGGTATCGGTCAATCAGAGTATAACACCTAGGGGGGGGTGAATAGGTGTAAGCGGTTACTATGTCCGCTTTTCGAATTTATGCGCAGAGAATCAAGAAACACATAATTATTCAGTAATAATCGATTAAGTGAAAATATAATTGATTGTCTGAGACAAATTTAATCGATAAAAGAATTGTAATAATCGAATATCTAGAGCAGAAAAACTAGAAACAATAGCTTGTAAAATATGGTTTCTAGGTAAACAAGCTATCCAAAAATCATGCAACTTCACACTGTGATATCACGAACAGCACACATAAATTATACAGATATCAAAGACTCAATCTTTATGGATTAATTTTCAATCTTTCAAGTTAAAGAATGCAAGATACTTAATATGCTTAAAACAATAAAAGATAAGGGAAAGAGAAAGAAGATCAAGAAATTTTATCCTGGTTCGTTCGCCTGTCCATTGGAAAACTACATTCAGGCCTCCCCTTCTGATCTGGGAGATTTGCTTCACTGTATTTGATAATGTTCTTTACACACACGCTTCCAAAATTAAAACTCAGAATCAAGTTATGAAACTTTTGAAAGTTTGTAAGTTGTTCCAATTGTGAGAGAAACTTGGTCATTTATAGTTTTCTGGTTTCAACAGATTTAGTCGATTAAATGACCTCTTAATCGATTAATGGTTTGGAAATTGGTACATTTCTGTTGAACATAATTGATTAACAAAAGGCATAATCGATTATAACTGCCAAGAATAAAAAACCCAGAGCTACTGGAACTCTATTTAATCAATTAAAAATACCTCTTAATCGATTAACGGGTATGTGCAATCAGAAACTATAAGTTTTTTTGGTTAAGAGGTAACCCTCCAAAATAGATAGGTACTTAGTATGATGCATGATTTATAGAAAATATAATTTTGATGCAACCTACTAAAATGAAGAATGATGAATCTCAAAAACATATTTTTAGACAAACTTACGAGCGCGTGAGACGATCATCATTTTGTGTTACCTAACCTAGACTCAAAGCTAAGAAATCATCTTAGGACTTCTAGAAAAATAAAAAAAAAACCTTCCTAGAGTCAGAGTCTTGGGCATGTTGGATGTTGATGCGTCCAATCTTCAAGCTTTTTAAGTCGACTTTGTCTTCATCGAAACACATTCAAGAAACAGATGTTGCAAATTGACTAGTACTTGCAATTTCAATCTCCCCCTTTTTGATGATGACAAACCTTGAAACAGTTGAGCTTAGAAACAGCTTGATGATGGATTGATGTTATGATTGCAGCGATTAGAGTAGTCAAAAACTTTGCATAGCTCCCCCTCAAATTAATCTCCCTCGCATTCTGTGCATGAGGAGAGTTGGGTTTTTGAGTATTAACTCCCCCTTTATTTTTGAGTTGCGGAAGAATTTAAAATAATCCTGCAAGCACATCAGAATAACAACAACCAAACCTTTCTCCCCCTTTTGGCATGATCAAAAAGGTCATTAACTGGACCGATTTGCCAAAGGAGGGAAAGATAATAGTTTATAGATGTATATACAGATAAAATAAGTGCACATGGTCTATGTGTGAATAATTGATTAAGGACAACAGTTAATCAGTTATCCACTATAACAGAAAAATAATGGAGAAATTCCTGCAATATTTGTGCTCTATAGCAATAATAGCACATTTTTATGCAACACATATAGTTATATTCTAATAAAACCAGCAAAGGTATCACATAAAGCAAGTTAATAGCAAAAATAGAAAGACAATAGCAGTTAAAGTCAAGTAGTCAAATTGTCAGATTATAAACGCAACAAGATAATAGTTCAGCTAGCAATACATATAAAGTAGTGGAAAGAAAAACATCAAACACAGTAGACTCAAGGCTAACACAACTCCTACCTAGACTAGTCAACTATTCTAGAACAGGTTCTAACTAGGTTTATGGGTAGGTGGAGGGTTTGAGCCAGTAGACATGGTCTGCAGGATGAAGGCAATCCTGTCAATCTTTCCCATGGTCTAGTCATTCTCTCTTTGGATGTCAGCAGCCAGCCTGTCGTATAGGTTCATCAACCTTGAGTCCACACTATCATTTACTGCTTGAATTCCAGCATCTATTCTCTGATTCAGGCATTGTTCCAGTGCATCCAGATGTGCTAAACCAAATGGAGGAGCTTGAGGGGCTTCAGGTGGAGCTGTAGATTGCTCCTGCTGTGTAGCCGAGGTTTCTTCATCTGAAAGATCCAAGTCAATAGTCGTCCTATTGTCTTTCTGATACATCCAAGTGCCAGTGATCTTGTAGATGCCCATCTTGTGAATCAAACACTCACCCAGTTGATGGTCATGTGTGTTGGTTAGTTTGATTTCAACATCTGAGGTATCGATCTCCATATGATCAATAACCATTGAGATGAAGGTCTCGTAGGCAAATAATCTGGATGATGAGGTTGTTATACCGGACATAACTTTCAGAATTTCCGCAGGCCAGTTGACTAGTATCCCTTGCTTAATGGCAAAGATCATCTTCAAATCATTTGTTGTTGGCTGTGCATGATTTGTGTTTCGCTGAACTAACATGTATGCAATGACATAGTGTAAGAGATGATTTTCAACCGTAAGAGACCCTACTTTAGTCAGACCTCTTGGTGTTACCATAACAGTGTCTCTCAAACATGATCTGTAAGTTGCTAATGCCTCAAAATCTTTCCATTGCTCGTTTTCACATTTGCCTAATGGTTCACCAGAACTACTTAAACCACCAACAACTAAAAACAATTCTTCATCCAACACAATCAATTTTCCCTTAACCTTGGTTATGTATTGACCATTTTTGTAAACGAAATTGCTGTAGAAATCACGGATTAATGAGGGACAAAGTTTACCGTGTATTCCAATGAAGGTGTTGGTACCTTGAACTTCCAGCTCTTGAGGAAACTGGAATCCTTCCTCTACCAGCCATGGGACGTCAGCATAACGAACATAAGCCAATTTTATGCCATGAAACTTGACCAGCCTTGATGCATGCAATTCAGGGGCGAAGAAGGGATCCCTTTTCTTAGTGGGTCTGCTTGGAGTTGCAGATGAAGGGCGTCCTGCTTCAAATGTACGACGTGGACGATTGGCGATGGTTTTCATTCTCTTGGGTCGATGTTCAGCCATGAGTGTGGAAGATGAGGTTTAGGTTAGGGTTTAGGTGTGAAATGGGGGCTTATGATCTAATCAGGCAATAAGCAATGAGACCAAGTAAAAAGAAGACTTACTTTAGGGTGTTCAAGCAAGGCTGCAATAAAAAATGAGGAACAACACCACGGAATCACAAGGGACAGAGGAATAGTGACGGTTCAAAATGCCTAACTATCATATTTATTGTCGTCGATAATCGATTAAATGGAATGTTTAATCGATTAACGATGTTTAGATTTTCAAGAATTTGAAGACTGAAGCCCAGGTAATTGATTAAGTAAATGTTTTAATCGATTATTTTCATAAACAAAGGCACTTAAAAAATGAGTTTGGGCCCAGGTAATCGATTAAATCAAGCCTTAATCAATTATTTAAACAGAATTTTGACATTTTCAGCATTTTGTATGTGTGACACAGTGTTGCAACTAAACACTCTATGGACTAGGATGACTTTTAAGTTACGAAACACATTCATTTTGAAACATACATGAAACAACAATATATCATAAGAACATTTTCATTCAAAGCATTATGATTCACATAAGAACATATTGAGATTAAGCAAGGTGCAAATTTCTAAAAAAGGCAACCAAAACAAATTAGTTTAGATAACTTTCATCAAGGATTCCTAACTCTCTTCTTAGAGTACATAATGTGTCCCTTGGCAAGGGTTTGGTGAAAATATCGGCTAATTGTTTGGAAGTTTCAACAAATTCAATCACACAATCACTTTTTTGCACATGATCCCGAAGGAAATGATGTCTAATTTCTGTATGCTTAGTTCGTGAATGCAAGACGAGATTCTTTGATAGGTTTATGGCACTAGTATTATCACACTTGATGGGAATCCGATCAAGCTTTAGACCGTAGTCTAGAAGTTGTTGCTTCATCCAGAGGATTTGAGTGCAACACACCCCCACAACAATATATTATGCTTCAGCGGTGGATAAAGCAACGCAAACTTGCTTTTTACAATGCCACGATACAAGTGAATTACCAATCAAGTGGCATGTTCCACTTGTACTCTTACGATCCAACTTGCATCCAGCAAAGTTGGCATCAGAGTACCCAATCAAAGACATTGCGGCATCCCGAGAATACCATAACCCCGTATTTATTGTTCCTTTCAGATATTTCAAGATGCGTTTTACAGCAGAGAAATGTGATTCTTTAGGAGCAGCCTGGTATCTAGCACACATACACACACTAAACATAATATCAGGGCGACTAGCAATTAAGTACAGTAACGATCCTATAATGCCCCGATACTTAGTTACCTCAATTTCTTTTCCTTTCTCGTCTTTGTCCATATCAAATCTCTTTAATAGCTCCTTACAATATTTGGCTTGGTGAACGAATATCCCATTTGTCATTTGCTTAATTTGTAGCCCTAGGAAGAACATTAATCCTCCCATCATTGGCATCTCCAACTCGCTTTTCATAAGGTCTGAAAATTCTTTACATAGAGAGTCATTAGTAGCACCAAAAATTATGTCAACAACATAGATTTGCACTAATAGAATATTGTTTGCAGATTAGGATATGAAAAGTGTCGTATCAACCTTTCCTCTTACAAATCCCTTTTCCAATAAGAATGAAATCAACCTATCATACCAACCTCTAGGAGCTTGTTTAAGGCCATACAATGCCTTTTTGAGTTTAAACACATGGTTTGGGAATTTGTAGTTTTCAAATCTAGGAGGTTGTTTTACATAAACTTCTTCTTGAATGTAACCATTCAAGAAGGCACTTTTCACATACATTTGAAACAGCTTAAAGTTCATTATAGATGCAAAGGATAACAACATGCAAATGGCTTCCAAACGAGCAATAGAGGCGTAGGTTTCGTCATAATCAATATCTTCTTCTTGATTATAACCTTATTCTACTAAACGGGCTTTGTTTCTAATAATTAATCCAGATTCATCTAGTTTGTTATGGAAGACCCATCTAGTGCCTATGATCGAATGATCCTTAGGCGCGGGGACTAAATCCCAGACATTGTTACGTTCGAACTGGTTTATCTCTTCTTGCATAGTTAAACCCCAATGTTCGTCTTATAGGGCTTCATTAACATTCTTTGGCTCAATTTGAGAAATAAATGCAACAAAATGACAAATATTATTTATTGATCTTCGGGTTATCACTCCCGAAGATATGTCACCTATGACATTATCAATGGGATGATCTTTCTTGGTTTTCCAAGCTCTTGGAAGGTTAGAATTCTCTACATCCTCTTGATTTTCTTGAGTAGGACTTTCAGGTTCTGGTTCGCTTGAACATGGTTCCTCTTGTGTACCTGAAACATTTTTAACAAGATCCTTTCTCTTCTCTTTTGGAGAAGATTCATCAAATTGCACGTGTACAGATTCTTCAACATGCATTATACGTTTATTATAGACTCTAAAAGCTTTACTACTAAGTGAATAACCGAGAAAGATACTTTCATCTGCTTTTAAGTCGAACTTATCTAGAAGTTCTTTTCCAATGTTTAAAATGAAATATTTACATCCAAAAACATGCAGATGTGAAATATTTGGCTTACGACCTTTTAAAAGTTCATAAGGAGTTTTTGAAAGTGAAGGTCTTATCAATACACGATTAATCACATAGAAAACTGTATGTACTGCGTCAGCCTAGAAATATTTTGGCACTTTGCTGTCATTCAGCATGGCACGAGCTAACTCCTCTAAGACTCGATTTTTCCTCTCAACAACTCCATTTTGTTGAGGGGTGCGAGGAGCAGAAAATTGATGGTGTATGCCATGTTTATCGCAATACTTGGCGAAGTGGTGATTATCGAACTCACCACCATGATCACTTCTAATAAACACTATCTTATGGTTAAATTGATTTTGCAATTTCCTGGCATGCGACTTAAAAGTATTAAAAGTGTCGCTTTTCCAAGATAAGAACAAAGTCCATGTAAATCGGGAAAAGTCGTCAACTACCACTAGAGCATAATGACTGCCTCCAAAAGTAATTATTTGTGAAGGTCCAAACAAGTCCATGTGGAGTAATTCTAATGGCCTTGTAGTGGAAATCACATTTTTAGATGAAAAAGAATTTTCCGTTTGCTTACACCTTTGACAGGTGTGACAAATATCTTTAGTTTTGAAATTAATTTTGGAAGTCCTACAACAATCTCTTTTGACACTATCTTTTCCACATGTCGTAGATGGATATGCGCTAACCTTCTATGCCAGGTCCAGATATCATTCTCATTTGAAGTAAGACATTTTGAAAATAGAGAAGTGATATTGTCCAGGTTAACCATATAGATATTGTTAGTTCGGTGACCGACGAACTTAACATTATCGTCTACGCCATCACGGATAATACAAAGGTCAGAATCGAAAGATACCTTGTTACCTATATCGCATAGTTGATTGATACTGAGTAGGTTGTGCTCCAGGCCTTCAACATATAGCACGATTTCCACAATTGCCTGAGAGGCATTTCTGATCAAGGTCGTACCCGATGCAAATAATAAGACAATTAATTATAGTACTAGGAAGTGACTCCTAGGTCGTTTCCCACACTGGTTCAAACACCTTACATGCACACACACAAGGGGGGTTTTGGTGGTTGTTATGCTATGAAACTAAAGCTAAAACAGAACACAAACAGAAAACAAAATAGTAAAGAGGCTAAATCCCTTTGGCTTCCTTGTTCACAACTCAATCCTCGGTTTCAATATATCAAAATCAGATTCTCAGTGTTCCTTTGTTGAGAGCCGATTAACTAAGCGATATTTAACTCACAGTTAAATTGCTAAACCTCTTAATAAGCGAAATTGGCATAAGCAACAAACAGTTAACAAAGTCACATGAATCAAAGCATTAATTTCATATTCTAAACATTGAATTCCTAATCTTTTAACAACTCTAATGTTTAAGCTTCAAAATATGCGAAATCAACATAAACATAGAGCATTTACAGATTCACATAAACTGAGCTATTATGTGCTAGAGAACTAATTAACTAAGCGAAAATCAGTTCACAAAGCTACAACAAAACCATGGAATTAAGCAAACCACAATCTGAAATAGGATAAAATATCCAAACATAAAGAAACCGAAATTGCATTAAACAAATAAAGAGAAACTGAAATGCATTAAGCACTAAACCTCAAGAGTGTGATACATTACCAAAGGAATTTAGCACTAAACCTCTAGCCTTCCATGGAGGAAGAAGCAAAACCGAATTTGGAGAAGGAAAAAGAAGAAAAACGAAAACCTCAAAGAACCCCAAAAGGGGGAAAACGAATTCCTCTCTAAAGCTGAAAAGTAAAGTGTGTAATGTAAAAGTGAAGTGGAAAAACGAATTCTAAGGTTATAAAGAGGTAAAACCGAAATGGTTCCTAAACAATGGGCCCAAAACCTAAAACGGAATTAAAAAGCTATTCAAATTACAATCTTCACTTTTGCACACATCCTCCACTTGTAATGCCCAAAATGTCCTTGGTGCCAAATATGACCTGAAAATAGAATTAGATTTAATTAGGCTAAATAATCCCAAATTAACTCATTTTAAGAATAATATCCCAATAAAGCCTAAAACACTAAACTATGCCAAATAAAGTCAATTAGACACAAAGAATCATTAACAATGGTAAAATAATGTTATTAATAGTGTGTAATATATTACTCATCAAATACCCCAACACTTAACCTTTTGCACTCCTGGGCAAAATCAAGAAATAATGCTATGCTAACTAGTGCACCAAAGTGAGTCATGTAAGAAGATTATTAAAAACAAGGAAATGAAAAATAATCCTAAAGATGACATACTTTCCAATGAGTTCTAAGAAACGCAAAGAGATGGGGAAAATCAAACACACGAGAATAAAAAGATCAAAGAATCAAGATATCCATGAAGATCATCCAATCAATTCAAGAATGCAAAGAAACCAATCAAATCAAGAGGTGAGTCACAACAATGATAGACCCTCACAAGATATGCTCTCACAAGTGTTTACACTCATGTGTCTTAGGTGATAAATGTACACTCAAGGCACTTCATGAAAACAAACACAACCATAATCTTGACAAGTGTCTAACATCAACATGACCAACACATGCACAAAGTGATCAAAAGGACTTTTCAAGGTTGTAATGGGGCCAAGGACAAGGTGGGATTAAATATGGATATGTTGCTTAAAACCAAGGGAATAGAGGAGCAATGGGGAATAAGTAAAAAGTAAGACAAAATCAACCCAAAATAAGTAAATCATCCTCTAATTCCAATCCTCTCAATCCTTTTTGCCACACTCAACTTTTATTCATTTCATTTTAATTTTTGTTTTTTTTTTATTTTTTTTGTTTCTGTTTGTTGGTTTTTTTCCTATTTTTTTTCAATGACACCACACTTATGTACAAAAATACATCAACCAATGCTTCATAACCAAGAATTATAAACAATGAAGAACAATTTTCCCTTACTTAATACCCATTCCCAAAACAATTCCAAAGCTCTAAAATTGCCTAAGGTTAGGATAATCATGGTTTTCAACTTATAGGCTTGCAATGAGCTATATAACAAAGAATGGGGTAAAAAGGCTCAAAGGGCCTAGCAAAGGATAATTTCATTCAAGGTAGGCTATATGACATGTGGCTTATTCAAAAGAAATGCCTAAATCACTTCAAAATGTGCAATATGAAAATCAAGTATCAACAAGAAACATGTCAAGTTCTAGAGTGCAAGTAATCAAGATTGCAACAATCACACATGAAAGAATACTAGATGGCATACATCAATCCATCCTCAATTAAGGCTCAAAATCTCACAAGGGACAAGACTATCATAATTGCCTCAAACTCTCAATTCTCAAAAGTAACTTAGCACACAGAAAATATATGGATTCACAACACAATATCAAGAATAAACTAAATCAAAGCATGAGAGAAAATGCCCAAAATCTAAGCAAAATCTAAGAATCAAAGAAAAGCATGCATCAACATAAACCTACATTAGTCTCCCCCCCCCCCCCCCCCCACACACTTAAACTACACATTGTCCCAATGTAGCATAGACATAATATCCACGCAGTTATATCAACAATTGTAATTGACAAATACAATAAAAGTAAAGAAGGAGAGAAAGAAAGAAAGACTCCCTGAATCATGGAGGGAGGAAATCAAACTCATAACTAGAAAGGACAGTCCCGAAAGCATAAACAACAATGTTGCACTCAAGGTCAAACGGGGGTATCCAATCAGGTGCCTGCAAAACAGATGGAAAGATAGTAGCAAAGCTAGGCTCTGTTGCAGTCTGCACCTGAACACATAAATCAGATTGTTGTATGACTCCTGCATCAATTGTGTTAGTGTAATTTAAATGTGTAACAAGAGAATCAACAACAGTATTCAGAAACTCATCAATGCAAGAATCACACATCTCAGAATCAGTGCATGCATGACAAGTGTATAGTGAAGTGCAAGGAACATTAATATCAATGTTCAAAACTTCATCAATGCAAAAACTACATGTTTCATAATTAGTGCATGCATGACAAGTGTATGAATCAGTTAATGATGGTGCATGAAAATCATGAAGAAAATTAGAAAGGTGTGTATCATTGAACTCATGGAGAAAATCAAGGTGGAAAACAGAGTGGCCATCAGATGGATGCTTTAAAGCATCAAAAATATTAAACCGGACCAATTTATCATCGAATTCCATAGAAAGTGTCCCAACATGGACATCAATCTTGGTTCGGGCTATTCTCAAGAATGGTCTCCCCAAAATTATTGGAACTGTGTTATTGGGGGATCTCTCTTCCATATCAAGAATGTAAAAATCAGCAGGGAAAATCAATTGATCAACCCGAACCAAGACATCCACAACCAAACCAGCAGGATATGCAGTACTCCTATTTGCTAATTGGATTACCACACCCGTAGGTTGCAATGGTCCAAGTGAAAGGAATTTAAAAACATTCATAGGCATAACATTAATGGATGCTCCTAAATCAAGAATGGCATTTTCAAATTTTCTATTACCTATGATGCAAGGTACAGTAAATGTACTTGGGTCCTTACACTTTTCAGGGATGTGAGGAACAGGCATACCTATCATTGCAGACACATTCCTTCCCATGTTGATTCTTTCATTACCTTTCAGCTTCCTCTTGTGAGTGCACAAATATTTCAGAAACTTGGCATATCTTGGAATCTGCTTGATGGCATCAAGGAGAGGTATGTTTACCTCAACCTTTCTGAATGTATCTAAGAGATCCTTGTCCAGCTCTTCCATATTCCCCATCTTCTTGGTTGGAATGATTTTTGGTGGAAATGGAAGATGAATGGAAAATGGTTGTTGTGCAATATTTGAGGAAGGTTGATTTGCATGAGTTTCTCTTGTTGTGTTCTCATTTTCTTCTAAAACAGATTTATTCCTTTTTGATGCATCCACATCATGTTCTTTTTAAGAACAAAATCTGTTCTAGGTGTAGGCACTTCAGTCTACTTGCCTGATCTGATGATGATGGCACTCACATTCCTTGGTTTAAGCACAGTCTGAGAAGGTAACTTGTCAGAATTCTATGACTGCAATGTGTTCAGTGAAGTAGCCATGTGCCCTATATGGGTGGTTAGATTATGAATTGAAGACTCTTGTCTTTGAATTGAAGCTCTGATTTCTTGCTGGAACTGCATGTTCTGCATTGTCATCTGCCTCACCAATTCTTCCAAAGAGGGTTTAGTAGGTGCAGGAGTATTAATCATTTAATGCCTCTGTTGTTGGATTGGTGGGGGCACTTATGATGATCTATTATGCCCAGCAATATTGTTCTGAAACGATGCCTGATTTCTCCAACCAGGATTGTATGTGCTTGATGAGGGTGGAGCATAATGTTGCTACTGATATGGAGGTCTGTTGTTGTAGATCTTAGCAGCATAAGCCTTGGGATGATCACCTGTTCTTGGATCAAGTAGAGAAGGGCACACATCACTATAATGATTAGTTGAGGTGCAAATACCACACACTCTTGCCATTGAAGATTTTTGTTGATTCATGGCTAACTGAGTGATCAAGGTGGTGAGGGAATCAATTTTGGTCTCAAGCTTGTCTAGCCTTGTTGCATTTATCCCAACGTCGTGGACTCCTCTAACAACCAAGGCTTCACCACTCCTTGCATTGAATTGTTGAGAATTGGAAGCCATCTTCTTAATCAAACATCTTGCCTGAAAAGGAGTCATCTCTCCAAGTGCACCACCACTAGCAGCATCAATGATACTTCTATCCATGTTGTTTAGACCCTCATAAAAATACTACAGGAGGAGTTGCTCAGAGATCTGATGATGAGGGCAACTAGCACACAAACTCTTAAACCTCTCCCAATAGTCATATAAGCTCTCACCATGTTGCTGCCTAATTCCAGAGATGTCCTTTATGATTGTAGTGGTCTTGGATGCAGGGAAGAATTTACCCAAGAATGACCTCTTCAAGTCACCCCAACTAGTGATGGAACCAGGAGCCAAATAGTACAACCAGTCCTTTGCAGGACCCTCAAGAGAATGAGGGAAAACCTTTAGACAAATGTGATCCTCCATAACATCATGTGGTTTCATAGTTGAGCAGACAATGTGGAACTCCTTAAGATGTTTATGAGGATCCTGACCTGCAAGTCCATTAAACTTAGGCAACAAATGGATTAGTCCAGTTTTAAGCACATATGGTACATCCTCATAATGGATACACAAACTGTCATAAGTAAAATCAGGGGCAGCCAGCTCCCTTAATGTCCTCTCACGGGGACTAGGAGGAGTAGGTGGCTGAGCCATATTTTTAGAATGAACAGAATGGTCAAAATTAGAAAATGTAACAGAATGCACAAAATCACTATATTCAGAATGCACAGAAACAAAATGCTCAGAAGTAGTATTTTCAGCAACAGAAACAAAAACAAAATTAGTATCTAAAGTCCTATTTTGTCTAACTAACCTATGATATGTTCTATCAATTTCAGAATTTATTGAATGCAAAATGTCTGTATTCCTCCTAGTCATGCATTACAGTCAATAGTAGGAACAAAGTACGAAAGTAATGGAAATGCATTTTATAATTGTAGAATCAACCAAGTCTTTGCATCAATAACATTCTAAAATCATATAGAACATGTACAAAAAGTTTCAGGGAAAAATTCAAAGCCTAACTAATAGTAAAAAGGGGTTTTTTGGATTTTTGGTTCGGAGCTGACAAACTTCTTGTGTGGCAACGGATATAACTTCTTTTTCTACCCCAAATGCATATGTCATACGTCCAAATCTGATATACGGAGACAAAGTTATGCTAAAATAGATTTTCAACTATTCACTTTTCACCGTCAAGTCGTATCTCACAAACTATAGCTCGGAAAGTGATTCTGCTTTATCTAGTTTTCAATGTGGGATGAAAGAAGTGCGGAAACAAAATTTCATGCCAAAATTCCACCCACATCTATATAAACCAGTAAAACAGAATCACATAAAGCATGTAAAAAGGCAAAATAGTGAACAGTGAACAGTGAACAGTGAACAGTAACATATATTTGCACCAATATCAGAATTTTCACCAAAAATGCACTACAGAAATGACTAACTAAACTACACTACACTAAACTAAGCTATATGAAACTAAAGAGAACCTTTGTATGAACCGATAATCCCCATCAGCGGCGCCAAATTTGATCGAGGTCATACCCGATGCAAATAATAAGACAATTAAGTATAGTACTAGGAAGTGACTCCTAGGTCGTTTCCCAAAGATTATCTTTCACACAATGGTTCAAACACCTTACATGCACACACAGGGGGTGTTTTTGTGGTTATTATGCTATGAAACTAAAGCTAAAACAGAACACAAACAGAAAACAGAATAGTAAAGAGGCTATATCCCATTGGTTTCCTTGTTCACAACTCAATCCTCAATTTCAATATATCAAAATCAGATTCTCAGTGTTACTTTGTTGAGAGTCGATTAACTTAGCGATAATCAACTCATAGTTAATTGCTAAACCTCTTACTAAGCGAAATTGGCATAAACAAGTTAACAAAGTCACACAAATCAAAGCATTAATTTCATATTCTAAACATTGAATTCCTAATCTGTTCACAACTCTAATGTTTAAGCTTCAAACTATGCGAAATCAACAAAAACATAGAGCATTTACAGATTCACATAAACTAAGCGATTATGTGCTAGAGAACTAATTAACTAAGCGAAAATCAGTTCACAAACCTACAACAAAACCATGGAATTAAGCAAACCACAATATGAAATAGGATTGAAGATTCAAACATAAAGAAACCGAAATTGCATTAAACGAAAAAAGAGAAACCGTAATGCATTAAGCACTAAATCTCAAGAGTGTGATACATTATGAAGGTAATTTAGCACTAAACCTCTAGCCTTCCATGGAGGAAGAAGCAAAACCAAATTTGGAGAATGAAGAAAAAGAAAAACGAAAACCTCAAAGAATCCCAAAAGGGGGAAAACGAATTCCTCTCTAAAGCTGAAAAGTAACGTGTGTAATGTAAAAGTGAAGTGGTAAAAACAAATTCTAAGGTTATAAAGAGGTAAAACCGAAATGGGCCCTAAACAATGGGTTCAAAACCTAAAACGAAATTAAAAAGCTATTCAAATTACAATCTTCACTTTTGCACACATCCTCCACTTGTAATGCCCAAAATGTCCTTGGTGCCAAATATGACCTGAAAATAGAATTACATTTAATTAGGCTAAATAATCGCAAATTAACTCATTTTAAGAATAATATCCCAATAAAGCCTAAAACACTAAACTATGCCAAATAAAGTCAATTAGACACAAAGAATCATTAACAATGGTAAAATAACAATTAGACACAAATAGTGTAGTTTAGTTAGTCATTTCTGTAGTGCATTTTTGGTGAAAATTCTGATATTGGTGCAAAAAGCTGTTAATGTGCACTGTTCACTGTTCATTGTTCACTATTTTGCCACTTTTCATGATTCATGTGATTCTGTTTTGCTGGTTTATATAGCTGTGGGTGGAATTTTTGCATGAAATTTTGTTTCCACACTTCTTTCATCCCACATTGAACACCAGAGAAAGCAGAACCACTTTCCGAGCTATAGTTTATGAGATACAACTTTATGGTGAATAGTGAATTGTTAAAAATTTGTTTTTAGGATAACTTTGTCTCCTTATATCAGAATTGGACATATGACATATGCATTTGGGGTAGAAAAATAAGTTACACCCACCGCCACATACGTAGTCTGTCAGTCCAAATCCAAAAATCGAAAAAAACCCTTTTTACTAATTCTTTTTTATTTTTTAAGGTTTATTTTTTATTTTTCAAGGTTTATAGTGAAACTGTTTTGCATTTTTAACATAGTTAGGCTTTGAATTATTTCTTGAAACTTTTTGTAGATGTTCTATATGATTTTAGGATGTTATTGATGCAAATACTTGGTTGATTCTACAATTATAGCATGAATTTCCATTACTGCTGCATTACTTTCTTCCTACTGTTGACTGTAATGCATGACTAGGGGAAATACAGGCCATTTGCATTCAATAAATCCTGAAATTGATAGAACATATCACAGGTTAGTTAGACAAAATAGGACTTTAGATACTAATTTTGTTTCTGTTTCTGAACATCCTGTTGCTGAAAATACTGCTTCTGAGCATTCTATTTCTGTGCATTCTGAATATAGTGATTCTGTGCATTCTGTTGCATTTCCTAATTTTGACCATTCTGTCCATTCTGAAAATATGGCTCAGCCACCTACTCCTCCTGGTCCCCGTGAGAGGACATTAAGGGAGCTGGCTGCCCCTGATTTTACTTATGACAGTTTGTGTATCCAATATGAGGATGTACCATATGTGCTTAAAACTGGACTAATCCATTTGTTGCCTAAGTTTAATGGACTTGCAGGTCAGGATCCTCATAAACATCTTAAGGAGTTCCACATTGTCTGCTCAACCATGAAACCACATGATGTTATGGAGGATCACATTTGTCTAAAGGCCTTTCCTCATTCACTTGAAGGCCCTGCAAAGGACTGGTTGTACTATCTGGCTCCTGGTTCCATCACAAGTTGGGGCGACTTGAAGAGGTCATTCTTGGGTAAATTCTTCCCTGCATCCAGGACCACTGCAATCAGAAAGGACATACCTGGAATTAGGCAACAACATGGTGAGAGCTTGTATGAGTACTGGGAGAGGTTTAAGAGATTGTGTGCTAGTTGTCCTCATCATCAGATCTCTGAGCAACTCCTCCTGCAGTATTTTTATGAGGGTCTGAACAATATGGATAGGAGTATAATTGATGCTGCTAGTGGTGGTGCACTTGGGGACATGACTCCTTTTGAGGCGAGATGTTTGATAGAGAAGATGGCTTCCAATCTGTAAATGCTCTATGTTTATGTTGAATTCGCTTAGTTGAAGCTTAACATTAGAGTTATGAACAGATTAGGAATTCAATGTGTAGAATCTGAAATTGATGCTTTGATTCGTGTGACATTGTTAACTGTTTGTTGCTTATGCCAATTTCGCTTAGTTAGAGGTTTAGCAATTTAACTGTGAGTTGATCATCGCTTAGTTAATCGACTCTCAACAAAGGAACACTGAGAATCTGATTTTGATATATTGAAACCGAGGATTGAGTTGTGAACAAGGAAACCAAAGGGATTTAGCCTCTTTACTATTCTGTTTTCTGTTTGTGTTCTATTTTAGCTTAATTTCATAGCATAACAACCACTAAAACCCCCCCATTGTGTGTGTGCGTGTAAGGTGTTTGAACCATTGTGTGAAAGATAATCTTTGGGAAACGACCTAGGAGTCACTTCCTAGTACTATACTTTATTGTTATATTATTTGTATCGAGTACGGCCTCGATCAGCAGGTATTCCTCTTTTAGTGTTTTTTGATTTGGGAGCGACACACTCCTTTGTATCTATTGAATGTGTGAACCACCTGAAATTGCACACGGATTCGTTGCCTTACGACTTGGTTGTATCCACCCCAACTGGTGTGCCTGTGGTGGTTGTGAAGATGGTGATCTTTCCTAACCTATGGCTAAGGTTTTGATGATGCTCACTATGTCATCAAATGCAAAAAGAAGACTAGAAAATCAAAAGTCGAAGAAGCTCATATGTGTAGTCTAAGTCTTCTAGGTAAAACGATACTTAAACTTAAATTCTCTTAACTATATGATAAAGGCTAAATTCTGAAAAACTCATGCATAAAACTAAGATCATTTGCACTAAAGCATAAGTGTTCTGTTTTTAAACAGTGTAATCGATTACACTATCCTGGTAATCGATTACATGCTGATAAACTAATCAGACCTGTGCATTTTATATGATGTAATCGATTACACTATACTCGTAATCGATTACAACATATTAAAAGCATCAGATATGTGCATTTTTTCACATTGTAATCGATTACACCATGTTTGGTAATCGATTACATCAATCCGTTGAGTTTGTATTTGAAAATTTTAACTGGTGTAATCGATTACACCATATGGTAATCGATTACAGTTATCAGAACAATATATTGGTTTTGTTTTGATTGAACTGTTGTAGCTCTTAACTTTTCACAAACTCATACTGGTTCATGTGCACTAATTAAACACTATAAATAGGTGTTTTATGACTTGTTTTTCAACAACAAAAAAATCTGAATACAACTTTCATACTCACAAAGTTCTCATAAATTCTCTCATTCATTCATAAGTGTTAAGACTTTGATATCAATTTTCATATCTTTCCAATTCTGGAAATTATTCAAAGTCTTAAGCACAAACAAAAGCCTTTATCCAAGTTATTTGATTTCAAATTTAAGTTATCATTCAGTTAGTGATTCATATCCATAAAGTACAAATTACTATTAGAGAATCACTTATTCAAAAGCCTTGTACAAACCATCTTAAGAATACAAGTTAGTATCTTGTAAACATTTCATCAAGTGTGGTGAAGTGCAGTATATTGTGAAAGAACGGTGTTAGCCTAGTGCCTAGTGGAATAGGTGAGTAGTCTTGGAAGAAGACGAATAAGGTGTATCATTGGTTCTTGCAATAGTGGAAAAATCTTCTTGGTAACAAGAAGGACTGGACGTAGCCTTCAAATTGAAGGTGAACCAGTATACATCTTGGTGTGATCTTCTCTTCCCTTAACTTTTTACATTTTGAAATTATCTTCCACTTCTATTCAAATACTCTGTTCACTACTTCCGCTCATAAACACTCTCATTAACTTGCAAAGTTTTATAATAAAAGTAGAAAAATTCAGTTTAAGTCTCTACACCTAATTCACCCCCCCCCCCCTCTTAGGTGTCCATATATCCTAACAGTGGTGTCGACGGTTGTGTCTCGATGTCCGGTAGTGGTAAACGGTAGAACATTTACCGTGGATTTAATCTGCTTACCACTATCCCGGCTAGATCTAATTCTGGGGATGGACTGGTTATCAGCAAATCATATAATGCTTAATTGTGCTGATAAAACCGTTGTGTTTGGAGATCTGAGTGAGATCTTTGATAAGGCTTGTTTGATGAAGCTGTTGTCGGTTAATGGAGTCAGAAATTCCTTTAAGGAAGGAGGAGTCGTGTTTGTTTTGTTGACATCCCTAGAGGGTATTGAGAAACCCAAAGTGGAGGACATTCCGATAGTTTGTGAGTTTCTTGAGGTATTTCCTAGTGATATACCGGAATTGCCTCCAGTCAGAGAAGTTGATTTCTCCATTGACTTGGTACCTGGAATGGGACCCATCTATATAGCTCCTTATGGAATGGCACCGTTAGAGTTGGCTGAGTTGAAAAAGCAGGTTGAGGACTTGTTGGCAAAGAAATTTATTCGTCATAGTGTCTCACTGTGGGGTGCACTTGTTTTGTTGGTTAAGAAGAAAGATGGGAGTATGAGGTTGTGCACCGATTATAGATAGTTGAACAAGGTCACCATCAAGAACAAATATCCATTGCCTAGGATTGATGACTTGATGGATCAGTTGAGAGGAGCGGTGGTGTTTTCAAAGATTGACCTTCGGCCAGGTTATCACCAACTTCGAGTGAAGTAGGAGGATATTCCCAAAACTGCTTTTAGGACGAGGTGTGGCCATTTTGAGTATTTGCTGATGCCCTTTGGTGTAACGAATGCCCCAGCAATATTTACCGACTACATGAATCAAATTTTTCATCCGTATTTGGATTTATTCGTAGTGGTATTTATTGATGACATTCGGGTTTACTCCAAGAGCCGATGGGAACATGTAGAGTACTTGAGAATTGTTCTAGATCTTCTGAGTAAGAATCAGTTGTATGCTAAATTGTTCAAATGTGATTTCTGTTTGGAATCGGTAAACTTTCTTGGGCATGTAATATCCAAGGAAGGGGTAGCAGTAGACCCTTCTAAGGTCGAAGCGGTTATGGAACGGGCAGTACCCAAGTCAGTTATTGAGATCAAGAGTTTTCTGGGTTTAGCTGGTTACTACAGAAAGTTCATAGATGGGTTTTCCATGTTGGCATTACCCCTAACTAAGCTTACCAGAAAAGGAGAACCGTATGTGTGGACAATTCGTTGTGAAGAAAGTTTTCAAGAGTTGAAGCGAAGGTTGACTACGACACCAGTGTTGGTTCTTCCTTGTACTGATCAGGATTTCATTGTTTATTGTGATGCTTCCAAGCAAGGTTTGGGTTGTGTTTTGATGCAGGAAGGGAAGGTTGTTGCTTATGCTTCTCGGAAGTTGAGAACTCACGAGCAAAACTACCGTACTATGACTTGGAACTAGTCGCGGTGGTCTTTGCATTGAAAATCTGGAGACACCATCTTTATGGTGTAAGATTTGAAGTGTACAACGACCACAAGAGACAGAACATGAGACAGAGAAGGTGGATGGAATTCCTTAAGGACTATGATTTTGGATTGCAATACCATCCGGGAAAAGCCAATGTAGTAGCCGATGCTTTAAGTCGAAAGACCTTACATATGTCAGCTTTGATGGTTCATGAAGAGAAACTAATTGAAGAATTCAGGGATATGGACTTGACAGTTCAAGTGAGACCCCATAGCATGATTTTTGGTATGCTTAAACGAGATTTGATGATGAGTGGGAAGGAGATCGATTTCGCATCGGATCCTAGTAGGGTGTTGCGTTACAAAGGGAGAGTGTGTGTGCCTCGTGATGTGGAGTTGCGAAAGAGTATTCTAGAGGAGTCACACAACAGTAAAATGAGTTTTCACCCAGGGACTACAAAGATGTACCAAGATTTGAAAAAGTTGTTTTGGTGGTTTGGGTTGAAAAAGGATGTGGCTTTGTATGTCTCGAGTTGTCTTGTCTGTTAGAAAGCCAAGATTGAGCATCAGTGGCCATCGGGAGAGTTACAGTCACTAGAGATTCCCGTGTGGAAGTGGGATAGTATCTTTATGGATTTTGTATCGGGTTTTCCAAAGACTCAGAATGGGTATGATTCGATATGGGTAATAGTGGATCGGTTGACTAAGTCTGCACACTTTTTACCTATGAACATGAGATATTCTTTAGAGCGATTGGCAGAATTGTATATCAAAGAGATTGCCCGGTTGCATGGGATACCGTTGAGCATTGTGTCGAATAGGGATCCCCGTTTCACTTCAAACTTTTGGACTAGTTTGAAGTTCGCATTGGGAACTAAGTTGAAATTGAGTTCAACTTATCATCCACAAACGGACGGTCAATCGGAAAGAACTATACAGTCATTGGAGAACCTTTTGAGGATTGTGTTTTGGAACAACCGGGGAGTTGGGATAACATGTTGCCTTTGATTGAATTTACCTACAACAATAGCTTTCATTCGAGTATTGGAATGGCACCCTATGAGGCATTGTATGGTAGGAAGTGCCGAACTCCAGTGAGTTGGTTTGAAACTAGGGAGAACTTAGTATTGGGACCTGAGTTGGTCCGAGAGACGACGAAAAAGATTAAAAAAATCCAGGATAATATGAAAATAGCACAGAGTCGACAGGAAAGCTATTACGATAAGAGGCGGGAACCTCTTGAATTTAAGGAAGGAGATCATGTATTCATGAGAGTAGTTCCGTCTACAAGGATCGGTAGAGTGTTGAAGTCCCGTAAGCTTACTCCGAGGTTTATTCGGCCATATTAGATATTGAAGAGGATTGGGCCGGTAGCTTATCAGATTGCTTTACCTCCATTATTGCCAAATCTTCACAATGTGTTTCATGTGTCTCAATTGCGGAAATATGTGGGGGACCCTTCTCATGTGGTTGAGCTGGATCAAATAGAGTTGAAGGATAACTTAACCTTCGCGACCCTACCCATGAGAATCTTGCACACTAGTATCAAGAGGTTGAGAGGCAAGGAGATTTCCTTGGTGAAAGTACTATGGAGTCAAGTAGATGAAGGGGATGCTACTTGGGAAGTGGAGTGAGATATGAGGGAGGATTTCCCTCACTTGCTCGAATCGAGGTATGTTTAATTTTTGGGGACTAAAATTCTTATAAGAGGGGGAGGATTGTGACACCCTAAATTTAAAGTCATTAAATTATAGTATCAATCCTGGAAATCTCGCTTGAGCTAGAAAGGTGTCGCCCGGGCGAGAGTGGCTCACTAGGGTAAGTGAAATACTTGGCTATACTGAAGGATTCTCGCTTGAGCGAGAGCGTCAGATCTTAAATTTTAAAAATGCGGGATTTTCTCGCTTGAGCGAGAATGAGCTTGCTTGTGCGAGAACCCGACGAGTTTACTTTATAATAGAAACCCCAAACATATTTTAGGGTTAGAAATTGAGAGAGAAGAGAGAAGGTGATTTTGAGAGCAAGAACTCGTGAGAATCATGTAGAAGCTAGAGAAGAGGTAAATCTCTTGATTCTAACTCTCCTTCTCCATTTGAAACTCGTTTTGGGTATGATGGGTCTCTTATCAAAATGTTAGATACCATGGAAACTCATCATTTTGAGTTATGGTTCGTTTTATGTTGTTTTTCTCTTGTAAACTCTTGGTTTAGAGTGGGTATTTCAAGAATGGAAAGTGTTTGTGGGTTGATTCATGAAAACCCCAAAAACCCTAAAATGAAAATGTGGTTAAAGAGGAAAATGGGTAAAATGTTAAATGTAGAAGATGAGTAAGTACTTTAATGTTGAAATATGAGGTGAATATGTATGTTTTAGATGTTTGGAAACTTTTAATGAAAATAGTTTGGAAACATTGAAAATGTGTTAAATCTCTTGTATGGTTAAAGATGCAATATAAATTGTTTATGTGTTATTTGGAATAAATGACTAACATTGTTCCCATATGGTGAGAATGAGGAAAGATCCTAAGGTTGGAGGCGGTGTCGGTGGAACTTGCAAGGTTAACAAGGACAGAACCCAACGGTCACCAAGGTAAGGATAAGTCTTTAACTTATGCATTGTAATAGAAAATGTGTGGATTTTCTGGTTGTGGATAATGATCAAGTTGTGAACCGCTTATTTATTATAAACATATATGGGTATGTTTGTAATAATGATTGCGTGGATTTACTGTTTATGAATTGATCGTGTATCAGTGAAAAGAAAACTCATTTTAGCCGACCATGATTGGTTAGCGACTTTGGCTCAAGTGATGTAGCAAACTTTGGCTCAAGTAATGTAGCAAGATTTGGCTCAAGCGATGTAGCAAACTTTGGCTCAAGTAATGTAGCAAGCTTTGGCTCAAGCGATGTAGCAAACTTTGGCTCAAGTAACGTAGCAAGCTTTGGCTCTAGTAATGTAGCAAGCTTTGGCTCAAGCGATGTAGCAAGCTTTGGCTCAAGCGATGTAGCAAACTTTGGCTCAAGTTATGTAGCATGATTTTCAAAAAGTATAAACGATGGAAATGGTTTTAAGTATATTTAACTCTAAATTGTTTACTTAACCTTATTAAAATGTGGATTAATGTATATTGACATTTATTGAGTTAACGACTTACTCTTTTGTGTTTCTTGTGAATTGTCAATGTTAATCCTATTGCAGGTAGGTGGAAGATTTAAGGATGTCTTGATTAGGAGCTTAGAGGCTTTTAGTTTTTGAAGTCCTTATCTTCATTGTTTTGTAATCTAACTGATTGTGTTTTGAACTGAATATTTTTAATCATGTACACGATATTTGTACATGTTGGTAGTCGTTAATATTTTTAACTCTGGATATTTGTAGCTATGGGTATTTTGGAATCCCATAGCTAGTTGTATGTGGTAGTTACTGGGATGCATTAATATGAATTATGTTTTTCTGTTAAACAAATGTGTATGTTGATATTGACTTATGAATTGAGTGTGAAGAGGAAAGTGAGATATAAAATGAGGTTGTTGAATTTGCAACCATAAGTTATAGGAAAATACATGAAAAAGGAATAAAATAAGGAAAAAATTTCAAGGGTAGAATTTGGGTCCTTATAGCAGGAACATGAACTCGAATTGAGTCAACTTGATCAACACAAAAAACAAGAGAAGAAAAAGAAGAACATTTCTCCCAAAGAAAAAGTTGAGAAATATGATTCATCGGAAGATGAAGACGACAAGCAAGAGACTGATGACATGAGCCTCTTCGTAAAGAAGTTCAGCAAGTTCCTTAGAAGGAACAAAGGCACAAGAACTGGCCCAATGAAGAAGTTCTCCAAAAGCAATGAGGCTTCCACTTCAAACCATAATTTTACATGCTTTGTGTGTGGCAAACCTGGCCACATGAAGATGGACTGTCCAAACATCAAGAAAGGTTTTTTCAAAGGGAATAACAAATTGAAGAATGGACGAAGAGCCTACATCCCTTGGGAAATCAACGACACAAGTTCAGTCTCTGAACTAGAAAGCGAAGAGCGGGCACATCTCTCCCTAATGGCGTCTCATCATTCATACGACGAAGAGGTAAATAAGTCTATCCCTTTTTCTTCTTCTGAATTACAAAATGCTTTTAATGATCTAAATGATGAATACATGGAATTAATGAAAATGTTTCTAAAACAATAATCAAAACTAGATTGTCTTAGAAACAAACGATCATCATCCTCATGTCTAAATTGCATTTCTCTTGGCGAAAAAGTTTCAATATTGAGTCTTGAACTCAATAAAATGAACAAGAGTAGCAAAAGCTTGAGTAAGATCATTAATGATCAAAGACACTCAACGGACCGAAGAGGTCTTGGCTGTGCAAAATGTAAGGACCAAAATTCTACCCTTGAAAATTTTTCCTTTATTTTAATCCTTTTACACATACATTCCACATCTTACTCTAATTTTTCCCCATAATCACTTCGAAAAATTACCTCTATAGTACATGATGTTAACATATATCTCCTGTTGCGGAAAACATAATTCATATATAACTTTCATCGTTAATTACCGCATATGTTTAACTATGGGTTACAAAAATACCCATAGTTACTAATATCCAGCATTACACAAAAATATTAGTAAGTTAAATGGTTACGAATACAATCATCCAAATAGCAATTTTACAACACAAAAAGCAAAAATAGAGGATCCAAGTCCTAAGCTCCTAACGCCTCGAACCAAGCATCCTCAACTACCCTGTTTACCTGCAATGGGATTATCAATGGCAAATACACATAACATACAAAGGAGTAAGCCATCACAACAATAAATACCATTATAAGATAATCCAACATTTCAAAGGGGTTAGTAAACCATTTGTTTTATAAATTCATTTATGCTACATTACTTGAGCCAAAGTTTTGCTACATAGCTTGAGCCAAAGTATCGCTACATAACTTGACCCAAAGTATCGCTACATAACTTGAGCCAAAGTATCGCTACATAACTTGAGCCAAAGTATCGCTACATAACTTGAGCCAAAGTTTTGCTACATAGCTTGAGCCAAAGCATCGCTACATAACTTGAGCCAAAGTATCGCTACATAACTTGAGCCAAAGTTTTGCTACATAGCTTGAGCCAAAGCATCGCTACATAACTTGAGCCAAAGTCGTTAACCAATTATGGTCGGCTAAAAACATATTTTCTTTTCATTGATACATCATCAATCCGTAAACAGTAAATCCACGCGTTCCATTATCATAAACATACCCATATATGTTTACCATAACTAAGCGATTCATCACTTTATCATTATACACAATCTGAAAATCCACATATTATCCATTTCCATATGCTATTTAAAGACTCCTCCTTACCTTGGTGAGTGTTGGGTTTGGTTCTTGGCAACTTCACAAGTTCCACTGACACCTCCTCCAACTTTAGGATCTTTCCTCATTCCCACCATATAACAAAATGTTAGTCATTTATTCCAATATCACATAAATTACTCATATTGCATCATTTAATCATACAAGATATTTATCATATTTTAAATATTTATAAACTACTTTCATCATAAGTTTACAAACATCTAAAACATACATATTCATCTCATATTTCAATATTAGAATGCTTAGTCATCTTCGACCTCTAGCATTTTACTCATTTTCCTCTTTAACCCCATTTTCACTTTAGGGTTTTGGGGTTTTCATGAATCAACCCCCAAACCTTTCCATTCTTGAAATACTAACTCTAAACCAAGAGTTTACAAGATAGAAACAACATAAAACGAACCATAACTCGAAAATATGAGTTTCCATGGTTTCCCTCATTTTGAGAAGAGATCCAACATACCCAAAATAAGTTTCAAAGGGAAGAAGAGAGTTAGAATCAAGAGCTTTACCTCTTCTCAAGCTTCTAAATGACTCACAAGCCTTCTTGCTCTTGAAAAAGCTTTCTTCTCTCATTTCTCTCTAGGTTAACACTAATAAATGTGTTTGGGGTTCCCTATTTAATGTAACAGCGTCGGGTTCTCGCTTAAGCGAGCCCTTTCTCGCTCAAGCGAGAAAATCCCGCCTATTTTAAAAATTCAGATCTGATCCTCTCGCTCAAGCGAGGATCCTCTCGCTCAAGCGAGAATCTTACAGTCTCGACAGGTCCAAAACATCACATTTCTCGCCTAGGCGAGACAACCCTCGCTCAAGCGAGAATCCTCCAGTATAGCCCAGGATTTCACCCTCCCAAGTGAGCCTTCCTCGCCCAGGCGAGAATACATCGCTCAAGCGAGAATCTCAGGACTGATACTATAATTTTTAAAGACGTAAACTTAGGGTGTTACACAAATAGCCCTGCTCCTAAAAAGCAAAGTAAGTCTATCATGACAGACTTTCATAAATCATGTATCCATGCATCTAACATAGTAAAAATAAATCTAGGATACACAAGCATCAACTCATATGCTCTTTTTGTAAAAATCATGGCCACACACCAAATACTTTTCTATTAGAAAATAAGTTGTTCCCTTAGGACTTTTTATATGGGTTGAGAAAGGATCTAACAATGTAGGGCCCAAGACAAGTTGGGTACCTAGCATAACTTAACCTGTTTTGCAGGTAGACTTGAGCGCCGCCCGCAATTTGTGGTATTTGGATAGCGGTTGCTCAAAGCATATGACAGGGGATAAAAGTAAGTTCTTTGTCCTCACTCCAAGGGACAAAGGCTATGTCACATATGGTGACAACAACAAGGGAAGAATTCTTGGAGTCGGTAGAATCGGCAAGCCACCTTCAACAACCATAGAAGGAGTGCTATATGTGGAAGGACTTAAGCACAATCTTCTAAGCATAAGTCAACTATGCAACAAGGGCTTCCATGCAGCATTCTACCCAGATAAGTGCATCATTGAAAGTAAGTAATTTCTAAACTCTGAACTTGTTGGTAAGAGAATTAATAACATTTACATCATAGATATAGATTCATCACTTCCTATAACATGTTTAGTAGTAAATGACATTCATGATGCATGGCTTTGGCATAGGAGAATTGGTCACATTCATATGGACCATTTGAATAATCTAATTAAGAAAGATTTGGTTGTTGGTTTACCCAAGATGAAGTTTGTTAAAGACAAACTATGTGGTGCATGTCAAATGGGTAAACAAACAAAAATTTATTTCAAGTGAAGGCATATGGTTTCTTCTCATAGAGCATTGTAGTTACTTCACATGGACTTATTTGGCACTTCAAGGACAAAAAGTTTTGGTGGTAACTACTATGCTCTTCTTATAGTAGACGATCTTTCACGTTACACTCGGACTCTATTCTTAGTACATAAAAATGAGGCATTCAATTCCTTTAGCACTTATGCTAAAAGAATCCAAAATGAAAAGTCACTTAAAATCGCTGCTATAAGAAGTGATCATGGGGGA
Organism: Lupinus albus; assembly: GCA_009771035.1. Classification (NCBI taxonomy): domain Eukaryota; kingdom Viridiplantae; phylum Streptophyta; class Magnoliopsida; order Fabales; family Fabaceae; genus Lupinus; species Lupinus albus. The sequence continues at coordinate 8,323,851 of CM020022.1, read as the reverse complement.
GAATTTCAAAATGCTTCTTTTCAGGAATTTTGTGATGATCTTGGTATTAATCACAATTTTTCTGCTCCCAGAATACCACAACAAAATGGTGTTGTAGAGAGAAAGAATCGATCTTTAGAAGAACTCGCTAGAACAATGTTGAATGAAACTAACCTCCCAAAGTACTTTTGGGATGATGCGGTAAGTACCGCTTGTTATGTTTCAAATAGAGTTCTCATAAGACCTATTCTAAAGAAAAACCCCTATGAACTCTTCAAAGGAAGAAAACCAAACATTGCACACTTGCATGTATTTGGTTAAATAATGGCAAAGAAAACTTAGGCAAGTTTGATGCAAAGGCCGATGAAGGAATCTTCCTAGGTTACTCTCTCACGAGTAAATCTTATAAAATCTTTAACAAAAGAACTCTAACCATGGAAGAATCCGTTAACGTCTCCTTTGATGAAACCAATCCCTTAATCAAGGAAAGGTTAACTGTTGATGAAGAAGATTTGCCTAATTCCACTTTTAATGAAAATGTCATTATTGAAACTACACCTAATGCAGAGCAAGTGGAAGTGGATGATAATCCATCCTTTCAAGAAGAGCATATTCATTCTGATTTACCTAAAGAATGGAGAACTCATCGAGATCACCCTATAGACAACGTCATCGGCCATATAAGTAAGGGTATTACTACCCGCTTAATGCTAGAAGAGGCATGTCTAAATATAGCCTTCGTCTCTCAATTAGAACCCTCTAAGATTGATGAAGCAATCGAGGATGAACATTGGACTCTTGCTATGCAAGAAGAACTTAACCAGTTTGAGAGAAACGAAATTTGGGAAGTTGTTCCTAGACCTAAGAATAGGCATGTAATAGGAACTCGTTGGGTGTTCCGAAATAAATCAGAAGAAAATGGCATCATCATTAGAAACAAGGCTAGGCTAGTAGCCCAAGGATACAACCAAGAGGAAGGTTTAGATTTTGATGAAACCTTCGCTCCGGTTGCTAGACTTGAAGATATTAGATTACTGCTTGCATATGCATGTTATCTGAACTTTCAGCTTTACCAAATTGACGTAAAGAGTGTGTTCCTTAACGGGTATATACAAGAGGAAGTATTTGTAGAACAACCTCCTGGTTTTGAGGACTACAAACATCCCTCCCATGTATACAAGTTAAAGAAAGCCCTCTATGGCTTAAAGCAAGCTCCACGTGCCTGGTATAATCGTCTAACAAACTTTCTAAAGGAAAAAAGATTTTCTAAAGGAAAGGTCGACACTACACTTTTTATTAAGAAAATAAATCGTCATACTTTACTTGTTCAAATCTATGCAGATGATATTATTTTCGATTCTACTAACGAAAGTTTGTGTAGTTAATTTGGCAATATGATGCAAGGACAATTTGAGATGTCTATGATGGAAAAGTTAAACTACTTCCTTGGATTCCAAATTAAACAACTTAGCGACAACATATTTGTAAGTCAGTCCAAATACTGCAAAAATTTGTTGAAAAGATTTGAGATGGATGACTGCAAGCCGATTGCTACTCCTATGGGATCAAGTACCTATATCGATGTTGATGACGCTGAAAAATGTAATTAAATATCTAAGTATCGAGGTATGATCGGATCCCTTCTTTATCTTACTGCCAGTAGACCAGATATTTTGTTTAGTGTATGCTTATGTGTGCGATATCAATCTAAACCCAAAGAGTCACATCTAGTTGCCGTTAAGAGAATCATGAAGTATCTCAAAGGCACAACCGATGTTGGACGATGGTATCCAAAGGGAAGCGTATGCGAATTGGTTGGCTTCTCGGATTCAGATTTTGCCAGATGCAAGTCTAAGAGAAAAAGTACAAGTGGTACTTGCCACATTCTAGGGAATGCTTTCGTTTCTTTGTCTTGCAAGAAACAAGCTTGTGTTGCCTTAAGCACCGCTGAAGCGGAATACATAGCCGCCGGTAGTTGTTGTGCCCAAGTGTTGTGGCTTAAACAACAATTACGGGATTATGGCTTAAACTTAGGTTGCACACCCTTGAAGTGTGACAATACAAGTGCTATTAATCTCACTAAGAATCCGATTATGCACTCAAGAACCAAGCATATCAATATAAGGCATCACTTCCTTAGGGACCATGTCCAAAAGAAGGATGTGTTGGTAGAGTTCATTGATACTCACAACCAACTAGCGGACATAATCACTAAACCATTAGCAAAGGAACCTTTTTACAAAATTGGACGAGAATTAGGCATTCTCGATGAAACTTACTTGTCTTAACATGTTTATATGACAATATGTATGTAAGGACCGAAATTCTACCCTTGAAATTTTTTCCTTTTTTAATTCATTCACACCTATATTTTTCCTTATGACTTATAATTATAACTCCATGACTTTTCATTTAATCATCTTTTCTATTTCATGATCATTCTAACAAGTAATATTCTTACGTACATTCACTATGTAGAAAACATAATTCATATTAATGTCCCCCAATACTTGGGACATACAAATAGTTATGTGTTCCCAAAATTATAATGCCCATCGTTACAAGTGCCCAAAAAATATAATGATCATGATTACAAATATTCAAATCCGCATATAGTTAGTTATGACACAAAAAGTGAAAATAAAATAATCCAGATTTAAAAGCTCCTAAAGCTCCAAATCAATCATCCCTAATTTATTGTCATTAATTCAATAAATAATATTATATGAAAATCCACATTTTAAAGAGAGTATAATAAACAATTTAACATTTGAATATAAAAATTAGTACATCACTTCCCGGTTCATACCACCTCGTTCAACAACTCCTTATCCTGCATTCATCAATGTCAACCTTATTACCTTACTCATCACTACTCCCCCACATAGTTATATCCCACATATATACTTACCGTTACAATACCACATAGGGCATGACTTTCAATTCAATACCACGTGAGGCAAGACATTCAATTCAATACCACATAGGGCAAGACGTTCACAATACCACGTAGGGCAAGTCATTCACAATACCACGTTGGGCAAGTCATTCACAATACCACGTAGGGCAAGTCATTCACAATACCACGTAGGGCAAGTCATTCACAATACCACGTAGGGTAAGTCATTCACAATACCACGTAGGGTAAGTCATTCACATTTATAAATTTCTCACATCTTATTCCTTTTGAGTCATTCGCATACAAACATACGCCTTATGTCTTATAGATTGAAAAACAATTCTTATCCTTACCTTGGTGGGTGTTGGGCTCGGTTTTGGGTAACATTGAAAGTTCCTTCGCTACCTCCTCCAACCTTAGGATCTTTCCTAATCCCCACCAAACAACAACAAAAGTCAGTAATTTATTCACAACAACATATAAACAACTCATATTTCATTTTTAACCATACAAGAGATTCATACATTCCCAATGTTTCCGAAACCACTTTCATTAGGAATTCTCAAACATCAAAAACATACATATCCATCTTCTATTTTACATTAGAACACATACTCATCTTCTACATCTACCATTTCACCCATTTTCCTCTTTAACCACATTTTCGATTTGGGGGTTTTGGGGTTTTCGTGAATCAACTCACAAACCCTTTCCATTCTTCGAATACCAACTCTAAACCAAGAGTTTACAAGAGAAAAACTAAATAAAACGAACCACAACTGCAAAGGAAGAGTTTTCGTGGTTTCTCACACTTGAGAAGAGATCCCAAATACCCAAGACAAGTTTTCAAAGGGGGAAGGAGAGTTCAAATCAAGAGATTTACCTCTTCTCAAGCTTCTAGATGATTCCCACGAATCCTTGCGCTTGAAAATGTTCTCTTCTCTCTTTCCTCTCCAAAGTTCTAACCCTAAAAGTGTTTGGGGTTTCTATTTTAAAGTTGAATCGTCGGGTTCTCGCTCAAGCGAGCCTTTTCTCACTCAAGTGAGGAAATCCCGCCCATTTTAAAAACTCAACACTCACGCTCTCGCTCAAGTGAGGGATTCTCGCTCAAGCGAGGATCCTCTAGTGTCTACACCTCTCTCCCTCGCCCAGGCGAGCCAATTCTCGGCCAGGCGAGAATCCTTCAGTATATACCAGTTTTCCACTCATCAGATGAGCCATCTTTCGCCCAGGCGAGCATTTTCCTGCTCAAGCGAGATTCCTAGATAAAATCCTGGGAGAAACTCTGATCCTCTCTCTTGGGCGAGGCCCTCTCGCTCAAGCGAGAATCTGGTGGTATGTCCCACTTTTCAGGATTGTTATCATATATTATTAATATAACTTCAGGGTGTCACAATGTATGCTTCATTGTGTGTATCCAATGCCTACTAGATCTTAAACTATGCTTGTTATGCTTTAAATTTCAAGTTTTTAGAGTATAAAAACCATTTTTAGCATCAGTGGGGAGACAGAAGGTTACAATAATTGATTACTGTAAACCAAGTAATCGATTACTCTGTGCTACTATTTTAAAATTGTGAATTTTTGAAAGTGAGTAATCGATTACTCTGTGCTACTATTTTACTCTGCTTTGAGCAACCGCTATCCAAGTACCATAAATTGCGGGTGGCTCTTAAATCAACCTCTTCATCGTCTGAATGATGACACGCCATTAGGGAGAGATGCACTTGCTCTTCGCTTTCTAGTTTAGAGGCTGAACTTGTGTCGTTGTCTTCCCAAGTGATGTAGGATCTTCGTCCATTCTTTAATTCATTCTTTCCTTTGAAAGAACTCTTCTTGATGTTTGGACAGTCCATCTTCATGTGGCAGGTTTGCCACATTTAAAGCATGTAAAATTATGGTTTGAAGTGGAGGCCTCATTGCTTTTGGAGAACTTCTTTATTTGCCCGTTTCTTCCGCCTTTGTTCCTTCTTAGGAACTTGCTAAACTTTTTAACGAAGAGGCTCATGTCATCGGTCACTTCCTTGTCATCCTCATCCTATGATGAATCATATTTCTCAGCTTTTTCCTTGAGAGAAATGTTCTTCTTCTTCTTCTCTAGTTCCTCGTGTTGATCAAGTTGACTCAATTCCAGTTCATGTTCCTGCAATTTTCCAAACAAAGCAGCCAAGGACATTTTCGAAATACTTTTCTTTTCGGAAATAGACGTTACCTTTGGTTGCCATGTTCTTGTTAGTGATCTTAGAACTTTTAAGTTCAAGTCACTATTTGACAGCACCTGGCCAAGTACAATAAGATGGTTGGTGAGATGAGTGAATCTCTTTTGAAGATCCAAGATCTTCTCTCCAGGTCTCATACGAAACATCTTGTATTCCTAGGATAAAGTGTTGAGTCTCGATCTCTTTACCTCTTCAGTACCTTCGTGATTTGTCTCCAAAGTGTCCCACATTTCCATAGCGGATTTGCAGTTGGACACTCTAAAGAACTCATCTATTCCAAGTGTCGATGTGAGGATGTTCTTTGCTTTCCAATCATATTGCACCTTCTTTTTATCTTCATCATTCCATGAAGATTTTGGCTTTGTCTCTCTTATGTGGTTGACAATGGTAAATGGCACGTATGGTCCTTCCTTGATAGCATTCCAGATATCCAAGTCTTGTGACTCTATGAAAATCCTCATTCTGATTTTCCAGAAGTCGTAACACTCTCCAACAAAGCTTGGAGGTCTGTTTATGTTGGATCCTTCTCCTAGGAATGATCTTGATGCCATGTTGTAGTAGGATCAGATTTTGAGAGTAACTTTCTCAAAAATAGCTCTGGTGCCAATTGTAAGACTAAGATTGCAACTAAGAGGGGTGGGGGGGGGGGGGGGGGGGGGGGGTGAATTAGTTATTGCAATAAGTATGGCCAATTTTTCTGCAATATCAAAGTTAACGTGCAGCGGAAATATTATGCAGAAAAATGTTGACAAGGAATGATAGAAAATTAACAAAGAGAAAGGAAAGAGAGTACACAGGTGTTTTATACTGGTTCACCTTCTTGTCTACCGAAGGCTACGACCATTACTCTTGACGCGCAAGATATTCCTTTATTAAATATAATGAGTTACAATTACAATTATCTCACCCCGATATCTCCTTGTACCTTACACACTCACTTATATCTAATCCCCTTGGAAAACTCTATTCCAAGTAACACCCTTGTTAAACACTATACCAAGTTACACTCTTGGTAAACACTATACCAAGTCACTCACCCTTTCTCTTCACACCCTTGTGAAATAAAGTAAACTTTGCAAAAGTGAAGAATGTACAATTTGGCTTGGATTGCCTTACAAGTGTATATGACAATTTCCAAAACTTGCAATCCAATAACAACTCGTATACTTGAGATAATAATGCTCTTTAATAATATGAAAAACACATAGAAGCAACTTCAAAATAACTTTGAAAGTTTAAGAGTAGGTTGCTTGAAAAGTGTAAGTAAAATCAAAAAGTGTGAGATATTTTTAAAGAGAGTTTGAAATCTGTGTTATTTGTATATGTTATGTTGTTGTGAAAGTGTTTCAATGCCTTTTATATAGGCTTCCAATCATCCATAATACCCTTAGGCATGAGTAGGTTTCATTTGGAATGAAAAGCAATCAGTTTGGAGTGAATCCTCTTCACTTGAAATCTGAAAACTAATGCAACAGCTCTTAGTGATCGATTACTGCAAGTGGGTAAACGATTACCCATCAATCTTGTTAACAGCTTTTTGAAAATTCATACAGTGTAATCGATAACTGGATTTGAGTAATCGATTACTCAACAACACTGTTTGACAGCTTTGTGAATTTGCCTTAGTGTAATCGATTACACTACTTTGAGTAATCGATTACCCAGTTTTCTAAAAATGGTAATCTGTTACTCCAAAGTCTGTAATGGATTACTCAAAGCTGTTAGAGGTTTAAAAAACTCTTTTCTCACTCATCTAACTTGTTACTCAAGTATGGTAACCCGTTACATGTTCTTATTGAACATTATTTTTATTCACACTTAGATTATTTTGATTTTCTTGAAAACAATTTTGAGCATTATTAACTAAGTAAATAAATGAGTTGTAAGGATAGAAGTATCTAAGACTTAGACTCTAATTCTTTGAAGCTTTATCCTCGATAGTCTTCGTAGGTCTTCTTCCTTCTTTCTGTGATATTGGTGTCTTCATCAAAATCGTGCCAAGGCCAGGAGCAGGATCTTCTTCTCACTATTGTCTATATATCACATCTATATATATTCTATAGAGTACATATTGATTTTCATTTCGAAAGTCTCATTTAATTCATCAATAACAAGTGACAATAAATTAATCATTACCATGTTTGGCAAGTCTACACCACAAAGGTGATCCAATACCACATAGGGCAAGTCTACACCACAAAGGTGATCCAATACTACATCGGGCAAGTCTACACCACGAAGGTGGTCCAATACCACATCGGGCAAGTCTACACCACGAAGGTGATCCCATACCACATCGGGCAAGTCTACACCACGAAGGTGGTCCAATACCACATCGGCCAAGTCTACACCACGAAGGTGATCCAATACCACATCAGGCAAGTCTACACCACGAAGGTGTTCCAATACCACATCGGGCAAGTCTACACCACGAAGGTGATCCAATACCACATCGGGCAAGTCTACACCACAAAGGTGATCCAATATTGTTAGGGTACCGATCAATCAGAGTATAACACCTAGAGGGGCGTGAATAGGTGTAAGCGGTCACTGTAAGATTGAGATTGAAACTAAGTGGGGGGAGGGGGGTGAATTAGTTGTTGCAATAAGTATGGCCAATTTTTCTGCAATATCAAAGTTAATGTGCAGCGGAAATATTGAGCAGAAAAATATTAACTTAGGAAGGATAAATAAATAACAAAGAGAAGGGAAAGAGAGTATGCAGGTGTTTTATACTGGTGCACCTTCTTGTCCACCGAAGGCTACGTCCAGTACTCTTGACTCGCAATAGATTCCTTTATTAAATATAATGAGTTGCAATTGCAAATATCTCACCCCGAGATCTCCTTGTACCTTACACACTCACTTATATCTAATCCCCTTGGAAAACTCTATTCCAAGTAACACCCTTGTTAAACACTATACCAAGTTACACTCTTGGTAAACACTATACCAAGTCACTCACCCTTTCTCTTCACACCCTTGTGAAATAAAGTAAACTTTGCAAAAGTGAAGAATGTACAATTTGGCTTGGATTGCCTTATAAGTGTATATGACAATTTCTAAAACTTGCAATCCAATAACAACTCGTATACTTGAGATAATAATGCTCTTTTAACAATTTGAAAAACACTTAGAAGCAACTTCAAAATAACTTTGAAAGTTTAAGAGTAGGTTGTTTGAAAAGTGTAAGTAAAATCAGAAAGTGTGAGAGCTTTTGAGAGTTTCAAGTAAAAGTTTGTAATATGGGTTGTTGTATGTTGTGATAGTGTTTCAATGCCTTTATATAGGCTTCTAATCAACCACAATACCCTTAGGCGTGAGTAGGTTTCGTTAGGAATGAAAAGCAATCAGTTTGGAGTGAGACCTCTTCACTTGAAATCTGAAAAACTAATGCAACACCTCTCAGTAATCGATTACTACAAATGGGTAATTGATTACCCAACAATCCTGTTAACAGCTTTTTGAAAATTCACACAGTGTAATCGATTACTATATTTGAGTAATCGATTACTCAACAACACTGTTTGATAGCTTTGTGAATTTGCCTTAGTGTAATCGATTACACTACTTTGAGTAATCGATTACCCTGTTTTCTAAAAATGGTAATATGTTACTCCAAAGTCTGTAATGGATTACTCATAGCTGTTAGAGGTTTGAAAACTCTTTTCTCACTCATGTAACTTGTTACTCAAGTATGGTAACCCATTACATGTTGTTTTTGAAATTATTTTTAATCACGCTTAGTTTTTCCTGATTTTCTTGAAAACAATTTTGAGCATTATTAACTAAGTAAATAAAGGAGTTGTAAGGATAGAAGTACCTAAAGACTTAGACTCTAAATCTTGAATCTTTATCTTTGATAGTCTTTGTCGGTCTTCTTCCTTTCTTCTTTTTATGATATTGTTGTCTTCATCAAAACCATGCCAAGGTCAGGAGCAAGATCTTCTTCAGAGTTACTATGTCCGCTTTACGAGTTTATGTGCAGAGAATCAAGAAACACAGAAATATTCAGTAATAATTGATTAAGTAAAAATACAATCGATTGTCTGAGACAAATTTAATCGATTAATGGATTGTAATAATCGATTATCTAGAGAAGAAAAACCAGAAACATCAGCTTGTAAAATATGGTTTCTAGGTAAACAAGCTATCCAAGAATCATGCAACTTCACACTATGATATCACAAACAGCAACCAAAAATTATACAGATATCAAAGACTCAATCTTTATGGATAAAGATTCAATCTTTCAAGTTAAAGAATGCAAGATACTTAATATGCTTAAAAACAGTAAAAGATAAGGGATAGAGAAAGAAGATCAAGAAATTTTATCCTGGTTCGTTCGCCTGTCCACTAGCAAACTACATCCAGACCTCCCCTTCTAATCTGGGAGATTTGCTTCACTATATTTGAAAATGTTCTTTACACACACTTCCAAATTGAGCCTTTCCTACTTGCTATGCGAACCCTATTTTGTCAAGCGTTGACTTCCCTCCGTTCGCAAACGGTTTCCAACCTTGCTACTTGATACGCCAAACAAGATACTCAATGAAGACTATATCCAACCAACCGAAGCTAGCCGATATTTCAACTTTCTCTAAACATAAGAGACTTACAACCAAAGTTTACAAGAAAACAAGATTTTTGAAAGAAACTCTTTAAAGAAGAGTTCTTAGGCTTACACAAGCCACTAACAACCCAAAAGATGATTGACTCACACTCACTCACAGGGGTATGAGAAATCAGAGGATTGAAACAAGGATTGGTGCACTCAAACTTGAATAAATATGAAAAAGCTTTGTTTTTGCTAAACAAGATACCAAGAATGGTTTTTATAAAGCAAGGGTTTTTCTCTCAAGATTTGACAATGAATAATAGGTGAATTTCACACAAGGAACTTGGGATTTTGAAAATTAAAGCTCAAAAATTGAGTTATGAAAATTTTGAAAGTTTGTAAGTTGTTTGAATTGTGAGAGAAACTTGGTTATATATAGTTTTCTGGTTTCAACAAATTTAATCGATTAAATCACCTTTTAATCAATTAATGGTTTGAAAATTAACATTTTTCTGTTGAACATAATCGATTAACAGAATACATAATCGTTTATAACTGCTAATATTCAAAGACCTAGAGCTAATGGAACTCTATTTAATCGATTAAAATAATTCTTAATCGATTAACGGGCTTGTACAATTATATAATCGATTATATCACTATTAGTCATCAATTATATGAAAAACTATAAGTTTTCTTGGTTAAGAGGTGTAACACCCCAAATTTATCCTCCTTGAAATTAGGTAACAGTCTTGAGGAGTGGGGCATACTGCCAGATTCTCGCTTGAGCGAGAGGACCTCGCCCAAGCGAGTGGAGTAGTGTTTTGAAATTTGAAAATTTTGGGAGTCTCGCCCAAGCGAGTAAGGGGTCGCTTGAGCGAGAGGAAGCCTGTTGGGACTGTGAGATTCTTGCTTGAGCGAGAATCCCTCGCTTGAGCGAGAGCGTCAGATATGAAATTTTAAAAATGCGGGATTTTCTCGCCTGAGCGAGAATGGGCTCGCTTGAGCGAGAACCCGACGACTCCTCTTTAAAATAGAAACCCCAAACACATTTTAGGGTTAGAACTTTGAAGAGAAGAGAGAGAGGAGGGCTTTTCAAGAGAAAAGAGCCTTAAGAATCATCTTAGAGCTTGAGAAGAGGTAAACCCCTTGTCCCTAACTCTTCTTCTTCCTCTCTAACTTGTTTTGGGTATGTTGGATCTCTTTTCAAAATATGAGAAACCATGGAAACTCATCCTTTAGAGTTATGGTTCGTTTTATGCTGTTTTTCTCTTGTAAACTCTTGGTTTAGAGTTGGTATTTGATGAATGGAAAGGTTTTGTGGGTTATTCATGAAAACCCCAAAAAACCCCAAAAATGAGAATATGAGTAAAAAGAGAAATGGATGAATTGTTAGATGTGGATGATGAGTTTGAGCTTTGATGTTGATATATGGGATGAACATGTATGTTTAGATGTTTGGAAACTTGTGTTGAAGTAATTTTGGAAATCTTGAAAATATGTGAATCCCTTGTATGTTTGATGATGAAATACGAGTTGTTTATGTGTTATTTTGAATAAATGACTGGCATTGTTGTTATTGGTGGAAATGAGGAAAGATCCTAAGGTTGGAGGAAATCGCGGAGGAGACTTTTAAAGTTACTCGGAACCGATCCCCAACACTCACCAAGGTAAAGGATAAGTGTCTCTAAATCATACTCGCTGATGTGAATGAGGTATGTGAAAGAGGTAATGTATTTGTAAGAGTATTGTTGTTGTCCTACCTGGAGTGGTAGTGGATTATTGTATACTCGACCTGCCCGATGTGGTATGGGGATAACTCGACCTGCTCGATGTGGTATGGGGAATAACTCGACCTGCCCGATGTGGTATGGGGAATAACTCGACCTGCCCTATGTGGTATGGAAATAACTCGACCTGCCCGATGTGGTATGGAAATAACTCGACCTGCCCGATGTGGTATGGAAATAACTCGACCTGCCCGATGTGGTATGAGGGATAACTCGACCTGCTCGATGTGGTATGAGGATAACTCGACTTGCCCGATGTGGTATGGAAATAACTCGACATGCCCGATGTGGTATGGAAATAACTCGACTTGCCCGATGTGGTATGGAAATAACTCGACCTGCCCGATGTGGTATGGAAATAACTCGACCTGCCCGATGTGGTATGGAAATAACTCGACCTGCCCGATGTGGTATGGGGGATAACTCGACCTGCCCGATGTGGTATGAGGATAACTCGACCTGCCCGATGTGGTACGGGAAATGAAATCGATGAATACGATTAAGGGTGAATATGAAGGATGAAAATGAGGATGTGAATGATAAAAGTAATATTCATGCTATAGAATATATATTATGGGATATATATACTATAGGGTGAATATGAAGGATGACAATGAGGATGAGAATGATAAGTAATATTCATGTCGTAGGATATATGTTATGTGATATATATACTATAGGGTGAATACGAATGATGAGAAATGAGAATGTTAGAATGAAAGTAATATGCATGCTATAGGATATATATTTTGGGATATATATACTATAGGGTGAATATGAATGATGAAAAGGAAGATGTTGAGAATGAAAGTAATATACACGCTATAGGATATATATTAGGGGATATATGTTCTATAGGGTGGATATGAATAATGAGAAGGACGATGTCTCGAAAGAACGTAATATGCATGCTATAGAATATATATTATGGGATATATATACTATAGGATGAATATGAGTAATGTGGAAATTAAAGGAAGAAGATATGAATGTTTACAATTACGTATTTGTGGTTATAAATTATATTAAAGCTTAATCGTATTTGAGATGTGGATTATCATGTGATATCAGTTTTTGAACTAATGACTTACTCCCTTGTTTTGTGTGTTGTTTATGATAATCCCATTGTAGGTAAACGAAGGATTTGAGGAGGAAGCTCACTTAGGAATCTTATGTGTTTATTAACTGGAATGCCTTTATCGTTACTTTGACATTGTAGTTGATTAGATAATATGTTGGGATGAATGTAAATCTGATTAGGATATTACTGGAGATATGTAGTTATGGACGTTATAACTCTGGGAAACCCATAACTGGTCGTATGTGGTAATTACTCATTGAATGAATTATGTTTTTCCGCAATATAAATTGTATGTTAATATGATTGGTGTAAAGGGTATTTTCAAGGAATGATTTAAGAGGGTTTTAAGTAAGATGAGGAATGTATGTAAGAGATGATTTAAATAAATGAAAAATTTTCAAGGGTAGAATTTCGGTCCTTACAAGAGGTAACCCTCCAAAATAGATAGATATATAGTATGATGCATGATTTTCATAGAAAATATAATTTTGATGCAACCTACTAAAATGAAGAATGACGACTCTCAAAAAACAGATTTTTAGGTAATCTTATGAGCGCGTGAGACGATCATCATTTTGGGTTACCTAACCTAGACTCAAGGCTAAGCAATCATCTTAGGACTTCTAGAAAAATAAAAACCTTTCTAAAGTCAGAGTCTTGGTCATGTTGGATGTTGATGCTTCTAGTCTTCAAGCTTTTCATGTCGGCTTTGTCTTCATCGAAACACAGGCAAGAAACAGATGTTGCAATTTGACTAGTACTTGCACTCTCAATCTTCCCCTTTTTGATGATGACAAACCTTGAAACAGTTGAGCTTAGAAACAGCTTGATGATGGATTGATGTTATGTTTGCAACGATCAGAGTAGTCAAAAGCTTTGCACAGCTCCCTCTCAACTTAATCTCCCCCTCATTCTTTGCATGAGGAGAGTTGGATTTATGAGTATTAACTCCCCCTTTCATTTTGAGTTGCGGAAGCATTTAGAGTAATCCTGCAAACACATCAGAACAACAACCAACCTTTCTCCCCCTTTTGGCATGATAAAAAAGGTCATTAACCGGACCAATTTCCCTAAGGTAGGAAAGATAACAATTTATAGATGTATATACAGATGAAACTAGTGCACATGGTCTATGTGTGAACAGGTGATTAAGCACAACAATTAATCACTTATCCACAATAACAGAAACAGTAATAGCACATTTTTATTCAACACAGATAGATATATTTTAATAAAACCAGCAAAGGTGTCACAGAAAGCAAGTTAATAGCAAAAATAGAAAGATAGCAGCAGTTTAAAGTCAAGCAGTCAAAAAGTCAGAATATAAGCGCAACACAATAATTGTTCAGCCAGCAATACATGTAAGGACCCAAATTCTACCATTGAAATTTTTTCCTTTATTTTAATCCTTTTATACATGCATTCAACATCTTGCTCTAATTCCTCCATAATCACTTCGTAAAACTATCTTTATAATATATTATGTTAACATACATCTCATGTTGCAAAAAACATAATTCATCTATAACCTTCAACGGTAATTACCGCATATGCTTAACTATGAGTTTCCAAAACACCCATAGTTATTAATATCCAGCATCACACAAAAATGTAGTAAGTTAAATGAATACGAATACAATCATCCAAATAACAATTTACAACACAAAAAGCAAAATAGAGGATCCAAGTTCTAAGCTCCTAAATCCTCAAACCAAGCAACCTCAAATACTGTGTTTACCTGCAATGGGATTATCAATGGCAAATACACACAACACACGAAGGAGTAAGTCATCAAAACAATAAATACCGTTATACGATAATCCACATTTTAAAGGGGTTAGTAAACCCTTTGTTTTATAAATTTATTTTTTTGCTACATTACTTGAGCCAAAGTTTTGGTACATAGCATGAGCCAAAGCGTAGCTACATAACTTGAGCCAAAGTATCGCTACATAACTTGAGCCAAAGTATCGCTACATAACTTGAGCCAAAGTATCGCTACATAGCTTGAGCAAAAGCATTGCTACATAACTTGAGCCAAAGTATCGCTACATAACTTAAGCCAAAGTATCGCTACATAACTTGAGCCAAAGTATCGTTACATAGCTTGAGCCAAAGTATTGCTACTTAGCTTGAGCCAAAGCATCGCTACATAACTTGAGCCAAAGCATTGCTACATAACTTGAGCCAAAGCACTTGAGCCAAACTATTGCTACATAACTTGAGCCAAAGTATTGCTACATAACTTGAGCCAAAGTATTGCTACATACCTTGAGCCAAAGTATTGCTACATAGCTTGAGCCAAAGCATCGCTACATAACTTGAGCCAAAGCATCGCAACATAACTTGAGCCAAATCATCGCTACAAAACTTGAGCCAAAGTATTGCTACATAACTTGAGCCAAAGTATTGTTACATAACTTGAGCCAAAGTATTGCTACATAGCTTGAGCCAAAGCATTGCTACATAGCTTGAGCCAAAGTATTGCTACATAACTTGAGCCAATGTATTGCTACATAACTTGAGCCAAAGTATCGCTACATAGCTTGAGCCAAAGCATTGCCACATAACTTGAGCCAAAGTATTGCTACATAACTTGAGCCAAAGTATTGCTACATAGCTTGAGCCAAAGTATCGCTACATAGCTTGAGCCAAAGCATTGCTACATAGCTTGAGCCAAAGTATTGCTATATAACTTGAGCCAATGTATCGCTACATATCTTGAGCCAAAGTATCGCAACATAGCTTGAGCCAAAGCATATCTACATAACTTGAGCCAAAGTATTACTACATAACTTGAGCCAAAGTATTGCTTCATATCTTGAGCCAAACTATTGCTACATAACTTGAGCCAAAGTATTGCTACATAACATGAGCCAAAGTTTTGCTACATAACTTGAGCCAAAGTATAGCTACATAACTTGAGCCAAAGTATCGTTACATAGCTTGAGCCAAAGCATTGCTACATAACTTGAGCCAAAATATTGCTACATAGCTTGAGCCAAAGTATCGCTACATAGCTTGAGCCAAAGCATTGCTACATAACTTGAGGCAAAGTATTGCTACATAACTTGAGCCAGAGTATTGCTACATAACTTGAGCCAAAGTATTGCTACATAACTTGAGCCAAAGTATTGCTACATAGCTTGAGCCAAAGAATTGCGACAGAGCTTGAGCCAAAGTATTGCTACATAACTTGAGCCAAAGCATTGCTACATAACTTGACCCAAAGCATTGCTACATAGCTTGAGCCAAAGCATTGCTACATAACTTGAGACAAAGCATTGCTACATAACTTGAGCCAAAGCATTGCTACATAACTTGAGCAAAAGTATTGCTACATAGCTTGAGCCAAAGTATTGCTACATAACTTGAGCCAAAGTATAGCTACATAACTTGAGCCAAAGTATCGCTACATAGCTTGAGCCAAAGCATTGCTACATAACTTGAGCCAAAATATTGCTACATAGCTTGAGCCAAAGTATCGCTACATAGCTTGAGCCAAAGTATTGCTACATAAGTTGAGCCAAAGTATTGCTACATACCTTGATCCAAAGTATCGCTACATAACTTGAGCGAAAGCATTGCTACATAACTTGAACCAAAGTATTGCTACAAAACTTGAGCCAAAGTATTGCTACGGAACTTGAGCCAAAGTATTGCAACAAAACTTGAGCCAAAGTATTGCTACATAACTTGAGCCAAAGTATTGCTACATAGCTTGAGCCAAAGTATTGCTACATAGCTTGAGCCAAAGCATTGCTAAGCCAAAGTATTGCTACATACCTTGAGCCAAAGTATTGCTACATAGCTTGAGCCAAATATTACTACATAACTTGAGCCAAAGTATTGCTACATATCTTGAGCCAAAGTATCGCTACATAGCTTGAGCCAAAGCATTGCAACATAGCTTGAGCCAAAGCATTGCAACATAGCTTGAGCGGAAGCATTGCTACATAGCTTGAGCGGAAGCATTGCTACATAACATGAGCCAAAGTATTGCTACATAACTTGAGGCAAAGTATTGCTACATAACTTGAGGCAAAGTATTGCTACATAACTTGAGCAAAAGTATTGCTACATAGCTTGAGCCAAAGCATTATTAAGCCAAAGTATTGCTACATAACTTGAGGCAAAGTATCGCACAATAACTTGAGCGAAAGCATTGCTACATAACTTGAGCCAAAGCATTGCTACATAACTTGAGGCAAAGTATTGCTACATAGCTTGAGCCAAAGTATCGCTACATAGCTTGAGCCAAAGCATTGCTACATAACTTGAGCCAAAGTATTGCTACATAACTTGAGCCAAAGTATTGCTACATAACTTGAGCCAAAGTATTGCTACATAGCTTGAGCCAAAGAATTGCGACATAGCTTGAGCCAAAGTATTGCTACATAACTTGAGCCAAAGCATTGCTACATAACTTGACCCGAAGCATTGCTACATAGCTTGAGCCAAAGCATTGCTACATAACTTGAGACAAAGCATTGCTACATAACTTGAGCCAAAGCATTGCTACATAACTTGAGCAAAAGTATTGCTACATAGCTTGAGAAAAAGCATTGCTACATAACTTGAGCCAAAGTATAGCTACATAACTTGAGCCAAAGTATCGCTACATAGCTTGAGCCAAAGCATTGCTACATAACTTGAGCCAAAATATTGCTACATAGCTTGAGCCAAAGTATCGCTACATAGCTTGAGCCAAAGTATTGCTACATAACTTGAGCAAAAGTATTGCTACATACCTTGATCCAAAGTATCGCTACATAACTTGAGCGAAAGCATTGCTACATAACTTGAGCCAAAGTATTGCTACAGAACTTGAGCCAAAGTATTGCTACAGAACTTGAGCCAAAGTATTGCAACACAACTTGAGCCAAAGTATTGCTACATAACTTGAGCCAAAGTATTGATACATAGCTTGAGCCAAAGTATTGCTACATAGCTTGAGCCAAAGCATTGCTAAGCCAAAGTATTGCTACATACCTTGAGCCAAAGTATTGCTACATAGCTTGAGCCAAATATTACTACATAACTTGAGCCAAAGTATTGCTACAAATCTTGAGCCAAAGTATCGCTACATAGCTTGAGCCAAAGCATTGCAACATAGCTTGAGCCAAAGCATTGCAACATAGCTTGAGCGGAAGCATTGCTACATAGCTTGAGCGGAAGCATTGCTACATAACATGAGCCAAAGTATTGCTACATAACTTGAGGCAAAGTATTGCTACATAACTTGAGGCAAAGTATTGCTACATAACTTGAGCAAAAGTATTGCTACATAGCTTGAGCCAAAGCATTGCTAAGCCAAAGTATTGCTACATAACTTGAGGCAAAGTATCGAACAATAACTTGAGCGAAAGCATTGCTACATAACTTGAGCCAAAGCATTGCTACATAACTTGAGGCAAAGTATTGCTACATAACTTGAGCCAAAGTATCGCTACATAGCTTGAGCCAAAGCATTGCTACATAACTTGAGGCAAAGTATTGCTACATAACTAGAGCCAAAGTATTGCTACATAACTTGAGCCAAAGTATTGCAACATAACTTGAGCCAAAGTATTGCTACATAGTTTGAGCCAAAGAATTGCGACATAGCTTGAGCCAAAGTATTGCTACATAACTTGAGCCAAAGCATTGCTACATAACTTGACCCAATGCATTGCTACATAGCTTGAGCCAAAGCATTGCTACATAACTTGAGACAAAGCATTGCTACATAACTTGAGCCAAAGCATTGCTACATAACTTGAGCAAAAGTATTGCTACATAGCTTGAGCCAAAGTATTGCTACATAACTTGAGCCAAAGTATTGCTACATAACTTGAGCCAAAGTATTGCTACATAGTTTGAGCCAAAGAATTGCGACATAGCTTGAGCCAAAGTATTGCTACATAACTTGAGCCAAAGCATTGCTACATAACTTGACCCGAAGCATTGCTACATAGCTTGAGCCAAAGCATTGCTACATAACTTGAGACAAAGCATTGCTACATAACTTGAGCCAAAGCATTGCTACATAACTTGAGCAAAAGTATTGCTACATAGCTTGAGCCAAAGTATTGCTACATAACTTGAGCCAAAGTATAGCTACATAACTTGAGCCAAAGTATCGCTACATAGCTTGAGGCAAAGCATTGCTACATAACTTGAGCCAAAATATTGCTACATAGCTTGAGCCAAAGTATCGCTACATAACTTGAGCCAAAGTATTGCTACATAACTTAAGCCATAGTTTTTCTACATACCTTGAGCCAAAGTAATGCTACACAACTTGAGCCAAAGCATATACATAGCTTGAGCCAAAACATCTACATAACTTGAGCCAAAATATCGCTACATAGCTTGAGCCAAAGTATTGCTACATAGCTTGAGCCAAAGCATTGCTACATAACTTGAGCCAAAGTATTACAACATAACTTGAGCCAAAGTATTGCCACATAACTTGAGCCAAAGCTTTGCTACATAACTTGAGCCAAAGAATTGCTACAAAACTTGAGCAAAAGTATTGCTACATAACTTGATACAAAGCATTGCTACATAGCTTGAGCCAAAGTATTGTTACATACCTTGAGCCAAAGTATTGCTACATAACTTGAGCCAAAGTATTGCTACATAACTTGAGGCAAAGCATTGCTACATAGCTTGATCCAAAGCATTGCGACATAGCTTGAGCCAAAGTATTGCTACATAACTTGAGCCAAAGCATTGCTACATAACTTGACCCAAAGTATTGCTACATAGCTTGAGCCAAAATATCGCTACATAGCTTGAGCCAAAGTATCGCTACATAGCTTGAGCCAAAGTATTACAACATAACTTGAGCCAAAGTATTGCCACATAACTTGAGCCAAAGCATTGCTACATAACTTGAGACACAGTATTGCTATTTAACTTGAGCCAAAGTATCGCTACATAACTTGAGCGGAAGCATTGCTACATAACTTGAGCCAAAGTATTGCTACATAACTTGAGCCAAAGTATTGCAACAGAGCTTGAGCCAAATTATTGCTACATAGCTTGAGCCAAAGCATTCCTATATAGCTTGATCCAAAACATTGCTACATAACTTGATGCAAAGCATTGCTACATAGCTTGATCCAAAGCATTGTGACATAGCTTGAGCCAAAGTATTGCTACATAACTTAAGCCAAAACATCGCTACATAACTTGACCCAAAGTATTGCTACATAGCTTGAGCCAGAGTATCGCTACATAGCTTGAGCCAAAGTATTGCAACATAGCTTGAGCCAAAGTATTGCTACATAACTTTAGACAAAGCATTGCTACATAACTTGAGCCAAAGTATTACAACATAACTTGAGCCAAAGTATTGCCACATAACTTGAGCCAAAGCATTGCTACATAACTTGAGCCAAAGTATTGCTATTTAACTTGAGCCAAAGTATCGCTACATAACTTGAGCCAAAGTATTGCTACATAGCTTGAGCAAAAGAATTGCGACATAGCTTGAGCCAATGTATTGCTACATAACTTGAGCCAAAGCAATGCTACATAACTTGACCAAAAGTAGTGCTACATAACTTGAGCCAAAGTAGTGCTACATAACAGGAGCCAAAGTATTGCTACATAACTTGAGCCAAAGCAATGCTACATAACTTGACCCAAAGTAGTGCTACATAACTTGAGCCAAAGCAGTTCTACATAACAGGAGCCAAAGTATTGCTACATAACTTGAGCCAAAGTATGGCTACATAACTTGAGACAAAGTTTTGCTACATACCTTGAACCAAAGTATTGCTACACAGCTTGAGCCAAAGCATCTACATAGCTTGAGCCAAAGAATCTACATAACTTGAGCCAAAGTATCGCTACATAGCTTGAGCCAAAGCATTGCGACATAGCTTGAGCCAAAGTATTGCTACATAACTTGAGCCAAAGCATTGCTACATAACTTGACCCAAAGTATTGCTACATAGCTTGAGCCAGAGTATCGCTACATAGCTTGAGCCAAAGTATCGAAACATAGCTTGAGCCAAAGTATTGCTACATAACTTGAGACAAAGCATTGCTACATAACTTGAGCCAAAGAATTGCTACATAACTTGAGCAAAAGTATTGCTACATAACTTTAGCCAAAGTATTGCTACATAACTTCAGCCAAAGTATTGCTACATAACTTGAGCCAAAGTATTGCTACAAAACTTGAGCCAAAGGTTTGCCACATACCTTGGGTAAAAGTATCGCTACATAGCTTGAGCCAAAGCATTGCTACATAACTTGAGACAAAGCATCGCTACATAACTTGAGCCAAAGCATTGCTACATAACTTGAGCAAAAGTATTGCTACATAACTTGAGCCAAAGTATTGCTACATAACTTGAGCCAAAGTATTGCTACATAACTTGAGCCAAAGTTTTTCTACATACCTTGAGCCAAAGTAAATCTACACAACTTGAGCCAATGCATATACATAGCTTGAGCCAATGCATCTACATAACTTGAGCCAAAGTAACGCTACATAGCTTGAGCCAAAGCATTGCTACATAACTTGAGGCAAAGTATTGCTACATAACTAGAGCCAAAGTATTGCTACATAACTTGAGCCAAAGTATTGCAACATAACTTGAGCCAAAGTATTGCTACATAGTTTGAGCCAAAGAATTGCGACATAGCTTGAGCCAAAGTATTGCTACATAACTTGAGCCAAAGCATTGCTACATAACTTGACCCAATGCATTGCTACATAGCTTGAGCCAAAGCATTGCTACATAACTTGAGACAAAGCATTGCTACATAACTTGAGCCAAAGCATTGCTACATAACTTGAGCAAAAGTATTGCTACATAGCTTGAGCCAAAGTATTGCTACATAACTTGAGCCAAAGTATTGCTACATAACTTGAGCCAAAGTATTGCTACATAGTTTGAGCCAAAGAATTGCGACATAGCTTGAGCCAAAGTATTGCTACATAACTTGAGCCAAAGCATTGCTACATAACTTGACCCGAAGCATTGCTACATAGCTTGAGCCAAAGCATTGCTACATAACTTGAGACAAAGCATTGCTACATAACTTGAGCCAAAGCATTGCTACATAACTTGAGCAAAAGTATTGCTACATAGCTTGAGCCAAAGTATTGCTACATAACTTGAGCCAAAGTATAGCTACATAACTTGAGCCAAAGTATCGCTACATAGCTTGAGGCAAAGCATTGCTACATAACTTGAGCCAAAATATTGCTACATAGCTTGAGCCAAAGTATCGCTACATAACTTGAGCCAAAGTATTGCTACATAACTTAAGCCATAGTTTTTCTACATACCTTGAGCCAAAGTAATGCTACACAACTTGAGCCAAAGCATATACATAGCTTGAGCCAAAACATCTACATAACTTGAGCCAAAATATCGCTACATAGCTTGAGCCAAAGTATTGCTACATAGCTTGAGCCAAAGCATTGCTACATAACTTGAGCCAAAGTATTACAACATAACTTGAGCCAAAGTATTGCCACATAACTTGAGCCAAAGCTTTGCTACATAACTTGAGCCAAAGAATTGCTACAAAACTTGAGCAAAAGTATTGCTACATAACTTGATACAAAGCATTGCTACATAGCTTGAGCCAAAGTATTGTTACATACCTTGAGCCAAAGTATTGCTACATAACTTGAGCCAAAGTATTGCTACATAACTTGAGGCAAAGCATTGCTACATAGCTTGATCCAAAGCATTGCGACATAGCTTGAGCCAAAGTATTGCTACATAACTTGAGCCAAAGCATTGCTACATAACTTGACCCAAAGTATTGCTACATAGCTTGAGCCAAAATATCGCTACATAGCTTGAGCCAAAGTATCGCTACATAGCTTGAGCCAAAGTATTACAACATAACTTGAGCCAAAGTATTGCCACATAACTTGAGCCAAAGCATTGCTACATAACTTGAGACACAGTATTGCTATTTAACTTGAGCCAAAGTATCGCTACATAACTTGAGCGGAAGCATTGCTACATAACTTGAGCCAAAGTATTGCTACATAACTTGAGCCAAAGTATTGCAACAGAGCTTGAGCCAAATTATTGCTACATAGCTTGAGCCAAAGCATTCCTATATAGCTTGATCCAAAACATTGCTACATAACTTGATGCAAAGCATTGCTACATAGCTTGATCCAAAGCATTGTGACATAGCTTGAGCCAAAGTATTGCTACATAACTTAAGCCAAAACATCGCTACATAACTTGACCCAAAGTATTGCTACATAGCTTGAGCCAGAGTATCGCTACATAGCTTGAGCCAAAGTATTGCAACATAGCTTGAGCCAAAGTATTGCTACATAACTTTAGACAAAGCATTGCTACATAACTTGAGCCAAAGTATTACAACATAACTTGAGCCAAAGTATTGCCACATAACTTGAGCCAAAGCATTGCTACATAACTTGAGCCAAAGTATTGCTATTTAACTTGAGCCAAAGTATCGCTACATAACTTGAGCCAAAGTATTGCTACATAGCTTGAGCAAAAGAATTGCGACATAGCTTGAGCCAATGTATTGCTACATAACTTGAGCCAAAGCAATGCTACATAACTTGACCAAAAGTAGTGCTACATAACTTGAGCCAAAGTAGTGCTACATAACAGGAGCCAAAGTATTGCTACATAACTTGAGCCAAAGCAATGCTACATAACTTGACCCAAAGTAGTGCTACATAACTTGAGCCAAAGCAGTTCTACATAACAGGAGCCAAAGTATTGCTACATAACTTGAGCCAAAGTATTGCTACATAACTTGAGACAAAGTTTTGCTACATACCTTGAACCAAAGTATTGCTACACAGCTTGAGCCAAAGCATCTACATAGCTTGAGCCAAAGAATCTACATAACTTGAGCCAAAGTATCGCTACATAGCTTGAGCCAAAGCATTGCGACATAGCTTGAGCCAAAGTATTGCTACATAACTTGAGCCAAAGCATTGCTACATAACTTGACCCAAAGTATTGCTACATAGCTTGAGCCAGAGTA
Organism: Lupinus albus; assembly: GCA_009771035.1. NCBI lineage: Eukaryota > Viridiplantae > Streptophyta > Magnoliopsida > Fabales > Fabaceae > Lupinus > Lupinus albus. The sequence continues at coordinate 8,300,324 of CM020022.1, read as the reverse complement.
TCGCTACATAGCTTGAGCCAAAGTATCGAAACATAGCTTGAGCCAAAGTATTGCTACATAACTTGAGACAAAGCATTGCTACATAACTTGAGCCAAAGAATTGCTACATAACTTGAGCAAAAGTATTGCTACATAACTTTAGCCAAAGTATTGCTACATAACTTCAGCCAAAGTATTGCTACATACCTTGAGCCAAAGTATTGCTACAAAACTTGAGCCAAAGGTTTGCCACATACCTTGGGTAAAAGTATCGCTACATAGCTTGAGCCAAAGCATTGCTACATAACTTGAGACAAAGCATCGCTACATAACTTGAGCCAAAGCATTGCTACATAACTTGAGCAAAAGTATTGCTACATAACTTGAGCCAAAGTATTGCTACATAACTTGAGCCAAAGTATTGCTACATAACTTGAGCCAAAGTTTTTCTACATACCTTGAGCCAAAGTAAATCTACACAACTTGAGCCAATGCATATACATAGCTTGAGCCAATGCATCTACATAACTTGAGCCAAAGTAACGCTACATAGCTTGAGCCAAAGCATTGCTACATAACTTGAGGCAAAGTATTGCTACATAACTAGAGCCAAAGTATTGCTACATAACTTGAGCCAAAGTATTGCAACATAACTTGAGCCAAAGTATTGCTACATAGTTTGAGCCAAAGAATTGCGACATAGCTTGAGCCAAAGTATTGCTACATAACTTGAGCCAAAGCATTGCTACATAACTTGACCCAATGCATTGCTACATAGCTTGAGCCAAAGCATTGCTACATAACTTGAGACAAAGCATTGCTACATAACTTGAGCCAAAGCATTGCTACATAACTTGAGCAAAAGTATTGCTACATAGCTTGAGCCAAAGTATTGCTACATAACTTGAGCCAAAGTATTGCTACATAACTTGAGCCAAAGTATTGCTACATAGTTTGAGCCAAAGAATTGCGACATAGCTTGAGCCAAAGTATTGCTACATAACTTGAGCCAAAGCATTGCTACATAACTTGACCCGAAGCATTGCTACATAGCTTGAGCCAAAGCATTGCTACATAACTTGAGACAAAGCATTGCTACATAACTTGAGCCAAAGCATTGCTACATAACTTGAGCAAAAGTATTGCTACATAGCTTGAGCCAAAGTATTGCTACATAACTTGAGCCAAAGTATAGCTACATAACTTGAGCCAAAGTATCGCTACATAGCTTGAGGCAAAGCATTGCTACATAACTTGAGCCAAAATATTGCTACATAGCTTGAGCCAAAGTATCGCTACATAACTTGAGCCAAAGTATTGCTACATAACTTAAGCCATAGTTTTTCTACATACCTTGAGCCAAAGTAATGCTACACAACTTGAGCCAAAGCATATACATAGCTTGAGCCAAAACATCTACATAACTTGAGCCAAAATATCGCTACATAGCTTGAGCCAAAGTATTGCTACATAGCTTGAGCCAAAGCATTGCTACATAACTTGAGCCAAAGTATTACAACATAACTTGAGCCAAAGTATTGCCACATAACTTGAGCCAAAGCTTTGCTACATAACTTGAGCCAAAGAATTGCTACAAAACTTGAGCAAAAGTATTGCTACATAACTTGATACAAAGCATTGCTACATAGCTTGAGCCAAAGTATTGTTACATACCTTGAGCCAAAGTATTGCTACATAACTTGAGCCAAAGTATTGCTACATAACTTGAGGCAAAGCATTGCTACATAGCTTGATCCAAAGCATTGCGACATAGCTTGAGCCAAAGTATTGCTACATAACTTGAGCCAAAGCATTGCTACATAACTTGACCCAAAGTATTGCTACATAGCTTGAGCCAAAATATCGCTACATAGCTTGAGCCAAAGTATCGCTACATAGCTTGAGCCAAAGTATTACAACATAACTTGAGCCAAAGTATTGCCACATAACTTGAGCCAAAGCATTGCTACATAACTTGAGACACAGTATTGCTATTTAACTTGAGCCAAAGTATCGCTACATAACTTGAGCGGAAGCATTGCTACATAACTTGAGCCAAAGTATTGCTACATAACTTGAGCCAAAGTATTGCAACAGAGCTTGAGCCAAATTATTGCTACATAGCTTGAGCCAAAGCATTCCTATATAGCTTGATCCAAAACATTGCTACATAACTTGATGCAAAGCATTGCTACATAGCTTGATCCAAAGCATTGTGACATAGCTTGAGCCAAAGTATTGCTACATAACTTAAGCCAAAACATCGCTACATAACTTGACCCAAAGTATTGCTACATAGCTTGAGCCAGAGTATCGCTACATAGCTTGAGCCAAAGTATTGCAACATAGCTTGAGCCAAAGTATTGCTACATAACTTTAGACAAAGCATTGCTACATAACTTGAGCCAAAGTATTACAACATAACTTGAGCCAAAGTATTGCCACATAACTTGAGCCAAAGCATTGCTACATAACTTGAGCCAAAGTATTGCTATTTAACTTGAGCCAAAGTATCGCTACATAACTTGAGCCAAAGTATTGCTACATAGCTTGAGCAAAAGAATTGCGACATAGCTTGAGCCAATGTATTGCTACATAACTTGAGCCAAAGCAATGCTACATAACTTGACCAAAAGTAGTGCTACATAACTTGAGCCAAAGTAGTGCTACATAACAGGAGCCAAAGTATTGCTACATAACTTGAGCCAAAGCAATGCTACATAACTTGACCCAAAGTAGTGCTACATAACTTGAGCCAAAGCAGTTCTACATAACAGGAGCCAAAGTATTGCTACATAACTTGAGCCAAAGTATTGCTACATAACTTGAGACAAAGTTTTGCTACATACCTTGAACCAAAGTATTGCTACACAGCTTGAGCCAAAGCATCTACATAGCTTGAGCCAAAGAATCTACATAACTTGAGCCAAAGTATCGCTACATAGCTTGAGCCAAAGCATTGCGACATAGCTTGAGCCAAAGTATTGCTACATAACTTGAGCCAAAGCATTGCTACATAACTTGACCCAAAGTATTGCTACATAGCTTGAGCCAGAGTATCGCTACATAGCTTGAGCCAAAGTATCGCAACATAGCTTGAGCCAAAGTATTGCTACATAACTTGAGACAAAGCATTGCTACATAACTTGAGCCAAAGAATTGCTACATAACTTGAGCAAAAGTATTGCTACATAACTTTAGCCAAAGTATTGCTACATAACTTCAGCCAAAGTATTGCTACATAACTTGAGCCAAAGTATTGCTACAAAACTTGAGCCAAAGGTTTGCCACATACCTTGGGTAAAAGTATCGCTACATAGCTTGAGCCAAAGCATTGCTACATAACTTGAGACAAAGCATCGCTACATAACTTGAGCCAAAGCATTGCTACATAACTTGAGCCAAAGTATTGCTACATAACTTGAGCCAAAGTATTGCTACATAACTTGAGCCAAAGTATTGCTACATAACTTGAGCCAAAGTTTTTCTACATACCTTGAGCCAAAGTAAATCTACACAACTTGAGCCAATGCATATACATAGCTTGAGCCAATGCATCTACATAACTTGAGCCAAAGTATCGCTACATAGCTTGAGCCAAAGTATTGCTACATAGCTTGAGCCAAAGCATTGCTACATAACTTGAGCCAAAGTATTACAACATAACTTGAGCCAAAGTATTGCCACATAACTTGAGCCAAAGCATTGCTACATAACTTGAGACAAAGTATTGCTATTTAACTTGAGCCAAAGTATCGCTACATAACTTGAGCGGAAGAATTGCTACATAACTTGAGCCAAAGTATTGCTACATAACTTGAGCCAAAGTATTGCAACAGAGCTTGAGCCAAATTATAGCTACATAGCTTGAGCCAAAGCATTCCTATATAGCTTGATCCAAAACATTGCTACATAGCTTGAGCCAAAGTATCGCTACATAGCTTGAGCCAAAGTATTGCTACATAACTTGAGGCAAAGCATTGCTACATAGCTTGATCCAAAGCACTGCGACATAGCTTGAGCCAAAGTATTGCTACAGAACTTGAGCCAAAGCATTGCTATTTAACTTGAGCCAAAGTATCGCTACATAGCTTGAGCCAAAGTATTGCTACATAACTTGAGGCAAAGCATTGCTACATAGCTTGATCCAAAGCACTGCGACATAGCTTGAGCCAAAGTATTGCTACAGAACTTGAGCCAAAGTATTGCTACATAACTTGAGCCAAAGTATTGCTACATAACTTGAGCCAAAGTATTGCTACATAACTTGAGCCAAAGTATTGCTACATAACTTGAGCCAAAGCATTGCTACATAACTTGAGACAAAGTATTGCTATTTAACTTGAGCCAAAGTATCGCTACATAACTTGAGCGGAAGAATTGCTACATAACTTGAGCCAAAGTATTGCTACATAACTTGAGCCAAAGTATTGCAACAGAGCTTGATCCAAATTATAGCTACATAGCTTGAGCCAAAGCATTCCTATATAGCTTGATCCAAAACATTGCTACATAGCTTGAGCCAAAGTATCGCTACATAGCTTGAGCCAAAGTATTGCTACATAACTTGAGGCAAAGCATTGCTACATAGCTTGATCCAAAGCACTGCGACATAGCTTGAGCCAAAGTATTGCTACAGAACTTGAGCCAAAGCATTGCTATTTAACTTGAGCCAAAGTATCGCTACATAGCTTGAGCCAAAGAATTGCTACATAGCTTGAGCCAAAGCATTGCTACATAGCTTGAGCCAAAGCATTGCTACATAGCTTGAGCCAAAGGATTGCTACATAACTTGAGCCAAAGTATTGCTCCATAACTTGAGCCAAAGTATTGCTACATAACTTGAGCCAAAGTATTGCTACATAACTTGAGCCAAAGTATTGCTACATAACTTGAGCCAAAGTATTGCTACCTAACTTCAGCCAAAGTATTGCTACATAACTTTAGCGAAAGTTTTGCTACATACCTTGAGGCAAAGTACTGCTACATAGCTTGAGCCAAAGCATTGCTACATAACTTAAGCCAATGTATTGCTACCTAACTTGAGCCAATGTATTGCTACATAACTTTAGCCAAAGTATTGCTACCTAACGTCAGCCAAAGTATTGCTACATAACTTTAGCCAAAGTATTGCTACATAACTTGAGCCAAAGTATTGCTACATAACTTGAGCCAATGTATTGCTACATAACTTTAGCCAAAGTATTGCTACCTAACTTCAACCAAAGTATTGCTACATAACTTTAGCCAAAGTTTTGCTACATAACTTGAGCCAATGTATTGCTACGTTGCTTGAGCCAAAGTTTTGCTACATACCTTGAGCCAAAGTATTGCTACATAGCTTGAGCCAAAGCATCTACATAACTTGAGCCAAAGTATTGCTACATAACTTGAGCCAAAGTATTGCTCCATAACTTTAGCCAAAGTATTGCTACATAACTTGAGCCAAAGTATTGCTACATAACTTAAGCCAAAGTATTGCTACATAACTTAAGCCAAAGTATTGCTACATAGATTAAGCCAAAGTATTGCTACATAGCTTGAGCCAAAGCATCTACATAACTTGAGCCAAAGTATTGCTACATAACTTGAGCCAAAGTATTGCTCCATAACTTGAGCCAAAGTATTGCTACATAACTTGAGCCAAAGTATTGCTACATAACTTCAGCCAAAGTATTGCTCCAAAACTTGAGCCAAAGTATTGCTACTTAACTTGAGCCAAAGTATTGCTACATAACTTGAGCCAAAGTATTGCTACATAACTTGAGCCAAAGTATTGCTACATAACTTGAGCCAAAGTATTGCTACATAACTTGAGCCAAAGTATTGCTACATAACTTAAGCCAAAGTATTGCTCCATAACTTGAGCCAAAGCATTGCTACATAACTTGAGCCAAAATATTGCTACATAGCTTGAGCCAAAGTATTGCAACACAACTTGAGCAAAAGTATTGCTACATAGCTTGAGCCAAAGCATTGCTAAGCCAAAGTATTGCTACATAACTTGAGGCAAAGTATCGCACAATAACTTGAGCGAAAGCATTGCTACATAACTTGAGCCAAAGCATTGCTACATAACTTGAGACAAAGAATTGCTACATAACTTGAGCCAAAGTATTGCTACTTAACTTGAGCCAAAGTATTGCTACATAACTTGAGCCAAAGTATTGCTACATAACTTGAGCCAAAGTATTGCTACATAACTTGAGCCAAAGTATTGCTACATAACTTGAGCCAAAGTATTGCTACATACCTTGAGCCAAAGTACTGCTACATAGCTTGAGCCAAAGCATTGCTACATAACTTAAGCCAATGTATTGCTACCTAACTTGAGCCAATGTATTGCTACATAACTTTAGCCAAAGTATTGCTACCTAACGTCAGCCAAAGTATTGCTACATAACTTTAGCCAAAGTATTGCTACATAACTTGAGCCAAAGTATTGCTACATAACTTGAGCCAATGTATTGCAACATAACTTTAGCCAAAGTATTGCTACCTAACTTCAACCAAAGTATTGCTACATAACTTTAGCCAAAGTTTTGCTACATACCTTGAGCCAATGTATTGCTACGTTGCTTGAGCCAAAGTTTTGCTACATACCTTGAGCCAAAGTATTGCTACATAGCTTGAGCCAAAGCATCTACATAACTTGAGCCAAAGTATTGCTACATAACTTTAGCCAAAGTTTTGCTACATAACTTGAGCCAATGTATTGCTACGTTGCTTGAGCCAAAGTATTGCTACATAGATTAAGCCAAAGTATTGCTACATAGCTTGAGCCAAAGCATCTACATAACTTGAGCCAAAGTATTGCTACATAACTTGAGCCAAAGTATTGCTCCATAACTTGAGCCAAAGTATTGCTACATAACTTGAGCCAAAGTATTGCTACATAACTTCAGCCAAAGTATTGCTCCAAAACTTGAGCCAAAGTATTGCTACTTAACTTGAGCCAAAGTATTGCTACATAACTTGAGCCAAAGTATTGCTACATAACTTGAGCCAAAGTATTGCTACATAACTTGAGCCAAAGTATTGCTACATAACTTGAGCCAAAGCATTGCTACATAGCTTGAGCCAAAGCATTGCTACATAACTTGAGCCAAAATATTGCTACATAGCTTGAGCCAAAGTATCGCTACATTGCTTGAGCCAAGGCATTGCTACATAGCTTGAGCCAAAGCATTGCTACATAGCTTGAGCCAAAGTATTGCTACATAACTTGAGCCAAAGTATTGCTACATAACTTGAGGCAAAGTATTGCTACAGAACTTGAGCCAAAGTATTGCTACATAGCTTGAGCCAAAGTATTGCAACACAACTTGAGCAAAAGTATTGCTACATAGCTTGAGCCAAAGCATTGCTAAGCCAAAGTATTGCTACATAACTTGAGGCAAAGTATCGCACAATAACTTGAGCGAAAGCATTGCTACATAACTTGAGCCAAAGCATTGCTACATAACTTGAGACAAAGCATTGCTACATAACTTGAGCCAAAGTATTGCTACATAACTTGAGCCAAAGTATTGCTACATAACTTTAGCCAAAGTTTTGCTACATAACTTGAGCCAATGTATTGCTACGTTGCTTGAGCCAAAGTATTGCTACATAGATTAAGCCAAAGTATTGCTACATAGCTTGAGCCAAAGCATCTACATAACTTGAGCCAAAGTATTGCTACATAACTTGAGCCAAAGTATTGCTCCATAACTTGAGCCAAAGTATTGCTACATAACTTGAGCCAAAGTATTGCTACATAACTTCAGCCAAAGTATTGCTCCAAAACTTGAGCCAAAGTATTGCTACTTAACTTGAGCCAAAGTATTGCTACATAACTTGAGCCAAAGTATTGCTACATAACTTGAGCCAAAGTATTGCTACATAACTTGAGCCAAAGTATTGCTACATAACTCGAGCCAAAGCATTGCTACATAGCTTGAGCCAAAGCATTGCTACATAACTTGAGCCAAAATATTGCTACATAGCTTGAGCCAAAGTATCGCTACATCGCTTGAGCCAAAGTATTGCTACATAACTTGAGCCAAAGTATTGCTACATACCTTGATCCAGAGTATCGCTACATAACTTGAGCGAAAGCATTGCTACATAACTTGAGCCAAAGTATTGCTACAGAACTTGAGCCAAAGTATTGCTACATAGCTTGAGCCAAAGTATTGCAACACAACTTGAGCAAAAGTATTGCTACATAGCTTGAGCCAAAGCATTGCTAAGCCAAAGTATTGCTACATAACTTGAGGCAAAGTATCGCACAATAACTTGAGCGAAAGCATTGCTACATAACTTGAGCCAAAGCATTGCTACATAACTTGAGACAAAGCATTGCTACATAACTTGAGCCAAAGTATTGCTACATAACTTGAGCCAAAGTATTGCTCCATAACTTTAGCCAAAGTATTGCTACATAACTTGAGCCAAAGTATTGCTACATAACTTAAGCCAAAGTATTGCTACATAACTTAAGCCAAAGTATTGCTACATAGATTAAGCCAAAGTATTGCTACATAGCTTGAGCCAAAGCATCTACATAACTTGAGCCAAAGTATTGCTACATAACTTGAGCCAAAGTATTGCTCCATAACTTGAGCCAAAGTATTGCTACATAACTTGAGCCAAAGTATTGCTACATAACTTCAGCCAAAGTATTGCTCCAAAACTTGAGCCAAAGTATTGCTCCATAACTTGAGCCAAAGTATTGCTCCATAACTTGAGCCAAAGTACTGCTACATAGCTTGAGCCAAAGCATTGCTACATAACTTCAGCCAAAGCATTGCTACATAACTTAAGCCAAAGCATTGCTACAGAACTTGAGCCAAAGTATTGCTATATAACTTGAGCCAAAGTTTTGCTACATAACTTGAGCCAAAGTATTGCTACATAACTTTAGCCATAGTATTGCTACATACCTTGAACCAAAGTTTTGCTACTTACCTTGAAACAAAGTATTACTACATAACTTGAGCCAAAGTATCGCTACATATCTTGAGCCAAAGCATTGCTACATAACTTGAGCCAAAGTATTGCTACATAACTTGAGGCAAAGTATTGCTACATAGCTTGAGCCAAAGAATTGCTACATAGCTTGAGCCAAAGCATTGCTACATTGCTTGAGCCAAGGCATTGCTACATAGCTTGAGCCAAAGCATTGCTACATAGCTTGAGCCAAAGTATTGCTACATAACTTGAGCCAAAGTATTGCTACATAACTTGAGGCAAAGTATTCCTACATAACTTGAGCCAAAGTATTGCTACATAACTTGAGCCAAAGTATTGCTACATAACTTGAGCAAAAGTATTGCAACATAACTTGAGCCAAAGTATTGCTACATTGCTTGAGCCAAGGCATTGCTACATAGCTTGAGCCAAAGCATTGCTACATAGCTTGAGCCAAAGTATTGCTACATAACTTGAGCCAAAGTATTGCTACATAACTTGAGGCAAAGTATTCCTACATAACTTGAGCCAAAGTATTGCTACATAACTTGAGCCAAAGTATTGCTACATAACTTGAGCAAAAGTATTGCAACATAACTTGAGCCAAAGTATTGCTACATAGCTTGAGCCAAATTATTGCTACATAGCTTGAGCCAAAGCATTCCTATATAGCTTGAGCCAAAGCATTGCTATATAACTTGAGGCAAAGCATTGCTACATAACTTGAGGCAAAGCATTGCTACATAGCTTGAGCCAAATCATTGCTACATATCTTGAGCCAAAGTATTGCTACATAACTTGAGCCAAAGTATTGCTACATAACTTGAGCCAAAGTATTGCAACATAACTTGAGCCAAAGTTTTGCTACATAACTTGAACCAAAGTATTGCTACATAACTTTAGCCAAAGTATTGCTACATAACTTGAACCAAAGTTTTGCTACATACCTTGAGCCAAAGTATTGCTACATAACTTGAGCCAAAGTATCGCTACATATCTTGAGCGAAAGCATTGCTACAAAACTTGAGCCAAAGTATTGCTACATAACTTGAGGCAAAGTATTGCTACATAGCTTGAGCCAAAGTATTGCTACAAAGCTTGAGCCAAAGCATTGCTACATAGCTTGAGCCAAAGTATTGCTATATAGCTTGAGCCAAAGTATTGCTACAAAGCTTGAGTCAAAGCATTGCCACATAACTTGAGCCAAAGTATTGCTACATAACTTGAGCCAAAGTATTGCTACATAACTTGAGCCAAAGTATTGCTACATAACTTGAGCCAAAGTATTGCTCCATAACTTGAGCCAAAGTATTGCTACATAACTTGAGCCAAATTATTGCTACATAACTTGAGCCAAAGCTTTGCTACTTAACTTGAGCCAAAGCATAGCTACATAACTTGAGCCAAAGTATTGCTACATAGCTTGAGCCAAAGCATTGCTACATAGCTTGAGCCAAAGCATTGCTACATACCTTAAGCCAAAGCATTGCTACAGAACTTGAGCCAAAGTATTGCTACATAACTTGAGCCAAAGTATTGCTACATAACTTGAGCAAAAGTACTGCTACATAACTTGAGCCAAAGTATTGCTACATAACTTTAGCCAAAGTATTGCAACATAACTTGAGCCAAAGTTTTGCTACATAACTTGAACCAAAGTATTGCTACATAACTTTAGCCAAAGTATTGCTACATAACTTGAACCAAAGTTTTGCTACATACCTTGAGCCATAGTATTGCTACATAACTTGAGCCAAAGTATCGCTACATATCTTGAGCGAAAGCATTGCTACAAAACTTGAGGCAAAGCATTGCTATATAACTTGAGGCAGAGCATTGCTACATAGCTTGAGGCAAAGCATTGCTACATAGCTTGAGCCAAAGCATTGCTACATAGCTTGAGCCAAAGCTTTGCTACATAGCTTGAGCCAAAGCATTGCTACATAGCTTGAGCCAAAGCATTGCTACATAGCTTGAGCCAAAGCATTGCTACATAGCATGAGCCAAAGCATTGCTACATAGCTTGAGCCAAAGCATTGCTACATAGCTTGAGCCAAAGCATTGCTACATAGCTTGAGCCAAAGCATTGCTACATAGCTTGAGCCAAAGCATTGCTACATACCTTGAGCCAAAGCATTGCTACATAGCTTGAGCCAAAGCATAGCTACATAACTTGAGCCAAAGCATTGCTACATACCTTGAGCCAAAGCATTGCTACATACCTTGAGCCAAAGCATTGCTACATACCTTGAGCCAAAGCATTGCTACATAGCTTGAGCCAAAGCATTGCTACATAGCTTGAGCCAAAGCATTGCGACATAGCTTGAGCCAATGTATTGCTACATAACTTGAGCCAATGTATTGCTACATAACTTTAGCCAAAGTATTGCTACCTAACTTCAGCCAAAGTATTGCTACCTAACTTCAGCCAAAGTATTGCTACATAACTTGAGCCAAAGCATTGCTACATAACTTGAGCCGAAGCATAGCTACATAACTTGAGCCAAAGTATTGCTACATAACTTGAGCCAAAGTATTGCTACATAACTTTAGCCAAAGTATTGCTACATAGATTAAGCCAAAGTATTGCTACATAGCTTGAGCCAAAGCATAGCTACATAACTTGAGCCAAAGTATTGCTACATAACTTGAGCCAAAGTATTGCTACATAACTTGAGCCAAAGTATTGCTCCATAACTTGAGCCAAAGTATTGCTCCATAACTTGAGCCAAAGTATTGCTACATAACTTGAGCCAAAGTATTGCTACATAACTTGAGCCAAAGCATAGCTACATAACTTGAGCCAAAGCATAGCTACATAGCTTGAGCCAAAGCATTGCTACATAACTTGAGCCAAAGCATTGCTACATAGCTTGAGCCAAAGCATTGCGACATAGCTTGAGCCAAAGTATTGCTACATAACTTGAGCCAATGTATTGCTACACAACTTTAGCCAAAGTATTGCTACCTAACTTCAGCCAAAGTATTGCTACCTAACTTCAGCCAAAGTATTGCTACATAACTTGAGCCAAAGCATTGCTACATAACTTGAGCCGAAGCATAGCTACATAACTTGAGCCAAAGTATTGCTACATAACTTGAGCCAAAGTATTGCTACATAACTTTAGCCAAAGTATTGCTACATAGATTAAGCCAAAGTATTGCTACATAGCTTGAGCCAAAGCATAGCTACATAACTTGAGCCAAAGTATTGCTACATAACTTGAGCCAAAGTATTGCTACATAACTTGAGCCAAAGTATTGCTACATAACTTGAGCCAAAGCATAGCTACATAACTTGAGCCAAAGCATAGCTACATAGCTTGAGCCAAAGCATTGCTACATAACTTAAGCCAAAGCATTGCTGCATAACTTGAGCCAAAGTATTGCTATATAACTTGAGCCAAAGTATTGCTACATAACTTGAGCCAAAGTATTGCTACATAACTTGAGCCAAAGTATTGCTACATAACTTTAGCCAAAGTATTGCTACATACCTTGAACCAAAGTTTTGCTACTTACCTTGAAACAAAGTATTACTACATAACTTGAGCCAAAGTATCGCTACATATCTTGAGCCAAAGCATTGCTACATAACTTGAGCCAAAGCATTGCTACATAACTTGAGGCAAAGTATTGCTACATAGCTTGAGCCAAAGAATTGCTACATAGCTTGAGCCAAAGCATTGCTACATTGCTTGAGCCAAGGCATTGCTACATAGCTTGAGCCAAAGCATTGCTACATAGCTTGAGCCAAAGCATTGCTACATAACTTGAGCCAAAGTATTGCTACATAACTTGAGGCAAAGTATTCCTACATAACTTGAGCCAAAGCATTGCTACATAACTTGAGCCAATGTATTGCTACATAACTTGAGCAAAAGTATTGCAACATAACTTGAGCCAAAGTATTGCTACATAGCTTGAGCCAAATTATTGCTACATAACTTTAGCCAAAGTATTGCTGCATAACTTGAGCCAAAGTATTGCTCCATAACTTGAGCCAAAGTATTGCTACATAACTTGAGCCAAAGTATTGCTACATAACTTGAGCCAAAGTATTGCTACATAACTTGAGCCAAAGTATTGCTACATAACTTGAGCCAAAGTATTGCTACATAACTTTAGCCAAAGTATTGCTACATAAATTGAGCCAAAGTATTGCTCCATAACTTGAGCCAAAGTATTGCTACATAACTTGAGCCAAAGTATTGCTACATAACTTGAGCCAAAGTATTGCTACATAACTTGAGCCGAAGTATTGCTACCTAACTTCAGCCAAAGTATTGGTACATAACTTTAGCCAAAGTTTTGCTAAATACCTTGAGCCAAAGTATTGCTACATTGCTTGAGCCAAATTTTGCTACATACCTTGAGCCAAAGTATTGCTACGTAGCTTGAGCCAAAGCATCTACATATCTTATGCCAAAGCATTGCTACATAGCTTGAGCCAAAGTATTGCTACATAACTTGAGCAAAAGTACTGCTACATAACTTGAGCCAAAGTATTGCTACATAACTTTAGCCAAAGTATTGCAACATAACTTGAGCCAAAGTTTTGCTACATAACTTGAACCAAAGTATTGCTACATAACTTTAGCCAAAGTATTGCTACATAACTTGAACCAAAGTTTTGCTACATACCTTGAGCCATAGTATTGCTACATAACTTGAGCCAAAGTATCGCTACATATCTTGAGCGAAAGCATTGCTACAAAACTTGAGGCAAAGCATTGCTATATAACTTGAGGCAGAGCATTGCTACATAGCTTGAGGCAAAGCATTGCTACATAGCTTGAGCCAAAGCATTGCTACATAGCTTGAGCCAAAGCTTTGCTACATAGCTTGAGCCAAAGCATTGCTACATAGCTTGAGCCAAAGCATTGCTACATAGCTTGAGCCAAAGCATTGCTACATAGCATGAGCCAAAGCATTGCTACATAGCTTGAGCCAAAGCATTGCTACATAGCTTGAGCCAAAGCATTGCTACATAGCTTGAGCCAAAGCATTGCTACATAGCTTGAGCCAAAGCATTGCTACATACCTTGAGCCAAAGCATTGCTACATAGCTTGAGCCAAAGCATAGCTACATAACTTGAGCCAAAGCATTGCTACATACCTTGAGCCAAAGCATTGCTACATACCTTGAGCCAAAGCATTGCTACATACCTTGAGCCAAAGCATTGCTACATAGCTTGAGCCAAAGCATTGCTACATAGCTTGAGCCAAAGCATTGCGACATAGCTTGAGCCAAAGTATTGCTACATAACTTGAGCCAATGTATTGCTACATAACTTTAGCCAAAGTATTGCTACCTAACTTCAGCCAAAGTATTGCTACCTAACTTCAGCCAAAGTATTGCTACATAACTTGAGCCAAAGCATTGCTACATAACTTGAGCCGAAGCATAGCTAGATAACTTGAGCCAAAGTATTGCTACATAACTTGAGCCAAAGTATTGCTACATAACTTTAGCCAAAGTATTGCTACATAACTTTAGCCAAAGCATTGCTACATAACTTGAGCCGAAGCATAGCTACATAACTTGAGCCAAAGCATAGCTACATAACTTGTGCCAAAGTATTGCTACATAACTTGAGCCAAAGTATTGCTACATAACTTGAGCCAAAGTATTGCTCCATAACTTGAGCCAAAGTATTGCTCCATAACTTGAGCCAAAGTATTGCTACATAACTTGAGCCAAAGTATTGCTACATAACTTGAGCCAAAGCATAGCTACATAACTTGAGCCAAAGCATAGCTACATAGCTTGAGCCAAAGCATTGCTACATAACTTAAGCCAAAGCATTGCTGCATAACTTGAGCCAAAGTATTGCTATATAACTTGAGCCAAAGTATTGCTACATAACTTGAGCCAAAGTATTGCTACATAACTTGAGCCAAAGTATTGCTACATAACTTTAGCCAAAGTATTGCTACATACCTTGAACCAAAGTTTTGCTACTTACCTTGAAACAAAGTATTACTACATAACTTGAGCCAAAGTATCGCTACATATCTTGAGCCAAAGCATTGCTACATAACTTGAGCCAAAGCATTGCTACATAACTTGAGGCAAAGTATTGCTACATAGCTTGAGCCAAAGAATTGCTACATAGCTTGAGCCAAAGCATTGCTACATTGCTTGAGCCAAGGCATTGCTACATAGCTTGAGCCAAAGCATTGCTACATAGCTTGAGCCAAAGCATTGCTACATAACTTGAGCCAAAGTATTGCTACATAACTTGAGGCAAAGTATTCCTACATAACTTGAGCCAAAGCATTGCTACATAACTTGAGCCAATGTATTGCTACATAACTTGAGCAAAAGTATTGCAACATAACTTGAGCCAAAGTATTGCTACATAGCTTGAGCCAAATTATTGCTACATAACTTTAGCCAAAGTATTGCTGCATAACTTGAGCCAAAGTATTGCTCCATAACTTGAGCCAAAGTATTGCTACATAACTTGAGCCAAAGTATTGCTACATAACTTGAGCCAAAGTATTGCTACATAACTTGAGCCAAAGTATTGCTACATAACTTGAGCCAAAGTATTGCTACATAACTTTAGCCAAAGTATTGCTACATAAATTGAGCCAAAGTATTGCTCCATAACTTGAGCCAAAGTATTGCTACATAACTTGAGCCAAAGTATTGCTACATAACTTGAGCCAAAGTATTGCTACATAACTTGAGCCGAAGTATTGCTACCTAACTTCAGCCAAAGTATTGGTACATAACTTTAGCCAAAGTTTTGCTAAATACCTTGAGCCAAAGTATTGCTACATTGCTTGAGCCAAATTTTGCTACATACCTTGAGCCAAAGTATTGCTACGTAGCTTGAGCCAAAGCATCTACATATCTTATGCCAAGGCATTGCTACATAGCTTGAGCCAAAGTATTGCTACATAGCTTGAGCCAAAGCATTGCTACATAGCTTGAGCCAAAGCATTGCTACATAGCTTGAGCCAAAGCATTGCTACATAACTTGAGCCAAAGTATTGCTCCATAACTTGAGCCAAAGTATTGCTACATAACTTGAGCCAAAGTATTGCTACATAACTTGAGCCAAAGTATTGCTACATAACTTGAGCCAAAGTATTGCTACATAACTTGAGCCAAAGTATTGCTACATAACTTGAGCCAAAGTCGCTAACCACTTATGGTCGGCTAAAATCTTATTTTCTTTTCATTGATATACCATCAATCCATAAACAGTAAGTCCACGCATTCCGTTATTGCAAACATACCCATATATGTTTACAATAACTAAGAGATTCATCACTTTTTCATTATACAAAATCAGAGAATCCACATATTATCCATTTCAACATGCTATTTAAAGACTTCTCCTTACATCTCATTTCATACAACAACACAAAATATCACATCAATGTCATACACACGATAAACACAACGTATCTCATTGTTTCCTCATCGTAAAATAATTCACAACACCTTAATTGTCACAAACACACCCATATATGTTCATAACAATTCTCAACTTAGTCATTTTCATAAACATACTCATCTCCACTCTTAACAAATCAACACCTCATTACACAATCATTGTTACAAACATACCCATGTATATTCATAACAAATCAAACATCCATAACACACCATTATCATAAACAAACTACACACAACATATTCTTCATCATATAACACATTAACGTTAGAACCATCTTTCATGACGGTGTATTACCATAAATAAGCATATGGCATTTTAATTAAATAAACGGTTTTCCCACACATATATCTCCACTTTTATGGCTAATACAACCTCATGTAAAATAAAGACTCTCACATGGACCACAAACACTCAAATGAGTTTCTATCTGTTAACGTGCTCCGATCCTTGAGGGAAATCGGAGAAGATGACTCTAATGAAATACTCTAAGACCACAATGATCTTCTCCCTCACCTTAGGTTGCGTAAGCTCCGTTGCTCCGCAAAAGAGCCACATCTCCCTTCATCTCCTCCAACCTCCATTGTTGCTCTTTCACCTCCAAGCTTTTCCAAATGTGTCACCATGAAGCAAGAGGAAGGTTTTAATGAGTTTTGAGGCTTAGTGGAGTGAAAAATGGTCCATTTGGGTGGAGCCACCTTTGGGAGAGAAAGGGGGAGAAAGAAAATGAAGATTAGGGTTTCTAGATCCCATTTTTCACTTTTATAGCTCTGACGCTCTCGCCCGGGCGAGAATGGTTCGCTTGGGTGAGAATTTCACGACTTTTTCACATTTCACACTGGAAAGCTCTCGCCCGGGTGCTGATTTCTCGCTCGGGCGAGAATCGGGCAGTATGCTAAGGCCCCCCTCTAGCCTTGGCGAAAATCCTAACTTGAGCTAGAATTTGACAGCATTTCTAGATTTCACTTTCGCTCAAACGACCACTTCTTCGCTTGGGCGAGGTTCTTATACTTCTCTAACTTAAAACGTTGATTCCCTCACTTAGGCGAGACCCTCTCGTCCAAGAGAAAATGGTCAAGCATGCACCTCAACACCCTAAGTTTTGAGGTGTTGCAATAAATATAAAGAAGTGGAAAGAAAAACATCAGACACAGAAGACTCAAGGCTAAAACAACTCCTACCTAGACTATTTAACTATCCTATAACAGGTTCCAACTAGGTTTGTTGGCAAGAGGAGGGTTTTAGTCGCTATCGGTGTTTTCTAATGGATCCTCTTCTGCTTCTTGATCATCTTCTTCTGCTTCGTCATTGTTAACCTCATCTAATGCATGATACTGGACAGGAGGAGCAACTGATTCCTCATCTGAGTTGTTTGCTGGTGGAATAAGTTCAAGACTTTCGGGGTAGAAATCTGAATCCTCAAAGTATGTCCACATTCCTTCATACTTATATATGTCCATGTGAAAATGGATATACTGACCCAAAATGAGATTCTCTTGGGGGTCAGTAATTAAGTATCCAGTATCCGAGACATCCACTAGTGCATGCTCAATGATTCTAGAGATAAGGATAGGATATCCTAAGGCACCAGATGATGTCGAAGAACCGAGCTTGTTTAGCAATATTAGATGTGGCTAGTCAATTCGAACATTTTCTTTCAATGCAAACACCAGATAGAGATCAACCTCCATTGGATCATCATGATGCAGGTCACGAGGAGCTAGACAGTAAACAAGTAAAGTGTACAGAAGCCTGTATTCCATAGCTAAAGTAGAGACAGTTGGCTTACTTGTTGCTAGATGTCGCTGTGAATCCCTCAACATATTTTTGTATGCTCGTACAGGCTCAAAGGCACTCAGTAGCTTCTCCTCAAAGTATCCATAAGGATGATCGAATCTTCCCAAACCACCAACATCAACTAACAAATCTTCATCCAAAATGATGAATATGTTCTTAACCATAGTTTGATAAACTCCATTTTTACACTGAAGGTTGCTATAAAACTCTCTTATTAATGATGGGTACATTTTTCCATGCATTTCAACAAGTACTTGTAGCCCTTGATTTTTGAGAAAGTCTGGAAACATGAATCCAGAATCAGTCATCCAAGATAAATTTGTGTAGGCTGTAGGAGTGATTCCTCTTCCCGCAAATTTAGCTAACCTAGCTATTTGTTCTCGGGTGCATAAAAATAATCATTATGCCCTAATAGAGACTTTGAGGCATCAATGGGAACTTTAATTTCAACCAAACTATAAATCTCCTTAGATTGAGGGTTAATGATGCTCATGATTGATGGTCAAGGTTGGTCAAAGTGGGTCAAAGTTGGTCAAAGGGAGTAGGTTTAAGTGTTGGTAGAACAATGTAGGTAGAAGAATACTCAATGATAAGATCAACTATGAGGAAACTTACTTTGGATTGTTATGGGAGCTCAAGAGGTTTGCTAAGGGAGGTCAGGAGGCACAAGGAGGAGTGAACAAGATGAACAGTGACTCTTCAACACGCTGAACATGCTTTTTGTTTCATCATAAATAATCGATTAAATTGATTCTTAATCGATTAATGACGGTTAAAATTCAAAATGTTTACAAATTGAAGCCCATGTAATCGATTAAGTAAATATTTTAATCGATTATTTTCATAAACAGAGGCACTTCAAAAATGAGTTTGGGCCCAGGTAATCGATTAAATTAAACCTTAATCGATTATTTAGACATAATTTTGACATTTTCAGCATTTTGTGTGTGTGACATGGTGTGGCAACTAGACACTCTATAGACTTGGCTGACTTCTAAGTTTAAGAAGAACTCTATGGACTTGGCTGACTTCTAAGTTTAAGAAGAACGCATTCATTTAAACATACATGAAAGACAATACATCATAAGAACATTTTCATTCAAAGCATTATGATTCACATAAGCACATATTGAGATTGAGTAAGGTGCAAGTTTCTAAAAATGGCAACCAAAACAAATTAGTTTAGATAACTTTCATCAAGGATTCCCAACTCTCTTCTTAGAGTATAGAATGTGTCCCTTGGCAGGGGTCCCGAAGGAAATGATGTCTAATTTCTATATGCTTTGTTCGTGAATGCAAGACGGGATTCTTTGATAGGTTTATGGCACTAGTATTATCACACTTGATAGGAATTCGATCAAGCTTTAGACCGTAGTCTAGAAGTTGCTGCTTCATCTAGAGGATTTGAGCGCAACACACCCCCGCAACAATATATTCTGCTTCGGCGGTGGATAAAGCAACGCAATCTTGCTTTTTACTATGGAATGACACAAATGAATTACCAATCAAGTGGCATGTTCCACTTGTACTCTTACAATCCAACTTGCATCTAGCAAAGTCAGCATCGGAGTACCCTATCAGAGTCATTGCAGCATCCCGAGAATACCACAACCCGATATTTATTGTTCCTTTTAAATATTTCATGATGCGTTTTACAGCAGAGAAATGCGATTCTTTAGGAGCAGCCTGGTATCTAGACCACATACACACACTAAACATAATATCAGGGCGACTAGCATTTAAGTATAGTAAAGATCCTATAACGCCCAGATACTTAGTTACCTCAATAGCTTTTCCTTTCTCGTCTTTGTCGAGATAACAGAAGGATGCCATAGGAGTTGAAGCTACTTTTGCTTTGTTCATATCGAATCTCTTCAATATCTCCTTACAATATTTGGCTTGGTGAACGAATATCCCATTTGTCATTTGCTTAATTTGCAGCCCTAGGAAGAACATTAATTCTCCCATCATCGACATCTCGAACTCGCCTTTCATAAGATCTGAAAATTCCTTACATAGAGAGTCATTAGTAACACCAAATATTATGTCATCAATGTAACACCCTAAATTTTAAGTCTTTAAAATTATAGTATCAGTCCTGGGATCCTCGCTTGAGCGAGAGATTCTCGCTTGGGTGAGAGAGGTTCACTTGGGAGGGTGAAATCCTGGGCTATACTGGAGGATTCTCGCCTGAGCGAGAGTTGTCTCGCCTGAGCGAGAAATGGCATTTTGGGACTGTCGAGACTGTGAGATTATCGCTTGAGCGAGAATCCCTCGCTGGAGCGAGAGGGTCAGATCTGAGTTTTAAAAATAGGCGGGATTTTCTCGATTGAGCGAGAAAGGGCTCGCTTAAGCGAGGACCCGACGCTGTTACATTAAATAGGGGACCCCAAACACATTTATGGGGGTTAACCTAGAGAGAAGTGAGGGAAGGAAGCATTTTCAAGAGCAAGAAGGCTTGTGAATCATTTCGAAGCTTGAGAAGAGATCCTAAGGTTGGAGGCGGTTCGGAAGGAACGAGTAAAGTTAACAAGAACCCCACCCCACACTCACCAAGGTAAGGGATAGGTATCTTCATTATATTTAAGATGATGCAACTATATTTTACGTGTAAAATGATGTGGTTGTGATATAATGTGAAATTGATCACCTTTGTGGTGTAAGTGTTGCCCGTAGTGGTAACGGATCACCTTTGTGGTGAAAGTGTTGCCCGTAGTGGTAATGGATCACCTTTGTGGTGTAAGTGTTGCCCGTAGTGGTAATGGATCACCTTTGTGGTGAAAGTGTTGCCCGTAGTGGTATTTAAGTGTTGCCCGTAGTGGTAATGGATCACCTTTGTGGTGTAAGTGTTGCCCATAGTGGTAATGGATCACCTTTGTGGTGAAAGTGTTGCCCGTAGTGGTAATGGATCACCTTTGTGGTGTAAGTGTTTCCCGTAGTGGTAATGGATCACCTTTGTGGTGTAAGTGTTGCCCGTAGTGATAATGGATCACCTTTGTGGTGTAAGTGTTGCCCGTAGTGGTAATGGATCACCTTTGTGGTGAAAGTGTTGCCCGTAGTGGTAATGGAACACCTTAGAGGTGTGGAACTGCCGGTTGTGGCAATGGATCACTTTTGTAATGTAGACTTACCCTTTGTGGTATTGGATTATCCGTGTATTGTACACGGATGGAACAAGGATAAAGATGAGAAGAATAGATATGCACATTATAGAACATGTATAGTATGGGATATATGTGTACTATAAGGTGAATATGGATAAAGATGAGAAGAATAGATATGCACATTATAGAGCATGTATATTATGGGATATATGTGTACTATAAAGAGGATATGGATTTATGGAGACAAAAGATAAAAGATAGCAATGGATATATTAATGTAAATAAGAATTGTGTTTTATATTCAATGTTAAATTGTGTTTTAAAATGTGGATTATCATATGATGATGAATATTAAATCAACGACTTACTCCCTTGTATGTTTCGTGTATCTGTTATCGATAATCCCATTGCAGGTGAACAAATGAGTTGAGGATACTCGGTTCGATGCTTAGGAGCTTGAATCTAGACTTTCTCTATTTTTCTTTTTGGACTGTAACTGATTAATCGATATTTGGAATATTTGTAAATACTGATTGATATTACTTTGGATATTAATAGCTATGGATATTTTGAAATTCCATAGCTAGTTGTATGCGTGGGTTACCAAGAATTATTTATATGAATTATGATTTTATGTCTAGAGTATAACCACAAAACAAAATTAGGAGAATGTCATTAGATTTGTAAATCTGAGATATTAAGGACATGCATGTAAATGAAATAGAATAAGGAAAAATTTTCAAGGGTAATATTTCGGTCTTTACAGTCAACATAAATTTGTACTAACAAAATATTGTTTTCAGATTTGGATATGAAAATTGTCGTATCAACCTTTCCTCTTACACATCCTTGTGAAGAAGATCTTGCTCCTGACCTTGACACGATTTTGATGAAGACACCAATATCACAAAAAGAAGAAAGGAAGAAGACATACGAAGACTATCAAAGATAAAGCTTCAAAGAATTAGAATCTAAGACTTAGGTACTTCTATCCTTACTACTCATTTATTTACTTATTTAATAATGCTCAAAATTGTTTTCAAGAAAATCAGAATAATCTAAGTGTGAATAAAAATAATCTTCAAAAACAACATGTAACGGGTTACCATACTCGAGTAACAAGTTACATGAGTGAGAAAAGAGTTTTCAAACCTCTAACAGCTATGAGTAATTCATTACAGACTTTGGAGTAACATATTACCATTTTTAGAAAACAGGGTAATCGATTACTCAAAGTAGTGTAATCGATTAAACTAAGGCAAATTCACAAAGCTGTCAAACAATGTTGTTGAGTAATCGATTACTCAAATCCAGTAATCGATTACACTGTGTCAATTTTCAAAAAGCTGTTAACAGGATTGTTGGGTAATCGATTACTCATTTGCAATAATCGATTACTGAGAGCTGTTGCATCAGTTTTCAGATTTCAAGTGAAGAGGTTTCACTCCAAACTCATTTCTTTTCATTCCATACGAAACCTACTCATACCTAAGGGTATTATGGTTGATTGGAAACCTATATAAAGGCATTGAAACACTCTCACAAAATACAACAACTTTCATAATAAAATCACACAAAGCTCTTACATTTTTCTGAATTTTCTGCACTTTTCAAAGCAACATACTCTCAAACTTTCTAAGTATTTCTGAGTTGCTTCAAAGTGCTTTCCAAACATTTTCAAAGTTAAAAAGAGCATTATTATCTCAAGTATAAAGAGTTGTTATTGGATTGCAAATTCTAGAAATTGTCATATACACTTGTATGGAAATCCATGTTAAATTGTACATTCTTCACTTTTGCAAAGTTTACTTTCTTTCACAAGGGTGTGAAGAGAAAGGGTGAGTGACTTGGTATAGTGTTTACCAAGGGTATAACTTAGTATAGCTTTTACCAAGGGTGTGACTTGGAATAGAGTTTTCCAAGGGGATTAAATATAAGTGAGTGTGTAAGGTACAATGAGTTCTCGTGGTGAGACAATTGTAATTGCATCTCATTATATTTAATAAAGGAATCTCTTGTGCGTCAAGAGTACTGGACGTAGCCTTCGGTGGACAAGAAGGTGAACTAGTATAAAACACCTGTGTACTCTCCTTCCTTTCTCTATGTTATTTCTCTATCCTTCCTAGTCAATATTTTTCAGGTGCACATTAACTTTTATATTTCCGATGCATAATATTTCCGATGCACATTAACTTTTATATTGCAGAAAAATTGGCCATACTAATTCAAGACTTGGATATCTGAAATGCTATCGAGGAAGGACCATACGTGCCATTTACCGTTGTCAATAGCATAAGAGAGACAAAGCCAAAATCTTCATGTAATGATGAAGATAAGAAGAAGGTGCAATATGATTTGAAAGCAAAGAACATCCTCACATCGGCAATTGGAATAGATGAGTTCTTTAGAGTGTCCAACTGCAAATCCGCTAAGGAAATGTGGGACACTTTGGAGACAATTCACGAAGGTACTGAAGAGGTAAAGAGATCGAGACTCAACACTCTATCCCAGGAATACGAGATGTTTCATATGAGACCTGGAGAGAAGATCTTGTATCTTCAAAAGAGATTCACTCATCTCACCAACCATCTTATTGAATTTGGCAAGGTGCTGTCAAATAGTTACTTGAACTTAAAAGTTCTAAGATCACTAACAAGATCATGGCAACCAAAGGTAACGGCTATTTCCGAAAAGAAAAGTCTTTCGAAAATGTCCTTGGCTACTTTGTTTGGAAAATTGCAGGAACATGAACTCGAATTGGGTCAACTTGATCAACACGAGGAACTAGAGAAGAAGAAGAAGAACATTTCTCTCAAGGCAAAAGCTGAGAAATATGATTAATCGGAGGATGAAGACGACAAGGAAGAGACTGATGACATGAGCCTCTTCGTTAAAAAGTTCAGCAAGTTCCTAAGAAGGAACAAAGGCGGAAGAACCGGGCAAATAAAGAAGTTCTCCAAAAGCAATGAGGCCTCCACTTCAAACCAGAATTTTACTTGCTTTGGGTGTGGCAAACTTGGTCACATGAAGATGGACTGTCCAAACATCAAGAAGAGTTATTTCAAAGGAAAGATGAATTAAAGAATGGACGAAGAGCCTACATCGCTTGGGAAGACAACTACACAAGTTCAGCCTCTGAACCAAAAAGCAAAGAGCAAAAGCATCTCTCCCTAATGGCATCTCATCATTCAAACGATGAAGAGGTAGATGAATCTATCCTTTTTTCTTCTTCCGAATTGCAAACTGCGTTTAATGATCTACATGATGAATACATGAAATTGTCAAAAATGTTTCTAAAACAAAAAACTGAACTAAATTCTCTTAGAAACATACCTTCATCATTCTCATGTTTAAATTGCATTACTCTTGGCAACAAAGTTTCTACATTGAGTCTTGAACTCAACAAAATGAACAAGAGTATCAAGAGCCTGAGTAAGATCATTAATGATCAAAGACACTCTACGGACCGAAAAGGTCTTGGCTATGAAAAAGGCTCTGCTCTTAAGAAACAAAGTAAGTCTATCATAACAGACTTTCGGAAAACATGTATCCATGCATCTACACATAGCAAACATAAATCTAGGATACATATGCATCAACCTATTTGCTCTTATTGTAAAAATCATGGGCACACACAAATACTTGTCATATTAGAAAATATTGTGTTCCGTTAGGATATTTTAATTGGGTTGAGAAAGGATCTATCCATGTAGGACCCAAAACAAGTTGGGTACCTAATATAACTTTAACTGTTTTGCAGGTTGATTTGAGCGCCGCCTGCAATTTATGGTACTTGGATAGTGGTTGCTCAAAGCATATGACGGGCGATAAAAGTAAGTTCTCTGTCCTCACTTCAAGGGACAAAGGCTATGTCACATATGGTGACAACAACAAAGGAAGAATTCTTGGAGTCGGTAAATTGGCAAGCCACCTTCAACAACCATAGAAGTAGTATTGTATGTGGAAGGACTTAAGCACAAACTTCTAAGCATAAGTCAACTTTGCGACAAGGGCTTCCATGTATCATTCTACCCAGATAACTGCATCATTGAAAGTAAGGAAAGTTACAGGAACATGAACTCGAATTGAGTCAACTTGATCAACACGAAGAACAAGAGAAGAAGAAGAGGAACATTTCTATCAAAGCAAAAGTTGAAAAATATAATTCACCGGAAGATGAAGACGACAAGGAAGAGACTGATGACATGAGCCTCATCGTAAAGAAGTTCAGCAAGTTCCTTAGAAGGAACAAAGGCGCAAGAACCGTCCCAATGAAGAAGTTCTCCAAAAGCAATGAGGCTTCCACTTCAAACCAGAATTTTACATGCTTTTAGTGTGGCAAACCTGGCCACATGAAGATGAACTGTCCAAACATCAAGAAAGGTTCTTTCAAAGGAAAGAACGAATTGAAGAATGGACGAAGAGCCTACATCGCTTGGGAAGAGAACGACACAAGTTCAACCTCCAAACCAGAAAGTGAAGAGCAGGCACATCTCTCCCTAATGGTGTCTCATCATTCAGACGATGAAGTGGTAAATGAGTCTATCCCTTTTTCTTCTCCTGAATTACAAACTGCTTTCAATGATCTGCATGATGAATACTTGAAATTAACGAAAATGTTTCAAAAACAAAAATCTGAACTAGATTCTCTTAGAAACAAACCATCATCATCTCATGTCTAAATTGCATTACTCTTGCCAACAAAGTTTCTACATTGAGTCTTGAACTCAACAAAATGAAGAAGAGTAGCAAGAGCTTGAGTAAGATCATTAATGATCAATAACACTCTACGGACCGAAGAGGTCTTGGCTATGCAAAAGGCCATGCTCTTAAAAAGCAAAGTAAGTCTATCCTGACAGACTTTCAAAAATCATGTATCCATGAATCTACACATAGTAAAAATAAATCTAGGATACATAAGCATCAACTCATATGCTCTTATTGTAAAAGTCATGAGCACACACCAAATACTAGCTCTATTAGAAAATATGGTGTTCCCTTAGGACATTTTATATGGGTTGAGAAAGGATCTAATAATGTAGGACCCAAGATAAGTTGGGTACCTAATATAACTTAACCAGTTTGCAGGTACATTTGAGCGCCACCCGCAATTTATGGTATTTGGATAGCGGTTGCTAAAAGCATATGACGGGCGATAAAACTAAATTTTATGTCCTCACTCCAAGGGACAAAGGCTATGTCACATATGGTGACAACAACAAGGGAAGAATTCTTGGAGTCGGTAGAATCGGCAAGCCACCTTCAACAACCATAGAAGTAGTATTGTATGTGGAAGGACTTAAGCACAATCTTCTAAGCATAAGTCAACTTTGCGACAAGGGCTTCCATGTATCATTCTACCCAGATAAGTGCATCATTGAAAGTAAGGAAAGTTGTAGGAACATGAACTCGAATTGAGTCAACTTGATCAACACGAAGAACAAGAGAAGAAGAAGAGGAACATTTCTATCAAAGCAAAATTTGAGAAATATAATTCACCGGAAGATGAAGACGACAAGGAAGAGAATGATGACATGAGCTTCTTCGTAAAGAAGTTCAGCAAGTTCCTTAGAAGGAACAAAGGCGCAAGAACCGTCCCAATGAAGAAGTTCTCCAAAAGCAATGAGGCTTCCACTTCAAACCATAATTTTACATGCTTTGAGTGTGGCAAACCTGGCCACATGAAGATGAACTGTCCAAACATCAAGAAAGGTTCTTTCAAAGGAAAGAACGAATTCAAGAATGGACGAAGAGCCTACATCGCTAGGGAAGAGAACGACACATGTTCAGCCTCCAAACCAGAAAGCGAAGAGCAGGCACATCTATCCCTAATGGTGTCTCATCATTCAGACGATGAAGAGGTAAATGAGTCTATCCCTTTTTCTTCTTCTGAATTACAAAGTGCTTTCAATGATCTGCATGATGAATACTTGAAATTAACGAAAATGTTTCTAAAACAAAAATCTGAACTAGATTCTCTTAGAAACAAACCATCATCATCCTCATGTCTAAATTGCATTACTCTTGCCAACAAAGTTGTAACACCCCAAATTTTAAGTCTTTAAAATCATAGTATCAGTCCTCGGATCCTCGCTTGAGCGAGAGATTCTCGCTTGAGCGAGAGAGGTTCACCTGGGAGTGTGAAATCATGGGCTATACTGCAGGATTCTCGCCTGAGCGAGAGATGTCTCGCTTGGGCGAGAAATGGAATTTTGGACTGGTTGACACTATGAGATTCTCGCTTGAGTGAGAGAGTCAGATTTGAGTTTTTAAAATAGGCAGGATTTTCTCGCTTGAGCGAGAATCCCTCGCTTAAGCGAGAACCTGACGAGACAGCATTTAATGAGAAACCCCTAAACACAATCTAGGGTTTAGAAAAGAAGAAAAGTGAGAGAAGAGAGCTTTTCAAGGGCAAAAAGCTTGGATATTCATCTAAGAGCTTGAGAAGAGGTAAAACTCTAGATTCTAACTCTGTTTTTCTCTTTTAAACTCACTTTGGGGTATGTTGGATCTCTTCTCAAAGTGTGTAAAACTATGGAAACCCTCTTTTTCGAGTTATGGTTCATTTTATGCCGTTTGTACCTTGTAAACTCTTGGGTTTGAGTTAGTGTTCCAAGAATGGAAAGGGGTTTGTGGGTTGACTCATAGAAACCCAAAACCCTAGAGAGAGAAAATGAGGATAGAGAGGAAAGATAGGTAAAATGCTAGAGTTAGAAGATGAGTTACTTTACAATGTTAAAATATGAGATGATATGTATGTTTTAGATGGTTGAAAACTCTTAATGAAAGTAGTATAGAACCATTGAGAAAATGATAAATATCTTGTATGTTTAAATGATGCAATATAAGTTATTTATTTGTTATTTGGAATGAATGACTGACATTGTGTTATGTGGTGGGAATGAGGAAAGATCCTAAGTTTGGAGGTTGTGCCGGTGGAACTTACGAAGTCGCCAAAAAACAAACCCAACACTCACCGAGGTAAGGATAAGTCTTTAATTTATGCATTATGTGGAAAATGCGTGGACTTTCTGTTACGGATGATAGATAAAATGTGAATCACTTAATCATTATGCACATATATGGGTATGTTGATAATGATTAGAAGTGAGTTTAAGGTTTACTATTTATTGGGGGAGTACCAATGGAAATAAGACTCGCAATGAAATAAATATTATTGGGGGAGTACCAATGGAAATAAGACTCGAAATAAAATCAACACTATTGGGGAGTACCAATGGAAATAAGACTCGAAATAAAATTAACATTATTGGGGGAGTACCAATGGAAATAAGACTCGAAATAAAATCAACATTATTGGGGGAGTACCAATGGAAATAAGACTCGAAAAGAAATCAATATTATTGGGGGAGTACCAATGGAAATAAGACTCAAATGAAATCAACATTATTGGGGGAGTACCAATGGAAATATGACTCAAATGAAATCGAAACTTATTGGGGGAGTACCAATGGAAATATGACTCAAATGAAATCGAAACTTATTGGGGGAGTACCAATGGAAATAAGACTCGAAATATAATGACATAAATGGTAAATCACTTAATCACCACAAATATATATGGGTATGTTTGTAGTGATGAAGGGTGTATTTATGGTTTATGTATTGGTGGAGTGCCAATGAAAGTAAAACTCGTTTTAGCCGACCAGAATGGGTTAGCGACTCTAGCTCAAGTTATGTAGCATGGTTTTTCAAAAGTATAGATGACGAAAAGGTTTTTAAGAGTATTTGAATTATATCATTGTTGAAAACTATTAAATGTGGATTAACTGACATTGGGTTTTATTGAATTAATGACTTATTCTTTTGTGTTGTTTGTGCATGGTAAATGTTAATCCCATTGCAGGTAGGTGGACGGAGAAGGATGATTTTGAGTAAGAGATTATAGACTTTTGTTTTTAATATCTCTTTATACCTTCTTTTGTAACTTTAATTGTTTGTAATTGAAGTAACTAATG
This sequence comes from Lupinus albus, assembly GCA_009771035.1. Taxonomy (NCBI): domain Eukaryota; kingdom Viridiplantae; phylum Streptophyta; class Magnoliopsida; order Fabales; family Fabaceae; genus Lupinus; species Lupinus albus. The sequence goes on along the minus strand of CM020022.1, from coordinate 8,271,095 downwards.
ATACTAAGAATACTATTTTTGGGTATGATATTGATCCGGGAGACTAGTAACTCGGGATATATGTAGCTATGGGTGTTATGGAAACCCATAGCTAATTGTATGCGGAGGTTACTAGGTTACATTAATGAATTATGTTTTTCCGCTATCAAATGTTGTATGTTACCTATGGTTCAAAGATAGGGGGTGAGGGTGAAGTGAGATTTTTAAAATAAATTTACTTACTCGATAATTATGATTGATTGTTAAATGTATGGAATTGGATTATATAAGGAAAACTTTTCAAGGGTAGAATTTCGGGTCGTTACAATATGGTATCAGAGCATAGTTAATCCTGCGACCTAGGGTATGGCCTTGCATGCTTCTTTGTATCCTTATGTGTTGCAGTTGTTTTAATGATGCTAAATGTTAAGTGTGTGTGCACTATATTTATACAATTCACTTACTAATAATTGAGTGAGTACAGGTGATCATGGAAGGAAGAGGAAGAGGAAGAGGGGCGAGTCAGAACATCCCAAATGATTTGTTAGCTCAAATGGTGGCGGCGTTACAGCAGGTCAATGCGAACTTGCACAATCTAAACCAGAACCTGGCACCAAGTCCGAGTTCACATACACTAGTTCCACCAGGACCAGCTGAATATCGGGGCTTAGATGAGTTCTGCAGGAGGAACCCCACTCAGTTCCAAGGGGGATTTGCTCCTGAAGCTGCCATCGAGTGGATCCAAGGGTTAGAGCGGATCTTCAGAGCCATGAACTGCACTAAGGCTCAGAAAATCACCTATGCTACTTACATGCTGGTAACCGAGGCTGAGAATTGGTGGGAGTATACTCGGCAACAGATGGAAGCCGAAGGTCGACTGATCTCCTGGGGTACCTTCAAGGAGAAGTTCCTATACAAGTACTTTCCCGCTGATTTGAAAAGGAAGAAGGAGATGGAATTTCTGAAACTGGAATAGGGGAACATGTCAGTAGGAGACTATGCGGCCAAGTTTGAAGAGTTGGCCCGGTTTTTTCCCCTACGCCGAGTTGAAAATGGACGGAAGGTCCAAATGCACCAAGTTCGAATCTAGTTTGAGGCCCAAGTTGAAAAGTATGTTTGGGCACCAAGAGACTGCTGATTTCCCTACCCTGGTGAACAAGTGTAGGGTGTACGAAGATGATTTGGCATCCGATGAAGCGGCGACATCTAAGGTGGTTCCTCCCAAACACTTTGGACCTCAACGAAACTTCCCTCACCGAAAAGGGAAGGGGAAGGCGTTTCATGAGGAGAGGAAGCCTTATTTTCCTCCGACGAGTAATCGGAGTTATCATTCGCATTGGTCGAGGACTCATGTCACTACTGGAGGGTCCCGGTTGAACGCTCCCTCTCTGTGGAACAAATGTGGCCGAGTGCATGTCGGCGACTCGTGCCCCGGAATGGCGCTCACTTGTTTTCATTGCAAGGAAGTGGGACATGTTCGAAGAAATTGTCCTAAGCTACCGCAGAGCGTGAATACTGTGAGGGTTGAACAACCTCGATCGGGCGTTGATGGCCTGATTAAAGGTAATTGCAAGGTGTCAGGTATTCCTCTTTTAGTGTTGTTTGATTCGGGAGCGACACACTCCTTTGTATCCATTGACTGTGTGGACCGACTGAATTTACAAACTGAGTCGTTGCCTTACCCTTGGTCGTATCCACCCCAACTGATGTGCATGTGGTGGTGTTGACAGTTGTGTCTCGGTGTCCGGTGGTAGTTAACGGTAGGGATTTTACCGTGGATTTAATCTGCTTACCACTATCCCAGTTAGATTTGATTTTGGGGATGGACTGGTTGTCATAAAATCATGTGGTGCTTAATTGTGCTGAAAAGACCGTGACGTTTGGAAATCCAGATGGGATTTCGGAGGGAGTCAGTTGTATGGGGCCGATGTCGGCAAAAGAAGTCAGGACTTACTGTAAAGAGGGAGGGACCGTGTTCATATTGTTGGCGTCCCTGGAAGGTATTGAGAAGTCCAAGGTTGAGGACATTCCCATAGTTCGTGAGTTTCCGGAAGTCTTTCCTGGTGATATTCCGGAATTACCTCCCGTGAGAGAAGTTGAATTCTCCAATGATTTAGTGCTGGGAATGGGACCCATCTCCATAGCTCCTTATAGAATGGCTCCGTTAGAGTTAACTAAGCTGAAAAAGCAGGTTGAGGAATTGTTTGCTAAGAAATTCATTCGCCCAAGTGTCTCGCCGTGAGGCGCACCTGTTTTTCTAGTTAAGAAAAAGGATGGTAGTATGCGATTGTGTACCGACTACAGGCAGTTGAACAAGGTTACGATTAAGAACAAGTACCCATTGCCTCGTATTGATGACTTGATGGATCAGTTGAGAGGGGCGGTAGTGTTTTCTAAGATTGATCTTCGATCGGGCTACCATCAACTTTGGGTGAAAACCGATGACATTCCAAAGACTGCTTTTAGGAGAAGGTATGGACATTTCGAGTATTTGGTCATGCCTTTTGGCGTAAGAAATGCTCCAGCAATATTTACCGACTACATGAATCAGATTTTCCATCTGTATTTGGATTCATTTGTAGTGGTATTTATTGATGACATTTTGGTTTACTCCAAAAGCCGAGAGGAACATGCAGAGCACCTGAGGATTGTTCTAGAACTCCTGAGTAAGAACCAACTGTATGCGAAATTGTCTAAGTGTGATTTATGGTTGGAGTTGGTGAATTTTCTTGGGCACGTGATAATCAAGGAAGGGGTAATTGTGGATCCTTCAAAGGTGGAAGCGGTTACGGAATGGGCCGTGCCCAAGTCGGTTACTGAAATCCGTAGCTTCCTGGGTTTGGCAGGCTATTATCGAAATTCATAGAGGGATTTTCGAAGTTGGCACAACCATTGACTAAGCTCACTAGGAAAGGAGAACCGTTTGTGTGGACACTTCGTTGCGAAGAAAGCTTTTCACGAGTTGGAACGAAGGTTGACTACGGCGCCCGTGTTGGTTCTTCCGTGTACAGATAAAGATTTCAGTGTGTATTGCGATGCTTCAAAGCAAGGTTTGGGTTGTGTCCTGATGCAAGAGGGAAAAGTGGTTGCCTATGCTTCTCGTCAATTGAGAACACACGAGCAGAACTACCCTACGCATGATTTAGAATTGGCAGTAGTGGTCTTCGCTTTGAAAATTTGGAGACACCATCTTTATGGTATAAGGTTTGTGGTGTACAGCGACCACAAGAGTTTGAAATATCTGTTCGATCAAAAAGAGATGAATATGAGACAGAGGAGATGGATGGAATTTTTAAAGGACTACGACTTTGGATTGCAGTACCACCCAGGGAAGGCTAATGTAGTAGCCGATGCACTCAGTCGAAAATATTTGCACATGTCAGCTTTGATGATTAAGGAAGGGAAGTTGATAGAAGAGTTCAGGGATATGAACCTAGACGTCCGAATGAGACCCCACAGTATGATATTGGGTATGTTGACGGTCACGAATGAAATCTTTGATCAGATCCGAGTACTGCAAGTTGGAGATATTGAGTTGATGGACAAACAGGATTTGATGATGAGTGGAAAGGAGACCAACTTTGTAACGGACTCCAGTGGGATGATGCGTTACAAGGGGAGGGTGTGTGTGCCTCGTGATGAAGGGCTACGGAATAGTATTTTGGAGGAATCCCATAAGAGTAAGATGAACTTTCACCCAGGAACAACGAAAATGTACCAAGACTTGAAGAAGCTATTTTGGTGGTCTGGATTGAAGAGAGATGTGGCGTCGTATGTTTCGAGTTGTTTAATATGCCAGAAAGCAAAAATTGAGCATCAACAACCGGCGGGAGAGTTACAATCCCTAGAAATCCCCGTTTGGAAGTGGGATAGTATAACCATGGATTTTGTGTCTGGTTTTCCGAAGACTCAAAAGGGATATGATTCGATATGGGTGGTCGTGGATCGATTAACTAAATCTGCTCACTTTCTGCCTATGAACATGAGGTACTCTTTGGAGAGGTTGGCAGAACTGTATATCCGGGAAATTGTTCGCTTGCATGGAATACCGTCAAGCATTGCGTCGGATAGGGAGCCCCGTTTCACTTCGAACTTTTGGACTAGTTTGCAAATCGCTTTGGGGACTAAGTTGAAGCTGAGTTCAACTTATCATCCACAAACGGACGGTCAATCAGAAAGGACGATACAGTCATTGGAAGACCTTTTAAGAGCCTGTGTCTTAGAACAAGCAGGGAGTTGGGATAGCATGTTACCTTTGATCGAATTTACCAACAACAACAGCTTTCATTCGAGTATCAGGATGGCACCTTATGAGGCGTTGTATGGTAGGAAGTGCCGAACTCTAGTGAGTTGGTTTGAAACTGGGGAGAACTTGATATTGGGACCCGAAGTGGTCCAGGAGACGACGGATGCGATCAAGAAGATCCGGGAGCATATAAGAATCGCCCAAAGTAGACAGAAGAGCTATTATGATAAGAGACGGAAACCTCTTGAATTTAACCGGAGAGATCATGTTTTCATGAGGGTTGTTCCGACTACCGGTGTCGCTAGAGTTTTGAAATCCCTTAAGTTGACTCCTCGATTTATTGGGCCTTATTAGATATTGAAGAGAATTGGGCCGGTAGCGTATCGTATTGCTTTACCTTCGTTGTTCTCCAATCTCCATAATGTATTTCATGTGTCTCAGTTGAGGAAATATGTTGGAGATCCATCTCATGTTGTTAAGTCTGATCGGATAGAGTTGAAGGATAATTTAACTTTTGCGACGTTGCCCGTGAGAATCATGGATACTAGTATAAAGAGATTGATAGGCAAGGAGATTGCCCTGGTAAAGGTGTTGTGGAGCCAAGTGGACGAAGGAGACGCTACTTGGGAAGTTGAGCTAGAGATGAGGGAGGACTACACACATTTGTTCGAACCGAGGTATGTTTGATTTTCGGGGACGAAAATTCTTTTAAGAGGGGGAGGATTGTAACACCCCAAATTTTAAGTCTTTAAAATCATAGTATCAGTCCTCGGATCCTCGCTTGAGAGAGAGATTCTCACTTGAGCGAGAGAGGTTCACCTGGGAGGGTGAAATCCTGGGCTATACTAGAGGATTCTCGTCTGAGCGAGAGATGTCTCGCTTGGGCGAGAAATGGCATTTTGGACTAGTTGACACTGTGAGATTCTCGCTTGAGCAAGAGAGTCAGATTTGAGTTTTTAAAATGGCATTTTGGACTAGTTGACACTGACGAGACAGCATTTAATGAGAAACCCCTAAACACAATCTAGGGTTTAGAAAAGAAGAAGAGTGAGAGAAGAGAGCTTTTCAAGGGCAAAAAGCTTGGATATTCATCTAAGAGCTTGAGAAGAGGTAAAACTCTAGATTCTAACTCTGTTTTTCTCTTTTAAACTCACTTTGGGGTATGTTGGATCTCCTCTCAAAGTGTGTAAAACCATGGAAACTCTCTTTTTCGAGTTATGGTTCATTTTATGTCGTTTGTACCTTGTAAACTCTTGGGTTTGAGTTAGTGTTCCAAGAATGGAAAGGGGTTTGTGGGTTGACTCATACAAACCCAAAACCCTAGAGAGAGAAAATGAGGATAGAGAGGAAAGATAGGTAAAATGCTAGAGTTAGAAGATGAGTTACTTTACAATGTTAAAATATGAGATGATATGTATGTTTTAGATGGTTGAAAACTTTTAATGAAAGTAGTATAGAACCATTGAGAAAATGATAAATATCTTGTATGTTTAAATGATGCAATATAAGTTATTTATTTGTTATTTGGAATGAATGACTGGCATTGTGTTATGTGGTGGGAATGAGGAAAGATCCTAAGTTTGGAGGTGGTGCCGGTGGAACTTACGAAGTCGCCAAAAAACAAACCCAACACTCACCGAGGTAAGGATAAGTCTTTAATTTATGCATTATGTGAAAAATGCGTGGACTTTCTGTTACGGATGATGGATAAAATGTGAATCACTTAATCATTATGCACATATATGGGTATGTTGATAATGATTAGAAGTGAGTTTAAGGTTTACTATTTATTGGGGGAGTACCAATGGAAATATGACTCGCAATGAAATAAATATTATTGGGGGAGTACCAATGGAAATAAGACTCGAAATAAAATCAACATTATTGGGGGAGTACCAATGGAAATAAGACTCGAAATAAAATCAACATTATTGGGGGAGTACCAATGGAAATAAGACTCGAAATAAAATCAACATTATTGGGGGAGTACCAATGGAAATAAGACTCGAAAAGAAATCAATATTATTGGGGGAGTACCAATGGAAATAAGACTCAAATGAAATCAACATTATTGGGGGAGTACCAATGGAAATATGACTCAAATGAAATCGAAACTTATTGGGGGAGTACCAATGAAAATAAGACTCGAAATATAATGACATAAATGGTAAATCACTTAATAACTACAAATATATACGAGTATGTTTGTAGTGATTATGGGTGTATTTATGGTTTATGTATTGGTGGAGTGCCAATGAAAGTAAAACTCATTTTAGCCGACCAGAATGGGTTAGCGACTCTAGCTCGAGTTATGTAGCATGGTGTTTCAAAAGTATAGATGACGAAAAGGTTTTTAAGAGTATTTAAATTATATCATTGTTGAAAACTATTAAATGTGGATTAACTGACATTGGGTTTTATTGAATTAATGACTTATTCCTTTGTGTTGTTTGTGCATGGTAAATGTTAATCCCATTGCAGGTAGGTGGACGGAGAAGGATGATTTTGAGTAGGAGATTAGAGACTTTTGTTTTTAATGTCTCTTTATACCTTCTTTTGTAACTTTAATTGTTTGTAATTGAAGTAACTAATGATACTAAGAATACTATTTTTGTGTATGATATTGATCCGGGAGACTAGTAACTCGGGATATATGTAGCTATGGGTGTTTTGGAAACCCATAGCTAATTGTATGCGGTTGTTACTAGGTTACATTAATGAATTATATTTTTCCGCTATCGAATGTTGTATGTTACCTATGGTTCAAAGATAGAGGGTGAGGGTGAAGTGAGATTTTTAAAATAAATTTACTTACTCGGTAATTATGATTGATTGTTAAATGTATGGAATTGGATTAAATAAGGAAAAAATTTCAAGGGTAGAATTTCGGGTCGTTACAAAGTTTCTACATTGAGTCTTGAACTCAACAAAATGAAGAAGAGTAGCAAGAGCTTGAGTAAGATCATTAATGAACAATGACACTCTACGGACCGAAGAGGTCTTGGCTATGCAAAAGGCCCTGTTCTTAAAAAGCAAAGTAAGTCTATCCTGACAGACTTTCAAAAATAATGTATCCATGAATCTACACATAGTAAAAATAAATCTAGGATACATAAGCATCAACTCATATGCTCTTATTGTAAAAGTCATGAGCACACACCAAATACTAGCTCTATTAGAAAATATGGTGTTCCCTTAGGACATTTTATATGGGTTGAGAAAGGATCTAACAATGTAGGACCCGAGATAAGTTGGGTACCTAATATAAATTAACCAGTTTTGCAGGTACATTTGATCGCCACCCGCAATTTATGGTATTTGGATAGCGGTTGCTCAAAGCATATGACGGGCGATAGAAGTAAGTTTTATGTCCTCACTCCAAGGGACAAAGGCTATGTCACATATAGTGACAACAACAAGGGAAGAATTCTTGGAGTCGGTAGAATCGGCAAGCCACCTTCAACAACCATAGAAGGAGTGCTATAAGTGGAAGGACTTAAGCACAATCTTCTAAGCATTAGTCAACTTTGCGACAAGGGCATCCATGTATCATTCTACCCAGATAAGTGCATCATTGAAAGTAAGGAATCTCTAAAATCTAAACTTGTTGGTAAGAGAATTAATAACATTTACATCATAGATATAGATTCATCTCTTCCTATAACATGTTTAGTAGTAAATGACAATCATGATGCATGGCTTTGGCATAGGAAAATTGCTCACATTCATGTAGACCATTTGAATAAGCTAATGAAGAATGATTTGGTTGTTGGTTTACCCACAAGGATGTTTGTTAAAGACAAACTATGTGGTGCATGCAAATGGGTAAACAAAAAAAAACCTCTTTCAAGACAAAGCATATGGTTTCTTCTGATAGACCATTGTAGTTGCTTCACATGGACTTATTTGGCCCTTTAAGGACAAAACGTTTTGGTGGCAACTACTATGCTCTCGTTATAGTATATGATTTTTCATGTTACACTTGGACTCTATTCTTAGTACATAAGAATGAGGCATTCAAAGCCTTTAGCACTTATGCTAAAAGAGTCCAAACTGAAAAGTGACTTAAAATCGCTGCTATAAGAAGTGATCATGGGGGAGAATTTCAAAATGCATCTTTTGAGGAATTTTGTGATGATCTCGGGATTAATCACAATTTTTCTGCTCCTAGAACACCACAACAAAATGGTCTTGCAGAGAGAAAGAATTATTCTACAGAAGAACTCGCTCGGACAATGTTAAATGAAACTAACCTCCCAAAGTACTTTTGGGCTGATGCAGTTAGCACTGCTTGTTACGTTTCAAATAGAGTTCTCATAAGACCTATTCTAAAGAAAAACCCCTATGAACTCTTCAAAGGAAGAAAACCAAACATTTCACACTTGCAAGTATTTTGTTGTAAATGTTTCATCTTAAATAATTGCAAAGAAAACTTAGGCAAGTTTGATGCAAAGGCCGATGAAGGAATCTTCCTAGATTACTCTCTCACGAGTAAATCTTATAGAGTCTTGAACAAAAGAACTCTAACCATGGAAGAATTCGTTCACGTCTCCTTTGATGAAACCAATTATTTTAAGCAAGGAAATGTGAATTGTTGATGGAGAAGATTTGCCTAATCCCACTTTTAATGAAAATGCCATTATTGAAACTACACCTAATGCAGAGCATGTGGAAGTGGATGATATTCCATCCTTTCAAGAAGAGCATATTCACTCTGATTTACCTAAAGAGTGGAGAACTCGTCGTGATCACCCTATAGACAACATCAACGATGATATAAGTAAGGGTATTACTACCCGCTTAATGCTGGAAGATGCATGTCTAAACATGACATTCGTCTCTCAAATAGAACCATCCAAGATTGATGAAGCAATCGACGATGAACACTAGATTATTGCTATGCAAGAAGAACTTAACCAGTTTGAGAGAAACGAAGTTTGGGAACTTGCTCCTAGACCTAAAAATAGGCATGTAATAGGAACTAGTTGTGTGTTCTGAAATAAATCAGATGAAAATGGCAGCATCATTAGAAACAAGGCTAGACTAGTAGCCCAAGGATGCAACCAAGAGGAAGGTATAGACTTTGATGAAACATTCGCTTCGGTTGCTAGACTTGAAGCTATTAGTTTACTGCTTGCATATGCATGTTCTTTGGACTTTCAGCTTTACCAAATGGACGTAAAGAATGCGTTCCTTAACGGGTATATAGAAGAGGAAGTATTTGTAGAACAACCTCCTGGTTTTGAGGACTACAAACATCCCTCCCATGTATACAAGTTAAAGAAAGTCCTCTATGGCTTAAAGCAAGCTCCACGTGCCTGATATGATCGTCTAATTAACTTTAAAATAGAAAAAGGTTTTTCTAAAGGCAAGGTCAATACTACACTTTTTATTAAGAAAATAAATTATCATACTTTACTTGTCCAAATCTATGTTGATGATATAATTTTCTCTTCTACTAACGAAAGTTTGTGTAGTGAATTTGGCAATATGATGCATGGAGAATTTGAGATGTCTATGATGGGAAAGTTAAACTACTTTCTTGGACTCCAAATTAAGCAACTTAGCAATGGAATCTTTCTAAGTCAGTCCAAATATTGCAAAGACTTATTGAAAAGATTTGAGATGGATGACTGCAAGACGATCGCTACTCCTATGGGATCAAGTACCTATATCGATGCTGATGATGCTGGGAAATGTATTGAAATATCTAAGTATCGAGGTATGATCGGTTCCCTTCTTTATCTTACTGCCAGTAGACTGGATATTATGTTTAGTGTATGTCTATGTGCGCGATATCAATCTAAACTCAAAGAGTCACATCTAGTTGCCGTTAAGAGAATCATGAAGTATCTCAAAGGCACAACCGATGTTGGACTATGGTATCCCAAGGGAAGCATATGCGAATTGGTTGGCTTCTCGGATTCAGACTTTGCGGGATGCAAGTCCGAGAGAAAAAGTACAAGTGGTACTTGCCACATAATATGGAATGCTTTAGTTTATTGGTCTTGCAAGAAACAAGCTTGTGTTGCCTTAAGCATCGCTGAAGCGGAATATATAGCAGCCGGTAGTTGTTGTGCACAAGTGTTGTGGCTTAAACAACAATTACGGGATTATGACATAAACATAGGCTGCACACCCTTGAAGTGTGACAATACTAGTGTTATTAATCTCACTAAGAATCCAATTATGCATTCAAGAACCAAGCATATTGATATAAGGCATCACTTCCTTAAGGACCATGTCCAAAAGAAGGATGTGTTGGTAGAGTTCATTGATACTCATAACCAACTAGCGAACATATTCACTAAACCATTAGCAATGGAACCTTTCTATAAAATTAGACGGGAATTAGGCATTCTCGATGAAGCTTACGTGTCTTAACATGTTTATATGATAATATGTACGCTTCATTGTGTGTATTCTATGCCTACTCGATCTTAAACTTTGCTTGTTATGCTTTAAATTTCAAGTTTTTAGAGTCAAAAATCATTTCTAACATCAGTGGGGAGACAGAAGGTTACAATAATCGATTACTGGAAACCAAGTAATCGATTACTCACTTGGTGTAATCGATTACTCTGTGCAGTTTATATATGAACTGCTGCATTTTTTTTCCAGAAAAACCTTTCATTTTCTCTCTCATGTAACTCGAGTTTCCTCTCTCTAAAACCTCTCAATCTCTAAAAACTTCATTTTTGCTCCGTTTTGATTGATTTTTGTTGCAAATCACATCACATTTTTGATTTAAAACACTTCTACATCGTCTATTTCGTGATTTGTGGCCTTCGCGAAAGCAAGGTTGATATTAAGGTTGTCCACAAGATGGGGTTTGTTATAAATCTTGTCACTCGTCGAACCTATAAGCATCGTACCGACCGCCAACTTGGTCCTACCGACGAACCAGAACCTACTACACCAAACCAGCCTGAGTCTCATGCTCCATCTTCTTCATCTACTGCAATGCCCACTAATCAGATGATTATGGATGAATTGGTTTCTCTTCGAGGCTACATCACCACAAGGATGGATGCTTTCGATACTCAAAGCCAACAAATCCATTATGAACTTCATCGTCTTTCATCGAGGCCGGGCAACATGGATGTCGATGAAGATAGTTCTGAGGCCGAGTCTTAGATTTTTGTCTAGGTTTCTGTTATGTAATGAGTATGGTTGTGCCTTTTCCATTAAAATTTGAACATTGTTTGGGTTGTTTCTTTTTATTCTCTGCTATTTTGGATTTCGTGAATGAACATCTTTATTGTGGTTTTTATGCAATGCTTTTGATTTATGTTTCATACATGGTGTTATTATATTATGTTTATATTATTTGAACTTTCATATACTATGAAATATTGTATGATATGCTCTACAAATGTCTATTGTGCTAGACTCTTGGCTTTTCTTCTTTTTAATGAAGTCAAAAGGGGGAGAAAAGTAGGGAGTAGTGTATTTTCTGTAATATTCTTTCTGGCACATAGCTCTAAAAGAAAGGGGACATACATATTGGGGGAGCATACTCAAGACAAGTCAAGATATATCATCCAGTATGATGCTCTCAGAAAACTACACTTTCAAGAAGAAATTGGTTTGTTATCATCAAAATGGGGAGAATGTGAAGATGATCTTGCTCCTGACCTTGGCACGGTTTTGATGAAGACACCAACATCACAAAAATAAGAAAGGAAGAAGACATACAAAGACTATCGAAGAAAAAGCTTCAAAGAATTAGAGTCTAAGTCTTAAGTACTTCTATCCTTACAACTCATCTATTTACTTAGTTAATAATGCTCAAAATTGTTTTCTAGAAAATCAGAAAAATCTATGTGTGAATAAAAATAATTTTCAAAAACCAAATGTAACGGGTTACCATACTTGAGTAACAAGTTACATGAGTGCGAAAAGAGTTTTCAGACCTCTAATAGCTATGAATAATCCATTACTGACTTTGGAGTAACAGATTACCATTTTTAGAAAACAGGGTAATCGATTACTCAAAGTAGTACTAAGGCAAATTTACAACGCTGTCAAACAGTGTCATTGAGTTATCGATTACTCAAATCCATTAATCGATTACACTGTGTGAAATTTCATTAAGTTGTTAACAGGATTGTTGAGTATACCCACATACAGTAATCGATTACTGAGAGTTGTTGTATCAGTTTTCAGATTTCAAAGTGAAGACGTTTCACTCCAATCTGATTTGTTTCACTCCAAACAAAACCTACTCATACCTAGAGGTATTATGGTTGATTGGAAGCCTATATAAAGGCATTGAAACACTCTCACAACATACAACAACATATACAACTCAGATTACAAACTCTTATTTGATACTCTCACACTTTCTGATTTCTCTTACACTTTTTCAAGCAACCTACTCTCAACTTTCAAAGTTATTTGGAAGTTGCTTCTAAGTGTATTTCATACTTTCGAAAAGAGCATCATTATCTCAAGTATAACAGTTGTTGTTGGATTGCAAGTTCTAGAAATTGTCATATACACCTGTAAGGCAATCCAAGCCATATTGTATATTCTTCACTTTTGCAAAGTTCACTTTTTTTCACAAGGGTGTGAAGAGAATGGGGTTGAGTGACTTGGTATAGTGTTTACCAAGGGTGTTACTTGGAATAGGGTTTTCCAAGGGATTGGATATAAGTGAGTGTGTAAGGTACAAGGAAATCTCGGGGTGAGATAATTGTAATTGCAACTCATTATATTTAATAAAGGAATCTCTTGCGAGTCAAGAGTACTGGAGATAGCCTTCGGTGGACAAGAAGGTGAACCAGTATAAAACACTTATGTACTCTCTTCTCCCTTATCTTTGTTTTATTTATACCTTCCAAAGTCAATATTTTTCTGCATACAATTTCCGCTGCACCTTAACTTTGATATTGCAGAAAAACTGGCCATCAATTTGCAACAACTAATTCACCCCCCTCTTAGTTGCAATCTCATTCTTACAGGTTGTAGGACGACCAAATCTAAATTTCAAAACTAAAGATATTTGCCACACCTGTCAAAGGTGCAAGCAAACGAAAAATTCTTTTTCATCTAAAAATGTGATATCCACTACAAGACCATTAGAATTACTTCATATGGACTTCTTTGGACCCTCACAAATAATGAGTTTTGGAGGCAGTCATTATGCTCTAGTGGTAGTTGACCACTTTTCCCTGTTTACATGGACTATGTTCTTACCTTTGAAAAGAGACGTTTTTAAAACTTTTAAATTGTTTGCCAGGAAATTGAAAAATCAACTTAACCATAAGATAGTGTTTATTCGAAGTGATCATGGTGGTGAGTTCGAGAATCACCACTTTGCCATGTTTTGCGATAAACATGGCATACACCATCAATTTTCTACTCCTCCACCCCTCAACAAAATGGAGTTGTTGAGAGGAAAAATCGCGTCTTAGAGGAGATATCTCGTGCCATGTTGAATGACAGCAAAGTGCCCAAATATTTTTGGGCTGACGCAGTACATACAGCTTGCTATGTGATTAACGGTGTATTGATAAGACCTTCACTTTCAAAAACTTCGTACGAACTTTTAAAAGGTCTTAAGCCGAATATTTCACATCTGCATGTTTTTGGGTTCAAATGTATTATTTTAAACAATGGAAAAGAACTTTTGGATAAGTTCGACTTAAAAGCATATGAATGTATCTTTCTCGGTTATTCACCAAGTAGAAAAGCTTTTAGAGTTTATAATAAACGTACCATGCATGTTGAAGAATCTGTACACGTGCAATTTGATGAATCTTCTCCAAAAGAGAAGAGAAAGGATCTTGCTGAAAATGTTTCAGGTACACAAGAGGAACCATGTTCAAGCGAACCAGAACCTGACAGTCCTACTCAAGAAAATCAAGAGGATGTAGAGAATTCTGATCTTCCAAGAGCTTCGAAAACAAAGAAATATCATCCCATTGGCAACGTATTAGGTGACATATCTTCGGGAGTGGTAACCCAGAGATCACTAAATAATATTTGCCATTTCGTCGCTTTTGTTTCTCAAATTAAGCCAAAGAATGTTAATGAAGCCCTAGAAGACGAACACTGGAGTTTAGTTATGCAAGAAGAGCTGAACCAGTTCGAACGCAATAATGTTTGGGATTTAGTTTCGGCGCCTAAGGATCATCCGATCATAGGCACAAGATGGGTCTTCCGTAACAAATTGGATGAATTTGGCTTAATTATAAGAAACAAAGCCCATTTGGTGGCACAAGGTTATGATGAAGAAGAAGGTATTGATTATGACGAAACCTACGACCTAGTTGCTAGGTTGGAAGCCATCTGCATGTTATTATCCTTTGCATCCTTAATGAACTTTAATCTTTTTCAAATGGATGTGAAAAGTTCCTTCTTGAATGGATACATTCAAGAAGAGGTTTATGTTCCCAAACCACATGTTTAAACTCAAAAAGGCATTCTATGGCCTTAAACAAGCTCCTAGAGCTTGGTATGATAAGTTGAGTTCATTCTTACTGGAGAAGGGATTTGTAAGAGGAAAGGTTGGTACGACACTTTTCATATCCAAATCTGAAAAAAAACATTCTATTAGTACAAATTTATGTTGACGACATAATATTTGGTGCTACTAATGACTCTCTTTGTAAGGAATTTTCAAATCTTATGAAAGGCGAGTTCGATATGTCGATGATGGGAGAATTAATGTTCCTCCTTGGGCTGCAAATTAAGCAAATGACAAATGATATTTTCGTTCACCAAGCCAAGTACTGTAAGTAGCTATTGAAGAGAATTGACATGGACAAATCAAAAGAAGCTTCAACTCCTATGGCATCCTCCAGCTATCTTGACAAAGATGAGAAAGGAAAAGAAATTGAGGTAACTAAGTATCGGGGCATTATAGGATCTTTACTATACTTAACTGCTAGTCGCCCTGATATTATGTTCAGTCTGTGTATGTGTGCTAGATACCAAGATGTTCCTTAAGAATTGCATTTCTCTGCTGTGAAACACATCATGAAATATCTGAAAGGAACAATAAATACGGGATTGTGGTATCCTCGGGATGCCTCACTATCTCTAATAGGGTTCTCCGATGCCGACTTTGCTAGATGAAATTTGGATCGTAAGAGTACAAGTGGAACATGCCACTTGATTGGTAATTCACTTGTGTCGTGGCATAGTAAAAAGAAAGCATGTGTTGCATTATCCCCTACAGAAGCAGAATATATTGTTGCGGGAGTGTGTTGCGCTCAAATCCTCTGGATGAAGCAACAACTATTAGACTTAGGTCGTAAGCTTGATCAGATTTCCATCAAGTGTGATAATACTAGTGCCATCAACCTGTCAAAGAATGCCGTCTTTCATTCACGAACAAAGTATAAAGAAATTAGACATCATTTTCTTCGAGATCATGTGCAAAAAGGTGATTGTGTGATTGAATAAGTCAAAACTTCCAAACAATTAGCCGATATTTTCACCAAACCCCTGCTAAGAGACACTTTCTATACTCTACATAGAGAGTTAGGAATCCTTGATGAAAGTTATCTAAACTAATTTGTTTTGGTTGTCTTTTAGAAACCTACACCTTGCATGATCTCAATATGTGCATAGGTGATTATAATGCTGTGAATGAAAATGTTCTTATCATCTATTGCTTTTCATGGGGAGTCAGCCAAGTCTATAGAGTGTCTTGTTGCCACACTGCGTCACACTCAAAATGCTGGAAATGTCAAAATTCTGTCTGAATAATCGATTATTGTTGAATTTAATCGATTACCTGGGCCCAAACTTATTTTTGAAAAGTTTTTGTTTGTATAAATAATCTATTAAAGTTTATACTTAATCGATTACCTGGGCTTCAAAATTCAAATGTTTTTAAAATTTAAACATCGTTAATCAATTAAGAATCTATTTAATCGATTATCGACGACAATATACAAGACAAATAAGGCATTTTGAACCGTCACTGTTGATTCCTCTCTCGTGAATCCGTGTTTCTAGACTAAAAATCAGCCTCCTTTGGTGTTTCTAAGTGTATCCTGTAAGTATCCTCTCCCTAAATCACAAGATTAAGCTTCTTTTACCTACATTGTGTTTATCCCTAAAACCCTTTGACCTGCTAAAGACTACTCTTGACCTACATTGACTATCAATCATGAGTGCTCCGAAACGTCAAAGAATTGCATCTGATAGCTATCCTTGATTTGATAATTCATCTGTAACATGTAACGACCCGAAATTCTACCCTTGAAAATTTTTCCTTATTTAATCCAATTCCATACATTTAACAATCAATCATAATTACCGAGTGATTAAATTTATTTTAAAAGTCTCACTTCTCACTCACACCCTATCTCTGAACCAAAAGTAACATACAACATCCGATAGCAGAAAAACATAATTCATTAATATAACCTAGTAACTACCGCATAGAATTAGCTATGGGTTTCCAAAATAACCATAGCTACATATATCCCGAGTTACTAGTTCCCATGATCAATATCATGTACAAAAAATAGTATTCATATTACCATTAGTTACTTCAATTACAATCAATTAAAGTTACAAAAGAATGTATAAAGAGACATCAAAAACGAAAGTCTCTAATCCCCTACTTAAAATCATCCTTCTCCGTCCACCTACCTGCAATGGGATTAATATTTACCATGCACAAACAACACAAAGGAATAAGTCATTAATTCAATAAAACTCAATGTCAATTAATCCACATTTAATAGGTTTCAAGAGTGATATAATTTAAATACTCTTAAAACCTTTTTCGTCATCTATACTTTTGAAAAACCATGCTACATAACTCAAGCTAGAATCGCTAACCCATTTTGGTCGGCTAAAACGAGTTTTATTTTCATTGGCACTCCACCAATACATAAACCATAAATACACCCATCATCACTACATACATACCCATATATATTGGTAGTGACTAAGTGATTTACCATTTATTACTTTATATTTCGAGTCTTATTTCCATTGGTACTCCACTAATAAATAGACAATAAACGCACCCGACATAATTATAGAATAGCGTATATGCCTGTAACTACAAAGTGACTCAAGTTTATTGTATTATCCGAGTCTTATTTCCATTGGTACTCCCCCAATAAATAGTCAATAAATGCACCCGACATCATTACAACATAACGTATATGCTTGTAACTACAAAGTGACTTACAATTATTGCTTCATTCCGAGTCTTATTTCCATTGGTACTCCCCCAATACAAAAATGATAAATACACCCGACATCATTATAAACATATCCACGTATGCTTATAACTACAAAGTGATTTACATTTCATTATTTCATCTGAGTCTTATTTCCATTGGTACTCCCCCAATAAGTAAACCGTAAATTCACTTCTAACTATTATCAACATACCCATATATGTTCATAATGATTAAGTGATTCACATTTTATCCATCGTCCTTAACAGAAAGTCCACGCGTTTTCCACAAAATGCATAAATTAAAGACTTATCCTTACCTCGGTGAATGTTGGTTTGGTTTTTGGTGACTTCACAAGTTCCACCGGCACCACCTCCAAACTTAGGATCTTTCCTCATCCCCACCACATAACACAATGTTAGTCATTCGTTCCAAATAACAAATAAATAACTTATATTGCATCATTTAAACATACAAGATATTTATCATTTTCTCAATGGTTCTATACTACTTTCATTAAGAGTTTTCAACCATCTAAAACATACATATCATCTCATATTTTAACATTGTAAAGTAACTCATCTTCTACCTCAAGCATTTTACCTATCTTTCCTCTCTAACCTCATTTTCTATCTCTAGGGTTTTGGGTTTCCATGAGTCAACCCACAAACCCCTTTCCATTCTTGGAATACTAATTCAAAACCAAGAGTTTACAAGGTACAAACGACATAAAATGAACCATAACTCGAAAGAGAGAGTTTCCATGGTTTTACACACTTTGAGAAGAGATCCATAATACCAAAAATGGGTTCTCAAGGGAAGAAGAGAGTAAGGATAGAGAGTTTTACCTCTTCTCAAGCTCTTGAACAAGAATCAAAGCTCCTAGACCTTGAGAATGCTCTATTCTCTCACCTATCTTCAATTCTTAACCTAAAATGTGTTTGGGGTTTCCCTCATTTAATGTTCTCATCGGGTTCTCGCTTAAGCGAGCTTTCTCTCGCTCAAGCGAGAAACTCCCGCCCATTTTAAAAACTCAACTCTGACCCTCTCGCTCAAGCGAGAATCTCACAGTGTCAACCAGCCCAAAATGCCATTTCTCGCCCAGGCGAGACAAATCTCGCTCAGGCAAGAATCCTCCAGTATAGCCCAGGATTTCACCCTCCGAGGTGAACCTCTCTCGCCCAAGCGAGAATCTCTCACTCAAGCGAGGATCCGACTCATACTATAATTTTAAAGACTTAAAATTTGGGGTGTTACAATCCTCCCCCTCTTAAAAGAATTTTCGTCCCCTAAAATTAAACATACCTCGATTCGAACAAATGAGGGTAATCCTCCCTCATCTCTTGCTCAACTTCCTAAGTAGCGTCTCCTTCGTCCACTTGGCTCCACAACACCTTTACTAGGGCAATCTCCTTGCCTCTCAATCTCTTTACACTGGTATCCATGATTCTCATGGGCAACGTCGCAAAAGTCAAAATATCCTTCAACTCTATTTGATCAGACTCAACCACATGAGATGGATCTCCAACATATTTCCTCAACTGAGACACATGAAATACATTATGGAGATTGGACAACAACGGAGGTAAAGCAATACGATACGCTATCGGCCCAATTCTCTTCAATATCTGATAAGGCTCAATAAATCGAGGAGTCAGCTTATGGGACTTCAACACTCTACCGATACTGGTAGTCGGAACAACCCTCATGAAAACATGATCTCCCTCGTTAAATTCAAGAGGTTTTCGTCTCTTATCATAATAGCTCTTCTGTCGACTTTGGGCGATTCTCATATGCTCCCAGATTTTCTTGATCGCATCCGTTGTCTCCTGGACCACTACGGGTCCCAATATCAAGTTCTCTCCAGTTTCAAACCAACTCACTGGAGTTCGGCACTTCCTACCATACAACGCCTCATAAGGTGCCATCCCAATACTCGAATGAAAGCTATTGTTGTAGGTAAATTCGATCAACGGTAACATGCCATCCCAACTCCCTGGTTGTTCTAAGACACAGGCCCTTAAGAGGTCCTCCAATGACTGTATCGTCATTTCCGATTGATCGTCCGTTTGTGGATGATAAGCTGAACTCAGCTTTCACTTAGTCCCCAAAGCGGTTTGCAAACTAGTCCAAAAGTTCGAAGTGAAACTGGGGTCCCTATCTGACACAATGCTTGACGGTATTCCATGCAAGCGAACAATTTCCCGGATATACAGTTCTGCTAACCTCTCCAAAGAGTACCTCATGTTCATAGGAAGAAAGTGAGCAGATTTAGTTAACCGATCCACGATCACCCATATCGAATCATATCCCTTATAAGTCTTCGGAAAACCAGACACAAAACCCATGGATATACTATCCCACTTCCAAACGGGGATTTATATGGATTGTAACTCCCCCGCCGGTCGTTGATGCTCCATTTTTGCTTTCTGGCATATTAAACAACTCGAAACATATGACGCCACATCTCTCTTCAATCCAGACCACAAAAACAACTTCTTCAAGTCTTGGTACATTTTCGTTGTTCCTGGGTGAAAGCTCATCTTGCTCTTATGGGACTCCTCCAAAATACTATTCCGTAGCCCTTCATCACGAGGCACACACACTCTTCCCTTGTAACGAATCATCCCACTTGAGTCCATTACAAAGTCAGTTTCCTTTCCACTCATCATCAAATCCCGTTTGTCCATCAACTCAATATCTCCAACTTGCAGTACTCGGATTTGATCAAATAGTTCATTCGTGACCGTCAACATACCCAATATCATACTATGAGGTCTCATCTGGACGTCTAGGTTCATATCCCTGAACTACTCTATCAGTTTCCCCTCCCTAATCATCTAAGCTGACACATGCAAGGACTTCCGACTGAGAGCGTCGGCTACTACATTAGCCTTCCTTGGGTGGTACTGCAACCCAAAATCGTAGTCCTTTAAAAATTCCATCCATCTCCTCTGTCTCATATTCAGCTCTTTTTGGTCGAACAGATATTTCAGACTCTTGTGGTCGCTGTACACCACAAACCTTATACCATAAAGATGGTGCCTCCAAATTTTCAAAGCGAAAACCATTGCTGCCAATTCTAAATCATGCGTAGGGTAGTTCTGCTCGTGTGTTCTCAACTGACGAGAAGCGTAGGCCACCACTTTCCCCTCTTGCATCAGGACACAACCCAAACCTTGCTTGGAAGCATCACAATACACACTGAAATCCTTATCCGTACACGGAAGAACCAACACGGGCGCCGTAGTCAACCTTCGCTTCAACTCTTGAAAGCTTTCTTCGCAACGAAGTGTCCACACAAAAGGTTCTCCTTTCCTAGTGAGCTTAGTCAATGGTAGTGCCAACTTCGAAAATCGCTCAATGAATTTCCGATAATAGCCTGCTAAATCCAGGAAGCTCCGGATTTCAGTAACCGACTTGGGCACGGCCCATTCCCTGACCGCTTCTACCTTTGAAGGATCCACGGCTACCCCTTCCTTGGTTATCACATGCCCAAGAAAGTTCACCGACTCTAACCAGAATTCACACCTAGACAATTTCGCATACAGTAGGTTCTTACTCAGGAGTTCTAGAACAATCCTTTGGTGCTCTACATGTTCCTCTCGGCTTTTGGAGTAAACAAGAATGTCATCAATAAATACCACTACAAATGAATCCAAATACGGATGGAAAATCCAATTCATGTAGTCGGTAAATATTGTTGGAGCATTTGTTACGCCAAAAGGCATGACCAAATACTCGAAATGTCCATACCTTGTCCTAAAAGCAGTCTTTGGAATGTCATATGTTTTCACCCGAAGTTGATGGTAGCCCTATCGAAGATCAATCTTAGAAAACACTACCGCCCCTCTCAACTGATCCATCAAGTCATCAATCTGAGGCAATGGGTATTTGTTCTTAATCTTAACATTGTTCAACTGCCTGTAATCGGTACACAATCGCATACTACCGTCCTTTTCTTAACTAGTAAAACAGGTGTGCCCCACGGTGAGACACTTGGGCGAATACATTTCTTAGCCAACAATTCCTCAACCTGCTTTTTCAGCTCAGTTAACTCTAACAGAGCCATTCTATAAGGAGCTATAGAGATGGGTCCCGTTCCCGGCACTAAATCATTGGAGAATTCAACTTCTCTCACGGGATGTAATTCTGGAATATCACCAGAAAAGACTTCCGGAAACTCATGAACTATTGGAATGTCCTCAACCTTGGACTTCTCAATACCTTCCAGGGACGCCAACAACATGAACAGGAAGTCCTGACTTCTTTTGCCGACATCGGCCCCACACAACTGACTCCCTCCGAAATCCCATATGGATTTCCAAACATCACGGTCTTATTAGCACAATTAAGCACCACATGATTTTCTGACAACTAGTCCATCCCCAAAATCAAATCTAACTGGGATAGTGGTAAGCAGATTAAATTCACGGTAAAATCCCTACCGTTTACCACCACCGGACACCGAGACACAACTGTCGACACCACCACAGGCACTTCATTTGGGGTGGATACGACCTAGTCGTAAGGCAATGACTCAGTTTGTAAATTCAGTTGGTCCACGCAGTCAATGGATACAAAGGAGTGTGTCGCTCCCGAATCAAACAACACTAAAAGAGGAATACCTGACACCATGCAATTACCTTTAATCAGGCCATCAACGCCCGATGCCTCTGCCCCACTCATGGTGAACACTCTGCCAGTGGATCTAGGTCGTTCAACCCTCACATCATTCACACTATGCGGTAGCTTAGGACAATTCCTTCAAATATGTCCAACTTCCTTGCAATAAAAACAAGTGAGCGCCATTCCGGGGCACGAGTCACCGACATGAGTTCGGCCCCATTTGTTGCACAGAGAGGGTGTGTTCAACCGTGACCCTCAAGCAGGGACATGAGTCCTAGACCCATGCGAAGGATAACTTCGATTACTTGTCGGTGGGGAGTAAGGCTTCCTTTCCTCATGGAATGCCTTCCCTTTGCCTTTTCCGTGTGGGAAGTTTCGTTGAGGCCCAAAATGTCTGGGAGGAACCACCCTAGCTGTTGTCGCTTCATCAGCGGCCAGATCGTCTTCGTACACCCTACACTTGTTCACCAGGGTAGGGAAATTAGCAATCTCTTGGTGCCCAAACATACTTTTCAACTTGGGCTTCAAACCCGATTCGAATTTGGCGCACTTGGACCTTCCGTCCATTTCCAACTCGACATAGGGGCTAAACCGGGCCAACTCTAAAAACTTGGCCGCATAGTCCCCTACTGACATGTTCCCCTGTTCCAGCTTCAGAAATTCCATATCCTTCTTCCTTTTCAAATCAGCAGGAAAGTACTTGTGTAGGAATTTCTCCTTGAAGGTACCCAAGGAGATCAGTCGTCCTTCGGCGTCCATCTGTCGCCGAGTATACTCCCACCAGTTTTCAGCCTCGGTCACCAACATGTAAGTAGCATAGGTGAGTTTCTTAGCCTAAGTGTAGTTCATGGCTCTGAAGATCCACTCTAACCCTTGGACCCACTCTATGGCAGCATCAGGAGCAAATCCCCTTTGGAACTGAGTGGGGTTCCTCCTGCAGAACTCATCTAAGCCCCGATATTCTGCTGAACTAGGTGGAACTAGTGGATGTGGAATTGGGCTTGGTGTCGGATTCTGGTTCAATCTCTATAAGTTCTCGTTGACCTGTTGTAGCGCCGCCACCATTTGTGATAACAAATCATTCGGGACGTTCTGACTCGCCTCTCTTCCTCTTCCTCTTCCTTCCATGAGTACCTGTACTCACTCAATTGTTAGTAAGCGAATTGTATAAATATAGTGCACACAACACTTAACATTTAGCATCATTCAAACAACTTCAACACATAAGGATACAAAGAAGCATGCTAGGCCATATCCTAGGTCGCAGGATTAACTAAGCTCTGATAACATATTGTAACGACCCGAAATTCTACCCTTGAAATTTTTTCCTTATTTAATCCAATTCCATACATTTAACAATCAATAATAATTACCGAGTGATTAAATTTATTTTAAAAGTCTCACTTCTCACTCAAACCCTATCTCTGAACCAAAAGTAAAATACAACATCCGATAGCAGAAAAACATAATTCATTAATATAACCTAGTAACCACCGCATACAATTAGCAATGGGTTTCCAAAACACCCATAGCTACATATATCCCGAATTACTAGTTCCCATGATCAATATCATGTACAAAAAATAGTATTTATAGTACCATTAGTTACTTCAATTACAATCAATTAAAGTTACAAAAGAAGTTATAAAGAGACATCAAAAACGAAAGTCTCTAATCCCCTACTCAAAATCATCCTTCTCCGTCCACCTACCTGCAATGGGATTAACATTTACCATGCACAAACAACACAAAGGAATAAGTCATTAATTCAATAAAACTCAATGCCAGTTAATCCACATTTAATAGGTTTCAACAGTAATATAATTTAAATACTCTTAAAAACCATTTTCGTCATCTATACTTTTGAAAAACCATGCTACATAACTCGAGCTAGAGTCGCTATCCCATTCTGGTCGGCTAAAACGAGTTTTATTTTCATTGGCACTCTACCAATACATAAACCATAAATACACTCATCATCACTACAAACATACCCATATATATTGGTAGTGACTAAGTGATTTACCATTTATTACTTTATATTTCGAGTCTTATTTCCATTGGTACTCCCCCAATAAATAGACAATAAACGCACCCGACATCATTACAACATAGCTTATATGCCTGTAACTACAAAGTGACTCAAGTTTATTGTAGTATCCGAGTCTTATTTCCATTGGTACTCCCACAATAAATAGTCAATAAATGCACCCGACATCATTACAACATAACGTATATGCTTGTAACTACAAAGTGACTTACAATTATTGCTTCATTCCGAGTCTTATTTCCATTGGTACTCCCCCAATACAAAAATGATAAATACACCCGACATCATTATAAACATATCCACGTATGCTTATAACTACAAAGTGATTTACATTTCATTATTTCATTATTTCATCCGAGTCTTATTTCCATTGGTACTCCCCCAATAAGTAAACCGTAAATTCACTTCTAACCATTATCAATATACCCATATATGTTCATAGTGATTAAGTGATTCACATTTTATCCATCGTCCTTAACAGAAAGTTCACGCGTTTTCCACATAATGCATAAATTAAAGACTTATCCTTACCTGGGTGAGTGTTGGATTTGGTTTTTGGTGACTTCGTAAGTTCCACCGGCACCACCTCCAAACTTAGGATCTTTCCTCATCCCCACCACATAACACAATGTCAGTCATTCATTCCAAATAACAAATAAATAACTTATATTGCATCATTTAAACATACAAGATATTTATCATTTGCTCAATGGTTCTATACTACTTTCATTAAGAGTTTTCAACCATCTAAAACATTCATATCATCTCATATTTTAACATTGTAAAGCAACTCATCTTCTACCTCTAGCATTTTACATATCTTTCCTCTCTAACCTCATTTTCTCTCTCTAGGGTTTTGGATTTCCATGAGTCAACCCACAAACCTCTTTCCATTCTTGGAATACTAATTCAAAACCAAGAGTTTACAAGGTAAAAACGACGTAAAATGAACCATAACTCGAAATAGAGAGTTTCCATGGTTTTACACACTTTGAGAAGAGATCCATAATACCAAAAATGGGTTCTCAATGGAAGAAGAGAGTTAGGATATAGATTTTTACCTCTTCTCAAGCTCTTGAACAAGAATCAAAGCTCCTAGACCTTGGGAATGCTCTCTTCTCTCACCTCTCTTCAATTCTTAACCTAAAATGTGTTTGGGATTTCCCTCATTTAATGTTCTCATCGGGTTCTCGCTTAAGCGAGCTTTCTCTCGCTCAAGCGAGAAAATCCCGCCCATTTTAAAAACTCAACTCTGACCCTCTCGCTCAAGCGAGGGATTCTCGCTCAAGCGAGAATCTCACAGTGTCAACCAGCCCAAAATGCCATTTCTCGCCCAGGCGAGACAACTCTCGCTTAGGCGAGAATCATAGGAAGGTTTTACTTTTTCTAGAAGTCCTAAGATGCTTGCTTAGCTTTGAGTCTAGGTCAGGTAACCCAAAATGATGATCTTCCCATGCGCTCGTAAGATTGCCTAAAAATCATTTTTGAGAGTCATCATTCTTCCTTTTAGTAGGTTGCGTCAAAATTATATTTTCTATGAAAATCATGCATCATACTAAGTACATATCTATTTTGGAGGGTTACCTCTTGACCAAGAAAACTTATAGTTTTTCTGATAATTGATCCTAACAGTGATATAATCGATTATTTGACTGCATAGACCCTTTAATCGATTAAGAGTCATTTTAATCGATTAATTAGAGTTCCAGTAACTCTGGTTTTTTATTCATGGCAATTATAATCGATTATGTATTTTGTTAATCGATTAAGAGGTCATTTAATCAATTAAACATGTTGAAACCAGAAAACTATAAATGATCGGGTTTTTCTCATTTTGACAACAACTTTGATTTCACATTTTCTGAACTTACATTTTCGAAATCCCAAATTCTCTGTGAGATATTCACTCGGTGCTGAAGTGTCAAATTCTATGAGAGAAGAACCTTTTTCTTGTGAAAAGTGTTCTTGGTTTCATACTTTGCAAAAACAAAAGCTTTTTTATACCTGTTCAAATTTGAGTGCACTAATCTGTTTTTCAATCCTTTGATTCCTCATACCCTTGTGAGTGAGTGTGTGTCAATCATCTTTTGGGTTGTTAGTGGCTTGTGTAAGCCAAGGAACTCTTGTTTGGGAGTTTCTTTCAAAAATCTTGTTTCTTGTAATTTTGGTTGTAAATATCTAAGGTTTAGAGAGAAGGTGTAATATCAGCTAGCTGAGGTTGGCGTGATATAGTCTTCACTTAGTATCTTGTTTGGCGCATCGAGTAGCAAGATTGGCAACCGTTTGCGAACAGAGGGAAGTCAAGGCTTGGCGAAATAGGATTCACATAGCAAGTAGGAAAGGCACAATTTGGAAGTGTGTGTATAAAGAACAATTTCAAGCATTTAGCGTTTCTTGCATTCTTTAACTTGAAAGATTGAGTCTTTATTGATAAAGACTAAATCTTTGATATCTGTATAATTGTTGTGTGCTGTTTGTGATATCTTGTTTAAAGGTTGCTTGATTCTTGCATTGCTTACGTGCCAAGAAACCATTTTTCATAGCTGTTGTTTATGGTTTTTCTGCACCAGATAATGGATTGTTTCAATTCATTAATCGATTAAATCTGTTTCAGTTAATCGATTGTATTTTCTGTTAATCGATTATTGTGGAATAGTTCTGTGATTTTTTATTCTCTGCGCATAAATTCGAAAAGCGGGCATATTGACCGCTCACGCCTATTCGCCCCCCCCCCCCCCCCCCCCCTCTAGGTGTTATACTCTGATTGAACGGTACCCTAACACCCTTTCCTAGTTAACTTTGTTAGCAATAATGCTAACTTTGAGAACCCTTCGATAAACTTTCGATAATAACACGCCAATCCTAGAAAGCTTCTAATCTCTTTGACTGACTTAGGTACTACCCATTCCATTACAGCTTCAACCTTAGAAGGATCCACTGCCACTCCCTCTCTGGATATCACATGTCCAAAGAAGTTCACTAAGTCTAGCCAAAATTCACATTTTGACAGCTTTGCATACAACTGGTTGTCCTTTAGAATTCCTAGAACAACTCTCAAATGTTCGGCATGTTCCTCCCGACTCTTAGATTATACCAAAATATCATCAATAAATACCACTACGAATGAATCTAAGTATGGGTGAAAAATCTGATTCATTTAGTCGGGAAATATTGTTGGGGCATTTGTCACTCCGAAGGGCATTACCAAATATTCAAAATGCCCATATCTTCTCCAGAAGGCCATCTTAGGAATATCCTCAAACTTCACTCTGAGTTGATGATAACCCGATCTGAGATCAATCTTAGAAAACACCACTGCTCCTCTTAACTGATCCATCAAGTCATCGATTCTAGGGAATAGATATTTGTTCTTAATTGTTACCTTGTTCAGTTGTCTGTTGCCGGTGCACAACCTCATATTCCCATCTTTCTTCTTAACCAACAACACTGGTGAACCCCACGGCGAAACACTAGGACGAATGAACTTCTTCGCCAACAAATCCTCAATCTGCTTTTTCAGCTCGGCCAATTCTAAGGGTGCCATTCTAAAAGAAGCTATAGAAATGGGTCCCGTTCCCGACACTAAATCAATGGAGAATTCAACTTCTCGCACCGGAGGTAAATCCGGAATATCACCAGGAAATACCTCGGGGAATTCACATACTACCGGTATGTCTTCAACCCTGGGTCTCTCAGTACCCTCCAGCGAAGCTAACAAAATAAGCACTAGTTCCCCTTCCTTAATAGAAGTCCAAACTGAACAAGGTTTCCAAACAACATAAGCACTAGTTCCCCTTCACCGACACTAGCTCCAAACATATAGACGAATCGGAAATATCACACGGATTTCCAAACACTACTGTCTTATCGGAACAATTCAACAATATATGATTTTCTGATAACCAGTCCATCCCCAGAATTACGTCTAACTAAGACAACGGCAAACATATTAAATCTACGATAAAATGTTCTACGCCGAAGGGCAGCGACTCTGTTTGCAACCTCAATCATTGTACACATTCTATAGATATAAACTAATTTGTTGCCCCCGAGTTAAATAATACAACAAGAGAAATACCTGCCACCATACAATTACTTGGATTAGACTATCTACCTCGGTCGCCTCTGTGCCACTCATAGTGAATACCCTACTAGTAGTCCGAGGTTTCTCAACACTCACAACATTCACACTCTGACGCAGCTTCAGACAATACCTCTTCAAGTGCCCAGACTCCTTACAGTGGAAGCAGCTAAGGTTTGTCCCGGGGCAAATGTTCCCTACATGAGTTCGGCCACATTTGTTGCACAAGGATGGAGAGTTTAACTGTGAACCTCCCACATTGACATGAGTTCTCAGCCCATGCGAAGTATACCCTCGGTTCCCAGTGGGTGGAGAATAAGGCTTTCGTTCCTCTTGAAACGCCTTCTCATCCGCCTTCATGTCATCCTCATACATCCTACACTTGTTGACTAAGGTAGGGAAGTCAGAAATTTCTTGATGTCCAAACATCATCTTCAGCTTGGGCTTCAAACCTGATTCAAACTTTGCGCATTTGGATCTCCCATTCACCTCCTGTTCATAGTAAGGACAATATCGGGCCAACTCCTCAAATTTGGCCGCATAATCCCCCACAGACATGTTCCCTTGCTCCAGCCTTAGGAACTCTATCTCCTTCTTTCTCTTTAGATCAGCGGTAAAGTATTTATGAAGAAAATTTCCCTTGAAGGCCTCATAAGTGATAGCCTGTTCTTCCGTCTCCATCTGTTTCCGTGTAAACTCCAACCAGTACTCGGCCTCCTTCACCAGCATGTAGCAAGCATAGGTCACCTTCTGGGCATGGCACAACCCATCGCTCGGAATATGCGTTCCAAGTTTTGAACCCACTCGTTGGCCACATCAGGAGCGAATCCACCTTCGAATTGATTCGGATTGCGCCTACAAAATTCATCTAATCCTCGGTACTCTACTGAGCCTTGTGGTGCTAGAGGGTATGGGCTGGGGCTCGGTACTGCATTCTGGTTCATCTGTTGCAGGTTCTCATTCATTTTCTATAACACAACTGCTATCTGAGCCAACAGATCATTCTGACCTGATCCTCGTCCTCGTCCTCTTTCAGCCATCTTCGTAACCTGTACTCATTCGTCATTAGTACACAAGGTCTAATTCACGCAACTCAGTTTATCACATAGTCTCATATTATATTTCATAAAAGTACACAAATCCACATCAATCAAATAGTTAACTAACATAATTTCACGAAGAAGCACGTAAGGTGATACCCTAGGCCGCAAAATTAACTATGCTATGATACCATATTGTAAGAACCCAAAATTTTAACCCTGGAAATTTTGTTCATTTTAACCCTTTTATACATAGTTTCCCTATTATTATATCATACATTAATACCCCTAAACTTTAACTCATCCTTTCCTTTTATCATTTAATAACTCTGGACATACATTTGTAGTTTCAGACATTAACTACCTATCATTGCAGAAAAACATAATTCGCATTCATATCATAAATGAGGGTCAGCACATGTCAAGTCATGGGGTTACAAAATTAATGTACCCTTTATTACAATCAATGTCACAAATATTTAGTTAGTGCAAGAATTAGTTAAAGACATAGAGTCTTGATAATTAAAGTCTCTAAAGCTCCTAATCAATCATCTCTAACCATATGTTTACCTGCAATGGGATTATCATTTACAAATACACAGAAAACACAAAGAAGTAAGTCATTAACACAACAAATACCAATATACGATAATCCACATTTTAATAGGGTTAGGTAAGCAATTTAAGTAATAATCATAAAACAATTACATGTAAAGATTAATTTCACCTTAACCGACAATTACAGTACTTTATATAAATGTAACCGTGCTACATAACTTGATCCAAAGTTTGCTACATAGCTTGGGCCAAAGCTTGCTACAAAACTTGAGCCAAAGTTTGCTACATACCTTGAGCCAAAGTTTGCTTCATAACTTGAGCCAAAGTTTGCTACATAGCTTGAGCCAAATCTTTCTACATAACTTGAGCCAAAGTTTGCTACATAGCTTGAGCCAAAACTTGCTACATAGCTTGAGCCAATGTTTGCTACATAACTTGAGCAAATGTTTGCTACATAACTTGAGTCAAAGTTTGCTACATAGCTTGATCCAAATCTTGCTACATAGCTTGATCCAAAGCTTGCTACATAACTTGAGCCAAAGTTTGCTACATAACTTGAGCCAAAGTGTGCTACATCGCTTGCGCCAAGGCTTGCTACATAACTTGAGCCAAAGCTTGCTACATAACTTGAGCCAAAGTTTGCTACATAACTTGAGCCAAAGTTAGCTACATGGCTTGAGCCAAAGCTTGCTACATAACTTGAGCCAAAGCTTGCTACATAGCTTGAGCCAAAGCTTGCTACATAGCTTGAGCCAAAGCTTGCTACATAGCTTGAGCCGAAGTTTGCTACATAACTTGAGCCAAAGTCGCTACACCACTGAGGTGAGCTAAAAATAGGTTTTTCTTTTTTTCTTGTATAATCCATGATTAAACAGAAAATTCAACACTATTTATTACAAAATATACAAGTATAATGCTTCTCCTTACCTTGGTGAGCGTTGGGGTTGGTTTTTGGTAACTTTGCAAGTTCCTTCGTCACCTCCTCCAACCTTATGATCTTTCCTCATCCCCACCATACAATAACAATGATCAGTCATTTATTTCACAATATCACATAAATAACTTATACTACGTATTCATTCATAAAAGAGGTTCATATTTGCAATGATTCTCAAAACCATCCCCTTTTGGAATTTCAAACATGTAAAACAAACATATTCACTCTTAATCAACATTAAAACTCATAAACCACATTTTCCAACCTAACATTTCGTCCTTTCACCTCATTTTCATTTTAGGTTTTGGGGTTTTCATGAATCAACCACCAATCCACCCCATTTCCAAATACAAACTCTAAACCATGAGTTTTCAAGGGAAAGTTAGATAAAACGAACCACAACTCAAATGAGATGGTTTAATGGTTTTTCAAGATAAGAGAATAGATCCAACAAGAACAAATAGAGTTTCAAAACTAGATAGAGTGTCTAAATCTAGTGATTTACCTCTTCTCTAGCTTCTAGTAGCTTTTACACGAATTCTTGCTCTCAAAATCGCCTCTACCTCTCTTTTTCCTCAAAATTTCCACCCCTTTTTGTGTTTGAGGCACTGGTTCAGACTTTTAGATTCTCGCCCAAGCGAGAACACGTCACCCAAGAGAGAAATCCCCGCCTTTTACAGTTTCAAACTCTGACGCTCTCGCTCAAGCGAGAATTCAACATCCTCTGCACACTTCTCTCTCACTCAAGTGAGCCAATTCTCGCTTAGGTGAGAAATCAATAGCCTCCAGAGGGCCTCTCTCGCCTAGGCGAGCCAACTCTCGCTCAGGCGAGAATTCCAGGGAAAATCCCAGGAGAAATGCTGACACCCTCGCTTGGGCGAGGCTCCTCTCGCTCAAGCGAGAATTCAACCGTATATCCCAGATCTTTTGACTTTTACATTACTTTAGGAAAATGAAATCTAGGGTGTTACATTTTTGGCTCTGGTCTAGTTATTTTTAAGTGTTTAGGATAAACTCCTTTCTAGTTGCATCTTAGCAAACTCTTAGACTACTCTAAATTGTGCTAAAATCTATCTCAGTGACTTATTAATCAATTGTTCTGTGTTTTAATCGATTACCAGATGATTTTCAAATGGAATTAATCGATTATGTGTTCCTTTAATCGATTACCTGGGCTAAAATTTTCAAACATAATCGATTAACTAAGGCCTTCATCAATTAACTAGACAATTTCTGAGTTCTAGAGATTAATCGATTAAACAAAGTCACATAACAGATTCACAATAATATGGGCATATTTTCAAATTGTTAATCGATTAAGTGGGAAACGTCACATAATATGGATTAAGTGGGAAACGTCACATAATATGGGCATATTTTCAAACCTGCAAATCGATTAACACAAAGCATAATCGATTAAATAGAGTCACATAACAGATTCAAGTACAGTTTAAGGTGTAGTCGTGTGCCTAAATCATTACCTCGTACGCTTTGTCTTCTTCCCTCAAATTGATCTTGTTGATTTGTTCTGAAAACTATCACCAAGCTTTCACCTCAAACCTCTTTCCTTGTATTAACTTCAAAACCATAAATTTCAGTCAAAATCCGTGAACCTAGAATTTTGGAGTATGGAAGACAAGAATTGGTAAACAAAACCAATTTGAGCAGCTTACCTCGATGCTGAGGAATATGGGCGACTTTCTGCAACCACCCCCTGATGTGTAGTCTAGCTTAGGATATGTGTGTCCTAAGTAGGTTCTAGACTTAGGTGTGTTTGGTCTATGTATTTTGGTCCATGTTTTTTATTTTCTGATTTGGACTTTGATTTTTAATAGCTTTAGCATGCTTAATGAAAATAAATGTTTATTTTGAATCGTGCATCTGCTTATCTTAATAGTTGTATTATGTTGATCAATGAATGCTTAATTGGTTATAAAGACAATGCTTTGATTTGCCTGCGGAAATATGTTTAATCGCCTTTTGATAAGCTTGTATAAGTTCGTATGAAGTTAGCATTTCTTTATTGTCTAGAACTGAACTTAATCGATTAAACACAGACTTAATCGATTAAGTCACATACGAAAAACTAATGCCTGTCCATTTTTTCCTTTATTTTGGCTATATACTTCATTTTATATGATTGCTTTTTGATCATGCCAAAAGGGGGAGAAAGTTGTTGTTTGAGTTTTGCATATTGCATACATATGCTACCTACCTAGAGAAATGATGAATCATATACACCACCTCAAGCAATGATTGAGGGGGAGAGTAGAGTCAGGAGGAGCATCACACCAATGGTCATAGTGATCACAAAACTAAGTTGACTATCGTCAAGCCTTCAAACAAAGATAAACACAACTACTTATCCAGGATCTATTATAGTTTGTCTTATGATCAATTATGGTTTGTCATCTTTTTTGGGAGATTGAGAATGCTAGCGTGCATCATCACATTGTGGAGATGGAAATACAACATGCATCAATATATTGTTTTGATGAAGACAAAGAGAAGACAAAGAGAAGACAAAGAGAATTCAAAGAGAGGACAAGGATAAGACAAAGCAAGCTTGAAGACGTGTGCAAATCAACAACCAACAAGGTCAAGACTCAATGTAACCCCCTAATTTCTCCTCTTTTAAGCTTGGTGAAACTCAGTAGGCTTGGGAGATGCTGGAGTATTCTCGCCTGAGCGAGAGAGCTTCGCTTGAGCGAGAAGTCCAGGATTTCTCCAAGGATTTTCCCTGTTAGTCTCGCTTGGGCAAGATTTGGCTCGCTTGGGCAAGGGAGAGTTATTGGAGGCTGAGAGATTCTCGCCTGGGTGATAATTGGCTTGCCTGGGCGAGATGAGTATTTATGGGGTTGTCAGATCCTCGCTTAGCGAGAGTCCCTCGCTTAGCGAGAGTCCCTCGCTTGAGCGAGAGAACCAGAGTTTGAAACTCAAATAGGCGGGACTTTCTCGCTTGGGCGACGTATTCTCGATTGGGCGACGTATTCTTGCCTGGGCGACGTATTCTCGCCTGGGCAACGTATTCTCGCCTGGGTGAGACTCTAAAACCCTGAACCCTAATATAGAGCCCCAAACACGAAAAGAAAGGGATTTTTTGAGAGAAAAGAGAAGAGGGGTTATTTTCTTGGTGAGAGCTCGTGTAGAGACTTGGAGAAGCTAGAGAAGAGGTAAACCTCTTGATTTTAACACTCATTCTCTTGTTGAAACTCATTTTGGGCATTTGGGTCTCTCTTGGTATAGAAAATCACATAACTTTCTCTTTTGAGTCATAACTTGTTGTTATCTAGCTTTTCCTTTGAAAAACTCAAGGTTTAGAGTTGATATTCGAAAATGGGGATGATTGGTGGTTGATTCATGAAAACCCCAAAACCCAAAACGAAAATGATGTTGAAAGGGGAAATGTTAGGTTAGAAATGTAGTTTATGGTTTCTAATGTTCCTAATGGAGATGATTTTAGAAAATATCGAAGTATGAGCTATTTTTATGGATAAATGTGAGGTATTAAGTGGTTTATGTGATAATATGAATATGTTATTGATTATGGATATTGTGTGTGGTGTGAATGAGGAAACACCGTAAGGTTGGAGGAAGCAGAGGAGAAACTAACAAGTTGTCTAGCACTATCACCAACGCACCCCAAGGTAAGGGATAAGCATTATAAGTATATAGAGTGTATGTATACTGTGATATTTTCCGGTGGTGGAAATCGACGAATCAATGTATGACTTGCCCAACGTGTTATTGGCATTTATGGCAATGTATGACTTGCCCAACGTGGTATTGGCCTTAT
This sequence comes from Lupinus albus, assembly GCA_009771035.1. Classification (NCBI taxonomy): domain Eukaryota; kingdom Viridiplantae; phylum Streptophyta; class Magnoliopsida; order Fabales; family Fabaceae; genus Lupinus; species Lupinus albus. The sequence continues at coordinate 8,236,622 of CM020022.1, read as the reverse complement.
GGCAATGTATGACTTGCCCAACATAGTATTGGCCTTGATGGCAATGTATGACATGCCCAACGTGGTATTGGCCTTTATGGCAATGTATGACTTGCCCAACGTGGTATTGGCCTTGATGGCAATGTATGACTTGCCCAATGTGGTATTGGCCTTTATGGCAATGTATGACTTGCCCGACATGGTATTGGATTAATTGTTATCAAAATGTGTATGACAAACTGTAGTATGATGGTTATTTAGTTTGAATGTTGAATTGTATTAAATTGGTTTTATATTTTTTTTTGTAAATATTTCTATTTTATATTGATTTATAATTACTAATTATCATGAATTTTATGTCTTACTCCCTTGTGTTTCTTGTTGGTTTTATTTGTGATAATCGGTGTACAGGTAAAGCTAAGGACTAACAGATTCAGATGATGTCGTAGTTTAGTTTCTTGTCCATTGTTGTAATAGGGACACTAATGTGTTGTTTTGTATTATGCACGTACTTGTATCTATTACTTGAACAAATTGACATGTACCTATGTTTTTAGGGATTTGATGTATGATTGACATGTGGGCGGGGACAGAATCCCCTTTTGAAATTAAAAATGTGAAGTTTATGGGTTATGAACCCCAAAACACTTTGGTAGGTTAATTAGTCATTATCGCATTTGAAGCGTAACTATATCGTGAATGTTAAAATGAAAATAGGTAGTGAGAAATCAATTCCTAAGTTTTGCATGTTTTAAAAAAAATGTACGGACAAAATTTTAGGGTATAAATTGAGTCCTTACACTCAACAACATTCAAGTAGACTTAGGCTATGAGTTTTATATTTCTAGAGTCTATGTTTGATTGGGTAGAGTCTTGGCTAGGTGAACCTAGAATGGAAGTCTCACAAAGTCTAAAATTGAACATAACTAATAAACTAAAATGAGACTTGCATACATTCATACATGATTCACATGCTCATGAATTTGCATACGATAACATGATTTTAAGTGCATCAAAATTGAATATATCCTATATATCTTCAAAATCATGTATCATGCTTATACACATCATGTAGAAGGTTTTTCATACATCAAGAAAACACTTTTTAACACAATTAATCGATTACCACTTGTGTTAATCGATTAAATGAACTTGGGAACCAGTTAATCGATTAAGTCTGGATTTAATCCATTAAATGGAGTTACAATAGCTGAGATATTGGATTTCTTAAGGTTGTTAATCAATTAAGCTGCAGATTAATCGAATAACAGCAGTAAAAACAGTTTTCAATAAAAGTTGATTTATCTAAGCTTAACTTTCATATCATTGGAGAGAGGTTCTTGCTGTGAGAAAAAGTTCTTTTAAGTTTTCTTGCTTTACATGAGAGAGATAAGATAGTTGAGAATTTTCCATTTGGGCTTACTTCATATTCTTTTTGAATAACCAAACATTAATCACACATAGTTTCTTTGAGTCTTTGTGAAATTTCTTGGCTGGGTTTTTAGAGCTTTTACAGTTTCTTATTCCCACACTTTAGGTGCATTTGTAACTTGAACAATTTGATGAGGTTGTGGTCTTCTGTAACACCCTAAATTTATGTCTTTAAAAATTATAGTATCAGTCCTGAGATTCTCGCTTAAGCGAGGTATTCTCGCCTGGGCGAGAAAGGCTCACCTGGGAGGGTGAAATCTTGGGCTGTACTGGAGGATTCTCGCCTGAGCGAGAGTTGGCTAGCTTGAGCGAGAAAGGCTCAACTGGAAGGATGAATTCATGGGCTATACTGGAGGATTCTCGCCTGAGCAAGGGTTGGCTCGTCTAGGCGAGAAAAGTGATGTTTTGGACCTGTCGATGCTGTAAGATTCTAGCTTGAGCGAGAAGATCCTCACTTGAGCGAGAGGGTCAGATCTGAGTTTTTAAAATAGGCGGGATTTTCTCGCTTGAGCGAGAAAGGGCTCGCTTAAGCGAGGACCCGACGCTGTTACATTAAATAGGGAACCCCAAACACATTTATGTGGGTTAACCTAGAGAGAAGTGTGAGAAGAGGGCTTTTTCAAGATCAAGAAGGCTTGTGAGTCATTTAAAAGCTTGAGAAGAGGTAAAGCTCTTAATTCTAACTCTCTTCCTCCCTTTGAAACTTATTTTGGGTATGTTGGATCTCTTCTCAAAATGAGGGAAACCATGGAAACTCATCTTTTCGAGTTATGGTTCGTTTTATGTTGTTTCTATCTTGTAAACTCTTGGTTTAGAGTTGGTATTTCAACAATGGAAATGTTTGGGGGTTGATTCATGAAAACCCCAAAACCCTAAAGTGAAAATGGTGTTAAAGAGGAAAATGAGTAATATGCTAGAGGTAGAAGATGACTAAGCATTCTAATATTGAAATATGAGATGAATATGTATGTTTTAGATGTTTGTAAACTTATGATAAATATGAATATGTATCTTCATATTCTATCTTATTTTCTTAATCTTTTCAGTCGTTTCTCGAACTAACTCGGGACCCAACACCAAATTCTCTCCAGTTTCAAACCAACTTACCGAAGTTCTACATTTTCTTCCATACAATGCCTCATAAGCTGCCATCCCGATACTCGAATGGAAACTATTGTTGTAAGTGAACTCGATCAAAGGTAACATACTATCCCAACTTCTAGGTTGTTCCAAAACACATGCTCTCAAAATATCTTCCAACGATTGTATGGTCCTTTCCGACTGACCATCCGTTTGTGGGTGATAAGCGGAACTCAATTTCAACTTGGTTCCCAATGCAGACTGCAAGCTAGTCGAAAATTTTGAAGTGAAATGGGGATCTCTATCCGATACAATACTCACTGGTATCCCATGCAATCGAACTATCTCTCGGATATACATCTCCGCCAATCGTTCTAAGGAATATCTCATGTTCATATGCAAAAAGTGAGCAGACTTAATCAACCGATCCACTATTAACCATATTGAATCATACCCTTTCTCAGTCTTCCGAAAACCCGACACAAAGTCCATCGAGATGCTATCCCACTTCCACATAGGAATTTCCAGAGATTGTAGTTCTCCTGCCGGTCTCTGGTGTTCAATCGTCGCTTTTTGTCAAATCAAGCAACTCGACACATACAATGCGACATCCTTTTTCATCGCGGACCACCAGAATAACTCCTTCAAATCTTGATACTTTTTTGTGGTCCCCAGGTGGAAGCTTATCATACTCTTGTGAGATTCCTCAAGAATGCTCTGTAAGAATGAGATTTTAAATAAGAGGGGGGGGGGGGGGGGGGGGGGGGGGGGTTGAATTAGATGTTGCAAAACGATGGCCAATTTTTCTGCGATATCAAAGTTAAAGTGCAGCAGAAATAGTATGCAGAAAAATATTGACTTTGAAAGATAGAAATATAACAAAGATAAGGAGGAGAGAGTACACATGTGTTTTATACTAGTTCACCTTCTTGTCCACCGAAGGCTACGTCTAGTACTCTTGACTCGCAAGAGATTCCTTTATTAAACATAATGAGTTACAATTACAATTATCTCACCCCGAGATCTCCTTGTACCTTACACACTCACTTATACTTAATCCCTTGGAAAACCTTATTCCAAGTAACACCCTTGGTAAACACTATACCAAGTCACTCAATCCTTTTCTCTTCACGCCCTTGTGAAAGAAAGTGAACTTTGCTAAAGTGAAGAATATACAATATGGCTTGGATTGCCTTTACAAGTGTATGTAACAATTCTAGACTTGCAATCCAAAAACAACTCTTATACTATATATAATAATGCTCTTTTACTTTGAAAAAGTTTGGAATGCACTTAGAAGCAACTCTGAAATAACTTAGAAAGTTTGAGAGTATGTTGCTTAAAAAGTGTAGAAAATTCAGAAAGTGTGAGAGCTTTTAATGAGAGTTTGTAATCTGAGTTGTTGTTGTTGTGAGAGTGTTTCAATGCCTTTATATAGGCTTCCAATCAACCATAACATCTCAAGGGAAGTGTAGGTTTCGTTTGGAGTGAAACAAATCAGTTTTGAGTGAAACATGTTCCCTTTAAAATATGAAAACTGATACAACAACTCTCAGTAATCGATTACTGTAAGTGGGTAATCGATTACCCAACAATCCTGTTAACAACTTTCTCAAATTTCACACAGTGTAATCGATTATTGTATTTGAGTAATCGATTACTCAAAGGTACTGTCCTGCAGCTTTGTGAAATTGCCTTAGTGTAATTGATTACACTTATTTGAGTATTCGATTACCTTGTTTTCTAAAAATCGTAATCTATTACTTCAAAGACAGCAATGGATTACTCTTAGCCGTTGGAGGATGAATAACTCTTTTCTCACTCATGTAACTTGTTACTCAAGTATTGTAACCCGTTACATGTTGTTTTTGAAATTTATTTTTATTCACACTTAGATTTTTCTGATTTTCTTGAAAACAATTTTGAGCATTATTAACTAAGGTAATAAAGTAGTTGTAAGGATAGAAGTACCTAAAGACTTAGACTCTAAATCTTGAAGCTTTGTCTTCAATAGTCTTGGTAGGTCTTCTTCCTCTCTTCTTTTTGTGATGTTGGTGTCTTCATCAAAACCGTGTCAAGGTAAGGAGCAAGATCTTCTTCACAATCTCCCCATTTTTGATGATGACAAACCAATATCTTCTTGAAGATGTATTTTTATGAGAGTAGCATACTGGATGATATATCTTGACTTGTCTTGAGTATGCTCCCCCTTTCTTTTGGAGTTCTGTGCCTGAAAAAATATTACAGAAAATACACTACTCCCAACTTTTCTCCCCCTTTTGACTTCATCAAAAAGAAGAAAAGCCAAGAGTCTAGCACAATAGACAGTCTAGAGCATAGCATACAATATTTTCATAGTATATGAAATTGCAATAAAATAAGCAGAATAATATAAAACCATGTATGAAACATAAATCGAAAGCATTGCATAATAACCGCAATAACATGATGTTCATACAAGAATATCCAAAACAGCAAGAAATAAAAATAAAAGCCAAACAATGTTCAAATCCTAATGAAAAAGCACAGCCACAATCATTGCAGACAGAAACCTATACAGATATCTAAGACTCGGGCTCAGAACTATCTTTATCAACGTCCATGTTGTTCAGCCTTGATGAAGGACGATGAAGTTCATAATGGATTTGATGGTTTTGGGTATCGATAGCATCCATCCTTGTGATGACGTAGCCTCGAAGAGAAGCCAATTCATCCATAATCATCTGATTATAAGGCATTGCAGTAGAGGAGGAAGAAGGAGCTTGAACCTGAGGCTGGTTTGGTGCAGTAGGTTCTGGTTGGTCGGTAGGAACAGTTTGACTGTTGGTGCGATGTTTATATGTTCGACGAGTGATAGGATCTATAACAAACCCCATCTTGTGGACAACCTCTATATCAACCTTGCTTTCATGAAGATTGAGGGCCACTTTTGTCTCACCATCTAAAGATACGCCGAAATTCTTAAGGATTTTTGTAATGAAGATGGCATAAGGCAACGGACTTTGGGAGTCGCGAACATGCCACATTTGTTGCATTATCATCTTAGCCCAATTTATCTTGACGTTAAACTTAATAGAATACATCAATTGGAGCTCAATGTCACTAATTTGCGAATGATTTGAAAATTTCGGCCAAATGACATAGGTAAGAAAATAATGAATCACATGATCTTCCAGCGTGAGATATCTACCAGAGAGGGTATCTCTGTTCTTAACTGTCTCACCAAGGCTTTGTTGCTTTCGCCTTTCTATTTCATCCTTTGGGATTCTACAAATAGAGAGATAGAATCTCTTGCGGTCGTAATCGTCCCAATCACATACTAGGCCGAAACCAGTGATGTCGCCTGTCATCGGTATATCACAACATATAGATCTAAAGGTTTTGATATCCAAAACTATATCCTTTCCTTTAACATGGGAAGTCATGAGATTCTTCCTAAAGTTCATATTGCAGTAAAATACACGAACAAGCTCAAGATAGATATCGTTCGCTTCGCAGCAAAAATCGAAAAGTTTTTGTTGCCGCAATAAGTAGGGAAATAGAAAATCTTCAAATTCAAAATTTCCTACATTGTCGTATTTTGGAGTGAAAATGGCGCGTCCATGGCAATTTTCTTCGAAGACCTTCCTTTGTGCGTCGTTTGCAAGAAGCCTCGTCAAGTTCAACGAATTGGACTTTGAAGATGATTCTCCTAGCTTAGACTTAGAAGTTCTTGGTCTCTTTGAAGAAGAAGCCATTGTTGGTTTTGAAGGTTTAGGGTTAGGATTTGGAATTTTGGGGTTTTTGATTGAGGCCACAAATCACGAAAAAGAAGATGTAGAAGTGTTTAAAATCATGTGATGTGATTTGCAACAAAAATCAATCAAAACGGTGAAAAAATGAAGATTTTAGAGATTGAGAGGGTTTTAGAGTGAGAGAACACGAGTTATAGGAGAGAGAAAATGAAGTGTTTTCCGAAAGAGTGCATCAGTTCATATATAAACTGCACAGAGTAATCGATTACACTAAGTGAGTAATCGATTACTCACTTTCAAAATTTGAAATTTTCAAAACAGTATCTCTTAGTAATCAGTTACACCATTACACTAATTGATTACTGTAACTTGTTGTTTCCCTACTGATGCTGAAAATGGTTTTTGACTCTAAAAACTTGAAATTTAAAGCATAACAAGCATATTTTAAGAACAAGTAGGCATTGGATATACACAATGAAGCATACATATAAACATATAAATTTGTTAGGACAAGTAAGCTTCATCGAGAATGCCTAATTCTCGTCTAATTTTGTAAAAGGATTCTTTTGCTAACGGTTTAGTGATGCCTTATATCGATATGCTTGGTTCTTGAGTGCATAATCGGATTCTTAGTGAGATGAATAGCACTTGTATTGTCACATTTCAAGGGTGTGCATCCTAAGTTTAAGCCATAATCCCGTAATTGTTGTTTAAGCCACAACACTTATGCACAACAACTTCCGGCTGCTATGTATTCCGCTTCAGCGGTGCTTAAGGCAACACAAGCTTGTTTCTTGCAAGACCAAGAAACCAAAGCATTCCCTAGAATATGACAAGTACCATTAGGAATTTTTCTCTCATACATGCATCCTGCAAAGTCTGAATCCGAGAAGCCAACCAAATCGCATACGCTTCTCTTTGGATACCATAGTCCAACATCGGTTGTGCCTTTGAGATACTTCATGATTCTCTTAACGGAAACTATATGTGACTCTTTGGGTTTAGATTGATATCGCGCACATAAGCATACACTAAACATAATATCTGGTCTACTAGAGATAAAGAAGGGAACCTATCATACCTCGATACTTAGATATTTCAGTACATTTTCCAGCGTTATCAACATCGATATATGTATTTGATCCCATAAGAGTAGCAATCATCTTGCAGTCATCCATCTCAAATATCTTCAAAAAATCCTTGGAGTATTTGGACTGACTTACAAATATGCCATCGCTAAGTTGTTTAATTTGGAGTCCAAGGAAGTAGTTTAACTTTCCCATCATGGACATCTCAAATTCTCCTTGCATCATATTCCCAAATTCACTACACAAACTTTCGCTAGTAGAACCGAAAATAATATCATCTAGATAGATTTGAACAAGTAAAGTGTGGTGATTTATTTTCTTAATAAAAAGTGTAGTGTCGACCTTGCTTTTAGAAAAACCTTTTTCTGTTAAAAAGTTTGTTAGACAATCATACCAGGCATGTGGAGCTTTCTTTAAGCCATAGACAGCTTTATTTAACTTGTATACATGGGAGGGATGTTTGTAGTCCTCAAAACCAGGAGGTTGTTCTACAAATACTTCCTCTTGTATATGTAACATCCTGATTTTTGAGTCTTTAAAATAATAGTATCAGTCCTGGAAGTCTCGCTTGAGCGAGAAAGGATCACCTGGGAAGGTGAAATCCTGAACTATACTGGAGGATTCTTGCCCGAGCGAGAGTTGTCTCGCCTGGGCGAGAAATGACAATTTTGGGGCTGATAACACAGTGTAATCGATTACATGGTCCTTGTAATCGATTACATGTTGATATCTGATCAGAAATGTGTAATTTTTCATGATGTAATCGATTACACTATTCATGTAATCGATTACACTATGCATGTAATCGATTACACTATGCATGTAATCGATTACATCGTATAAAAATGTCAGATATGTGTAATTTTTCAAGATGTAATCGATTACACTATGCATGTAATCGATTACATCATATAAAAATATCGCCACTGTGAGATTCTCGCCTGAGCGAGAATCCCTCGCTTGGGCGAGAGCGTCCGAGATATAAAAGTGAAAAAGGGGATCTAGAAACCCTAATCTTCACTTCTTTTATTCCCTTTCACTCCTAGCGGCGACTCCTCATGGATTCCGACCATTTCCCCCATTAAATCTCAAAAACACATCAAACCTCTTCCTATTGCTTCTTAATGGAACATTGGAGTGCTTTGGAGAGGAAAAAGCAACAATAGAGGTTGAAGGAGATGGAGGGAGATGGAGCTCTTTTGTGGAGCAACGGAGCTTACGCAACCTAAGGTGAGGGAGAAGACCATTGTGGTCTTAGAGTAATTCATTAGAGTCATCATTCTCCGATTTCCCTCAAGAATCGGAGCATATTAACGGATAGAAACTCTTTTGGGTGTTTATGGTCCATGTGAGAAGATGGTTCTAACGTTAATGTGTTATATGATGAAGAATATGTTGTGTGTGGTTTATTTATGATAATGTTGTGTTATGGATGGTTGATTTGCTATAAACATATATGGGTGTGTTTGTATCAATGATTGTGTGATGAGTTATTGATTTGTTAAATGTGGCGACGAGTATGTCTATGAAAATGATTAAGTTGTGAGTCGCTTAATTGCTATAAACATATGTGGGTTTATTTGTAATAATGATTTTGTGATGAACCGCTTGTTGGTGATAAATGGACATAATTATATTATGTGATGATGATGTTGTGAGTGGTTCTGCTGTGGTAGGATATGAGATACATTATGTTTATGACATTGATGTGGTGTCTTGTGTTTTGAGGAAGTTGCAATGTTCGAATAATGCAGTGGAAATATTATATTGTGATTGATGTTGTAGTATGGAATTGTGGCCTGCCCTTCGTGGTACGGAATTGTGACCTGCCCTTCGTGGTATGGAATTGTGACCTGCCCTTCGTGGTATGGAATTGTGACCTGCCCTTTGTGGTACGGAATTGTGACCTGCCCTTCGTGGTATGGAATTGTGACCTGCCCTTCGTGGTATGGAATTGTGACCTGCCCTTTGTGGTACGGAATAGTGACCTGCCCTTCGTGGTATGGAATTGTGACCTGCCCTTCGTGGTATGGAATTGTGACCTGCCCTTCGTGGTACGGAATTGTGACCTGCCCTTCGTGGTATGGAATTGTGACCTGCCCTTCGTGGTACGGAATTGTGACCTGCCCTTCGTGGTACGGAGTTGTGACCTGCCCTTCGTGGTATGGAATTGTGACCTGCCCTTCGTGGTATGGAGTTTGACCTGCCCCTCGTGGTATGGAGTTTGACCTGCCCCTCGTGGTATGGAGTTTGACCTGCCCCTCGTGGTATGGAGTTTGACCTGCCCCTCGTGGTATGGAGTTTGACCTGCCCCTCGTGGTATGGAGTTTGACCTTCCTTCGTGGTATGGAATTTTGATATGCCTTCGTGGTATGAATGTGACCTGCATTCGTGATGTTGATTTGATTGGCCCTTTGTGATATTGGGTGGTCGTAGTTGTATTGAATTGTTGTAAAAGTGTTTTACTGATGCGTTGAAATGTCTAAAAGAAATGTGGTGATTATACTGATTGCATAGGTGCACATTATGTGGTTTAAGGTATTGACTGGTATATAAATGGTCTATGTTTACTATGATTGATTTTAGATGATTGTATAGGTTGTTATACTTTAATGATATTACTCCATGTAATTCCACGCTACGGTCACCGTAGTTGGTTCTTACTCCCTCTGCTTTTCCTTGTCTATGTGTTATATATGAGTTCAAGATGTTGCTGTGGCGTCGTGGATGTTTGCTGATGGGAGTATAGATTGGAGTAGTCGTTTTTGTATTCCGAAATTATATTTGTATAATGTATGTAATATGAGAAATATGTTGAAGTAACTATGTTGTATAAATGAACTTTTTCGAAAGATGCAATAAGATTAGCATGAATACATTTATCAGTGTTGTAATTGAAACAAATGATAATTGTATGAATTATGGATTAGAATAGAATGTGATGTAATGTTTTGATGAAAAAGTATTATTGATTATTTCCGCATTTTGAATTGGGAAACTTAACTAATATTTGCATTTAATAAAGTTTTCAAAATTTTCGAGTTATGAAAATCGGGTCGTTACAGTATATACCCGTTAAGGAACGCACTCTTTACATCCATTTGGTAAAGCTGAAAGTTCAAAGAACATGCATATGCAAGCAATAATCTAATAGCTTCAAGTCTAGCAACCGGAGCGAAGGTTTCATCAAAGTCTATACCTTCCCCTTGGTTGTATCTTTGGGCTACTAGCCTAGCCTTGTTTTTAATGATGATGCCAATTTCATTTGATTTATTTCAGAACACCCAACGAGTTCCTATTACATGCCTATTCTTAGGTCTAGGAACAAGTTCCCAAACTTCCTTTTTCTCAAACTGGTTAAGTTCTTCTTGCATAGCAAGAATCCAGTGTTCATCCTCGATTGCTTCATCAATCTTGGAGGGTTCTATCTGAGAGACGAAGGCCATGTTTAGACATGCACTTCCAGCATTAAGCGGCTAGTAATACCCTTACTTATATCGCTGATGATTTTGTCTATATGGTGATCTCGATGAGTTCTCCACTCTTTAGATAAATCAGAGTGAACATGCTCTTCTTGAAAGGATGGATCATTATCTACTTCCACAAGCTCTGCATTAGGTGTAGTTTCAATAATAGCATTTTCATTAAAAGTGGAACTTGGCAAGGTAGGGAAGTCAGAGATTTCTTGATGTCCAAACATCATCTTCAGGTTGGGTTTCAAACCCGACTCAAACTTTGTGCACTTGGATCGCTCGTCCACCTCCAGTTCATAGTAAGGACAATATATGGCCAACTCCTCGAATTTGGACACATACTCCCCCGCAGACATGTTCCCTTGCTTCAGCCTCAGGATTTCTATTTCCTTCTTCCTCTTTAGATTTGCGGGAAAGTATTTATGGAGAAACTTTCCCTTGAAGGCCTCCCAAGTGATTTCCTACTCTTCCGCCTCCACCTGTCTCCGGGTAAACTCCCACCAGTTCTCGGCCTCCTTCACCAACATGTAGGAAACATAGGCCACCTTCTGGGCATCAGCACAACCCATAGTCGGAATATGCGTTCCAAGTTTTGAACCCACTCATTGCCTACATTAGGAGCGAATTCGCCTTCAAATTGATTCGGATTGGGCCTACAAAATTAAGCCAACCCCCGGTACTCTACCAGGCCTTGTGGTGCCAGGGGGTGTGGGCTTGGGCTCGGCACCGCATTCTGGTTCAGATGCTGCAGGTTCTCATTCATGTTCTGCAACACGGCTGCTATCTGGGCCAAAAGATCATTCTCAATCGATCCTCTTCCTCTTCCCGCCATCTTTGTAACCTGTACTCATTCGTTATTAGTACGCAAGATCTAATCCATGCAAATCAGTTTATCATATAGTCTCATAATATATTACATAATAATACACCAAATCCACATAAATCAAGTAGTGAACTAACATAAATTTCACAAAGAAGCATGTAAGGCCACACCCTAGGCCACCAAATTAACTCATGCTCTGATACCATATTGTAAGGACCAAAATTTTCACCCTAGAAATTTTCGTTCATTTTAACCCATTTATACATAGTTTCCCAATTACATCATACATTAACACCCCTAAACTTTAACTCATCCTTTTCTTTTATCATTTAATAACTCTGGACATACATTTGTAGTTTCATACATTATCCATGGTCTCTAACATGTACTAAATCATGCCCATGGTTACAAATAGTCAGTTCAGAATACAATTAGTTAGATTTACAAAAGAATGGAAATAAGGACTTCAAAAATAAAAGCCTCCAAGCTCCAAAATCAAAACATCCTTACATCTTCCACCTACGTGCAATGGGATTAACATTGACCATACACACAAACACAAAGGAGTAAGTTGTTAAATCAATAAATGACAATGTATGTTAATCCACATTTTAATAAGGTTAAGTAAACAATTTAAAGCCAAATTTAGTTAAAATCATCTTCATCGTTTATACTTTTGAAAACCATGCTACATAACTTGAGCCAAAGCTTGCTACATCGCTTGAGCCAAAGCTTGCTACATCGCTTGAGCCAAAGCTTGCTACATCGCTTGAGCCAAAGCTTGCCACATCGCTTGAGCCAAAGCTTGCTACATCGCTTGAGCCAAAGCTTGCTACATCGCTTGAGCCAATGCTTGCTACATCGCTTGAGCCAAAGCTTGCCACATCGCTTGAGCCAAAGCTTGCTACATCGCTTGAGCCAAAGCTTGCTACATCGCTTGAGCCAAAGCTTGCTATATCGCGTGAGCCAAAGCTTGCTACATTACATGAGCCAGAGTCGCTAACCAATCATGGTTGGCTAAAAACGAGTTTTCTTTTCATTGACACTCCATCAATCCATTAACAGTAAATCCACGCCATCATTATTACAAATATACACATATATGTTTATAATAAATAAGTGGTTCACAACTTGATCCATTTTCCAAAACCAGAAAATCCACGCATTTTCTAACACAATGCATAAGTTAAAGACTTATCCTTACCTTGGTGAGTGTTGGGTTTGGTTCTTGGTAACTTCGCAAGTTCCACCGACACCGCCTCCAACTTTAGGATCTTTCCTCATTCCCACCATATAACAAAATGTTAGTCATTTATTCCAAATAACACATAAATAACTCATTTTGCATCTTTAACCACATAAGAGATTTAACACATTTTCAATGTTTCTAAACTACTTTCATTATAAGTTTACAAACATCTAAAACATACATATTCATCTCATATTTCAACACTAGAATGCATACTCATCTTCTACCTCTAGCATTTTATCCATTTTCCTCTTTAACCACATTTTCTCTTTAGGGTTTTGGGGTTTTCATGAACCAACCCACAAACCTTTTCCATTCTTGAAATATCAACTCTAAACCAAGAGTTTACAAGAGAAAAACAACATCAAACGAACCATAACTCACAAGGGTGAGTTTCCATTTATTGGTGGAGTGCCAATGGAAATAAAACTCGGAAACAAAGTAATAAATGGTAAATCACTTAGTCACTACAAATATATATGGGTATGTTTGTAGTGATGACGGGTGGATTTATGGTTTATGTATTGGTGGAGTGCCAATGAAAATAAAACTCGTTTTAGCCGACCAAAATGGGTTAGCGATTCTAGCTCGAGTTATGTAGCATGGTTTTTCAAAAGTACAGATGACGAAAATGGTTTTAAGTGGATTTAACTTATATCGTTGTTTAACTCTATTAAATGTGGATTAACTTACATTGAAATTTTATTGAGTTAATGACTTATTCATTTGTGTTGTTTGTGTATGGTAAATGTTAATCCCATTGCAGGTAGGTGGACGGAGAAAGGATGATTTTTGAGTAGGAGATTAGAGACCTTTAGTTTGACGTCTCTTTATCAATTATTTTGTACACTAATCGATTACACTGTGTAAAATTCGAAGATGTTGTTGGACAGGATGTTGGGGTAATCGATTACCCACTTGCTGTAATCGATTACTGAGAGTTGTTGTATCAGTTTTCAGATTTCAAAGTGAAAGGGTTTCACTCCAAAATGATTTATTTCATTCCAAAAGAAACCTACACTTTCCTAGTGGTGTTATGGTTGATAGGAAAGCCTATATAAAGGCATTGAAACACTCATAACTCATATATACATACAACACAACTCAGATTACAAACTTCCACAAAAACTCTCAAAAGACTCTCACACTTTCTGAATTTTCTGCACTTTTTAGAAACATAATCTTAAACTTTCTAAGTTATTTCAGAGTTGTTTCTAAGTGTATTTCAAACCTTTTCAAAGTAAAAGAGCATTATTATCTATTGTATAAGAGTTTTTTTTGGATTGCAAGTTAAGAACTGTCATATCCACTTGTAAAGGCAATCCATCCATTTTGTATATTCTTCATTTTGCTAAGTACACTTTCTTTCACAAGGGTGTGGAGAGAAAGGGGTTGAGTGACTTGGAATAGTGTTTTCCAAGGGTGTTACTTTGAATAGGGTTCTTCAAGGGTTTTAAGTATAAGTGAGTGTGTAAGGTACAAGGAGATCTCGGGGTGAGATATTTGTAATTGCAACTCATTATATTTAATTATGGAATCTCTTGCGCGTCAAGAGTACTAGATGTAGCCTTTGGTGGACAAGAAGGTGAACTAGTATAAAAAAGATGTGTATTATCTTCTCCTTATCTTTCTACTTTCAAAGTCATTGTTTTTTTGCATACTTTTTCCGCTGCACTTAAACTTTGATTTTGCATAAAAATTGGCCAGAGTATTGCAACAACAAATTCACCCCCTCTTAGTTGCATTCTCATTCTTACAATTGGCACCAGAGCTATTTTTGAATAACATATTCTCAAAATCTGATCCTACAACAAGATGTCCTCAAGATTATTCCTAGGAGAAGGCTCCAACATAAACAGACCTCCAAGTTTTGTTGGAGAAAGCTACGACTTCTGGAAAATCAGAATGAGGATTTTCATAGAGTTACAAGACTTGGACATATTGAATGTGATTGAGGAAGGAACATATGTGTCATTCACAGTAGTCAACAGCACGAGGGAAATAAAGCCAAAATCTTCATGGAACGATGAAGATAAGAATAAAGTGCAATATGATTTAAAGGCAAAGAACATCCTCATATCGGCGCTTGGCATCGACAAATTCATTAGAGTGTCTAATTGCAAATCCGCCAAGGAAATGTGGGATACTCTAGAGACCACACATGAAGGAACCGAGGAGGTAAAGAGATTGAGATTGAATACTCTGTCTTAAGAATACGAAATGTTTCGTATGAGACCAGGAGAGAAAATTCTTGATCTCCAAAAGAGATTCAGTCATCTCACTAACCATCTTATTTCACTTGGCAAAGTGCTATCAAACAATGACTTGAATCTAAAAGTTCTAAGATCACTTACACGAACATGGAAACCAAAGGTAATGGCCATTTCTGAAAAGAAAAGTCTTTCCAAAATGTCTTCGGCTGCTTTGTTTAGAAAATTGCAGGAACACGAACTTGAACAGAGCCAACTTGATAAACATGAAGAGCAAGAGAAGTAAAAGAAGAATATTTCTCTTAAAGAAAAAATAGAGAAATACGAATCATTGGAGGATGAAGACGAAAAGGAAGAGATGGATGACATGAGCCTCTTTGTGAAGAAGTTCAGCAAGTTCCTATGTTGGAACAAAGGCGCTATAACCGGTCCAATGAAAAAGTTCACCAAGAGCAATGAGGCTTCCACTTCAAATCAAAATTTTACATGCTTTGAGTGTGGCAAGCCTGGCCACATGAAGATGGACTGTCCAAACATAAAAAACGGTTCTTTCAAGGGAAAGAACGAAATGAAGAATGGACGAAGAGGCTACACCGCTTGGGAAGGTAATGACACAAGTTCAACCTCTGAACCAGAAAGCAAAGAGCAATCACATCTCTCTTTGATGGCGTCTCATCACTCAGATGATGAAGAGGTAAACGAGTGTATCCCTTTTTCCTCTTCTGAATTACAATCGTCTTTTGATGATCTGCATGATGAGTACATGAAATTAACGAAAACGTTTCTAAATTAAAAATATGAACTAGATTCTCTTAGAAACAAACCATCATCATCCTCATGTCTAAATTGCATTATGTTAGGGTACAGGTCAATCAAAGTATAACACCTAGAGGGGGGTGAATAGGTGTTAGCGGTCAATATGTCTGCTTTTCGAATTTGCATAGAGAGAATAAAAAATATCATAAATATTCAGCAATAATCGATTAACAGAATATATAATCGAATAACAGAAGCAGAATTAATCGATTAACGCAGTAACACAATCGATTAACTAGTGCAGAAAAATCAAAAACAGAAACTTAATGAAATGGTTTCTTGGCACACAAGCTATGCAAGAATCGTGCAACTTCTTAACAGGATATCACAAACAACACACAACAATTATACAGATATCAAAGACTTAATCTTTATGGATAAAGACTCAATCTTTCAAGTTAAAAAAATGCAAGATACACAATATGCTTGAAATGTAAAAATATAAGGGAAAGAGAAAGAAGATCAAGAAATTTTAACCTAGTTCGTTCGCCTGTCCACTGGCAAACTACATCCAGGCCTCCCCTTCTGATCTTGGGATATTTGCTTCACTAAATTTGAAAATATGTTCTTTATACACACTTCCAAATTGAGCCTTTCCTACTTGCCACGCAGATCCTATTTCGCCAAAACTTGACTTCCCTCTGTTCACAACGGTTGCCAATCTTGCTACTCGATGCGCCAACAAGATACTCAGCGAAGACTATACCAAGCCAACTGCAGCTAGCCGATATTACAACCTTCTCTCCAAACCTTAGAGATTTACAAAACATTTATAAATAATTGAGCTTTTTGCAAGAACCTCTTCAAGAAGAGTTCTTTGGCCTAAACAAGCTACCTACAACCCAGATGATGATTGACTCACACTTACTCATAGGGGTATGAGGAATCAAAAAGGATTGAAAACAAGTTTGTGCACTCAAGTTTGCACTTGTTTGAAAAAGCCTTTCTTTTTGGAAATCAAGAAGCCAAGAAAACTAAAACACCAATGGAAGGGATTTGACACTAAAGCACAAGGTGAATACTTCACACAGATTTGGGATTTCGAAAATTGAAAGTGTAGAAAATGTGAAATCAAAGTTATGATGAAAATGCAGAAAAACCGGTCGTTTATAGTTTTCTGTTTTCAACAGAATTAATCGTTTAAATGACATCTTAATCGATTAACGGTTTGAAAATTAATATGTATCTGTTGAACATAATCTATTAAAATTTAACATAATCGATTATAACTGCCATGCAACCAAAATCAATAGTTACTGGAACTCTCATTAATCGATTTAAAAGACTGTTAATCGATTAACGGATTTGTGCAGTCTGATAATCCATTATATCACTATTAGGATCAATTATCAGAAAAACTATAAGTTTTCTTGGATAAGAGGTAACCCTCCAAAATGAGTAGGCACTTAATATGATGCATGATTTTCATAGAAAACATAATTTTTTATGCAACCTACTAAAGGAAGAATGATTACTCTCAAAAAGGATTTTGGCAATCTTACGAGCGAACGAGACGTGTAACGACCCGAAATTCTACCCTTGAAATTTTTTCCTTATTTAATCCAATTCCATGCATTTAACAATCCATCATAATTACCGAGTGACTAAATTTATTTAAAATGTCTCACTTCTCCCTCACACCCGATCTATGAACCAAAAGTAACATACAACATCCGATAGCGAAAAAAAACATAATTCATTAATGTAACCTAGTAACCACCGCATACAATTAGCTATGAGTTTCAAAACACCCATAGCTACATATATCCCGAGTTCCTAGTCTCCATGATCAATATCATGTACAAAAATAGTATTCATAGTACAATTAGTTACTTCAATTACAATCAATTACAGTTACAAAAGAATGGATAAAGAGACATCAAAAACAAAGGTCTCTAATCCCCTACTCAAAAATCATCCTTCTCCGTCCACCTACCTGCAATGGGATTAACATTTACCATACACAAACAACACAAAGGAATAAGTCATTAATTCAATAAAACTTCAATATAAGTTAATCCACATTTAATAGGTTTAAACGATGATATAAATTAAATACTCTTAAAACCATTTTCGTCATCTGTAATTTGAAAAACCATTCAACATAACTCGAGCTAGAGTCGCTAACCCATTATGGTCGGCTAAAACGAGTTTAATTTCCATTGGCACTCCACCAAGACATAAACCATAAATCCACCCGTCATCACTACAAACATACCTATATATATTTGTAATGACTAAGTGATTTACCATTTATTACTTTGTTTCCGAGATTTATTTCCATTGGCACTCCACCAATAAATAGACAATAAATGCACTCGACATCATT
The DNA here is from genome assembly GCA_009771035.1 of Lupinus albus. Lineage (NCBI taxonomy): Eukaryota > Viridiplantae > Streptophyta > Magnoliopsida > Fabales > Fabaceae > Lupinus > Lupinus albus. The sequence goes on along the minus strand of CM020022.1, from coordinate 8,218,410 downwards.
ACAGCATAGCGTATATGCCTGTAACTACAAAGTGACTTACAATTTATTGTTTTATCCGAGTTTTATTTCCATTGGCACTCCACCAATAAATAGACAATAAATGCACCCGACATCATTACAGTATAGCGTATATGCCTGTAACTACAAAGTGACTTACAATTATTTGTTTTCATTTCGAGTCTTATTTCCATTGGTACTCCCCCAATACGAAATGATAAATACACCCGACATCATTACAAACATATCCACGTATGCTTATAACTACAAAGTGATTTACATTTCATGATCTCATTTTGAGTCTTATTTCCATTGGTACTCCCCCAATACTTAAACCGTAAATCCAATCCTCACCATTATCAACATACCCATATATGTTCATAATGACTAAGTGATTCACATTTTTTATTCATTATCCATAACAGAAAAGCCACGCATTTTCCAACACAATGCATAAATTAAAGACTTATCCTTACCTCGGTGAGTGTTGGGTTTGGTTTTTGGTAACTTCGTAAGTTCCACCGGCACCACCTCCAAACTTAGGATCTTTCCTCATTCCCACCACATAACACAATGTTAGTCATTCATTCCAAATAGCAAATAAATAACTTATATTGCATTATTCAACCATACAAGATATTTATCACATTTTCAATGGTTCTATACTATTTTCATTATGAGTTTTCAACCATCTAAAACATACATATCATCTCATCTTTTAATATTATAAAGCAACTCATCTTCTACCTCTAACATTTTACCCATCTTACCTCTCTAATCTCATTTTCTCACTCTAGGGTTTTGGGGTTTTCATGAGTCAACCCACAAACCTTTTCCATTCTTGGAATACTAACTCAAAACTAAGAGTTTACAAGGTACAAGCAACATAAAACGAACCACAACTCGAAAGCGAGAGTTTCCATGGTTTTATCCACTTTGAGAAGAGATCCATAATTTCAAAAATGGGTTCTCAAGAGAAGAAGAGAGTTAGGATAAAGAGTTTTACCTCTTCTCTCACCTCTCTTCAATTCTTAACCTAAAATATGTTTGGGGTTTCCCTCATTTAATGTTCTCGTCGGGTTCTCGCTTAAGCGAGCTTTCTCTCGCTCAAGCGAGAAAATCCCGCCTATTTTAAAAACTCAACTCTGACCCTCTCGCTCAAGCGAGGGATTCTCGTTCAAGCGAGAATCTCACAGTGCCAACAGTCCCAAAATGCCATTTCTCGCCCAGGCGAGACAACTCTCGCTCAGGCGAGAATCCTCCAGTATAGCCCAGGATTTCACCCTCCCAAGTGAACCTCTCTCGCCCAAGCGAGAATCTCTCGCTCAAGCGAGGATCCGAGGACTGATACTAAAATTTTTTAGACTTAAAATTTGGGGTGTTACAATCCTCCCCCTCTTATAAGAATTTTCGTCCCCGAAAATTAAACATACCTCGATTCAAACAAATGATGGTAATCTTCCCTCATCTCTTGCTCAACTTCCCAAGTAGCGTCTCCTTCGTCCACTTGGCTCCACAACACCTTTACCAAGGCAATCTCCTTGCCTCTCAATTTCTTTACATTGGTATCCATGATTCTCATGGGCAACGTCGCAAAAGGCAAATTATCCTTCAATTCTATCTGATCAGACTCAACCACATGAGATGGATCTCCAACATATTTCTTCAACTGAGACACATGAAACATATTATGGAGATTGGACAACAACGGAGGTAACGCAATACGATACGCTACCGGCCCAATTCTCTTCAATATCTGATACGGCCCAATAAATCGAGGAGTCAGCTTACGGGACTTCAACACTCTACCGATACCGGTAGTCGGAATGACTCTCATGAAAACATGATCTCCCTCGTTAAATTCAACAGGTTTCCGTCTCTTATCATAATAGCTATTCTGTCGACTTTGGGCGATTTTCATATGTTCCCGGATTTTCTTGATCTTATCCGTCGTCTCCTGGACCATTTCGGGCCCCAATATCAAATTCTCCCCAGTTTCAAACCAACTCACTAGGGTTCGGAATTTCCTACCATACAAGGCCTCATAAGGTGCCATCCCAATACTCGAATGAAAGCTATTGTTGTAGGTAAACTCGATCAACGACAACATGCTATCCTAACTCCCTGGTTGTTCTAAGACACAGGCTCTTAAAAGATCCACCAATGATTGTATTGTCCTTTCTGATTGACCGTCCGTTTGGGGATGAGAAGCTGAACTCAACTTCAACTTAGTTCCCAAAGCGGTTTGCAAACTCGTCCAAAAGTTTGAAGTGAAATGGGGGTCCCTATCCGACACAATGCTTGACGGTATTCCATGCAAGCGAACAATTTCCCGGATATACAATTCTGCCAACCTCTCCAAAGAGTGCCTCATGTTCATAGGCAGAAAGTGAGCAGATTTAGTTAACGATCCACGATCACCCATATCGAATCATATCCTCTCTCTGAGTCTTCGGAAAACCAGACACAAAATCCATGGAGATACTATCCCACTTCCAAACGGGAATTTCTAGGGATTGTAACTCCCCCGCCGGTCGTTGATGCTCAATTTTTGCTTTTTGGCATATTAAACAACTCGAAACATATGACGCCACATCTCTTTTCAATCCAGACCACCAAAACAACTTCTTCAAGTCTTGGTACATTTTCGTTGTCCCTGGGTGAAAGCTCATCTTGCTCTTATGGGACTCCTCCAAAATACTATTCTGTAGCCCTTCACTTCGAGGCACACACACTCTCCCCTTGTAATGCATCATCCCACTGGAGTCCGTTACAAAGTCGGTTTCCTTTCCACTCATCATCAAATCCCGTTTGTCCATCAACTCAATATCTCCAACTTGGAGTACTCGGATTTGATCAAATAGTTCATTCGTGACAGTCAGCATACCCAATATCATACTATGAGTTCTCATCTGGACGTCTTGGTTCATATCCCTGAAATCCTCTATCAGCTTCCCTTCCCTAATCATCAAAGCTGACATGTGCAAAGATTTCCGAATGAGTGCATCGGCTACTACATTAGCCTTCCCTGGGTGGTACTTGATCGAGGCCGTACTCGATACAAATAATAAAACAATAAAGTATAGTACAAGGAAGTGACTCCTAGGTCGTTTCCCAAAGATTATCTTTCACGCAATGGTTCAAACACCTTACACGCACACACACAATGGGGGGTTTTAGTGGTTGTTATGCTATGAAATTAAGCTAAAACAGAACACAAACAGAAAACAGAATAGTAAAGAGGCTAAATCCCTTTGGTTTCCTTGTTCACAACTCAATCCTCGGTTTCAATATATCAAAATCAGATTCTCAGTGTTCCTTTGTTGAGAGTCGATTAATTAAGGGATGATCAACGCACAGTTAAATTGCTAAACCTCTAACTAAGCGAAATTGGCATAAGCAACAAACAGTTAACAATGTCAGACGAATCAAAGCATCAATTTCAGATTCTACACATTGACTTCCTAATCTGTTCATAACTCTAATGTTTAAGCCTCAAACTAAGCGAATTCAACATAAACATAGAGCATTTACAGATTCACATAAAATAAGCGATTATGTGCTAGAGAACTAATTAACTAAGCGAAAATCAGTTCACAAACCTAAAACAACACCATGGAATTAAGCAAACCATAACATGAAATAGGATAGAAGCTTCAACAACATAAAACCGAAATTGCATTCACAACAACATAGAAACCGAAAATGCATTAAGCACTAAACCTCAAGAGTGTGATACATTACCAAAGGAATTTAGCACTAAACTTCTAGCCTTCCATGGAGGAAGAAGCAAAACCGAATTTGGAGAAGGAAGAAGATGGAAAACGAAAACCTAAAAGAACCCCAAAAGGGAGAAAACGAAAATGTAATGTAAAGTTGTGTGTGAAAACGAAATTCTAAGCTTATTAAAGGGTAAAACCGAAATGGGCCCTAAACAATGGGCCCAAAACCTAAAACGGAATTAAAAATCCTATAACTAAATACAATCTTCACTTTAGCACACATCTTCCACTTGTAATGCCCAAAATGTCCTTGGTGCCAAATATGTCCTGAAAATGGAATTAGATTTAATTAGGCTAAATAATCCCAAATTAACTCATTTTAGGAATAATAGTCCAATAAAGCCTAAAACACTAAACAATGCCAAATAAAGTCAATTAGACACCAAGAATCATTAACAATGGTAAAATAAGGTTATTAATAGTGTGTAATATTTGACTCATCAGTACAGCAATCCAAAATCGTAGTCCTTTAAAAATTCCATCCATCTCCTATGTCTCATATTCAGCTCTTTTTGATCAAACAGATATTTCAAACTCTTGTGGTCGCTATACACCACAAACCTTATACCATAGAGATGGTGCCTCCAAATTTTCAAAGCGAAGACCACTACTGCCAATTCTAAATCATGCGTAGGGTAGTTCTACTCGTGTGTTCTTAACTGACGAGAAGAATAGGCAACCACTTTCCCCTCTTGCATCAGGACACAACCCAAACCTTGCTTGGAAGCATCGCAATACACACTGAAATCCTTATCCGTACACGGAAGAACCAACACGGGCGCCGTAGTCAACCTTTATTTCAACTCTTGAAAGCTTTCTTCGCAACGGAGTGTCCACACATTCGGTTCTCCTTTCCTAGTAAGCTTAGTCAATGGTAGGGCTAATTTCGAAAATCCCTCAATGAATTTCCGATAATAGACTGCCAAACCCAGGAAGCTCCGGATTTCGTTAACCGACTTGGGCACGACCCATTCCGTAACCGCTTCCACCTTTGAAGGATCCACAGCTACCCCTTCCTTGGTTATCACCTGCCCAAGAAAGTTCACCGACTCCAACCAGAAATCACACTTAGAAAATTTCGCATACAGCTGGTTCTTACTCAGGAGTTCTAGAACAATCCTTAGGTGCTTTGTATGTTCCTCCCGGCTTTTGGAGTAAACCAGAATGTCATCAATAAATACCACTACAAATGAATCCAAATACGGATGGAAAACCTGATTCATGTAGTCCGTAAATATTGCTGGAACATTCGTTACGCCAAAAGGCATGACCAAATATTCGAAATGTCCATACCTTGTCCTAAAAGCAGTCTTTGGAATGTCATCTGTTTTCAACCGAAGTTTATGGTAGCCCGATCGAAGATCAATCTTAGAAAACACTATCGCCCCTCTCAACTGATCCATCAAGTCATCAATCCGAGGCAATGGGTATTTGTTCTTAATCGTAACCTTGTTCAACTGCCTGTAATCGGTACACAATCGCATACTACCATCCTTCTTCTTAACTAGCAAAAAATGTGCGCCCCACGGCGAGACACTCGGGCGAATAAATTTCTTAGCCAACAATTCATCAACCTGCTTTTTCAGCTCAGTTAACTCTAACGGTGCCATTCTATAAGGAGCTATAGAGATGGGTCCCGTTCCCGGCACTAAATCAATGGAGAATTCAACTTCTCTCACTGGAGGCAATTCCGGAATATCACCAGGAAAGACTTCCGGAAACTCACTGGAGGCAACCCCTCCCTCCTTACAGGAAGTCCTGACTTCCTTTGCCGACATCGGCTTCATATAACCGACCTCCTCCGAAATCCCATCTGGATTTCCAAACATCATGGTCTTATCAGCAGAATTGAGCATCACATGATTTGCTGACAACCAGTCCATCCCCGGAATCAAATCTAACTAGGATAGTGGTAAGCAGATTAAATCCACGGTAAAATCCCTACCGTTTACCACCACCGGACACCGAGACACAACTGTCGACACCACCACAGACACATCAGTTGGGGTGGATACGACCAAGTCGAAAGGCAACGACTCAGTTTGTAAATTCAGTCGGTCCACGCAGTCAATAGATACAAAGGAGTGTGTCGCTCCCGAATCAAACAACACTAAAAGGGGAATACTTGACACCATGCAATTACCTTTTATCAGGCCATCTACGCCCGATGCCTCTGCACCACTCATGGTGAACACTCTGCCAGTGGATCGAGGGGGTAAATAGTATGTTACAGTAATCGATTACTGTAATGGTGTAATCGATTACATAGAGACACTGTTTGAAAATTTTGAAATTTTGAAAGTGGGTAATCAATTACCACTCAGTGTAATCGATTACTCTGTGCAGTTATATATATGAACTGCTGCACTTTTTCAGAAAATCCTCCATTTTCTCTCCTGTAACTCGAAACTTTCTCTCTCTAAACCCTCTCAATCTCTAAAAACCTCATTTCAACTCCGATTTGATTGATTTTTGTTGCAAATCACATCACATTTTTTATTCTAAACACTTCTACACCTTCTATTTCGTGATTTGTGGCCTCAATCAAAAAACCCCAAATTTCCAAAAAAAACCCTAAAACCTTCAAAAACCAACAATGGCTTCTTCTTCAAAGAGACCACGTTCTTCAAAGTCTAAGCAGGAGAATCAACTTTCACGTCCAACCCGTTGAACTTGACGAGGCTTCTTGCAAATGACGCTCAAAGGAAGGTCTTCGAAGAAAAATTCCATGGACGCGCCTTGTTCACTCCTAAATACGGTAACATTGGGAACTTTGAGTTTGAAGATTTTCTTTTTCCTTATCTTTTGCGACAACAAAAACTTTTTGACTTTTGCTGCGAAGCGAACGATATCTACCCTGAGCTTGTTCGTGTATTTTATTGCCACATGAACTCTATGAAAAATCTGATGACTTCCCATGTTAAGGGAAAGGACATAGTCTTGGATATGAAAACCTTTAGTTCTATTTGCTGTGATATACCGATGATAGGCGACATCACTGGGTTCGGCCTGGTATGTGAATGGGACGATTACGATCACAACAAATTCTATCTTTCCATTTATAGAATTTCTAAAGAGGAAATAGAAAGGCGAAAGCAACAAAGCCTTGTTGAGACTGTTAAGAACAGGGATATCCTCTCTACAGGATATCTCACGCTGGAAGATCGTTTGATACATTATTTTCTTACCTATGTCATTTTGCCGAAATTTTCAAACCATTCACAAATAAGTGACATAGAGCTCCAATTGATGTATGTTATCAAGTTTAACATCAAGATTAATTGGGCTAAGAAGATAATGCAACAAATGTGGCATGTTCACGGCTCCCAAAGTCTATTGCCCTACGCCATCTTCAATTCCAAAATCCTTGAGCATTTCGGCGTACCTTTAGATGGTGAGACAAAAGTGGCCCTCACTCTTCGCGAAAGCATGGTTGATATTGAGGTTGTCCACAAGATGAGATTCGTTATAGATCCTGTCACTCGTCGAACCTATAAGCATCATACCGACCGCCAACCTTCCCCTACCGATGAATCAGAACCCACTGCTGAGCCAAACCAGCCAGAGTCTCATGCTCCATCTTCTTCATCTGCTGCAATGCCCACTAATCAGATGATTATGGATGAATTGGTTTCTCTTCGAGGCTACATCACCACAAGGTTGGATGCTTTCGATACACAGAGCCAACAAATCCATTACGAACTTCATCGTCTTTCATTGAGGCTAAGCAACATGGATGTTGATGAAGATAGTTCCGAGCCCGAGTCTTAGAAATTTTGTCTAGGTTTCTGATTATGTATTGACTATGGCTGTGCTAGTTCCATTTGCATTTGAACAGTGTTTGGATTTTATTTTATTTTCTGCTATTTTGGATTTCGTGTATGAACATCTTATTTTGTTTGTTATGCAATGTGTTAAATTTCTGTTTCATACATGGTGTTTTTTCTATTATGCTTTCTATTACTTGAACTTTCATATACTATAAAATATTGTATGCTATGCTCTACAAATGTCTATTGTGCTAGACTCTTGACTTTTCTTCTTTTTGATGAAGTCAAAAGGGGGAGAAAATTTGGGAGGTGTGTATTTTCTGTTAATATTCTTTCAGGCACATAACTCCAACAGAAAGGGGGAGCATACATGCATACATATACGGGGAGCATACTCAAGACAAATCAACATATATCATCAACTATGTTGCTGTCAAAAAACTACACTTTCAAGAAGACATTGGTTTGTCATCATCAAAAAGGGGGAGATTGTGAAGCAGATCTTGCTCCTGACCTTGCCACGGTTTTGATGAAGACACCAATATCACAAAAAGAAGAAAGGAAGAAGACCTACGAAGACTATCGAAGATAAAGCTTCAAAGAATTAGAGTCTAAGACTTAGGTACTTCTATCCTTACAACTCATTTATTTACTTAGTTAATAATGCTCAAAATTGTTTTCAAGAAAATTAGAATAATCTAACTGTGAATAAATATAATTTTCAAAAACAACATGTAACGGGTTACCATAATTGAGTAACAAGTTACATGAGTGAGAAAAGAGTTTTCAAACCTCTAACAGCTATGAGTAATCCATTACAGACTTTGGAGTAACATATTACCATTTTTAGAAAACATAGTAATCGATTACTCAAAGCAGTGTAATCGATTACACTAAGGCAAATTCACAAAGCTGTCAAACAATGTTGTTGAGTAATCGATTACTCAAATCCAGTAGTCGATTACACTGTGTGAATTTTCAAAAAGATGTTAACAGGATTGATGGGTAATCGATTACCCACTTGTAGTAATCGTTTACTGAGAGTTGTTGCATCAGTTTTCAGATTTCAAGTGAAGAGGTTTCACTCCAAACTAATTGCTTTTCATTCCAAATGAAACCTACTCATACCTAAGGGTATTATGGTTGATTGGAAGCCTATATAAAGGCATTGAAACACTCTCACAAAATACAACAACTTTCATAATAAAATCACACATAGCTCTTACACTTTTCTAAATTTTCTGCACTTTTCAAAGCAACATACTCTCAAACTTTCTAAGTATTTCTAAGTTTCTTCAAAGTGCTTTCCAAACATTTTCAAAGTTTACTTTTCAAAGCTTCAAAGTTGCTTCAAAGAGCATTATTATCTCAAGTATAAAGAGTTGTTATTGGATTGCAAATTCTAGATATTGTCATATACACTTGTAAGGCAATCCAAGCCAAATTGTACATTCTTCACTTTTGCAAAGTTTACTTTCTTTCACAAGGGTGTGAAGAGAAAGGGTGAGGGACTTGGTATAGTGTTTACGAAGGGTGTAACTTGGTATAGTGTTTACCAAGGGTGTGACTTGGAATAGAGTTTTCCAAGGGGATTAGATATAAGTGAGTGTGTAAGGTACAAGGAGATCTCGGGGTGAGATAATTGTAATTGCAACTCATTATATTTAATAAAGGAATCTCTTGCACGTCAAGAGTATTGGACGTAGCATTCGATGGACAAGAAAGTGAACCAGTATAAAACACCTGTGTACTCTCCTTCCCTTTTCCATGTTATTTCTTTATCCTTCCTAGTCAATATTTTTCTGCATAATATTTCCGCTGCACATTAACTTTGATATTCCAGAAAAATTGGCCATACTTATTGCAACAACTAATTCACCCCCCTCCTAGTTGCAATCTCAGTCTTACAATCCCTTCTCCAATAGGAATGAACTCAACCTATCATAACAAGCTCTAGGAGCTTGTTTAAGGCCATACAATGCCATTTTGAGTTTAAACACATTTTGGGAATTTGTAGTTTTCAATTCCAGGAGGTTGTTTTACATAAACTTCTTCTTGAATGTAACCATTCAAGAAGGCACTTTTCACATCCATTTGAAACATCTTAAATTTCATTATAGATGCAAAGGATAATAACAAGCGATTGGATTCCAACCTAGCAACAAGGGCGTAGGTTTCGTCATAATCAATACCTTCTTCTTGATTATAACCTTGTGCAACTAAATGGGCTTTGTTTCTAATAATTAAGTCAAATTCATCTAGTTTGTTACGGAAGACCCATCTAGTGCCTAATATCGAATGATCCTTAGGTGTCGGGACTATAACCCAGACATTGTTACGTTCAAACTGGTTTAGCTCTTCTTGCATAGCTAAACCCCGGTGTTCGTCTTCTAGGGCTTCATTAACATTCTTTGGCTCAATTTGAGAAACAAATGCAACAAAATGACAAATATTATTTAGTGATCTTCAGGTTACCACTCCCGAAGATATGTCATGTAAAGACCCAAATTCAACCATTGAAAATTTTTCTCATTTTAATTCAATTCCATGCAATCACTCACAACTCACATTACCAATTTAATATCTTTACTTCAAAATCTTATTTCCCCTCCTCACACTCTATCCATGAATCAATAACAACATACATAATCATTTTACTTAGAAGTCCTCATGAATCATTCCTTGAACTAATCTTTTAACCTATTATATTATCATACAATTAATATTGCAGAAAAACATAATTCATTCATATCATTTTCTATGAGTACTAAGACCTCAAAGGTTCTGATCCTCCAAAATAATATTACGCATAGTTACAAATATTCAACTAATAGTTAGCCATGATTACAAACATTTAAATCCACAAGTAGTCATTTAGAATACGAAACATAAATAGTGAATCCGAAGTCTAAAGCTCCTAAAGCTCCCGACCTAGCATACTTCATCCATCTATTTACCTGCAATGGGATTATCAATGACAAAAGTACAAACACACAAAGGAGTAAGTCGTTAATTCAATAAACGTCATTATAAGATAATCCACATTAGAAAAAGGGTTAGTAAACCATTTTCGAAATTCATTTTGTCTTGCTGCATAACTTGAGCCAAAGTATTCGCTACATAACTTGAGCCAAAGTGTTGCTACATAGCTTGAGCCAAAGCATTGCTACATAACTTGAGCCAAAGTTTTGCTTCATAACTTGAGCCAAAGTGTTGCTACATAACTTGAGCCAAAGTAGTGCTACATAACTTGAGCCAAAGTATTGCTACATAACTTGAGCCAAAGTTTTGCTACATAACTTGAGCCAAAGTTTTGCTACATACCTTGAGCCAAAGCATTGCTACATAACTTGAGCCAAAGTTTTGCTTCATAACTTGAGCCAAAGTGTTGCTACATAACTTGAGCCAAAGTAGTGCTACATAACTTGAGCCAAAGTAGTGCTACATAACTTGAGCCAAAGTATTGCTACATAACTTGAGCCAAAGTTTTGCTACATAGCTTGAGCCAAGCATTGCTACATAACTTGAGCCAAAGTTTTGCTTCATAACTTGAGCCAAAGTATTGCTACATAACTTGAGCCAAAGTAGTGCTACATAACTTGAGCCAAAGTATTGCTACATAACTTGAGCCAAAGTTTTGCTACATAGCTTGAGCCAAAGCATTGCTACATAACTTGAGCCAAAGTATTTGCTACATAACTTGAGCCAAAGTATTGCTACATAGCTTGAGTCAAAGCATTGCTACATAACTTGAGCCAAAGTTTTGCTTCATAACTTGAGCCAAAGTGTTGCTACATAGCTTGAGCCAAAGCATTGCTACATAACTTGAGCCAAAGTATTTGCTACATAACTTGAGCCAAAGTATTGCTACATAGCTTGAGCCAAAGCATTGCTACATAACTTGAGCCAAAGTTTTGCTTCATAACTTGAGCCAAAGTCGCTAACCAATAATGGTCGGCTAAAATCATATTTTATTTTCATTCGTTTCACCATAAATCATTTCCGGTAAATCCACGTCCACATTAGTATAAACACACCCATATATGTTTATACTATATACGTGATTCACACTCAATCATCGCATAACCGGAAAGTACCACATACTTTCCTTTCCGTAAATCTACGCCTACTTTAATGTAAACACACCCATGTATGTTTATATCAAATGCGTACTTTACGTATCAATCATTGCATAATCAGAAAACTCACATTTTCGATTCCAAATGCACAATTAAAGACTTATCCTTACCTTGGTGAGTATTGGGGTTCGGTTCTTGGCAACTTCTCGAGTTCTACCGACACCACCTCCAACTTTAGGATCTTTCCTCATCCCACCATATAACACAATGTTAGTCATTTATTCCAAATATCACATAAACAACTTATATTGCATTATTTAATCATACAAGATATTCATCACATGTTCGATGTTTCTAAACTACTTTCATCATAAGTATTCAACCATCTAAAACATGCATATTCATCTCATATTCCAACATTTGGAGGTAAACTCATCTTCTACCTCTAGCATTTTACTCACTCTCTCTTTTTACCCCATTTTTACTTTAGGGTTTTGGGGTTTTCATGACGCAACCCACAACCCTTTCCATTCTTGAAATATTAACTCTAAACCAAGAGTTTACAAGGTAAAAATGACATAAAACGAACCATAACTCCAAATGATGAGTTTCCATGGTTTCTCACATTTGGAGAAGAGATCCAACATACCCAAAATGAGTTTAAGAGAGAAGAAGAGAGTTAGAATCAAGAGTTTTACCTCTTCTCAAGCTCTTGGGTGAGTATCAAAACTCCTTGCCCTTGGAAAAGCTCTCTTCTCTCACCTCCCTTCAAAGTTTTTAACCCTAAAATGTGTTTGGGTTTCTGTTTTAAAGAGGTGTCGTCGCATATCTGATTACCAGGAGTGTGTAATCGATTACACTGTGTCAGATGCACATATCTGATGCTTTTAATACGATGTAATCGATTACCAAGAGTGTGTAATCGATTACACTGTGTCAGATGCACAAGTCTGATTAGTTTATCAGAATGTAATCGATTACCAGGAGTGTGTAATCGATTACACTATGTCAACAGCCCAAAATTGCCTTTTCTCGCCCAGGTGAGACAACTCTCGCTCAGGCGAGAATCCTCCAGTATAGTCCAGGATTTCACCCTCCTAGGTGATCCTTTCTCGCTCAGGCGAGAATCTCTCGATCAAGCGAGGCTTCCAGGACTAATACTATAATTTTAAAGATTAAAATTTGGGGTGTTACATGTCACCTATGACGTTATCAATGGGATGATCTTTCTTGGTTTTCCAAGCTCTTGGAAGATCAGAATTCTCTACATCCTCTTGATTTTCTTGAGTAGGACTTTCAGGTTCTGGTTCGCTTGAACATGGTTCCTCTTGTGTACCTGAAACATTTTCAACAAGATCCTTTCTCTTCTCTTTTGGAGAAGATTCATCAAATTGCACGTGTACAGATTCTTCAACATGCATTGTACGTTTATTATAGACTCTAAAAGCTTTACTACTAGGTGAATAACCGAGAAAGATGTCTTCATCTGCTTTTAAGCCGAACTTATCCAGAAGTTCTTTTCAATTGTTTAAAATGAGACATTTACATCCAAAAACATGCAAATGTGAAATATTCGGCTTACGACCTTTCAAAAGTTCGTAAGGAGTTTTTGAAAGTGAAGGTCTTATGAATACACGGTTAATTACATAGCAAGTTGTATGTATTGCGTCAACCCAGAAATATTTGGGCACTTTGCTGTCATTCAGCATGGCACGAGCTAACTCCTCTAAGACGCAATTCTTCCTCTCAACAACTCCATTTTGTTGAGGGGTGCGAGGAACAGAAAATTGATGGTGTATACCATGTTTATCGCAATACTTGGCGAAGTGGTGATTCTCGAACTAACCACCATGATCACTTCGAATCAACACTATCTTATGATTAAATTGATTTTGCAATTTCCTGGCAAGCGACTTAAAAGTTTTAAAAGCATCCCTTTTCAAAGATAAGAACATAGTCCATGTAAACCGGGAAAAGTTGTCAACTACCACTAGAGCATAATGACTGCCTCCAAAACTCATTATTTGTGAAGGTCCAAACAAGTCCATGTGGAGTAATTCTAATGGCCTTGTAGTGGAAAACACATTGTTAGATGAAAAAGAATTTTTCGTTTGCTTACACCTTTGACAGGTGTGGCAAATATCTTTAGTTTTGAAATTTAATTTTGGCAGTCCAACAAAAAGCTCTTTTGACACTATCTTTTCCACATGTCGTAGATGGATATGTGCTAACCTTCTATGACAGGTCCATATATCATTCTCATTTGAAGTAAGACATTTTGAAAATAGAGAAGTGATATTGTCCATATTAACCATATAGATATTGATAGTTCGGTGACCGACAAACTTAACATTGTCGTCTACGCCATCACGGATAATACAAAGGTCAGAATCGAAAGATATCTTGTTACCTATATCGCATAGATGTCTGATACTGAGTAGGTTGTGCTACAGGCCTTCAACATATAGCACGTTTTCCACAATTTCCTGAGAGGCATTTCCCACTCTTCCGATTCCAAGGATCTTTCCTTTATTGTTGTCTCCGTAAGTGACATAACCCTTGTCTTGGAGTGTAAGATCCAGGAATTTGGACTTATCACCCGTCATATTTCTAGAACACCCACTGTCGAGATACAAGTGTTGTCCGAGTGTTCGTAGACATACCTGCAAGACACAAATTACTTACTTTTAGGTACCCAAGTAATATTGGGTCCTTCCTTATTAGTAACAGAACCTGGTGCACATTTGGCTATCCACACCTACATGCCACTTGGCACTCTGTGCCGTTTAATATAGCAAGAGCCAGATGTGTGACCATGAACACCACACTAAAAACAAGTAGGCTGTTAATGATTAATAAGATGAGATTTATTGGCTACATGCTATCTAAAAGGTCTCTTTTTACTTTTATGTTTGAACCCGAGACCAGTTCTATATCCTATGTTCTTTGATGAAGCAAGTAATCGGTTAAGATTCTGACTACTGTATGTGAACTTTGTTATTTTATTTTTCAGTTTGTCATTTTCCATTTTTAGTTCACAACAAGTTTCACATACAGGAGTCTCAATAACTTTAGTAGAAAACATACCTGAAGCACTAGAGTAAAAGAGATCGAGAGTTTCATTTTCAAGTTTAAGTTCATCCAATTCTTTTTGCATGCTAGCAATTTTCTTTTCATGCAATAAAATAATTCTCTTGCGATCAACATTTACTTTGGCTACTTTCCTTAGTTCTTCATGCAGTTCAACAAAAGCATTATACAGTTCATCATATGTAGGTAAGTTACTTGAGCTAGAGAAGGAACTAGAGTCGTTGGAATTTACCTCATCTAGTTCGTTATCCTTAGTAGACATACTAGCTTCATTGTCCTTCACCATTAGACAGATCTTTGCGGTTTCCTCTTCTTCAGAGGTGCTTGTTGTTGAACTCTCTTCAGGGACATCCCAAACGATGTATGCTTTATTGGACTTAAAGTCCAGAGAGGTGTTCTTCTCGCCATCGACTTTCTTTAGATAAACTAGGCATTGAAACTTCAGATGTCCAGCTTTGCTGCGTTCATGACACATGAACTTTTATTTTGAGATCTTGTGTTTGAAGGACGAGTTGCGTGTTTCTTTCTTTTGAAACCTATTTTAGCTTCCTCTCTTCTGTAGAAATTTGTTGAATTTTCGTACGAGAAGCGTCATGGTTTCAGTGACGATTTCTGAATCATACTCATCATCATCCTTGTCTTCTTGGTCTTGAGAAGTGGATGCTTCGTGTAAGGTCAGGCGACCAAGCTCCATCTCATGTTCTTGGAGCTTGCCGAAAAGAGTTGCTAACGCCTTCGAATCAAGATACTTTGATTCCATGATAGAAGTCACCTTTGGCTGCCAGTTCCTGTTAAGGCATCTTAAGACTTTGTAAGTTAATTCTCCTTTCGAAAAAATTTTATCTAATGCAACTAGATGATTGACAATATGAGTAAAACGCTTTTGCATATCACCAATATATTCATTTGGAAACATGTGAAACAGTTCATATTCATGAGTTAAAGCATTCAATCTAGCGCGCTTGACCTCACTAGTGCCTTCGTGAGTCACTTGTAAAGTGTCCCACATTTCTTTGGCACTATTACACTGTGAGACTCGAAAGAAGTCATCGTAAGATAGTGCAGACGTGATGATGTTTTTAGCTTTCAAATTGTGTTGCACTTTTCTTTTCTCATCATCAGTCCACATGCTCTTAGGTTTATCTTTCGTCTCACCTTCCACATAGTATAGTGGTGTGTAAGGACCATTCATAACGGAATCCCAAATGTCCATTTCAATGGCTTCTATGAAGATTCTCATCCTCACTTTCCAGTAGGCGTACCCCTCGCCACTAAAATTCGGTGGATGGTTAATGGATGTACCATCACCGCTAAAAGGATTGGTAGAGCCCATCGTATGATTTCCCGAGGATCAATGATCGAAGCGGTTAAGCTAGCACAGACGTAATGGCTCTGATACCACTTGTTAGGGTACCGATCAATCAGAGTATAACACCTAGAGGGGGGTGAATAGGTGTAACCGGTTACTATGTCCGCTTTTCGAGTTTATGCGCAGAGAATCTAGAAAAGCAGAAATATTCAGTAATAATCGATTAAGTAAAAATACAATCGATTGTCTGAGACAAATTTAATCGATTAAAGGATTGTAATAATCGATTATCTGGAGCAGAAAAACCAAAAACAACAGCTTGTAAAATAGGGTTTCTAGGTAAACAAGCTATCCAAGAATCATGCCACTTCACACTATGATATCACAAATAGCACACAACAATTATACAGATATCAAAGACTCAATCTTTATGGATAAAGATTCAATCTTTCAAGTTAAAGAATGCAAGATACTTGATATGCTTAAAAACAATAAAAGATAAGGGAAAGAGAAAGAAGATCAAGAAATTTTATCCTGGTTCGTTCGCCTGTCCACTGGCAAACTACATCCAAGCCTCCCCTTCTGATCTGGGAGATTTGCTTCACTATATTTGAAAATGTTCTTTACACAAACACTTCCAAATTGAGCCTTTCCTACTTTTTATGCGAACCCTATTTCGCCAAGCGTTGACTTCCCTCCATTCGCAAACGGTTGCCAATCTTGCTACTTGATACGCCAAACAAGATACTCAGCGAAGACTATATCCAACCAACCGCAGCTAGCCGATATTACAACTTTCTCTAAACCTTAGAGACTTACAACCAAAGTTTAAGAGAAAACAAGCTTTTTGAACGAAACTCTTTAAAGAAGAGTTCTTTGGCTTACACAAGCCACTAACATCCCAAAAGATGATTGACTCACACTCACTCACAGGGGTATGAGAAATCAGAGGATTGAAACAAGGATTGGTGCACTCAAACTTGCACAAAGATGAAAAAGCTTTGTTTTTGCTAAACAAGAAACCAAGAATGCTTTTTACAAAGCAAGTGTTTTTCTCTCAAGATTTGACAATGAAGAACAGTGAATATCACACAAGGAACTTGGGATTTCGAAAATTAAAGCTCAAAAATCGAGTTATGAAAATTTTGAAAGTTTGTAAGTTGTTTCAATTGTGAGAGAAACTTGGTTATTTATAGTTTTCTGGTTTCAACAAATTTAATCGATTAAATGACCTCTTAATCGATTAATGGTTTGAAAATTAACATTTTTCTGTTGAACATAATTGATTAACAGATTACATAATCGATTATAACTGTCAAGATTCAAAGACCTAGAGCTGGAACTATATTTAATCGATTAAAATAATTCATAATTGATTAACGGGCATGTGCAGTTATATAATCGATAATATCACTGTTAGCATCAATTATAAGAAAAACTATAAGTTTTCTTGGTTAAGAGGTAACCATCCAAAATAGATAGGTATATAGTATGATGCATGATTTTCATAGAAAATATAATTTTGATGCAACCTACTAAAATGAAGAATGATGACTCTCAAAAACAGATTTTTAGGTAATCTTATGAGCGCGTGAGACGATCATCATTTTGGGTTACCTTTCTAAAGGCTAAGAAATCAAGGCTAAGAAATCATCTTAGGGCTAGACTCAAGGCTAAGAAATCATCTTAGGACTTCTAGAAAAATAAAAACCTTTCTAAAGTTAGAGTCTTGGTCATGTTGGATGTTGATGCGTCTAGTCTTCAAGCTTTTCAGGTTGGCTTTGTCTTCATCAAAACACAGGCAAGAAACAGATGTTGCAATTTGACTAGTACTTGCAATCTCAAATACCACATCGGGCAAGTCTACACCACAAAGGTGATCCAATACACATCGGGCAAGTCTACTCCACAAAGGTGATTCAATACCACATCGGACAAGTCTACACCACTGATCGAGGCCGTACTCGATACAAATAATATAACAATAAAGTATAGTACTAGGAAGTGACTCCTAGGTCGTTTCCCAAAGATTATCTTTCACACAATGGTTCAAACACCTTACACGCACACACACAATGGGGGGTTTTAGTGGTTGTTATGCTATGAAATTAAGCTAAAACAGAACACAAACAGAAAACAGAATAGTAAATAGGCTAAATCCCTTTGGTTTCCTTGTTCACAACTCAATCCTCGGTTTCAAAATATCAAAATCAGATTCTCACTGTTCCTTTGTTGAGAGTCGATTAACTAAGCGACGACCAACTCACAGTTAAATTTCTAAACCTCTAACTAAGCGAAATTGGCATAAGCAACAAACAGTTAACAATGTCACACGAATCAAAGCATCAATTTCAGATTCTACACATTGAATTCCTAATCTGTTCATAACTCTAATGTTAAGCTTCAACTAAGCGAATTCAACATAAACATAGAGCATTTACAGATTCACATAAACTAAGCGATTATGTGCTAGAGAACTAATTAACTAAGCGAAAATCAGTTCACAAACCTAAAACAACACCATGGAATTAAGCAAACCATAACATGAAATAGGATAGAAGCTTCAACAACATAAAACCGAAATTGCATTGACAGCAACATAGAAACCGAAAATGCATTAAGCACTAAACCTCAAGAGTGTGATACATTACCAAAGGAATTTAGCACTAGACTTCTAGTCTTCCATGGAGGAAGAAGCAAAACCGAATTTGGAGGAGGAAGAAGATGGAAAACGAAAACCTAAAGGAACCCAAAAGGGGGAAAACGAAAATGTAATGTCGAGTAGTCTTTGAAAACGAAATTCTAAGCTTATTAAAGGGTAAAACCGAAATGGGCCCTAAACAATGGGCCCAAAACCTAAAACGGAATTAAAAATCCTATAACTAAATACAATCTTCACTTTAGCACACATCTTCCACTTGTAATGCCCAAAATGTCCTTGGTGCCAAATATGTCCTGAAAATGGAATTAGATTTAATTAGGCTAAATAATCCCAAATTAACTCATTTTAGGAATAATAGTCCAATAAAGCCTAAAACACTAAACAATGCCAAATAAAGTCAATTAGACACCAAGAATCATTAACAATGGAAAAATAAGGTTATTAATAG
This sequence comes from Lupinus albus, assembly GCA_009771035.1. NCBI lineage: Eukaryota > Viridiplantae > Streptophyta > Magnoliopsida > Fabales > Fabaceae > Lupinus > Lupinus albus. The sequence goes on along the minus strand of CM020022.1, from coordinate 8,199,273 downwards.
TGTGTAATATTTGACTCATCAACCACAAAGGTGATCCAATACCACATCGAGTAAGTCTAGACCACGAAGGTGATCCAATACCACATCGGGCAAGTCTACACCATAAAGGAGATACAATACCACGTAGGGTAAGTCTACACCACAAAGGCGGTACAATGCAGTTATAATCCACAATCCATATCTCATTATCTTCATGAAAATTCATACCCTTAGTTACTCCATATCATCTCATATTTAATTGGAACACTTATCCCTTACCTTGGTGAGTGTTGGGTTGGATTCTTGGTAACTTGGCTAGTTCCTCCGATACCGCCTCCAACCTTAGGATTTTTCCTCATTCCCACCACACAACAACAAAATCAGTCATTTATTCACAATAACATATAAACAACTCATATTTCATCGTTAATCATGCAAGAGATTCACACATTTTCAATGTTTCCAAAATTACATCACTAGGAGTTTCCAAACATCAAAAAGATACTTATTCATCTTTTATTCAACATTAGAACACATACTCATATTCTACATCTAACATTTCACTCATTTTCCTCTTTAACCACATTTTCATTTTTAGGGTTGTGGGGTTTTCATGATCAACCCATAAACCCTTTCCATTTTTCGAATACCAACTCTAAACTAAGAGTTTATAAGAGAGAAACTAAATAAAACGAACCACAAATCTAAAGGAAGACTCTCAGGTATAATCCTGGGAGCAACTCTTCCTCTCGCTTGGGCGAGATTCTCTCGCTCAAGCGAGAATCTGGCAGTAAGCCATAGTCTTTAGGACTGCTACCACATTTTAAAAAGGATAAATTCAGGGTGTTACAACTTTCATTTGAAATAAGACATTTTGAAAATAGAGAAGTGATGATGTCCTGATTAACCATATAGATATTATTTGTTCGGTGACCGACAAACTTATTGAGATTGCAAGTACTAATCAAATTGCAACATCTGTTTCTTGCCAATGTTTCGATGAAGACAAAGCCAACCTGAAAAGCTTGAAGACCAGATGCATCAACATGATAAGACTCTGACTTTAGGAAGGTTTTATTTTTCTTTCTAGAAGACCTAAGATGCTTGCTTAGCTTTGAGTCTAGGTTAGGTAACCCAAAATGATGATCGTCTCACGCGCTCGTAAGAATGCCTAAAACTCTTTTTTTAGAGTCATCTGTAACACCCCAAATTTACCCTCCTTGAAATTAGGTAACAGTCCTGAAGAATGGGGCATACTGCTAGATTCTCGCTTGAGCGAGAGGATCTCGCCCAAGCAAGAAGATTAGGGTTTTGAAATTGGAAATTCTGGGAGTCTCGCCCAAGCGAGGAATGGGTCGCTTGAGCGAGAGAAAGCCTGGGCAGGCTGTGAGATACTCGCTTGAGCGAGAGAATCTCGCCCAGGCGCGAGAGCCCGTGTCTGGAACATTAAAATATTGTGGGTTTATCGCCCAAGCGAGATATTCTAGCCCGGGCGAGAGTGCCCAGCTATAAAAGAAAAGAAAGGGTTTCACAAACCCTAATCTTTCATTTTATTTTCTCCCCTTTCAGAGCATATGTCTACTTTGAGGCCTAAGGTATGACCTTACATGCTTCTTTGTGAAATTTGTGTGAGTTAACTACTTGACTTATGTGCATTATTGTTGACTATGTGGTAACTTCTGATGTGAAAGATGATTGTTGAATTCCTTGCAGTAAGTGTTTGGATGTCTTGTGGCGAGTTATTGATGAAGTGCTTGTTGAAAATTCCATGTTGTGAATTTCGTAGAGGATTTCTTGTTGTAAAACTCGTTGAATTCCCTGGTGTGGACTTGTTGTTGAATTTATTGTGTGAGACCCTTGTTGGGGATTCTCTGGTGAAACTCTTGCTGAAAGTTTTTGGTTGTGAGCATCTTGTTGAAATTGTTTATGGGGAATTTGTGATTTTGATTTTCCGATTGGATTTCTTGGTGTGAAATTTACTTGTTGAGAGTTCCTGGTGGTGGATCCCTTGGTTGGGCCCTGGTCAACTCTTAATGTGAAATTTCTTTCATCACTAAGATTAAGATAATTGAAAATGAATGATTGAATTGTGAATTACGCATTTAGTATAAACATATATGGGTGTGTTTACTAAAGTGAGAGTAGATTTACGGAAATGGAAAATGTGTGTATTTTCTGGTTATGCAAGGATGGAGTTGGGAATTACGCATTTAGTATAAACATATATGGGTGTGTTTATACAAAAGTGGGCGTAGATTTACGGGAAAACGATTTATGGTGAAATCAATGAAAAGGAATATATTTTTAGCCGACCATAAATGGTTAGTGACTCTGGCTTTAGTATATAAGCAAAACCCTGGCTTTGGTATATAAGCAACACTTTGGCTCAAGTTATGTAGCGATACTTTGGCTCAAGTTATGTAGCGATACTTTGGCTCAAGTTATGTAGCGATACTTTGGCTCAAGTTATGTAGCGATACTTTGGCTCAAGTTATGTAGCGATACTTTGGCTCAAGTTATGTAGCGATACTTTGGCTCAAGTTATGTAGCGATACTTTGGCTCAAGTTATGTAGCGATACTTTGGCTCAAGCTATGTAGCGATACTTTGGCTCAAGTTATGTAGCGATATTTTGGCTCAAGTTATGTAGCGATGCTTTGGCTCAAGCTATGTAGCAAAACTTTGGCTCAAGTAATGTAGCACAAAATGAATTTATAAAACGAAATGGTTACTAACCTTGTTCCAATGTGGAGCATTGTTGAGTTGCCTACCCGGAGTGGTAGTGGATCATTGTTGAGTTGCCTACCCGGAGTGGTAGTGGATCATTGTTGAGTTGCCTACCCGGAGTGGTAGTGGATCAGTGTTGAGTTGACTACCCGGAGTGGTAGTGGATCATTGTTGAGTTGCCTACTCGGAGTTGTAGTGAATCATTGTTGAATTGCCTACCTGGAGTGGTAGTGGACCATTGTTGAAATTGCCTTCCCGGAGTAGTAGTGGATTATCGTTATATTGCTAACCCGAAGGGGGTAGTGGATTATCTTTTGTACATGAAACTTTTGGTCTATGATGATTGACCTTTTGTAGTTGAATATTTGCAATGCACGATATAGTGGTAATGAGTTCAAATTAACTGCTTCATATTGTGCTTACCAAACTTGTTTCTATTTCATGTGCGCAATAATTGTTATGCATAATTGCAAGGTTATGGTAAAAGCATGTTTCTGTAAGGGTACTGTGGGGACTCTCATGTCCTAGATGAAATGTAACTTTAGAAATAACTAGATTTTGAAAATTTTGATTTGGGCATTCGGTGTTGAATAAGAAAAAGGGTTTTAAGTGATTTTGAAACGACTACGAAAAATTTTATCCCCACAAGATGATTTCCATGAAACTTACATCTAATCTATTTTCGAAAATCATTTTGAATGAAGTATACTATCCGACTAAGCATTGATTAAGTTTCATGTTGAAAATCCGAATGTTTAACAACCGCTCCTTGGATGAGTGTGATGTTGTTAAAAATTGTGTGATGTAAATATGACCATACGTTTCTGGATATGATGTAGACTTGAGCACGAAATGCATGTCCATCATTCTATTTTGGGTATCCATATAAAACTCATATTTTTGGATTGGATGTTCGTAAATGGCAAATATCAATGGTATCAACGTATGCAATTTGAGTGGGTCTACGACCTTGTATGCCTAGCTGAAATTTATGAACTAGAAAATCTTCTTAAACCACATTCGTTGTAGTATGAGTGTTTGGTTGAGTTGGATATTGACTTGGTGATTTTGATTGGTATGTGAAAGACTCCAATAATCTTGTTTGTCTAAATGTTATTTTGATGAATATCATGTTTCTGTGATTGTAGCAAGTATAAATTGAAATGTTAGTGGAGATTTTTGAGTAAACCGTGGATATTTGCACGTATGCAATGAAATGATGTTGTTTCCATCGAGTGGATGTCGATCTAGCTATTGCATTTTCGGGTGTGAGCTAGTACATCTTGGTAAACGATGAGTATGGAGTCTCACTTCGAACTGGGTTCGAGAGTGTTGTGGCGAATCTAACCGTATAGGTTGATCGTTTGAACGATTGTTGTGGTAATAGATCAGGGAGGTCTATTGTGATGGAGGAAATACTCGAGAATCTTTAGTTCGGATGTAATAATTTTCTGTTGGTTGTCCTAATGTTTGGCTTGGGTATTTGGGCTCTAGAAGAGTAGCTCATGATTGGGATTCTGTGGTATCACTGTTACGTGATATATACCCTTGCTTGTCGTCTAAGCGATCTTAATGGTTCAGACGGTTGAGTCTAAGTGCAGTCGAGTGTAACTTATGCCTAACGTGTAGGCGATGATAGTATCTTCCCGAGAGTAACCTAATAAAACTTCGAGGACAAAATTTCTTTTAGTGGGGAAGGATTGTAACACCCCAAATTTACCCTCCATGAAATTAGGTAACAGCCCTGAAGAATGGGGCATACTTCCAGATTCTTGCTTGAGCGGGAGAATCTCGCCCAAGCGAGAGAGCCCATGTTTGTAACATTAAAATATCGTGGGTTTCTCGCCCAAGCGAGATATTCTCGCCCAGGCGAGAGTGCCCAACTATAAAAGAAAAGAAAGGGTTTCAAAAACCCTAATCTTCATTTTCTTTTCTCCCCTTTCACTCCCAACGGCGGCTCCCCATAGATTCCAACTCATTCCTCCTCTAAACCTCAAAAACACATCAAAAGCCATTCCTCTTGCTTCTTAATGGAAAATTGGAGAGCTTTGGAGAGGAAAAAGCAACAATGGAGGTTGAAGGAGATGGAGGGACATGGAGCTCTTGACGGATCCATGGAGATTATGCAACCTAAGGTGAGGGAGAAGACCATTGTGGTCTTAGAGTATTTCATTAGAGTCATCATCTCTGATTTCCCTCAAGAATCGGAACACATTAACGGATAGAAACTCTCTTGGGAGTTTGTGGTCCATGTGAGAGTCTTTATTTTATATAAGGATGTATTAGCCGTAAAAGTGGAGACATATGTGCGGAGAAAACCGTTTATGAAAGTACAATGCCATATGCCCCTTTATGGTAATACACCGTCATTAATGATGGTTCTAACGTTAATGTGTATACGATGAGATATTTTATGTGTGGCTTGTTTATGAATAATGGTATGTTATGGATGGTTGATTTACTATAAACACATATGGGTGTGTTTGTAATAAGGATTGTGATATGTGTGTTTAATGACAAAAGTAGAAATTATTATGTGGTGTGATAATGATTGAGTATAAGTTACGTATGCCCGTAAATATAAATGAGTATGTTTATCAAAATGAGTATGTTGTGGGTTGTTGATTGTTATAAACATATATGAGTGTGTTTGTGACAATGAATGTGTGATGAGTTATTAAGGTGTTAAAATGAGATGGGTATGTTGGTAATGAGAATTGTTTGAATGAGTTGTTGATTTGTAAAGGTGGAGATGAGTATGTTTATCGAAGTGAATATGTTGTGAATCGCTTTATTGTTATAAATATGTATGGGTATATTGTGACAATGAAGGTGTTGTTTGTTATTCCATGATGTTTGAACGATGTGATGCCTTGTGTTTATTGGTGTATGACATTGAGTTGATATTTGTGCTATGACGAACATGTGATGTGAGAATAATGTGAAATATAGACCTGCCCGATGTGGTATGGGGATAACTAGACATACCCGATGTGGTATGGAGAAATAACTAGACCTGTCCGATGTGGTATGGGGATTACTAGACCTACCCAACGTGGTATGGAGAAATAACTAGACCTGCCTGATGTGGTATGGAGAAATAACTAGACCTGCCCGATGTGGTATGGAGAAATAACTAGACCTGCCCGATGTGGTATGGAGAATTAACTATACCTGCTGTAACACCCTAAATTTTAAGCCTTTAAAATTATAGTAGCAGTCCTGAGACCCTCGCTTGAGCGAGAGATTCTCGCATGAGCGAGAGAGAGACTCACCTAGGAGGGTGAAATACTTGGGTATACTGGAGGATCCTCGCTTGAGCGAGAAATCCTGGAGTATACTGGAAGATTCTCGCCTGAGCGAGAGTTGTCTCGCCTGGGCGAGAAATATCATTTTCGGGCTGTTGGCACTGTGAGATTCTCGCTTGAGCGAGAATCCCTCGCTTGAGCGAGAATCCCTCGCTTGAGCGAGAGGGTCAGATTTGAGTTTTGAAAATGGGCGGGATTTTCTCGCTTGAGCGAGAATCCCTCGCTTAAGCGAGAACCCGACGAGACAGAATTTAATGAGAAACCCTAAACACAATCTAGGGTTTAGAAAAGAAGAAGAGTGAGAGAAGAGAGCTTTTCAAGGACAAAAAGCTTGGATACTCATCTAAGAGCTTGATAAGAGGTAAAACTCTAGATTCTAACTCTCTTCTTCTCTTTAAAACCTATTTTGGGTATGTGGGATCTCTTCTCAAAAAAATGAAGGAAACCATGGAAACTCATCCTTTTGAGTGATGGTTCATTTTATGTCATTCTTACCTTGTAAACTCTTGGTTTAGAGATAGTATCTCAAGAATGGAAAGGGTTGTGGGTTTTTTCATGAAAACCCCAAAACCCTAAAAGTGAAAATGTGGTAAAAGGAGAGAATGAGTAAATTGCTAGAGGTAGAAGATGAGTTTACCTCCAAATATTGGAATATGAGATGTTTATGCATGTTTTAGATGGTTGAATATTTATGATGAATATTTTGTATGATTAAATGATGCAATATAAGTTGTTTATGCGATATTTGGAATAAATGACTAACATTGTGTTATGTGGTGGGATGAGGAAAGATCCTAAGGTTGGAGGCGGTGTCGGTGGAACTTGAGAAGTTGCCAAGAACCAAACCCAACACTCACCGAAGTAACGATAAGTCTTTAATTGTGCATTTGAAATCGAAAACGTGTATTTGTTGATTATGCAATGATTGAGTTGTAAAGTATGCATATAGTATAAACATATATGGGTGTGTTTATATTAAAGTAGGCGTAGGTTTACGGAAAGGAAAGTATGTGTACTTCTGGTTATGCGATGATTGAGTTGTGAATCACGTACTTAGTATAAACATATATGGGTGTGTTTATACTAATGTGGGCGTGGATTAACCGGAAATGTTTTATAGTGAAATTAATGAAAAGGAAATATATTTTTAGCCGACCATGAATGGTTAGCAACTCTGGCTTGAGTTTATAAGCAAAACTCTGGCTTGAGTATATAAGCAAAACTCTGGCTTGAGTATATAAGCAAAACTCTGGCTTGAGTATATAAGCAAAACTCTGGCTTGAGTATATAAGCACATTTTATTTTAAAATGGAAATGAGAATCTGCTTTTAGCTAATCCCCGAGGGGTGTAGCGACTTTGGCTCAAGTTATGTAGCAAAGTAAAATGAATTTCAAAAATAGTTTACTAACCCCATTTCTAATACGGATTATCTTATGATGATGTTTATTTGAATTAACGACTTACTCCTTTGTATTGTTTTGTACTTGTCATCGATAATCCTATTGCAGATAAACAGGTGACATGAGGGGGAACTCATTTTTGTAGAGTCTTAGGGAGCTTTACATTTTGGAATCATTCACATGCATTATTTTGTACATGAGTGCATAGTTGATATTTTGATATATGATGTAACCAATGATATAGATATATTTGTAAACTTGAGATTGTAACTCTGGATATGTGTAGCTATGGGTATTTTGGAAACCCATAGCTAATTATATGCGGTGGTTACCAGGTTTAATTAATGTGAATTATGTTTTTCTGTCGAATGATTTCGTATGTTAATATTGAGATAGATTGCGTAAAGGGAAAGATATTAAATTGGTAATGTGAGTTAGGAGAGATTGCATGTAATTGAACTAACTTGAGAAAAAAAAATTTCAAGGGTAGAATTTCGATTCTTACACCTGCCCGATGTGGTATGGAGAAATAACTAGACCTGTCGATGTGGTATGGAGAAATAACTAGACCTACCCGATGTGGTATGGAGAAATAACTAGGCCTGCCCGATGTGGTATGGAGAAATAACTAGACCTGCCCGATTGGTATGGGGATTAGTAGACCTGCCCGATGTTGTATGGGGATTACTAGACCTACCCGATGTGGTATGGGGATTACTCGACCTGCCCGATGTGGTTTGGGGATTACTCGACCTGCCCGATGTGGTAGAGGATTATTTGTACGGCGCAGAATTGTTGAAAGAGATCAAGGGTAAATTACTACGAAATGTGAATGATGTGAAAAGTGTATATTCGGAAGGAAAATCATATGCATGCCATAGGATATATATTATGGGATATATATCTTATAGGGTGAATATGAATGATGAGAAATGAGTATGTTTAGATGAATAAAATATGCAAACTATAGCACATACATATTATGGGATATATGTGTACTATAGGGTGAATATGGATAATATGAGATGAGTAAAATATGCACACTATAGAACATATATATTATGGGATGTATGTGTACTATAGGGTGAATATGGATTATATGCGATGAATAAATATGCACACTATAGAACACATATAGTATGGGATATATGTGTACTATAGGTTGAATATGGATAATACGTGTTGATTGATATATGTTTATCACGATTGATGTTAGATGTGTGTGGTTTTAATACTTTAATGTTATTACTCCATGTAAATCCACACTACGGTCGCCGTAGTTGGTTCTTACTCCCTCTGTCTTTCCTTGTATGTGTTATGTATTTGAGTTCAGGTCGTGGCGGTAGCGCATCGGATGCTTGCGGAGGAGAGTACATGTTTGAGTAGTTGCTTGATGTTCTCGATGTTGTAATTGAGTAATGCATGTAATATGAAGAGTATGTTAAATGGGATTTATGTATGAGTGATTTTCTCCTAAATGTATAGTTAGGATATTAGATGATGTAAAAATGGAAGGAATATTTTGAATGGATAATTGTATCTAAATTGTGTAATTAAAAGGAAGTGCTATGACATGTTTTTAATGAAGTGAACGACTGATTGTTTCAGCACCTGAAAGATGAATTGAACTTATATTTATATTCAATCAGGTTTTCCAAATCGTTCGAGTAATTTCTTTGAAAAGTAATCACTTCACTTTAATGAATAAGGTTTTAAAAAAAAGAATTTTTGGATTACGAAAATCGGGTCCTTACATCATCATTCTTCCTTTTAGTAGGTTGCTTCAAAATTATATTTTCCATGAAAATCATGCATCATACTAAGTACCTATCTATTTTGGAGGGTTACCTCTTAACCAAGAAAACATATAATTTTTCTAATAATTGATCCTAACAGTGATATAATGGATTATTTGACTGCACAGACCCTTTAATCAATTAAGAGTTATTTTAATCGATTAAGTAGAGTTCCAATAACTCTGGTTTTTTATTCTTGGCAGTTATAATCGATTATGTTAAACAGAAATGTGTTAATTTTCAAACCATTAATAGATTAAGAGGTCATTTAATCGATTAAAACTGTTAAAACCAGAAAACTATAAATGACCGGGTTTTTCTCATTTTTTTAAAAAAAACTTTCATAACTTTGATTTTGTACTTACATTTTCGAAATCCCAAAATTCTCTGTGAGATATTCACTCTGTGCTTTAGTGTCAAATTCTTTGAGACAAAAGCTTTTTAATACTTGTGCAAATTTGAGTGCACAAATCTGTTGCAAAAATTTCAATGCTTTTTCATCTTTTGGGTTGTTAGTGACTTGTGTAAGCCAAAGAACTCTTCTTTGAGAGGTTCTTTTAAAAAGCTTGTTTCTTGTAATTATGGTGGTAAATCTCTAAGGTTTAGAGAGAAGGTTGTAATATCATCTAGTTGAGATTGGCGTGATATAGTCTTCACTGAGTATCTTGTTTGGCGCATCGAGTAGCAAGATTGGCAACCGTTTGCGAACGGAGGGAAGTCAAGGCTTGGCGAAATAGGATTCGTATAGCAAGTAGGAAAGGCTCAATTTGGAAGTGTGTGTGTAAAGAACATTTTCAAATATAGTGAAGCAAATCTCCAAAAGATCATAAGGGGAGGCCTGAATGTAGTTTGCCAATGGACCGGCGAACGAACCAGGATAAAATTTCTTGATCTTCTTTCTGTTAGGTATCAGTGATTACAATACACCTAGAAGGGGGGGGTTGAATAGGTGTAGCGGTTAGAGTGTCCGCTTTTCGAAAACAACACTTAATGCTGAAAAACACCTTGATTAATCGATTAACAGAACAGGATAATCGATTAACACTTTCAACACAGTCCACGTAATCGATTAACAGATTAAAGTAATCGATTAACACACCACACTTAATCGATTAAACCAAGACAGAAAGCAAATGCAAGTACAGTTTCTTGCTCGACAATTAATTGATAATGAAACGATTATACCAGGCTTACAGAATATTATCAGAGTACAAGTAAAACAGTATAGACACTACTTATCAATTAAATCTACTTGACAAAATAATCGATCAAATGCAATAAAGAGATAGAGATAGAAAAAGTCCTGCAACAAGAATTTTATCCTGGTTCGTTTGCTTGTCCACCGCAAACTACATCCAGGCCTCCCGGCTGATTTGGGAGATTTTTCTTCACTATAATTGAATGAATGTTAATTACATACACACTATCCAATTACAACAATTAGACACTTACAAGATAAAAAGAAACCTATTCTATGGTTTGACTCCCTTCCTACCGACAAAGAAAACCTTTCTTTCGGCGTAGCCCCAGCCAAGAACCTTGTTCTTTACTTATCCCTAAGTCTAACACTCAGTGAAGACACACTCAATCTCTTGGTGATATGACACCTTGAGATTCCCACAATTACAACACTTTTTCAAACAAAACAATACAGAGTAAATTTAAGCTATAACAAGACTTATATCTAACAAGATAAGGCTTTACTCTAATCACCTAATACAAGCTCATGCAGTATGAAAAATGTATTAGTGAAAAACAGAATGCATAATGTGTAAACATCTAATCAAGAATCATGTAAAAATGCAAGAACATGTGACAAGAAAAGATGAGAAATGTATCATGAAAAGCACTCAATCCTAAAGCATAGAATTCTCTCTTTTCTAAGCTCACAAATGCATTTACAACTAGATGCAACAATTAACACGAAAATATGCTCTAACTCTCTAAAAATTTAACATGCAACTTATGAGATCAATTCTGAAAATGCAGTTTATAAAGAATTGAAATAAAAGCCCAGTTAATCGATTAACGACAGCTTTAATCGATTAAGCTTTACAAAAATGTTAGATTAATCGATTGACATTTGTTGTAATCGATTACACTGTGCAAACAGTTAGATTAATCGATTAAGCCAAGTGGTAATCGATTAACAGCACACTTTCATGTGTAAAAACTTCAAATATGTTATGCACTTAAATTCATACATGTTTAATACTTAGATTATGCCTAGAATGCACATATACATGTATTTATATGATGCATGAACATATTATGAATGACATATCTCAAGATGAAAAAGATTTAAAAGATTTATGCAATTGAGATATGTATTAGGTGACTTAAGCCTTGGACTCAACCTAAACTAATCTAGTCTAAGCAAGATACCAATCGGAAGGCTTAAGCATGTTGATTTGTTGATGATCTTCAAGCTCATGTTAGCACAAGTTGTCCTCATCAAAACCAAGTCATATAAGGAGAGCTTTCCAAAGTGTTCCTCTTGACATGCACACTTTCAATCTCCCCCTTTTTGATGATGACAAACTCCACATCAAATGTAAATAGCTTGAAGATTGTGTTGGCAAGGTTGATATGATGCGCAAATATCGGAAGCTGTTATTTCGATCAACCTGCACAATCAGAAAACAAACAAAACAACCTTTCTCCCCCTTTTGACATTATCAAAAAGATAACCCAGGTCAAAATAGAGGCAGAGATATGAGTAATGCATAAAACACAGTTAATGAGTTAATATTGGGATATAACAATTAACCTGTTTTACATTAAAGAGGATTAAACAAGTGCGCAAGTTTATACAACAGAAATAGCCAAACAAGTAAAGTGAACAGCATACGAGATGAACCATATCAAGGCCGAAAATCTCATACGATCAAGAACCATACACATAAACATAGTAGGCTATTCGACATAGTTAAAAAAAATAGCAGAAAGAGTAACAATGTTTAGCAACCAGATAAACCAGAAAATGTCAATTAACAACATAAAGAGGCACGCAACAGAAATACTCGAATCCATAACAGTATCTAAATCCAAAGAGTACCACTTGTTAGGTATCATGAAAAGCACTTTGGATTAGTTGTGTTATAGATTTAGTATCTCAAAGCAGAAAGGAGAAAGAGAGAAAACCAGAAAAAAAAAAAGTGTGAAACCGAGCTACTGTTTGCCTTTATAAAACTGATTAATTGAATATTTAATCGATTAATGCATAGAAAAGAGAATTTTTCAGGCAGTAAAATGGTTTCAACTTCTTAAGGCTTTGGCATGCAATGTGACAGATTTATTTAAACATCCAGAATCACAAAAAATAATAATAATCAAGAGACACAAAAATCGAACAGCTAAAGAAACAAAGACATAGAGAAACTAGACGATAATGTAAACACCTAAACAATTTTAATCAAGATATTGTTCATCAAGAATTCCAAGTTCTCTCCTTAGAACAAAGAAAGTATCCCTGGGAAGGGGCTTGGTGAAAATATCAGCTAATTGTTTAGAAGTTTCAACAAATTCAAGAACGCAATCACCTTTTTGTACATGATCACGCAGAAAATGATGTCTAATTTCTATATGCTTAGTTCTAGAATGCAAGACGGGATTCTTGGAAAGGTTTATAGCACTTGTGTTATCGCATTTAATAGGGATCTTTTCAATATTAAGACCATAGTCCTTGAGTTGCTGCTTCATCCAGAGGATTTGAGCGCAACACACACCAGCGGCAATGTATTCCGCTTCGGCGGTGGACAGAGCAACACAAGCTTGCTTTTTGCTGTGCCATGCTACTAATGAACTCCCCAACAAGTGACAAGTACCACTAGTGCTTTTCCGATCCAATTTACATCCGGCGAAATCGGAATCGGAATAACCTACCAAGGATAATGAGGCATCCCGAGGATACCATAATCCCATGTTAGTTGTTCCTTTTAAGTATCTCATGATTCTTTTAACAGTTGTAAGATGTGATTCTTTAGGAGATGACTGAAATCTAGCACACATGCATACACTAAACATGATATCAGGCCTACTTGCAGTTAAGTAAAGTAAAGACCCAATAATTCCTCGATACTTTGTTACCTCTATAGTTTTTCCTTTTTCGTCCTTATCTAGGTAGCAAGCAGATGCCATAGGAGTGGAAGCTTCCTTACAATTGTTCATCTCAAATTTCTTGAGCAGCTCTTTGCAATACTTTGTCTGATGGATGAAAATACCACTTTCTAGTTGCTTTATCTGAAGTCCTAGAAAGAACGTAAGTTCTCCCATCATAGACATTTCGAACTCCCCCTGCATCATCTCAGAAAAATCCTTACACAAAATATCATTAGTAGATCCAAAAATTATGTCATCTACATATATTTGCACAAGTAATACAGAGTTTTCTGATTTACGAATAAAAAGCGTTGTGTCAACCAAGCCTCTTTCGAACCCTTTTTCTAAAAGAAAGGTACTAAGTCTATCATACCAAGCTCTAGGAGCTTGTTTGAGACCATAGAGTGCCTTTTTAAGTTTATAAACATGGTTCGGATATTTAAAATTTTCAAAACCAGGCGGTTGGTTAACATAAACTTCTTCTTGAATATAGCCATTCAAGAAGGCGCTTTTTACGTCCATCTGAAATAATTTGAAGTTCATAATTGATGCAAAGGAAAGTAGCATCCTGATGGCCTCTAATCTGGCTACAGGAGCATAGGTTTCGTCATAATCGATACCTTCCTCCTGGTTGTAGCCTTGGGCCACCAAGCGTGCTTTATTTCGAATGATCAAGCCTGATTCATCAAGCTTGTTTCTGAAGACCCATCGAGTACCAATCACAGGATGATCTTTAGGTTTAGGGACCAAGTCCCAAACATTATTACGTTCGAACTGGTTTAGCTCTTCTTGCATAGCTATACCCCAGTGTACATCCTCAATGGCCTCATCAATGGTCTTAGGCTCAATTTGAGATACAAAGGCTACGAAATTACAGAAGTTTCGTAAGGAACTACGGGTTACCACTCCCGTAGATATGTCACCTATTACTTTATCGATCGGGTGAGCTTTCTTGGTTTTCCACACAATTGGCATATCTGAATGCTCCTGAGATTTGTTTTGACGTTCTTCATCGGTTGCTTCTACATTATCCATGTTCTTTGAGTATGCTTCTTCCAAAGCACCTGCAACATCATCACAAACAGCCTTTCTCTTCTCTTTTGGAGAAGATTCATCAAACTGTACATGGATAGACTCTTCAACTTGCATAGAATACTTATTAAAGATTCTGAACGCTTTGCTATGAATCGAGTATCCCAAAAATATTCCCTCATCGGCTTTTGAATCAAATTTTCCTAAAGCCCGCTTTCCATTATTTAATATAAAACATTTGCAACCGAAAGCGTGAAGATGGGATATGTTTGGTTTACGGCCTTTTAATAGTTCATAAGGAGTTTTATTCAAATTAGGCCTTAACAATACTCGATTTATAACATAGCATGCAGTATGAACTGCATCTGCCCAGAAATATTTAGGGGTATTACTTTCATTAAGCATGGTTCTCGCTAATTCTTCTAACACACGATTTTTCCTTTCAACAACTCCATTTTGTTGTGGAGTGCGAGGAGCAGAGAACTGATGCATAATGCCGTGCTTATCACAGAATTTGTCGAACTGAAAGTTCTCAAATTCTCCCCCGTGATCACTTCGTATATATACTATTTTCAGGTTAAGTTGGTTTTGGATTTGCTTGGCAAGATTTTTAAAAGATTTGAAAGCGTCGCTTTTAGCAGATAAAAATAATGTCCATGTAAAACGAGAGAAATCATCAACAATAACTAAAGCATAGTAGCTACCACCAAAACTCATGATTTGTGATGGTCCAAACAAGTCCATATGGAGTAACTCCAAAGGTCTTGAAGTGGATATCACATTTTTGTTTTTAAAAGAATTTTTGGTTTGTTTACACTTTTGACAAGTGTCACAAATCTCTTTAGTTTTGAAATTTAGTTTTGGTAGCCCTTCAACTAGTTGGTTTGATGACAATTTATCTAGATGTTTTATATGGATGTGTGCAACGCGTCTGTGCCAGAGCCAGATGTCATCTTCTTTAGAAATGAAACATTTTGAAAATAATGTGGTGACATCATCCAAGTTAACCATGTAAATATTATTTAGACGATGACCAACAAATTTAACATTATTAGATAAAATGTCACGAATGATGCAACAGTCAGAATCAAAAGATACTCGATTACCTTTGTCACAGAGTTGACTTATACTTAGAAGATTATGTTCTAGTCCTTCAACATACAGAACATTTTCAATTTGAGTATGAGATGAGTTACCAACTGTTCCGGTACCAAGTATCTTTCCCTTATTGTTGTCTCCGTACGTGACGTATCCTTTTCCTTTAAGTGATAGATCCAGGAAATTTGATCTGTCACCTGTCATATGTCTCGAACATCCACTGTCTAAGTACCATTTTTGTCCTTGTGTTCGAAGACATACCTGCAAAATAGATCACCTGCTTTTCTCAGGTACCCAAATTATGTTGGGTCCTTTTCTGTTAGTGATTAGGGAATTATCTCCCTTCTTTATCCATACATAAGCCCCGCTAGGTATACCATATTTTCTAATGTAACAAGAGTAAGAGGTATGACCATACGTATTACAATAAAAGCAAGTAGGAGAGCGCCTACGATTTTTATCCTTAGTAATAACTACAGGTTTTCTATATGGTCTCTTGTTTTTAGCAGAGCGAGTATAACCTAGACCAGTACGATCACCAACATTTCTTGTTTGACTGAGCAGAGTGTCTAATTGCTGTTTACTGTTTGTGAGACGTTCGAGTTTTTCTTTTAGTTTAAGATTGTCTTCTTGCAAAATCTCGCAAGTCTCACATACAGGCTTTAGACATAAATTATCAGCAGAGCAGTCACATGTGTTACAAGAATAGATGAGATCTAAGGTTTCATTTTCTAATTTTAATTCATCTAATTCTTTTTGTAATTGGCTTAGTTTCTTTTCATTTCTAAGGATTTCCCTTTTCTGATCAACATTAACTCTAGCCAATTTCTTTAATTCCTCATGTAACTCAACATAAGCATTATATAAAACTTCATAAGAGGGTAAGTCATCCGAAGTGGATGAGGTGTCGGAATATACCTCATCATTATCCTCGTGTGAGTCTGAGTTGCCATTGTTGTCAGATCTGACCATCAGACACAGCTTCGCTGACTCCTCCTCACTAGAAGTGCTTGATGTTGTTTCCTCCTCAGGTACATCCCATACAATGTAAGCTTTCTTGGATTTGAATTCCCTGGGAGTGCTCTTCTCTGAATCAACCTTTTTCAGATAGGTAGGACATTGAAATCTCATATGTCCGGCTTTTCCACACTCATGGCAAGTGAAGCGATCTTTGTTGTTCTTGCCTTTGTTGGTTGACTCTTTCGCTTCTTTCTTCTGAAACTTCTTGAATCCTCCTTTTCTTTTGATGAATTTGCTAAATTTGCGAACAAGGAGATTCATAGTTTCATCATCTAGATCGGAGTCAGATTCATCATCATCTTTATCTTCTTTTGATTTGGAGGTCGTGGCCTTTAATGTGATGTTTTTCTTTTTCCGATCTGAATCTTCGTGCATAGTCAAGCGCCCCAATTCCATTTCGTGCTCTTGAAGTTTTCCAAATAGAGTAGCTAGAGGCATAGAGTCCAAATCTTTGGATTCAACAATTGCAGTTACTTTTGGTTGCCATTTCCTGTCAAGACAACGCAAAACTTTATTAGTTAGTTCACCTCTGGCAAAAGATTTATCTAGAGCAACTAAATGATTAATAATATGAGTAAATCGCTTTTGCATATCACAAATTGATTCACTAGGTAACATGCGAAATAACTCATACTCATGGGTAAGCGCATTTAATCTAGCGCGCTTGACTTCGCTAGTGCCTTCATGAGTCACTTGTAAAGTGTCCCACATTTCTTTTGCATTTTGGCACTGCGAAACTCTAAAGAACTCATCATAGGATAGGGCCGATGTGATGATATTTTTGGCGCGTAGATTATGCTGCACCTTTTTGCGCTCATCATCGGTCCATAGACTTTTAGGCTTGTCTTTAGGTTCATTGTCCACAAGATGTTGTGGAACGAAAGGGCCGTTGACTACGGATTCCCAAATATCCGAGTCTATGGCTTCAATAAAAATTTGCATGCGGACTTTCCAGTAGGCATACCCTTCACCACTGAATATAGGTGGTCGATTAATGGATGAACCATCACCACCAAATGGGTTTGACGAACCCATTCGTTTTTCCCTAAGGATCACGAATACGCGGTTGAGCTAGCACTTCGCACTAGCTCTGATACCACTTGTTAGGTATCAGTGATTACAATACACCTAGAAGGGGGGGGTTGAATAGGTGTAGCGGTTAGAGTGTCCGCTTTTCGAAAACAACACTTAATGCTGAAAAACACCTTGATTAATCGATTAACAGAACAGGATAATCGATTAACACTTTCAACACAGTCCACGTAATCGATTAACAGATTAAAGTAATCGATTAACACACCACACTTAATCGATTAAACCAAGACAGAAAGCAAATGCAAGTACAGTTTCTTGCTCGACAATTAATTGATAATGAAACGATTATACCAGGCTTACAGAATATTATCAGAGTACAAGTAAAACAGTATAGACACTACTTATCAATTAAATCTACTTGACAAAATAATCGATCAAATGCAATAAAGAGATAGAGATAGAAAAAGTCCTGCAACAAGAATTTTATCCTGGTTCGTTTGCTTGTCCACCGCAAACTACATCCAGGCCTCCCGGCTGATTTGGGAGATTTTTCTTCACTATAATTGAATGAATGTTAATTACATACACACTATCCAATTACAACAATTAGACACTTACAAGATAAAAAGAAACCTATTCTATGGTTTGACTCCCTTCCTACCGACAAAGAAAACCTTTCTTTCGGCGTAGCCCCAGCCAAGAACCTTGTTCTTTACTTATCCCTAAGTCTAACACTCAGTGAAGACACACTCAATCTCTTGGTGATATGACACCTTGAGATTCCCACAATTACAACACTTTTTCAAACAAAACAATACAGAGTAAATTTAAGCTATAACAAGACTTATATCTAACAAGATAAGGCTTTACTCTAATCACCTAATACAAGCTCATGCAGTATGAAAAATGTATTAGTGAAAAACAGAATGCATAATGTGTAAACATCTAATCAAGAATCATGTAAAAATGCAAGAACATGTGACAAGAAAAGATGAGAAATGTATCATGAAAAGCACTCAATCCTAAAGCATAGAATTCTCTCTTTTCTAAGCTCACAAATGCATTTACAACTAGATGCAACAATTAACACGAAAATATGCTCTAACTCTCTAAAAATTTAACATGCAACTTATGAGATCAATTCTGAAAATGCAGTTTATAAAGAATTGAAATAAAAGCCCAGTTAATCGATTAACGACAGCTTTAATCGATTAAGCTTTACAAAAATGTTAGATTAATCGATTGACATTTGTTGTAATCGATTACACTGTGCAAACAGTTAGATTAATCGATTAAGCCAAGTGGTAATCGATTAACAGCACACTTTCATGTGTAAAAACTTCAAATATGTTATGCACTTAAATTCATACATGTTTAATACTTAGATTATGCCTAGAATGCACATATACATGTATTTATATGATGCATGAACATATTATGAATGACATATCTCAAGATGAAAAAGATTTAAAAGATTTATGCAATTGAGATATGTATTAGGTGACTTAAGCCTTGGACTCAACCTAAACTAATCTAGTCTAAGCAAGATACCAATCGGAAGGCTTAAGCATGTTGATTTGTTGATGATCTTCAAGCTCATGTTAGCACAAGTTGTCCTCATCAAAACCAAGTCATATAAGGAGAGCTTTCCAAAGTGTTCCTCTTGACATGCACACTTTCACTTTCTCTTTCCATTATCTTTTACTTTTCAAGCATTTAGTGTTTCTTGCATTCTTTAACTTGAAAGATTGAGTCTTTATTGATAAATATTAAATCTTTGATATCTGTATAATTGATGTGTGTTGTTTGTGATATCTTGTTTAAAGGTTACTCGATTCTTGCATTGCTTACGTATCAAGAAACCATTTTACATAGCTGTTGTTTATGGTTTTTCTGCTCCAGATAATTGATTATTTCAATTCTTTAATCGATTAAATCCGTTTTATTTAATTGATTGTATTTTCTGTTAATCGATTATTGTAGAATATTTCTGTGATTTTTTATTCTCTGCGCATAAATTCGAAAAGCAGACATATTGACCGCTCACACCTATTCACCCCCTCCCTCTAGGTGTTATACTCTGATTGACCGGTACCCTAACAAATAGTATCAGAGCTAGTACGTGAGTGCTAGCTTAACCGCTTCGATCGTTGATCCTCGGGAAATCAAACGATGGGCTCTACCAATCCTTTTTGTGGTGATGGTGCATCCATTAACCATCCACTGATTTTTCAGTGGCGAAGGGTACGCCTATTGGAAAGTGAGGATGAGAATCTTCATAGAAGCCATTGATACGGACATTTGGGATTCCGTTATGAATGGTCCTCACACACCACTATATATAGTGGAAGGTGAGACGAAAGACAAACCTAGGAGCATGTGGACTGATGATGAGAAACGAAAATTGCAACACAATTTGAAAGCTAAAAAATCATCACGTCCGCACTATATTACGATGAGTTCTTTCGGGTCTCACAGTGTAATAGTGCCAAAGAAATGTGGGACACCTTATAAGTGACTCACGAAGGCACTAGCGAGGTAAAGCCCGCTAGATTGAATGCTTTAACTCATGAATATGAATTGTTTCGCATGTTTCCAAATGAATCTATTGGTGATATGCAAAAACGTTTTACTCATATTGTAAATCATCTAGTTGCCTTAGATAAGACTTTTTCGAAAGGAGAATTAACTAACAAAGTCTTATGATGCCTTGACAGGAACTGGCAACCGAAGGTGACTGCTATCATGGAGTCAAAGGATCTTGATTCGATGGTGGTAGCAACTATTTTTGGCAAGCTCCAAGAACATGAGATGGAGCTTGGTTGTCTGACCTTCCACGAAGAATCAGACTAGCTTAAAAGGGAATATCACTAAAAGCATCCACTTCTCAGGACCAAGAAGACAAGGATGATGATGAGTCTGATTCAGAAATCGATGCTGAAACCATGACGCTTCTAGTACAAAAATTCAAAAAAATTCTAAAGAAAAGAGGAAGCTCAAATAGGTTTCAAAAGAAAGAAACTCACAACTCGACCTTTAAAAACAAGAACTCAAAGGAAAAAATCTTGTGTCATGAATGTGGAAAAGCTGGACACTTGAAGTACCAATGTCCAGTTTATCTAAAGAAGGTAGAAGGCGAAAAGAACACCTATAGGGACTTAAAATCAAATAAAGCCTATATTGTATGGGATGTTCCGGAAGAGGACTCAACAACAAGCACCTCTGATGAAGAGGAAACTGCAAAAATTTGTCTCATGGTGAATGACAATGAAGTTGGCACCTCCTAAAGGGTTGACGAACTCGATGAGGTAAGTTCTCATGAATCTAGTTCTTGTACTAGTTCTTTTAATTCACATACATATGATGAACTATATAATGCTTTTGTTGAGATGCATGAAGAACTTATGAAAGTTGCTAAAATAAATGTAGATCGGAAAAGAGTTATTCTATTGCATGAATAGAAAATAGTAAGCATGTAAAAAGAAATAGATGAACTTAAGCTTGAAAATGAAACTCTCGATCTCATTTATTCTAGTGCTTCATGCATGTGTTCAACTAAAGTTATTGAGACTCCTGAATGTGAAACTTGTTTTGAACTGAAAAATCAAAAATGACGAACTGAAAAATAAGATAACAAAGTTCACATTCAGTAGTCAGAATCTTAACAGATTACTTGCTTCATCAAAAATTGTAGGAAATAGAACCGGTCTTGGGTTCAAACATAAAAGAAAAAAGAGACCTTTTAGAAAGCATGTAGCTAGTAAATCTCATGTTAATAATCATAAAATACCTACTTGCTTCTATTGTGGTGTTCATGGCCACACATCTGGTTCTTGCAATATTAAACGGCACGGAGTGGAAAGTGGCAAGTATGTGTGGATACCCAAATGTACACCAGGTTCTGTTACTAACAAGAAAGGACCCAATATAACTTGGGTACCTAAAAGTAAGTAATTTGTGTCTTGCAGGTATGTCTACGAACACTCAAACAACACTGGTATCTAGACAGTGGGTGTTCCAGACATATGACGGGTGATAAGTCCAAATTTATGGATCTTACACTCCGAGACAAAGGCTACGTCACTTACGGGGATAACAACAAAGGAAGGATCCTTGGAATCGGAAGAGTAGAAAATGCTTCTCAGGCAATTGTGGACAATGTGCTATATGTTGAATGCCTGGAGCACAACCTACTTACCATTAGTCAACTATGCGATATAGGTAAAAAGGTATCTTTCGACTCTGACTTTTGCATTATCCGTGATGGCGTAGACGATAATGTTAAGTTCGTCGGTCACCGAACTAACAATATCTATGTGATTAATCTGGACAGTATCACATCTCTATTTTCAAAATGTCTTATTTCAAATGAGATTGATATTTGGACCTGACATAGAAGGTTATCACATATTCATCTACGACATGTGGAAAAGACAGCGTCAAAAGTGCTCGTTGTAGGACTGCCAAAACTAAATTTCAAAACTAAAGATATTTTTGCCACACCTGTCAAAGGTGTAAGCAAACAAAAAATTATTTTTCATCTAAAAATGTGGTATCCACTACAAGGCCATTAGAATTACTTCATATGGACTTGTTTGGACCCTCACAAATAATGAGTTTTGGAGGAAGTCATTATGCTCTAGTGGTAGTTGACGACTTTTCCCGGTTCACATGGACTCTGTTCTTATCTTTGAAAAACGACGCTTTAAAAACTTTTAAATCGCTTGCCAGGAAATTGCAAAATCAAATTAACCATAAGATTGTGTTCATTCGAAGTGATCATGGTGGTGAGTTCGAGAATCACCACTTTGCCAAGTTTTGCGATAAACATGGCATAGACCATCAATTTTCTGCTCCTCGCACCCCTCAACAAACTGGAGTTGTTGAGAGGAAAAATCGCGTCTTAGAGGAGTTAGCTCATACCATGCTGAATGACAGCAAAGTGCCCAAATATTTATGGGCTGACGCAATACATATAGCTTGATATGTGATTAACCGTGTATTGATAAGACCTTCACTTTCAAAAAACTAATTACGAACTTTTAAAAGGTCGTAAGCCGAATATTTCACATCTGCATGTTTTTTGGTGCAAATGTTTCATTTTAAACAATGGAAAATAACTTTTGGATAAGTTCGACTCAAAAGCAGATGAAGGTATCTTTCTCGGTTATTCACCAAGTAGCAAAGCTTTTAGAGTTTATAATATACGTACCATGCATGTTGAAGAATCTTTAATTGTGCAATTTGATGAATCTTCTCCAAAAGAGAAGAGAAAGGATCTTACTGAAAATGTTTCAGGTACACAAGAGGAACCATGTTCAAGTGTGCCAGAACTTGACAGTCCTACTCAAGAAAATCAAGAGAATGTAAAGAATTCTGATCTTCCAAAAGCTGGGAAAACAAAGAAAGATCATCCCGTTGGCAACGTAATAAGTGACATATCTTCGGGAGTGGTAACCCGGAGATCACTAAATAACATTTGCCATTTTGTCGTTTTTGTTTCTCAAATTGAGCCAAAGAATGTTAATGAAGCCGTAGAAGACGAACATTGGGGTTTAGCTATGCAAGAAGAGCTAAACCAGTTTGAACGCAATGATGTTTGGGATTTAGTTCTGGCACCTAAGGATCATCCGATCATAGGCACAAGATGGGTCTTCCATAACAAATTGGTTGAATCTGGCTTAATTATATGAAACAAAGCCCGTTTAGTGGCACAAGGTTATAATCAAGAAGAAGGTATTGATTATGACGAAACCTACGCCCCTGTTGCTAGGTTGGAAGCCATCCGCATGTTATTATCCTTTGCATCCTTAATAAACTTTAAGCTTTTTCAAATGGATGTGAAAAACTGCCTTCTTGAATGGATACATTCAAGAAGAGTTTTATGTTAAACAACCCCCTGGTTTTGAAAATTACAAATTCCCAAACCATGTGTTTAAACTCAAAAAGGCATTGTATGGTCTTAAACAAGCTCCTAGAGCTTGGTATGATAGATTGAGTTCATTCTTAATAGAGAAGGGATTTGTAAGAGGAACGGTTGATACGACACTTTTCAACTCCAAATCTATAAACAACATTCTATTAGTACAAATTTATGTTGACGACGTAATATTTGGTGCTACTAATGACTTTCTTCCTAGGGCTACAAATTAAGCAAATGAAAAATGGGATTTTCATTCACCAAGCCAAGTATTGTAAGGAGCTATTGAAGATATTTGACATGGACAAATCAAAAGAAGCTTCAACTCCTATGGCATCCTCCTGCTATCTTGACAGAGACGAGAAAGGAAAAGCAATTGAGGTAACTAAGTATCGGGGAATTATAGGATCTTTACTGTATTTAACTGCTAGTCGCCCTTGTAAGGACCCAAATTCAATCCTTGAAAATTTTCTTATTTTAACTCATGCAAACATACATTTTCCTTAGATCTTATGAATGGTAACCCAAGGTACGTTATATTAGTTACCTTGATTATTTTCGGATCATTTATCATGCAGTATTTCATACACACATCCATAAGGCAGAAAAACATAATTCATATTCATATCCCCACTTAATTAGGGCATGGGGATAGTTATGGGTTTCCAAAATCACAATACCCAAGGTTACAAATATCCAAAAATATAATGACCATGGATACAAATATTCGAATCCACAAAATAGTCAGTTATGATGCAAAAAGTGTAAATAAAGGAATCCAGATTTAAAAGCTCTTAAAGCTCCAAATCAGACATCCTTAATTTATCCAATCACCTTGGTGAGTATTGGGGTCGGTTCTTGGGTAACTTTACAAGTTTCCTTCGCTACCTCCTCCAACCTTAGGATCTTTCCTCATCCCCACCAAACAACAATAAAAGTCAGTAATTTATTCACAATAGTATCTACACAATTCATATTACACCCGCAAACATATATGATATTCACATATTTCCAATGTTTCCAAAACTACTTTCATTAGAAGTTTTCCAAACATCAAAAACATACATATTCATCTTCTATTTTACAAGTTTCCATGGTTTAAATAGAAGAGTTTCCATGGTTTCTCACATTTTTTAGAAGAGATTCCATACACCCAAAACAAGTTTGAAAGGGAGAAGGAGAGTTAGAATCAAGAGATTTACCTCTTCTCAAGCTTCTAGATGATTCCCATGAGTCCTTACTCTCAAAATCACCTCCTTCTCTCTTCTCTCTCAAGTTCTAACCCTAAAAGTGTTTGAGGGTTTCTATTTTAAAGTGAAATCGTCGGGTTCTCGCCCAAGCGAGCCTTTTCTCGCTCAAGCGAGAAAATCCCGCCATTTTTAAAATCCAGGTCTGACGTTCTCATTCAAGCGAGGGATTCTCGCTCAAGCGAGGATCCTCCAGTGTCAAATCCCTCTCCCTCGCCCTGGCGAGCCAAATCTGGAACAGGCGAGAATCCCAGGAAATCCTGGGAACATATATTGAGCCTCTTGCTTGGGCGAGGCCCTCTCGCTCAAGCGAGAAACACCCAGTATACCCCAGATTCCCAGAATTTTCACCACACTTAGGAAAATAAAATTAGGGTGTTACAATCCTCCCCCTCTTATAGGAATTTTCATCCCCGAAAATTAAACATACCTCGATTCAAATAAATGAGGGTAATCCTCCCTCATATCACACTCCACTTCCCAAGTAGCGTCCCCTTCATCTACTTGGCTCCACAATACCTTCACCAAGGCAATCTTTGTTCCTCTCAATCTTTTGATATTGGTATCCATGATTCTAATTGGCATCATCATAAAGATCAATTTGTCCTTCAACTCTATCTGATCAGACTTGACCACATGAGATGGATCCCCAACATATTTTCTCAACTGAGACACATATAACACATTGTGAAGATTTGATAACAATGGAGGTAACGCAATCTGATATGCTACCGGTCCAACCCTCTTCAATATCTGATATGGTCCAATGAATCTCCGTGTAAGCTTAAGGGATTTCAACACTCTACCTATCCTAGTAGTCGGAACTACTCTCATGAATACATGATCTCCCTCCATAAGCTCAAGAGGTTTTCGTCTCTTATCGTAATAGCTTTTTGCCGACTCTGTGCTATTCTCATATTATTCCTGATCCTCTTGATCTTTTCTGTCGTTTCTCGGACCAAATCGGGTCCCAATACTAAGTTCTCCCAAGTTTCAAATCAACTCACTGGAGTCCTACATTTTCTCCCACACAAGGCTTCGTAAGGGCCATCCCGATACTAGTATGGAAACTATTGTTGTAGGTGAACTCGATCAAAGGCAACATGCCATCCCAACTACCAGGTTGTTCCAAAATACAAGCCCTCAAAAGATCTTCCAATGACTATATGGTCCTTTCCGATTAACCATCCGTTTGTGGTTGATAAGCTGAACTCAGTTTCAACTTTGTCCCCAAAGCGGACTACAAACTAGTCCAAAAGTTTGATGTGAAACGGGGATCCCTATCTGACACAATGCTCGACGATATCCCATGCAACCGAACGATCTCCTTGATATACAACTCAACCAATCATTCGAAAGAATATTTCCTATTCATCGGTAAGAAATGAGCAGACTTCGTCAAACGGTCTACTATTACCCATATCGAGTCGTACCCTGTAACACCCCAAATTTTAAGTCTTTAAAATTATAGTATCAGTCCTTGGATCCTCGCTTGAGCGAGAGATTCTCGCTTGGGCGAGAGAGGTCCACCTAGGAGGGTGAAATCCTGGGCTATACTGGAGGATTCTCGCCTGAGCGAGAGTTGTCTCGCCTGGGCGAGAAATGCCATTTTGGGCTGGTTAACACTGTGAGATTCGCGCTTGAGCGAGAGAGTCATATTTGAGTTTTTAAAATAGGCGGGATTTTCTCGCTTGAGCGAGAATCCCTCGCTTAAGCGAGAACCCGACGAGACAGCATTTAATGAGAAACCCCTAAACACAATCTAGGGTTTAGAAAATAAGAAGAGTGAGAGAAGAGAGCTTTTCAAGGGAAAAAAGCTTGGATATTCATCTAAGAGCTTGAGAAGAGGTAAAACTCTAGATTCGAACTCTCTTTTTCTCTTTTAAACTCACTTTGGGGTATGTTGGATCTCTTCTCAAAGTGTGTAAAACCATGGAAACTCTTTCTTTCGATTTATGGTTCATTTTATGCCGTTTGTACATTGTAAACTCTTGATTTTGAGTTAGTAATCCAAGATTGGAAAGGGATTTGTGGGTTGACTGATAGAAATACAAAACCTTGAGAGAGAAAATGAGGTTAGAGAGGAAAGATAGGTGAAATGCTAGAGGTAGAAGATGAGTTGCTTTACTATGTTAAAATATGAGATGATATGTATGCTTAGATGGTTGGAAACTCTTAAGCAAAGTAGTGTGGAACCATTGAGAATGTGACAAATATCTTGTATGTTTAAATGATGCAATAAAAGTTAATTATTTGTTATTTGGAATGAATGACTAACATTGTGTTATGTGGTGGGAATGAGGAAAGATCCTAAGTTTGGAGGAGGTGCCGGTGGAACTTACGAAGTCACCAAAAAACAAACCCAACACTCACCGAGGTAAGGATAAGTCTTTAATTTATGCATTATGTGGAAAATGCGTGGACTTTCTGTTATGGACGATGGATGAAATGTGAATCACTTAATCATTATGAACATAGATGGGTATGTTGATAATGGTTAGAAGTGAGTTTAAGGTTTACTTATTGGGGGAGTACCAATGGAAATAAGACTCGAAATGAAATCATGAAATGTAAATCACTTTGTAGTTATAAGCATACGTGGATATGTTTATAATGATGTCGGGTGTATTTATCATTTTTGTATTGGGGGAGTACCAATGGAAATAAGACTCGGAATAAAGCAATAATTGTAAGTCACTTTGTAGTTACAAGCATATACGTTATGTTGTAATGATGTCGGGTGCATTTATTGACTACTTATTGAGGGAGTACCAATGGAAAAAAGACTCGTAATAAAGTAATAATTGTAAGTCACTTTGTAGTTACAAGCATATATGTTATGTTGTAATGATGTCGGGTGCATTTATTGACTATTTATTGGGGGAGTACCAATGGAAATAAGACTCGGATAATACAATAAACATGAGTCACTTTGTAGTTACAGGCATATACGTTATGCTATAATGATGTCGGGTGCGTTTATTGTCTACTTATTGGGGGAGTACCAATGGAAATAAGACTCGAAATATAATGACATAAATGGTAAATCACTTAGTCACTACGAATATATATGGGTATGTTTGTAGTGATGATGGGTGCATTTATGGTTTATGTATTGGTGGAGTGCCAATGAAAATAAAACTCGTTTTAGCCGACCAGAATGGGTTAGAGACTCTAGCTCGAGTTATGTAGCATGGTTTTTCAAAAGTATAGATGTCGAAAAAAGGTTTTTAAGAGTATTTAAATTATATCACTGTTGAAAACTATTAAATGTGGATTAACTGACATTGAGTTTTATTGAATTAATGACTTATTCCTTTGTGTTGTTTGTACATGGTAAATGTTAATCCCATTGCAGGTAGGTGGACGGAGAAGGATGATTTTGAGTAGGAGATTAGAGACTTTTGTTTTTAATGTCTCTTTATACATTCTTTTGTAACTTTAATTGATTGTAATTGAAGTAACTAATGGTACTATGAATACTATTTTTGTGTATGATATTGATCAGAGAGACTAGTAACTCGGGATATATGTAGCTATGGGTGTTTTTGGAAACCCATAGCTAATTGTATGCGGTGGTTACTAGGTTATTTTAATGAAATATGTTTTTCTGCTATCGGATGTTGTATGTTGCTTTTGGTTCATAGGTAGGGTGTGAGTGAGAAGTGAGACTTTTTAAATAAATTTAATCACTCGGTAATTATGATTGATTGTTAAACATATGGAATTGGATTAAATAAGGAAAAAATTTCAAGGGTAGAATTTTGGGTCGTTATAATATGGTATCAGAGCATAGTTAATCCTGCGACCTAGGATATGGCCTTGCATGCTTCTTTGTATCCTTATGTGTTGAAGTTGTTTGAATGATGCTAGACGTTAAGTGTTGTGTGCATTGTATTTTTACAATTCGCTTACTAACAATCGAGTGAGTACAGGTACTCATGGCAGGAAGAGGAAGGGGAAGAGGGGCGAATCAGAACCTCCCTAATAATTTATTAGATCAAATGCTGGCGGCGCTACAGCAGGTCAACGAGAACTTGCAGAACCTGAACCAGAATCCGACACCAAGCCCAAATCTACATCCACTAGTTCCACCTGGGACGGCAGAATATCGGGGCTTAGATGAATTCTGCTGGAGGAACCCCACTCAGTTCCAAGGGGGATTTGCTCCTGAAGCTGCCATAGAGTGGGTCCAAGGTTTAGAGCGGATCTTCAGAGCCATGAACTGCACTGAGGCTCAGAAAATCACCTATGCTAATTACATGCTGGAGACCGAGGCTGAAAACTGGTAGGAGTATACTCGGCGACAGATGGAAGCCGAAGGTCAACTGATCTCCTGGGGTACCTTCAAGGAGAAGTTCCTACACAAGTACTTTCCCGCTGATTTGAAAAGGAAGAAGGAGATGGAATTTCTGAAGCTGGAATAGGGGAACATGTCAGTAGGAGACTACGCAGCCAAGTTTGAAGAGTTGGCCCGGTTTTGCCCCTACGCCGAGTTGGAGATGGACGGAAGGTCCAAATGCGCTAAGTTCGAATCAAGTTTGAAGCCAAAGTTGAAAAGTATGTTTGGGCACCAAGAGATTGTTGATTTCCCTACCCTGGTGAACAAGTGTAGGGTGTATGAAGATGATTTGGCAGCTGATGAAGCGGCGACCTCTAAGGTGGTCCCTCCCAAACACTTTGGACCTCAACGAAACTTCCCTCACGGAAAAGGGAAGGGGAAGGCGTTTCATGAGGAGAGGAAGCCTTATTTTCCTCCGACGAGTAATCGGAGTTATCATTCGCATGGGTCGAGGACTCATGTCACTGCTAGAGGGTCACGATTGAACGCTCCCTCTCTGTGGAACAAATGTGGTCGAATTCATGTCGGCGACTCGTGCCCCGGAATGGCGCTCACTTATTTTTATTGCAAGGAAGTGGGACATGTTCGAAGAAATTGTCCTAAGCCACCACAGAGCGTGAATACTGTGAGGGTTGAACGACCTCGATCCACAGGCAGAGTGTTCACCATGAGTGGGGCAGAGACATCGGGCGTTGATGGCCTGATTAAAGGTAATTGCATGGTGTCAGATATTCCTCTTTTATTGTTCTTTGATTTAGGAGCGACACACTCCTTTGTATCCATTGACTGCGTGGACCGACTGAATTTACAAACTAAGTCATTGCCTTATGACTTGGTCGTATCTACCCCAACTGATGTGCCTGTGGTGGTGTCGAAAGTTGTGTCTCGGTGTCCGGTGGTGGTAAACGGTTGGGATTTTACCGTGAATTTAATCTGCTTACCACTATCCCAGTTAGATTTGATTTTGGGGATGGACTGGTTGTCAGAAAATCATGTGGTGCTTAATTGTGCTGATAAGACCGTGATGTTTGGAAATCCATATGGGATTTCGGAGGGAGTCAGTTGTTTGGGGCCGATGTCGGCAAAAGAACTCAGGACTTCCTGTAAGGAGGGAGGGACCGTGTTCATGTTGTTGGCGTCCCTGGAAGGTATTGAGAAGTCCAAGGTTGAGGACATTCCCATAGTTCGTGATGTTTTGTGTATGATATTGATCAGAGAGACTAGTAACTCGGGATATATGTAGCTATGGGTGTTTTTGGAAACCCATAGCTAATTGTATGCGGTGGTTACAAGGTTATATTAATGAAATATGTTTTTCTGCTATCGGATGTTATATGTTGCTTTTGGTTCATAGGTAGGGTGTGAGTGAGAAGTGAGACTTTTTAAATAAATTTAATCACTCGGTAATTATGATTGATTGTTAAACATATGGAATTAGATTAAATAAGGAAAAAATTTCAAGGGTAGAAATTCGGGTCGTTACATACCCTCTTTGAGTCTTCGGAAAACCCAATACAAAATCAATGGAGATACTATCCCACTTCCAAACGGGAATTTCCAGTGATTGTAATTCTTCCGCTGGCCTCTAATGTTCAATCTTGGCTTTGTGGTCCCAGGGTGGAAACTAATTTTACTCTTGTGTGACTCCTCCATGATACTCTTTCGCAATTCCACATCATGAGGCACACACACCCTTCCCTTATAGATCAACAATCCACTGGAATCCGACTCAAAATCGGTTTCCTTTCCCTTAGCCATCAAATCTCGTTTCACCTTCAATTCTCGATCCTCAACTTGCATATTTCTGATCTGGTCAAACAACTCATTGGTGACCTTGAGCATTCCCAAAATCATGCTATGGGGTCTTACTTGAACTGCCAAATTCATATCCCTGAATTCTTCAATTAGTTTCTCTTCGCGAACCATCAAAGCCGACATATGTAAGGACTTAAAACTTAAAGCATCGGCTACCACATTGGCTTTTCTCGGATGGTACTACAATCCAAAATCATAGTCCTTAAGAAACTCCATCCACCTTCTTTGTCCCATGTTCAACTCCTTTTGATCAAACAGATACTTCAAACTCTTGTGGTCGCTGTACACCTCAAATCTTACGCCATAAAGATGGTGTATCCAGATTTTCAAGGCAAATACCACTGCAGCTAATTCCAGACCATGTGTACGGTAGTTTTGCTCATGTGTTCTCAATTGTCGCAAAGCATAAGCAACAACCTTCCCGTCCTGCATCAACACACAACCTAACCCTTGCTTAGAAGCATCACAATACACACTGAAATCAGTACAAGGAAGAACTAACACTAGTGTCGTAGTCAACCTCCGCTTCAACTCTTGAAAACTTTGTTCACAATGGACTGTCCATACATACGGTTCCCCTTTTCTGGTAAGTTTGGTTAAGGGTAATGCCAACTTGGAAAACCCCTCTATGAACTTCCTGTAGTAACCAGCCAAACCTAGAAAACTTTTGATCTCAGTAACAGACTTGGGCACCGCCCATTCCATCACGGCCTCGACCTTAGAAGGGTCTACTGCCACTCCTTCCCAAGATATCACATGTCCAAGGAAGTTCACTGATTCCAACCAGAAATCACATTTTGACAACTTCGCATACAACCGATTCTTACTCAGAAGATCTAGAACAATTCTCAGGTGCCCCGCATGTTCCTCTTGGCTCTTGGAGTAAACCAGAATGTCATCAATAAATACCACTACGAATGAATCCAAGTACAGATGAAAAATCTGAATCATGTAGTCAGTAAATATTGTTGGGGCATTCGTCACACCAAAAGGCATCACCAAATACTGAAAATGCCCGTACCTCGTCCTAAAAGTAGTTTTAGGAGCTATAGATATGGGTCCCGTTCCAAGTATCAAGTCAATACAGAATTCAACTTCTCTGACTGTGGGCAATTCTGGAATATTACCAGGAAAAAACCTTAGGGAACTCACGGACTATCGGAATACTATCAATGATGGGTTTCTCAATACCCTCCAATGATGCCAATAGCACAAACACTGATCCCCATTCCTTAAGGGAAGTCCTGACTTCCTTAGCCAACACTGGCTCCATACAACTAACCTGTTCAGAAATATCACATACATTTCCACACACCACAGTCTTATCAGCACAAATAAGCATAACATGATTTGTTGCAACCAGTCCATTCCCAGAATTAAATCTAACTGGGACAACGGTAAGCAGATTAAATCCACGGTAAATGTTCTACCATTTACCACCACCGGACATTGGGACACAAACGTCGACACCACCACCAGCATACCAGTTGGGGTGGACACGACCAAGTCGAAAGGTAACAACTCTGTTTCCAATTTCAGTCGGTTCACACATTTAACAGATACAAAGGAGTGTGTCGCTCCCAAATCAAACAACACTAAAAGAGGAATACCTGCCACCATACATTTACCTTGGATCAAACTGTCGACATCAGACGTCTCTGTGCTACTCATAGTGAACACCCTTCCTGTTGTCCTAGGCCTCTTAGCCTTCACAACATTCAGACCCCGATTTAACTTCGGACAAAACTTCTTCATATGCCCTGGTTCTTTACGGTGAAAACAATCGTTTCCAGCGCCAGGACAAATGGTTCCCATGTGGCTCCGCCCACACTTACTGCACAAAGGAAAAGTGTCGGGTTGGAATCCTCCAACAGTAGCCTTTGACCCTTGGTAGCTACAACTGCGATGGCCATTAGGTGGGGCATAAGGTCGTCGGTCGTCACCCACCTTCTCTTTACCTCTTCCTTGCATCCGGTTGCATTGAGGCCCAAAGTTCTTGGGAGGAATTGATTTGGGTGTCGCCACCTCATCTGCCTTCATGTCATCCTCATACATCCTACACTTGTTGACCAATGTAGGAAAGTCAGAGATCTCTTGATGCCCAAACATCATTTTCAACTTGGGCTTCAAACCCGATTCAAACTTAGAACATTTGGACCGTCCGTCCACCTCCAATTCAGCATATGGACAAAATCGGGTCAATTACTCGAACTTGGCCGCATATTCCCCCACTGACATGTTACCCTGCTCCAACCATAAAAACTACATCTATTTCTTCCTCTTCAGATCAGCATGAAAATTTTCTGAAGAAATTTCTCCTTGAATGCAACCTAGGTAATCACTCGCCTCTCAGTTTTCATTTGACGTCGAGTAAACTCCCACCAGGTTTCAGCTTCCTTTACCAGCACGTAGGAAGCATAAGTCACTTTCTGAACATCGTTGCAACCCATGGCTTGGAATATCCGTTCCAAGCCTTGAATCCACACATTCGAAGCATCAAGAGCCAATCCACCTTGGAACTAGCTAGGATTCCGCTTACAGAACTCATCCAATCCCCGGTATTCGGCCGGTCCGGGTGGGACTAGCAGCTGCGAACTTGGACTTGACATTGCGTTCTAATTCAGATTCTGCAAGTTCTCGTTCACATGTTGCAGTGCAGCTACCATCTGAGCCAAAAGATCATTTGGAACATTCTGACTCGTTCCTCTTCCTCTTCCAGCCATGTGTACCTGTACTCATTCACTTGTCAGTAAACCAAATTTTAACTAGAAAGGGATCACATAATCACATAACAATTTGTACAAACCATGTAATTCAAACACATAAAGATCACAAAGAAGCACGTAAGGCCAAACCCTAGGCCGCATGAATAACTATGCTTTGATACCATATTGTAAGGACCCAAATTCTACCATTGAAAATTGTTCATATTTTAAATCATGCAAACATACATTTTCATTAGATCTTATGGATGGTAACCCAAGGTACGTTATATTAGTTACCTTGATTATTTTCGGATCATTTATCATGCAGTATTTCATACACACATTCATAAGGCAGAAAAACATAATTCAAATTAATATCCCCATTTAATTAGGGCATGGGGATAGTTATGGGTTTCCAAAATCACAATACCAAAGGTTACAAATATCCAAAAATATAATGACCATGGATACAAATATTCGAATCCACAAAATAGTCAGTTATGACGCAAAAAGTGGAAATAAAGGAATCCAGAATTAAAAGCTCCTAAAGCTCCAAGTCAGGCATCCTTAATTTATCCAATCACCTTGGTGAGTGTTGGGGTCGGTTCTTGGGTAACTTTACAAGTTTTCTTCGCTACCTCCTCCAACCATAGGATCTTTCCTCATCCCCAACCAACAACAATAAAAGTCAGTAATTTATTCACAATAATATCCACACAATTCATATTACACCAGCAAACATATATGATATTCACATATTTCCAATGTTTCCAAAACTACTTTCATTAGAAGTTTTCCAAACATCAAAAAGATACATTTTCATCTTCTATTTTACAATAGAACACCATTTCACCCACTTTCCTCTTTAACCACATTTTCATTTTTGGGGGTTTTGGGGTTTTGGAGTTTTCATGAATCAACCCACAAAACCTTTCCATTCTTCGAATACCAACTCTAAACCAAGAGTTTACAAGAGAGAAACTAAATAAAACAAACCAAAACTCAAAAAGAATAGTTTTCATGATTTCTCACATTTTTTAGAAGAGATCTCATACACCCAAAACAAGTTTGAATGGGAGAATGAGAGTTAGAATCAAGAGATTTACCTCTTCTCAAGCTTTTATATGATTCCCACGAGTCCTTGCTCTCAAAATCACCTCCTTCTCTCTTCTCTCTCAAGTTCTAACCCTAAAAGTGTTTTAGGGTTTCTATTTTAAAGTAAAATCGTCGGGTTCTCGCCCAAGCGAGCCTTTTCTCGCTCAAGCGAGAAAATCCCGCCATTTTTAAAATTCAGGTCTGACGCTCTCGCTCAAGCAAGGATCCTCCAGTGTCAAATCCCTCCCCCTCGCCCAGGCGGACCAAATCTCACCCAGGCGAGAGTCCTAGGAAATCTTGGGAACAAATACTGAGCCTCTCGCTTGGGTGAGGCCCTCTCGCTCAAGCGAGAAACACCCAGTATACCCCAGATTCCCAGAATTTTCACCACACTTAGGAAAATAAAATTAGGGTGTTACAGCCCTAATATTATGTTAAGTGTGTTTATGTGTTCAAGATACCAAACTGTTCCTAAAGAATCGCATTTTTCTACTATGAAACGCATCATGAAATATCTGAAAGGAACAATAAATACGGGATTGTGGTATCCTCTGGATGCCTCACTATCTCTGATAGGGTACTCCGATGCCGACTTTGTTGGATGCAAGTTGGATCGTAAGAGTACAAGTGGAACATGCCACTTGATTGGTAATTCACTTGTCTCATGGCATAGTAAAAAGCAAGCATGTGTTGCTTTATCCACCGCCGAAGCAGAATATAGTGTTGCGGAGGTGTGTTGCGCTCAAATCCTCTAGATGAAGCAGCAACTATTAGACTACGATCTAAAGCTTGATCGGATTCCCATCAAGTGTGATAATACTTGTGTCATCAACCTATCAAAGAATCCCGTCTTGCATTCACGAACAAAGCATATAGAAATTAGACATCATTTTCTTCGAGATCATGTGCAAAAGGTGATTGTGTGATTAAATTTGTCGAAACTTCCAAACAATTAGCCGATATTTTCACCAAACCCCTGCCAAGGGATACTTTCTATACTCTATGGAGAGAGTTAGGAATCCTTGATGAAAGTTATCTAAACTAATTTGTTTGGTCGTCTTTTAGAAACCTACACATTGCATGATCTCAATATGTGATTATAATGTTGTGAATGAAAATTTTCTTATTATGTATTGCTTGTCATGCATGTTTCAATAAATGTGTATTTCTTTTCTGGGGAGTCAACCAAGTCTATAGAGTGTCTAGTTGCCACACTTTGTCACACTCAAAATGCTGGAAAATGTCAAAATTTTATCTGAACAATCCATTATGGCTTAATTTAATCGATTACCTTGGCCCAAACTTATTTTTTAAAAGTTACTGTTTGCATAAACAATCGATTAAAATTTATACTTAATCGATTACATGGGCTTCAGTCTTTAAATTTTTTGAATTCTAACCGTCCTTAATCAATTAATAATCCATTTAATCGACTATTAACGACAAATCAAAAGGCATTTTAAGCGTGTTCAACATTCACTGTTCATCTCTTTCATGCCTTTTGTGTCTCTTGACCTAACTTAGCAAGTCGCTTGAGCTCCCATTACAATCCAAAGTAAGTTTTTCCATCTCTGATCTTGTCTTTAAGTCTCTTTCCACCTACATTCTTCTACCAAAACATAGTTCTACTCCCTTTGACCCACTCTGACCAACTTTGACCATCAATCATGAACACTGTTAAACCTCAACAAAAGGAGTTTTTTGGTTTGGTTGGAAACAAAGTTACCTCTGCTGCTTCTAACTCTCTCTTAGGGCATAATGATGCTCACTATGCACCCGAAGAACAAATGGCTAGGTTGGCTAGGTTTGCTGGAAAAGGAATAACTCCTACCGCGTATACTACTCTATCTTGGATGACAGATTCTGGCTTCGTGTTTCCAGAATTCCTTAAGAATCAAGGTTTGCAAGTATTTGTTGAACTACATGGAAAAATGTATCTATCCTTGATTAGAGAGTTTTACAATAATTTACGGTGTAAAAATGGGGTATATCAGACTATGGTAAAGAACAGATTCATCATTTTGGATGAAGACTCATTAGTTGATGTTGGTGGATTAGCAAGATTTGATCATCCATATGGATATTTTGAGGAGAAATTGCTGAATGTTTTTGAGCTTGTGAATGTATATAGAACAATGCTAAGGGATTCATAGTGGTCTAAGGCAACAAATAAGTCTCATGTCTCTGTTTTAGCTGTGGAATACTGACTATTGCATACTTTACTTTTCTATTGTTTGGCTCCTCGTGATATTCATCATGATGATCCAACTAAGGTTGGTCTATATCTCAAGTTTGCTATGAAGGAAAATGTTAGGACTGACTGGCCACAATTAATGTTGCTCAATATGCTCGAATTTTAAACATCATCTGGTGCTTTAGGATATCCTATCCTCATCTCTAGAATCATTGAGCATGCATTAGTGGACCTTTCAGATACTGGATACCTAATTACTGACCCTCAAGAAAATTTTATTCAGGTCCAGTATATCCATTTTCATCTGGACATCTATAAGTATGATGAAATTTGGACATACTTCGAAGATGTGGATTTTTATCCTGTAAGTAATGAACTTCCTCCACTAGTGAATAGCTCAGATGAGGAATCAGCTGTTCCTCCAGTCCAATATCATGCTTTGGATGAAATCGACAATGAAGTAGAAGAAGAAGATAGTGAGGAAGAAGAAGAAGAGGACCCAGAAGAGAACTCAGACGATGAATAAAACCCTTCACCTTCCACCAAACCTGTCTAGGATAGTTGACTGTGTCGGGTTGGAGTCGTGTCTATCTTGTGTCTTCTATGTCTGCTGATATTTTTCTTTGCACATTGTGTACTTCTGCTTATACTGTTTTGTAGGTCTCGAACTTATATCTGCGATTATAACTCTATGACTGCTAATATAAATGTTGTTGTTAATCTACTATTGTTATAACTTGCGTATAGTGACACTTATGCTAAATGTGTTAGATTATCTCTATGTGTGTTGCATAACATCGTGCTATTAATGCTATTTAGCACAAATATTGCTGAAACTTCAAATGTCCAGCTTTGCTGCATTCATGACACGTAAACTTCTCTTTTGAGTTCTTGTGTTTGAAGGTCGAGTTGCGAGTTTCTTTCTTTTGAAACCTATTTCAGCTTCCTCTTTTCTTCAGAAATTTGTTGAATTTTCGTACGAGAATCGTCATGGTTTCAGTGTCGATTTCTGAATCAGACTCATCATCATTCTTGTCTTCTTTGTCCTGAGAAGTGGAAGCTTTTAATGATATTCCCTTTTTACGCTTGTCTGATTCTTCGTGTAAGGTCAGTCGGCCAAGCTCCATCTCGTGTTCTTGGAGCTTGCCGTAAAGAGTTGCTAACGCCATCGAATCAAGATCCTTCGATTCCATGATAGCAGTCACCTTTGGCTGCTAGTTCCTGTCAAGGCATCTTAAGACTTTGCTAGTTAATTCTCCTTTCGAAAAAGTCTTATCTAAGGCAACTAGATGATTTACAATATGATTAAAACGCTTTTGCATATCACCAATAGATTCATTTGGAAACATGCGAAACAGTTCATATTCATGAGTTAAAGCATTCAATCTAGCGCGCTTGACCTCACTAGTGCCTTCGTGAGTTACTTGTAAAGTGTCCCACATTTCTTTGGCACTATTACACTGTGAGACTCGAAAGAACTCATCGTAAAATAGTGCAGACGTGATGATGTTTTTAGCTTTCAAATTGTGCTGCACTTTTCGTTTGTCATCATCAGTCCACATGCTCTTAGGTTTGTCTTTCATCTCACCTTCCACTAAGTATAGTGGTGTGTAAGGACCATTCATAACGGAATCCCAAATGTCTGTATCAATGGCTTCTATGAAGATTCTCATCCTCACGTTCCAGTAGGCGTACCCCTCGCCACTGAAAATCGGTGGACGGTTAATGGATGCACCATCACCGCCAAAAGGATTGGTAGAGCAAATCGTATGATTTTCCGAGGATCAACGATCGAAGCGATTAAGCTAGCACAGATGTACTAGCCTTGATACCACTTGTTAGGGAACCAGTCAATCAGAGTATAACACCTAGAGGGGGGTGAATAGGTGTAAGCGGTTACTATGTCCGCTTTTCAAATTTATATGTAGAGAATCAAGAAACACAGAATTATTCAGTAATAATCAATTAAATGAAAATAGAATCGATTAATTGAAACAGATTTAATTGATTAAAGGATTGTAATAATCGATTATCTGGATCAGAAAAACCAGAAACAACAGCTTGTAAAATATGGTTTCTAGGTAAACAAGCTAACCAAGAATCATGCAATCTCACACTATGATATCACAAACAGCACACAACAATTATACAAATATCAAAGACTCAATCTTTATGGATAAAGATTCAAGCTTTCAATGTAAAGAAAGCAAGATACTTAATATGCTTAAAATAGTAAAAAGATTAGGGAAAGAGAAAGAAGATCAAGAATTTTATCCTGGTTCGTTTGCCTGTCCACTGGCAAACTACATCCAGGCCTCCCCTTCTGATCTAGGAGATTTGCTTCACTATATTTGAAAATGTTATTTACAAACACACTTCCAAATTGAGCCTTCCCAACTTGCTATGCGAACCCTATTTCGCCAAGCCTTGACTTCCCTCCGTTCGCAAATGGTTGCCAATCTTGCTACTTGATACGCCAAAAAAATACCAAGTGAAGACTATATCCAACCAACCGCAGCTAGCAGATATTACAACTTTCTCTAAACCTTATAGACTTACAACAAAAGTTTACAAGAAAACAAGCTTTTCGAAAGAAACTCTTAAAGAAGAGTTCTTTGGCTTACACAAGCCACTAACAACCCAAAAGATGATCTACTCACACTCACTCACAAGGGTATGATAAATCACAGGATTGCAATAAGGATTGGTGCACTCAAACTTGCACAAATGTGAAAAATCTTTGTTTTTGCTAAACAAGAAACCAAGAATGCTTTTTACAAAGCAAGGGTTTTTCTCTCAAGATTTGACAATGAAGAACAAGTGAATTTCTCACAAGGAACTTGGGATATCGAAAAGTAAAGATCAAAATCAAGTTATGAAAATTTTGAAAGTTTGTAAGTTGTTTCAATTGTGAGAGAAACTTGGTCATTTATAGTTTTCTGGATTCAACAGATTTAATCGATTAAATGACCTCTTAATCGATTAATAGTTTGAAAATTAACATTTTTTTTGTTGAACATAATCGATTAAAAAAATACATAATCGATTATAACTGCCAAGATTCAAAAACCAGAGCTACTGGAACTATAATTAATCGATTAAAATAATTCATAATTGATTAACGAGCATGTGCAGTTATATAATCGATAATATCACTGTTAGCATCAATTATAAGAAAAACTATAAGTTTTCTAGGTTAAGAGGTAACCCTCCAAAATAGATAGGTGTATAGTATGATGCATGATTTTCATAGAAAATATAATTTTGATGCAACCTACTAAAATGAAGATTGATGACTCTCAAAAACAGATTTTTAGGTAATCTTATGAGCGCGTGAGACGATCATCATTTTGGGTTACCTAACCTAGACTCAAGGCTAAAAAATCATCTTAGGACTTCTAGAAAAATAAAAACCTTTCTAAAGTCAGAGTCTTGGTCATGTTGGATGTTGATGCGTCCAGTCTTCAAGCTTCTCAGGTCGGCTTTGTCTTCATCGAAACACAGGTAAGAAATAGATGTTGCAATTTGACTAGTACTTGCAATTTCAAGTACTAGTCAAATTGCAACATCTGTTTGTTGCCTATGTTTCGATGAAGACAAAGCAGACCTGAAAAGCTTGAAGACCGTCTCACGTGCTCGTAAGAATGATGATCGTCTCACGTGCTCGTAAGAATGCCTAAAACTCTTTTTTGAGAGTCGTCATTCTTCCTTTTAGAGGTTGCATCAAAATTATATTTTCTATGAAAATCATGCATCATACTAAGTACCTATCTATTTTGGAGGGTAACCTCTTAACCAAGAAAACTTATAGTTTTTCTGATAATTGATCCTAACAGTGATATAATAGATTATTTGACTGCACGGACCATTTAATCGATTAAGAGTTATTTTAATTGATTAAATAGAGTTCTAGTAACTATGGTTTTTTTTATTCTTGGTAGTTATAATAGATTATGTATTATGTTAATCGATTATGTATTCTGTTAATCAATTATATTTAACAGAAATGTGTTAATTTTCAAACCGTTAATTGATTAAGAGGTCATTTAATCGATTAAACCTATTGAAACCAGAAAACTATAAATGACCGGGTTTTCTCAATTTTGAAAGAAAAAAAAATTCATAACTTTGATTTTGAACTTACTTTTTCGAAATTCCAAAATTCTCTGTGAGATATTCGCTCTATGCTTTAGTGTTAAATTCTTTGAGAGAAAAACCTTTTCCTTGTGAAATGTGTTCATGGTTTCTTGGTTTGCAAAAACAAAAGCTTTTTCATACTTGTGCAAATTTGAGTGCACAAATCTGTTTTTCAATCCTTTGATTCCTCATACCCCTGTGAGTGAGTGTGAGTCAATCATCTTTTGGGTTGTTAGTGGCTTGTGTATGCCAAAGAACTCTTCTTTGAGAGGTTCTTTCAAAAAGCTTGTTTCTTGTAATTTTGGTTGTGAATCTCTAAGGTTTAGAGAGAAGGTTGTAATATCAGCTAGCTGAGGTTGGCATGATATAGTCTTCACTGAGTATCTTGTTTGGCGCATCGAGTAGCAAGATTGGCAACCGTTTGCGAACAGAGGGAAGTCAAGGCTTGGCGAAATAGGATTCGCATAGCAAGTAGGAAAGGCTCAATTTGGAAGTGTGTGTAAAGAGCATTTTCAAATATAGTGAAGCAAATCTCCCAAGATCAGAAGGGGAGGCCTGCATGCAGTTTTCCAATGGATAGGCGAACGAACCATGATAAAATTTCTTGATCCTCTTTCTGTTTCCCTTATCTTTTACTTTTCAAGCATTTAGCGTTTCTTGCATTCTGTAACTTGAAAGATTGAGTCTTTATTGATAAAGATTAAATCTTTGATATCTGTGTAATTGTTGTGTGTTGTTTGTGATATCTTGTTTAAAGGTTTCTTGATTCTTTCATTGCTTACGTACCAAGAAACCATTTTACATAGCTGTTGTTTCTGGTTTTTTTGCTCTAGATAATCGATTATTTCAATTCTTTAATCGATTAAATCTGTTTCAATTAATCGATTGTATTTTCTGTTAATCGATTATTGTGGAATATTTCTGTGCTTTTTTATTCTCTGCGCATAAATTCGAAAAGCGAACATATTGACCGCTCACACCTATTCAGCCCCATCTAGGTGTTATACTCTGATTGACCGGTATCCTAGCACTTAATATTATCGTATACGCCATCACGGATAATGCAAAAGTCAGAATTAAAGGATACCTTGTTACTTGATGTTGAGTAGGTTATGTTCCAGGCCTTCAACATATAGCACGTTATCCACAATTGCCAGAGAATCATTTCCTACTCTTCTGATTCCAAGGATCTTTCCTTTGTTGTTATCTCCGTAAGTGACGTAGCCTTTGTCTTGGAGTGTAAGATCCAAAAACTTGGATTTATCACTCGTCATATGCTGGAACACCCACTGTCGAGATACCAGTGTTGTCCGAGTGCTCGAAAACATACCTGCAAGACAAAAATTACTTACTTTTAGGTACCCAAGATATATTGGGTCCTTTCTTGTTAGTAACAGAACCTGGTGCACATTTGGCTACCCACACATACTTGCCACTTGGCACTCCATGCCGTTTAATATAGCAAGAACTAGATGTGTGACCATGAACGCCACAGTAGAAGCAAGTAGGCAGTTTATGATTATCAACATGAGATCTACTTGATACATGCTTTCTAAAAGGTCTCTTTTTACTCTTATGCTTGAACCCGAGACCAGTTCTATTTCCTACATTTTTTTATGAAGCAAGTAATCTGTTAAGATTGTGATTGATGTATGTGAACTTTGTTATTTTGTTTTTCAGTTCGTCATTTACCATTTTCAATTCACAACAAGTTTCACTTACAGGAGTCTCAATAATCTTAGAATAACACATACATGAAGCACTAGAGTAAATGAGATCGAGAGTTTCATTTTCAAGTTTAAGTTCATCTATTTCTTTTTGCATGCTAGCAATATTCTTCTCATGCAATAAAATAATTCTCTTACGATTATATTCACTTTGGCAACTTGCTTAAGTTCTTCATGCAGCTCAACAAAAGCATTATAGAGTTCATCATATGTAGGTGAGTTACTTCAGCTAGAACAAGAACTAGAGTCGTAGGAATTTACTTCACCGAGTTCATCATCCTCTGTAGAGGTACTAGCTTCATCATCCTTCACCATTAGAGAAATTTTTGCGGTTTTCTCTTCTTTGGAGGAGCTTGTTTTTGAACTCTCTTCAGGAACATCCCATACGATGTATGTTTTCTTTGACTTAAATTCCCAAGAGGTGTTCTTTTCGCCTTCGGCTTTCTTTAGATAAACAGGACACTGATACTTCATATCTCCAGCTTTACCGCATTCATGGCACAAGAACTTTTCCTTTGAGTTCTTATTCTTGAAAGTCGGATTGCGAGTTACTTTTCTCTGAAACCTATCCGAGCTTCCTTTCTTCTTTAAGAATTTATTGAATTTGCGTATTAGAAGCGTCATGGTTTCAACATCAATTTCTGAATCAGACTCTTCATATTTGTCTTCTTGGTCCTGAGAAGTAGATGCTTTAAAGGATATTCCCTTTTTGCGCTTGTCTGATTCTTCATGCAAGGTCAGGCGACCAAGCTCCATCTCATGTTCATGGAGCTTGCCAAAAAGAGTTGCTAACGCCATCGAATCAAGATCCTTTGACTCCATGATGGCAGTCACCTTTGGTTTCCAGTTCTTGTAAAGACATCTTAAGACTTTGTTAGTTAATTCTCCTTTTGAAAAAGTCTTGTCTAGAGCAACTAGATGATTTACGATATGAGTAAAATGTTTTTG
This sequence comes from Lupinus albus, assembly GCA_009771035.1. Taxonomy (NCBI): domain Eukaryota; kingdom Viridiplantae; phylum Streptophyta; class Magnoliopsida; order Fabales; family Fabaceae; genus Lupinus; species Lupinus albus. The sequence goes on along the minus strand of CM020022.1, from coordinate 8,155,647 downwards.
CATATCACCAATAGATTCATTTGGAAACATGCGAAGCAATACTTATTCATGAGTTAAAGCATTCACTCTAGCACGTTTGACCTCGCTAGTGCCTTCGTGAGTCACTTGTAAGGTGTCCCACATTTCTTTGGCAATATTACACTTTAAGACTCGAAAGAACTCATCGTAAGATAGTGCGGACGTGATGATGTTTTTTTCTTTCAAATTGTGTTGCACCTTTCGTTTGTCATCATCAGTCCACATGCTCTTAGGTTTGTCTTTCGTCTCACCTTCCTTTAAGTATAGTGGTGTGTGAGGACCATTCATAACGGAATCCCAAATGTCCGTATCAATGGCTTCAATGAAGATTTTCATCCTCACTTTCCAATAGGCGGACCCCTCGCCACTGAAAACCGGAGGATGGTTAATGGATGCATCATCACCGCCAAAAGGATTGATAGAGCCCATCGTTTGATTTCCCAAGGATCAACGATCGAAGCGGTTAAGCTAGAACTCATGTACTAGCTCTGATACCACTTGTTAGGGTACCGGTCAATTAGAGTATAACACCTAGAGGGGGTGAATAGGTGTGAGAAGTCAATATGTCCGGTTTTCAAATTTCCACAGAGAGAATAAAAAATATCAGAAATATTCAGCAATAATCAATTAACAGAATATATAATCGATTAACAAAAGTAGAATTAATCGATTAACACAGTAACACAATCGATTTAACCAGTGCAGAAAAACCAAAAACAGAAACTTGATGAAATGGTTTCTTGGCATACAAGCTACGCAAGAATCATGCAATTTCTTAACAGGATATCACAAACAGTACACAAAAATTATACAGTTATCAAAGACTTAATCTTTATGGATAAAGACTCAATCTTTCAAGTTAAAAATGCAAGATACACCATATGCTTGAAATGTAAAAAGATAAGGGAAAGAGAAAGAAGATCAAGAAATTATCCTAGTTTGTTCGCCTGTCCACTGGAAAACTACAATTAGGCCTCCCCTTCTGATCTTGGGAGATTTGCTTCACTATATTTGAAAATATGTTCTTTACACACACTTCCAAATTGAGTCTTCCCTACTTGCCACGCGGATCCTATTTCGCCAAGACTTGACTTCCCTTCGTTCACAACGGTTGCCAATCTTGCTACTCGATGCGCCAACAAGATACTCAGCGAAGACTATACCAAGCCAACCGCAGCTAGCTGATATTACAACCTTCTCTCTAAACCTTAGATATTTACAACACTTTTACAAAGAATTGAGCTTTATGCGAGAACTTATTAAAGAAGACTTCTTTGGCCTAAATAAGCTACCTACAACCCAGATGATGATTGAATCACACTCACTCACAGGGGTATGAGGAATCATGAAGGATTGAAAACAAGTTTGTGCACTCAAGTTTGCAATTGTTTGAAAAAACCTTTCTTTTTGGAAATCAAGAAGCCAAGAAAACTTAAACACCAATGGGTTTTTTTCACAAGGGATTTGACACTAAAGCACAAGGTGAATACTTCATAGAGATTTGGGATTTCGAAAATTGAAAGTGTAGAAAATGTGAAATCAAAGTTATGATGAAAATGCAGAAAAACCGGTCATTTATAGTTTTCTTTTTTCAACAGAGTTAGTCGATTAAATAACCTCTTAATCGATTAACGGTTTAAAAATTAATATGTATCTGTTGAACATAATCGATTAACAGTTAACATAATCGATTATAACTTCCATGCAACCAAAATCAATAGTTACTGGAACTCTCCTTAATCAATTAAAAAGACTCTTAATCGATTAACGGATCTATGCAGTCAGATAATCGATGATATCACTGTTAGGATCAATTATCAGAAAAACTATAAGTTTTCTCGGATAAGAGGTAACCCTCCAAAATGAGTAGGCACTTAGTATGATGCATGATTTTCATAGAAAACATAATTTTTTATGCAACCTACTAAAGGAAGAATGATGACTCTCAAAAAGGATTTTGGGAATCTTACGAGCGAATGAGACGATCATCATTTGGGTTACCTAACCTAGACTCAAAGCTAAGCAAACATCTTAGGACTACTAGAAAGAAAAATAAAAGACCTTCCTAGAGTGTTGAGTCTTGGTCATGTTGAATGTTGGTGAGTCAAGTCTTCAAGCTTTTCAGGTCGACTTTTGTCTTCATCGAAACATAAACAGGAAACAGATGTTGCAATCGCACTAGTTGACTTCACTTGCAATCTCACATTACTCTTAGTGAAAAAGTTTCAACATTGAGTCTTAAACTCAATAAAACGAATAAGAGTTGCAAAAACTTGAGAAAGATCATTAATGATCAAAGGCACTCTAGGGACCGAAGAGGTCTTGGATATGCAAAAGGCCCTGCTCTTAAAAAGCAAAGTAAGTCTACCATGATAGACTTTCAAAAATCATGTAAACATGCATCTACACATAGTAAAAATAAAAGTAGGATACATAAGCATCAACTCATATGTTCTTATTGCAAAAATCATGGGCACACACCAAATACTTGTTCTATTAGAAAATATGGTGTTCCCTTAGGACATTTTAAATGGGTTGAGAAAGGATCTAACCATGTAGGACCCAAGACAAGTTGGGTACCTAATATAACTTAACCTGTTTTTCAGGAAGATTTGAGAGTCACCCGCAATTTATGGTATTTGGATAGCGGCTGCTCAAAGCACATGATGGGTGATAAAAGTATGTTCTCTGTCCTCACTCCAAGGGACAAAGGCTATGTCACATATGGTGACAACAACAAGGGAAGAATACTTGGAGTTGGTAGAATCGGCAAGCCACCCTCAACAACCACAGAAGGTGTGCTATATGTGGAAGGACTCAAGCACAATCTTCTAAGCATAAGTCAACTATGTGACAAGGGATTCCATGTATCATTCTACCCAGATAAATGCATCATTGAAAGTTAGGTATCTCTAAACTCTAAACTCATTGGTAAGAGAATTAATAACATTTATATGATAAATATAGATTCATCTCTTCCAATAACATGTTTAGTAGTAAATGATAATCATTATGCATGACTTTGGCATAGGAGAATTGCCCACATTCATATGGATCATTTGAATAAGCTAATTAAGAAAGATTTGGTTGTTGGTTTACCCAAGATGAAGTTTGGTAAAGACAAACTATGTGGAGCATGTCAAATGGGTAAACAAACAAAAACTTCTTTCAAACCAAAGCATATAGTTTCTATTGATAGACCATTGCAGTTACTACACATGGCCTTGTTTGGCCCTTCAAGGACAAAAAGTTAAGGTGGTAACTACTATGCTCTTGTTATAGTAGACGATTTCTCACGATACACTTGGACTCTATTCTTAGTTCATAAGAACGAGGCATTCAAAGCCTTTAGCACTTATGCTAAAAGAGTCCAAAATGAAAATTCTTTAAAAATCGATGCTATAAGAAGTGATCATGGGGGATTTCAAAATGCTTCTTTTGAGGAATTTTGTGATGATCTTGGGATTAATCACAACTTTTCTGTACCTAGAACACCACAGCAAAAAGGTGTTGTAGAGAGAAAGAGTCGGTCTTTAGAAGAACTAGCTCGAACGATGTTAAATGAAACTAACCTCCCAAAGTACTTTTGGGCTGATGCGGTGTTATATTTCAAATCGAGTTCTCATAAGACCTATTCAAAAGAAAACCCCCTATGAACTATTCAAAGGGAGAAAATCAAACATTTCTCACTTGCATGTATTTGGTTGTTAATGTTTCGTTTTAAATAATGGCAAAGAAAACTTAGGCAAGTTTGATGCAAAAGCCGATGAAGGAGAACTTTAGCCATGGAAGAATTCGTTCACGTCTCTTTTGATGAAACCAATCCCTTAATCAAGGAGAGGTTAACTCTTGATGAAGAGGACTTGGCAAGTTCTACTTTTAATCAAAATGCTATTATTGAAACTACACCTAATGCAGAAAATGTGGAAATGGATGATAATTCAACCTTTGAAGAAAAGCATATTCACTTTGATTTACCTAAAGAGTGGAGAACTCATCGAGATCATCCTATCGACAACATCATCGGCAACATAAGTAAGGGTATCACTACCCACTTAATGTTGGAAGATGCATGTCTAAACATGACCTTCGTCTCTCAGATAGAACCCTCCAAGATTGATGAAGCAATCGGGGATGAGCACTGGATTCTTGCTATGCAAGAAGAACTTAACCAGTTTGAGAGAAATGAAGTTTGGCAACTTGTTCCTAGACCTAAGAATAGGCATGTAATAGGAAATCGTTGTGTGTTTCAAAATAAATCAGATGAAAATGGCATCATCATTAGAAGTAAGACTAGACTAGTAGCCCAAGGATACAATCAAGAGGAAGGTATGGATTTTTATGAAACCTTCGCTCTGGTTGCTAGACTTGAAGCTATTAGATTATTGCTTGCATATGCATATTCTTTGAACTTTCAGCTTTACCAAATGGATGTAAATAGTGCATTTCTTAACAGATATATACAAGAGGAAGTATTTGTAGAACAACCTTCTGACTTTGAGGACTACAAACATCCCTCTCATGTATACAAGTTAAAGAAAGCCCTATATGGCTTAAAGCAAGCTCCATGTGCCTGATATGAACGTCTAACAAACTTTTTAACGGAAAAAGGATTTTCTAAAGGAAATGTCGACACTACACTTTTTATTAGTAAAATAAATCATCAGACTCTCATGGTTCAAATCTATGTAAATGATATTATTTTAGGTTCTACTAATGAAAGTTTGTGTAGTAAGTTTAGGGTAATGTGAAAATAAAAATTTCAAAATAAAAATAAAGTGGTTATAACGTTTGTCGGCTAAATTTCAAGGCGGCTAAATTTTTTCCAAACCCAAAAAAATCTCACCTTTATGACGTTTGTCTCCACCATAGAACCAAAAAAACACTGAAAACATAACAGAGAGGGAAGAAAGTGGTTCTAAAGAGTGAAAGAAGAAAAAGTATTATTACATAGTTAGAGATTATTAGAGATAGAATGGATTCGGATCCGGGGAAGCTTTTCATTGGTGGGATTTCATGGGACACTAACGAGGACAAGCTCAGTGACTATTTCGGAAACTACGGTGATGTCTCTCACGCTTCTGTTATGAGGGACAAGAACACAGGCAAGCCCAGAGGCTTTGCCTTCGTCGTTTTTTCTGATCCATCTGTTATTGATAGGGTTCTTGAAGATACCCACGTTATTGATGGGAGAACGGTAATGGGTCTTTTAATTTCTATGTGTTTTGGGGTTTCCCCTTTTTTATTTTGACGAAATTATTCATGGTTTTTTTCATGAAATTATTCATGGTTTGTTGTAGTTTTTTGGTGGGTTTTAGTGGTTTGAATGAAATTATAGTTTTTTTCATGAAATTATTGTTGTTTTGTTTTCTTAGGTTTAGTACTTCTTAATGTATTTTTGGGGTTTTCATGTTAGGTGTAGTTGTTTTCGTGGGTTTTCTATGTTCAATACCCTTATCCTGTGTTGGGGTTCCTCCCTTTTTGATCAAGTTATTTATGGACTTTGTTTTGTTGAATGAAATCATTGTTTCTTTTCATGAAATTATTGATAGGTTTTGTTCTGTTGAATTAAAAATAATTATTCTAAAATTGACGTTTTTTGGTTGTTAGTTATGGAAGCTCATTACTAGTGTAATGTGTATTTGTGGGGTTTCTTGTTAGATTTAGTTTCAATATAGGATTTGATGTAGGGATTTCAAACCTGTTAACTATGCAATGATTATATTTGTGGATATGCAAAACCAAAATAAAACCTTTCAACCCTCTGCTTAGAAAATATCAGCTTAGGGAGAGAAATGTGAAAATGGTACACGGAGGAAGAGTTTGACTAGAGAGTGACAGAGAGGAAGATGGGAGATAGATCGGGGGAAGCTTTATGTTGGTCGAATTTTATTGGAAATGACTGAGGACATGCTCAGAGTATTTCGGAAACTACAATGATGCCGTTCGCACTTCCATCATGAGGGAGAAAAATAATGGTAAGCCCTGTTGTTATAGGGTTATCAAATATTAGAACATAATCACTCAAAGAATGGCAATGTCTGTTGATATATTGCAGAACTTGTTATTTTTTATTGTTTTGGACTTTAGTTCTGTTTCTACAACCCCCCTTTTCATGTGTTGAGCTCTCATGATGGGTTTGTTTATTTTGTGGTAGCCAGTGTTTTCTTTTTCAGATTGTCTACTATTTGTTTCTGTTGCTGATTCCGAACTGCAGATTTTTTTGTGTGGATAAAGTATTCCTTTTTTTTGTTGAATGAACAATTGCTTTGTTATTAATGTTTAGTAAACATGTTATCCATTTTCTTCAGTGACATTAATGCTGCATGAATGTTATTTGTTTGTGGGTGAACATGTTCATCTTGATTACAGTGTGAGTAGTGATTCTTATAGTATGCAGTAAGAGTTTTTATCATGTTATGGATTCACAATATTTTGGATTCTCACAAGTATCTGATAACAGGACTGAAAGGCTAAGCTGAAAATTTTGCTTTGATAACATGAATAATTATGGAATGTTAAACTGTGATCCTTTTGTTGGTTCTTCTTTCATTGAAGATATGTATAATTAGCAACCTGGGTTATAATTTATTATGTAGGTTGATGCCAAGAGAGCCCTCTCAAGAGAGGATCAACAGATTTCTTTTAATTCTAAAAGTGGTAATTCCAACTCAGCTAGGAACTCTGGAAATGGTGGAAATATCAGGACCAAAAAAATATTTGTTGGAGGGTTACCTCCTACCCTGACTGAAGAAAAATTCCGTGAATACTTTGAGGCGTATGGCCAAGTAACCGATGTAGTAGTCATGTATGACCAGAATACGGGACGACCTCGAGGATTTGGGTTTATTTCTTTTGATAATGAAGACGCAGTTGACAGTGTTTTGTACAAGACATTTCATGAATTAAGTGGTAAAAATGTGGAGGTAAAACGCGCACTTCCCAAGGATGCCAATCCTGGTGCAAGTAACCGAATCGGTGGTGCAGAAGGCGGTGGGTATCAGGGGTATGGGAATTCAGGAGACAACCAAAATGTGTATGATGGTCGGATGGATTCAAGTAGGTATATGCAGCCTCAGAACAATGCAAGTGGTTTCCCACCTTATGGTTCTTCTGGGTATGGGTATGGTGCGGGTAATAATGGCATTGGTTATGGTGCCTATGGAGGTTATAGTGGTGCCACTGCTGGGTATGGTGGACCTGCTGGTGCATCATATGGGAATCCAAATGTTCCTAATGCTGCTTATGCTGGTGGTCCTCCAGGTGGCCCAAGGAGTTCATGGTCTGCTCAGCCCCCCTCTGGTTATGGGTCTGCAGGCTATGGGAGCACTGCTCCTTGGGGTGCTCCAAGCGGTGGTGCTGGATCTGGTAATGGTGGCCCCGGTTCAGCACCCACAGGTCAATCCCCAAGTACAGTTGCTGGATATGGGAATCAAGGTTACGGATATGTTGGGTATGGTGGAAGTGATAGTTCTTATGGGAATCCAGGTGCTTATGGTGCTGTTGGAGGGCGTTCCGGGAATGCCCCAAATAGCGAGCTACAAGGCAGTGGTGGCAGCTATGTGGGAAGTGGCTATAGCGATTCAAATGGAAACGCGGGGTACGGAAATGCAGCATGGAGGTCTGAACCGACACAAGCATTTGGAAATTATGGGACTCCTCACGGAAATGGTGCTGCCCATGCTAGGCAAGGTGGTTATGGTGGTGCTCAGTCCCGACAAGCCCAACAGATGTAGTTCTGACAGTTAAATCTCTTCTGGATCTTCAACTTCAACTTATAGATCCTCAATGTTTATATATTGAATCATGAGTTCACATTGAATTTTTCTTCCTAGTCGTTTGTAGTACCTGTTTCCTTTAGTTTATTATAACTACAATCTCTATTTAGTATTTTGTTTTGCATGTAGCTTTAAATTTGTGTTCTTACGATTTTAGCCATATTTGGAATTGTTAATTCTTGTCATATTTAAGCTTTAGTGGCTTATTTCACCTTATATGTTGGTTTTATTGATGCCGTTAATTATCATGCTATTGCGGGTCTGTTCGGGCCGGCCCGCCACAACTCGAAATTTTGTAGGACTTGGGTATTATATTTGACACTTTTTAGTAAAACCGGGCTTTTTAGTCCGGAACGGTCGAGTTATATTAAAACTGGGATCGGGCCGGGCTTACCCAGGCGGGTTCGAGCTACCCGTTTTTCCTTATTTTAAAACCTTTTTTTGGGACCTTTGGCTTGGTAATAAGCTTAAGATGAAAATTATTTTAAAAAATAATTTATAATAAAAAATAGATAATGCATGATAAATATTGTGTTATGAATTTTGAATAAAAAATAGAGTAATGTCTATAAATTACAATAATTTTATCAAATTAAGCATTATATTATTTTTCCTATTTTGCTTATGATCTTTTTAAGTAGGGATGGCAATGGGTCTGGATGGGTGCGGGTAGTGCATTACCCGGACCCATCCCATTGCATCATTTTGGGACCCAGACTCGCCCCAGAACCGTGCTATTACCCGTTGGGTATTCTACTCTTCAGTCTTTGGGTACCCAACGGATCCATTGGTACCCATAAACTCAAAAATGTTAAAAATAGTTATATGTAATTTATGCACTTTATTTTTTTTCCCGACGATCTTGTATGTTATTTGGACAATCAACAAGAACAAAAATTATAAAACTTAATTTAAAGTTTTAAACACAATTCATTTTACTAAAACAAACATTAAAAATAACTACAAACATTATGATGAAAAATTCATTAAGTAAGAACTCTTTAATTAACAAAACATTATATCATACATATAAATTAACAATATAATATAATTGCTTAACAACGTAACACAACAGCTTAACAACATAACAATTATATTTATTAATTAATATGATATTATAATTATAGATTAATACAATATTACAACATAAATTAACATGATTTTACATTTATGTTGATATATATAGGAAGAAATAGCGGGTATGGGTATCAACAGGTTTGGGTACCTCATTACTCGGACTCAGGCCCATCTAACAGCGGGTCTTAAAATTGCGAGTCTCAATTACCCACGGGTCCAAAAGATAGACCCAGACCCGACCCATTGCGGGTATTTGTGCGGGTATCCGCAGATCCGGGTACCCATTGTCATCCATATTTTTAATTACATTAGCAAAATAGTGTATCAAATTAAATGAAAACATTAAACCATTATTTTTCTTTTCTTAATTGTACATTTAATTAGATTTAACTTATACAACAAAAACATAATAAATAAAATAACTTTTACAAGGAACTGAAAGACAACTTAATTGTTTACCATAGAGAACTCCACACAACCAAATTTAACATATCAGTTCATAATGAAAGTGTTGGTAAAGAGCCTACAAAAGATATTCATACACAAAATAGTAAAGAAATATTATGATGGTGATTATACTTCGACACATTGAATTCTTTATGAATTTGAGTCTACACTACCATTACTATAAACCAAAGTGATATTATTTTTAATGTATCCATTTATTGTATTGAAGTGAAGTTACAAATTATATTGTGTTAGAGATTGATAGTCTAATAGAAATAAGATATTTAATAAATTAGTTATATTATGAATCATATACGTAAACTTGACATCATGTCTTAACTCAAACACAAAGCATTATATCTATAAGCTTGGTTGTATTGGGTATAACAATTGTGTTAAAAAAATTATGCATTAATATCAAATGATATATATATATTAAATATGTTAAAATTTAAAAAATTTGTTTTTAATATTATGCGGGCCGGCCCGCCAAAACCTGCAACCCGCTTAGGGCTGGTTTGGGCTACATTTTGAGATACATAAATTGTATTCGGGCTTTTTAATCCGGTCCGGTTTAGCCCGAACCCGTCCGGGTAGCCCGTTTTGACACCTCTACTATCAAATAAAGATTGCATTCCAGCTACGTGTACTGATAGCAGAAGCTTGGGACACTTACGCTATTACTTATAAAAACTGGTTCGTATAATTGGTCATGCAATTTTGTTAGTCAAAACCGACCAAAACCGGTCAAAATCAGTCATACTGGTCAGTATTCAATTGAATTGTATCGGTCATACCGGTCGATTTTTATTTAAAATTAATTTTTTAATGAAAATAAAAATAATTATTATTATTTTATTGATAATTCAACATTAATGTTAATGTATTATATATGTATATCTAATTTCAATGGTATGCAGTTCACTTCTCACCATTATAATACCGGTCAGTATTATATATGTATATCTAATACCACTATACCTGTACTCCTACTGGTTTGATGACCAGTACGGTATTGATAATACTGTTTACGCTTCATCACTTCTTATATGAGGAGAAAGAAAATTTGTTTAATTTTAATTTTTTTATTAAAAATAACTTAGAATCATAATTGTTAGATTTTTTTTGCTATGTCTTTATCCTTGTCCATTACTCGACTATCATCCTATACTTTGTTCAGTCATATTGTGCTTTTCTAGGCGATTGCACCATTTAATACGTAGATGCCTGGCCTTAGGCCTTACATGTGATAATATTTCCTATCCTTAAATTTGGTTTGTGGTGGATGGTTGTGGTTGTTAGTTAACAAGCGCTCTAATTTTACATGCAGGGGTGCATATGTGGCTTAAGTAATAATTAAAAATAATTCAGATACAAAAGATAATTTCAAAATCTATTGGTTTTAATCAATTAAATTTCTACTTAATTAATTAACAAAAAGCTTGAGTTAATCGATTAATAGAAGGATTAATCGACTAATATTGCTGATTTGTTTGAAAATCTTTTGTTCTTAATGCAACAAGAAAGCAATGATTAATCGGATCTAATATGCACTTAAATAGTTCAATGAAAGTGATTAAATATGCAAATTCATTCATGCAATAATTTGTAGATGAATGTAATCAAATATAATGAAATATGATAACTGCAAGAACGTAAAATTGTAGGGAAAGAGAGAAAGTGACATGATCGATTTATCTTGGTTCGATTACCAACCATTGTAATCTACATTCAGTTCTCCACTTCTGATCTAGGAGATTTGCTTTTACTAAGAAGAAACCAAATGTTTTTAAAAACACTTTTTCCATCAAGATTCTCTTGGACCTAGCTTCTAATGGATATCACACCACTTCTAACCAAGTATACCCAAAGAGACTTCTTCTTGGACCTGACCTCAGCCTAGGATTTCTTCCTAAATTCCTCTCTTCTTCCAAGATGATGCCTCGCACCCAAGAGAAGAATTTACAATTCGATTCTTAAAATGTGTACAAAATTCTTTACACTTATGATGTGCTAATCGTACACAAAATTTAGAACCAATAACTCTGATGAATCTCGCAATCTCAGTTATGAAAATGAATGATTATGAGACACAGAAAATGTTTGAAAACAATAAATGCTTGAAAATAAAAGCTCTTCAAAGATTCATAAAACCATCTATTTTCACATAAAAGTTTCTAGCATACTTTTCAGATAAACTCTCTTGAAAATTAATGTATTATTGTGTACCACCTCTTCAAAGATTCATAAAACTCTCTCTTTTCAGGTAAAAGTTTCGAACACACTTTTCAGAAAAAAAAAAATCTCTTGAAAATGCATCTATTCTTGTGTATCAATCGTGTATCATAATCATACATTTACCTATGGGAAAGGGTAGTTAAAATACCATTTGGTTTCAAATTGTTTCTTTAAACATGTCCTTATACTTAATCGACTAACGTTTCTTTAAAATATTCAAGATTCAAAAACTGAAACTGATTTTATCAATTAAACATGTCCTTAATTTATTAAGGGGTTTCTCATTTGAAAAGACTTAATCGGTTAACTAAAGTCTTAATCGATTAATGCATGATGCATGATTTTGAAAATAGTATAAATACAACTTAGTTTAATACATCAAAAACATGTATGTATGCTAATGCACCTAAATCATGTAAGGATGAAAATCTCATGTGCATTATGTTCATACTCTAATATGTGAGATTTATCATTAGATTTGCCCAACTTAAACTCTACCCATTCAAAGCATGTTAGGACCTAAAATAAAAAGATTACTCTAGCTTTGATGATCATTATGAAGCTCGAACTTGAGTCTTCATGTTGGTATAGTTTATTTATCCTTGTTCATAGTCTTTATCAATCTTTATGTTTTATCTTCATCAAAATCATGTCCTTGCATACTTGTATTCACAATCTCCATATTTTTGATGATGACAAACCAATCTTGCATATCTTGCATATTTCTTGAATGACAATCAACTTGTTTTGAGATTTGCTTTGAGCTTGAAAATTAGCTCCCCATCACTTCACTCATTTGATATTTTTGTATTTTGAGAAAGCTTGTAATGCATCAAATCTGCAAAATATTGAGAAAAATATTTCTCCCCCTTTTGGCATGATTAAAAGGCAATGTTACAGATAAAAATTAGCCAAAGGTAAAGAGATAATTCAATTATTTTATGGTTTTAATCGATCGATTAAGAAGGTTATGAGTTACTTAAATTGCAATTTTTGCAGCTATTAATCGATTATACTTGTATTCAAGTGATTAAATGATGTATATTTCAGCAATTTAATGAAAGTTTCTTCATTTTACTTGGGATTACATGTAATATTCAACATTTATTCATCAATTATATCAATTGTATTGAAGAAGCAGTAAGAAACAGAATAATAGAAATGTGATCAACACATATAATTCATAATATCCATCCATTTTGTACATTAAGATCACAAGTCAATACAATAAAGATAACATATGCTAAACACCAATGGAAAAACATAATGTAAAATACATAAAGCCAAAAAGTACACAAAAGAACAATGACAAACAAGACACACACCCTAGGACTAAACCAACTAAAACTAATTATTATCGCCCTAACTAGACTAGCTATTAGGAGGTGGTTGAGAAAAGCCGCAAAAGGTTGAAAGCAAGAAGCGATGATGATCAAAATTAGCCCTGGTTTCCAATTATTGTATCTGAAACTCAGCCATGAGCTTATCTTTCATTGCTTGAATCCTATTATCAATGCGCTCATTAAGGTGTTGTTCCATGGCATCCAAGTGAGCCAAATCAAAATATGGTTCTTGAGGCATATTATGAGTTTCATCAAGTTGTGGTGTTTGGTTTTGCTCAAGTGAATTTGCATCCTCTTCCTCCTCAGAAATCTCAACAATAGTTTAATAGTCTTCTTGATATATCCACACTCTACAATATTTGTAAATACTTATCTTGTGGGTCAGACTATCATCAATGAGCTACACTTTGAGATTTACCGCAATTATCTCCTCATTGTTCAATCACAACATGCTCTATGGCATGAGAGATAAATATCCCATAAGCCAGCAATATCGAGGAAGATGAAACGATGCCAGACATTAGTTTAAGAATCTCTGTAGGCCAGTTGATCATAATTCCTTCCTCAATAACATGCATAAGCTTCAGATCATTACCAGTTGGTTGAGCATGGTTTGAGTTTCACTAAACCAATATGTAGACAATGAGATAGTGTAGAAGCCTATTCTCAACTGTCATGAACCCAACATTTGTAAGCTCTCCTTGGACATAGTAGTACGGTCCTCTAAGGTAAGACTTATACATCTTAGTGGAATCATTAGAGCTCCATAACTCATTGTTGCAATCGCCTAGAGGAGCGACGTCACTAGCAAAGCCTCCAACTTCTAAAAACAACTCCTTATCCATGATTATCAACCTTCCCTTAACAACACTAACATATTGCACATCCTTATACTGAATGTTACCATAAAATTACCGAACTAGAGAGGAGTAGATATTACCATGATGTTTCATAAATGTGTTAGCTCCTTATGCCTCCAATTCTAGCGGAACTGAAATCCTTGCTCCACAGCCCATGCTATATTGGCATACCGAATGCAGGGGTATAGTAAGATTCTCTCCCAACATTAACTCTACCACCTTAAGTGGAGGAGGAACCACCACTTGCCAAATTTCTCTATTTCCCAGGATGGCAAGGAGAACGGTTAATACCAACAATGTGCTTCACTCTCTTTGGTCTCCTATCATTCATTTAGGTAATTTAATTGATGGTTAATTGGTTATGTTAATCGATTGACAAATATGAGTTTAGGGTTTCAAAAGAGGGAAAATTCTAGGTTAAATAATTTGGAGAAGAAATTGATAGAATGCGAGGAATGGAGATACTATTAAGACAAAATTAAGTAATGATGTTTTCAATTTGAGAGAAAACACAAAATGTTTTTGAGGTTGGAGATGATATCTAGAGAAATATTGAAGTTCTAGGTTTTGAAATGTATATATAAGACTGTCACTCGAACTCCGTTTAATCGACTAAGTGCAGTGTTAATTGACTAACGAATTTCAAAATTTTGCCAAGATAATTGATTAAGGGTTAGTTTAAACGATTAACAAAATTTAAAAATAAGCCCAATTAATTGATTAACTAAGAGGATAATCGATTAATCATAGTTCTTTCACATCATTTTATACATTTCAAACTTTGCTTATGGAATGCTAAGATCTAACTAGACAAAACATATCCTATACATTGAACAATCACAAATAAGGATACCTAATTGATAGCAACCCGCCTAGGCCCAAGCCTAAGAAGGCCAATAGATCCACCAAGCATGTCATACAACTAGATGAACCACACGATGGAGGCCACCTTTCCTTGAGGGGTTAATGATTTTTATTCAATTTTGCATTAATAAGTGGGGGTCTTATGTCGCACCATCATTTTAAGTTATGTTTTATTTTACTTTGATAATAAGTTTAGTTTATGTTTTAAGCTTTATAGCCTATTATTGGCCTTGTATCATGTAACCTATAATTGTCATATGAAGAAAGAGCTATGGAGATGTCTTGACCAGCCTAAGCCACACGCTAACTTTGTGATTCTCGCCCAGGCCATCTAAGCCAAGGCAGACCAAGCTGACTCAACCAAAGCCAGGCAGCACTGGAACAAATCTAAGCCAAGTGTGACCAACCAAGCTTTGAAGGCAACTGATAACTTTGCATACATATTTCATTCAGCCATTCAATCCACGCTTAAACTTACCATTATGAGCATAAATTTGAATTCGGCCACATGGGGAAAATGTGACTTCAAGATGTGAGCAAAACCTGGGCAGCATTAAAGACTTACCAAAATCATTCATACAGCTATTACTCCACACCTAAAGTTACCATTTCGAGAGGCAGTTTGGATTCGGCTACATGTGGAAAACGACATTCAATGGGCACATTAAAACTCAAATATGGATCAGCCAACTTAATGAGGCCAGCTGCACCAAATGACATGTGGAATTTTTTTGAATCCTTGGCCATCATCAAGTCATCAAACACGTGCAGAATTGCATTAAAGAGGCACTTAAAGACTTACAAATATAGATCAGCCAAATTAATGAGGTCAGCCACCCCAAATGTTTTGTGTTGAATATTTGAATCTTTGGCCACCATCAAGTCATCAAACACGTGCAGAATTGCATTCAAGAGGCACTTAAAGACATACCAAATATGGATCAGCCAAATTAATGAGGTCAGCTGCACCAAATGCTTTGTGCTGAATATTTGAATCTTTGGCCACCATCAAGTCATCAAACACGTGTAGAATTGCATTCAAGAGACACTTAAAGACTTACCAAATATGGATCAGCCAAATTAATGAGGCCAACTGTACCCCTACTCTACAAATATTGCCTACGGGTATTGAATTGCCTTCGGGTATTGTATTGCCTTCGGATATTGTAATGCCTTCGAGTATTGTATTATCACCGGACATGGTAAATTACGGATGACGATTGGTTGATGTTATTATATGAATATAACATGGAAGTTGTTTAATAATGGTGTATACATTTAGAGTACAAGATATTCAGTATTGATTATTATTGTGTTTTGAATGTTTTTGAAAACTGAGATAGTAAGTATTGCATTGTCTAATTGTTTATTATAATTACTAATGTTACTCTAATGATTATGATTCTGTATAAATCCACATTGTCGATTATTGCATAATTTAATGTCTTACTCCTTCTATGTTTTCTGTTTGTTCTGCCTATAATAATCAAATTGTAGGTGAAGCGGAGGAGTAATAGACTTGAAGGTGTTAAAGTAGTATAGATATCTGTGATTCGTGAATGAAGTTTTAGTTTTATGACGTGTATTTGAAATAGTACCCTTATGTGTTAATGAGATCATATTGACATTTTTATGGTACTTTATCATGTGTTAGTTGAATTTAGGAAAAGTCAATTTTCGATATTAACTTTTGAGATATGGATTTAATGTGTTGAAGTATTAGACATATTGAGTACTTTTTTAAGAATTGTATGGTTACTGTTAAATGATCGTAAAACTTTTCTTTGCCTTGAGTTAAATAATTTGGAATCATATTTGGTTACTTAGGAATTTTACTATAATCGAAATTGGGTCATTACAAAGAACATTTAGCTTTAGTTTTTGGTACTACCAAATGTATCATTCACCTTTTAGCTAATGAACTAAACAGAACTAATATGTTTTGGGGTGCGTGATTGCCCATTCCAACAAGTGGTGTTCATCCTTAACATTTTGGTCATCCTGTAGATATAGCGGAACCTTACACCACAAGAGCAAAGCCTTAAATTCATGGATGAGTTTTCAAATAAATTCATGAGGGGTGCCAAAGCTACAACTGTTTGCGTGCTTAAATTCATTTGTGCATTTGTTTCAAATTCACAAGGTGAGGTTGACCTATTTTCACAATTTATCATACATCTCTTTTTTGTTGTTGTTAAAAATAGATTCATTACTGGTTGGATTTATAAGGATAATATTTACCGAGAAAAATGAATATAGGATAAATAAACACTTAAATTTAAAATATTTCATTAAATATTGACGTGTTAAAAGGAATGCAAATTAAGAAGGTTCCCAACGTTATAAAACGAAAAAAATAAACGCAAAGCATTAAATTAAGAATAAAAAACACTTTTTAAATTTGGTGCTCTTGATTAGAGGTGTCAAAACAGGCTACCCGGACGGGTTTGGACTAACCCACATCGAGTTCGGACTAATCCAGGCCGGGCTAAAAAACTCGGATGTAAATTATGCATAGCAAATTGTAGTCCAACCCGCCCTAAGTCTTCCTTTGGTTGTTGAGAAGAAATTAAGAAGAAAGAAATAGGTGAGAAAGATGATGAAGAGAAAGAAAAAGATGAGAGAAAGAGTAGAATTGTGAGTTGTTTGGTAGAAGAGAAAATGAGAGGAAAAAGAAGATAGATAGAGTATGATTTTATCTTTCCACTTATGAAATAGACAATTATACCCTTAGTCACATTAATAAAAAATTTCATTCTAAATGAAAAATAAATGTTTGTTAAAATGTTAAGAAATATAATGTTAAAAGTAAATATATAATTTTATATTGATGATTAAATATATAGATTTAATTAAATTGTTTAAAATATTGAATTTAAATTGAAATATTTAATTAAATAAATTGGTTAATATTTAAATGTGAGTTACCTTAATGTTGATGAAAACATATAAAAATAATGTTTTTAGGTCCAAGAGTGACTCACAGTATTATGTAGGGAGATATATTTAGTTATAAATAATGAATATAATAATAGTTAGATGATATAAAAGAAATATGTTAAACATGATAAGATAAAACAAAAAATGGACAAACATGTCAAGATAAAGAAGAAGAAAAAGCAAATATATCAAGATAAAAAAGAAAGGGGGCAAAATTATCAAGATATAAGATAAGATCATTAATCTTCATTTTCTCCCCACAAGTGAGAAGAAGAGTTTTGGTGTGGGACCCATTCAATTTTTTCTCTCTCCTCCCTATTTCTCCCTTGTACCAAATGAGGGAAATTGCCCAACTCTCTTCTCTTTCTCTCTTCCTTCTCTCTTTCCTTCTTAAATAACTTTTACCAAACAAAGCATAAGAGGGTTGGGGGTTGTGGCGGGCCGACCCGTGTAATACTAAAATAAAATTATATAAATTTTAACCTATTTAAACAATTTAATATATATATATATATATATATATATAATATTAATGTATAACTTTTTAACACACTTGTTATGCCAAATGCAACTAAACTTATAAATATAATCCATTGTGTTTGAGTTAAAAAATAATATCATCTTGATTTATAATAATAGTAGTATAGACTCAAGTTCATAATGACATATGTCAAAGTATATCCACCATTGTTATATATGATCACTATGTTTTAATTTATGTTTGAAGATCTTTTGTTGTTCTTTATCAACAGTTTCATTAAAAACTATTATGTTAAATTTGGTTGTGTGAAATTTTCTATTGTAAACATTTACGCTGTCTTTTAGTTTTGTTGTACAAGTTATTTTATTTATTATGTTTTTGTTATATAAGTTAAATCTAATTAAATACACAATTAAGAAAGGAAAAGTGAGATTTATATGGTTTAATGTATTGTTATTTGATTTGATACACTATTTCGTTATTATGCTTAAAATGATATTATATAAAATAGGAAAAATATGATAATATTTAACTTTATAAAATTATTGCAATTTATATCACAAATATATATTATCTACTTTTTATTATAAGTTATTTTGTAAAATAATTTTCAGCCAAAGCTAATTATCAAGCTAAAAGAACCTAAAAAATAAAAATAAATAAGGAAAAATGGGTAGCCCGAACCCATCCGATTAAGACCAGCCCGAGCCCGATTTAATATAGTCCAACCGGGCCGGGCTAAAAAGTCTGTATTCAATGAAAAGTACCTAATATATACACAATCTCTATAAATTTTCGGGCCCGGTTGGGCCCGCCATTTTGACACCTCTACCCGTGATATTTGATTAGAATTTTTTTTATAAAAGCATAAACTAACATTTATATATTACTTATTAGAATTTGATTGATTATAAATACAGAGACATAATTTATTTGGGACATATGATCTTTTTTATTCAATTAACATCAATGACTATTACTCAGTATCCAATATACTGTCTTTTGGAATGGCTAAGCAAGCATCCATGTCTACCAATGGTAGCATCTAAGATCTAACAACAAAAGGAAGTGGTGTGGTGTTGCTGTCATTTTGGGACAATAGTCTGTTTCAGCTCACAAAAGCGGGGCTCAACATTGTGCAATTAATGACAAAAACCCTTCTGGATTCTTTTCCACAACCCAAAAAGACAATGCATTCAATATGGACACATTAAATAAAAAGTAATGTTATATTCTCATACTAAATTATCTTATTAATCATCCTATTTAAAAAAAGTGATAATGTTATAAAATAATTAATTATTTATTAGTGATTGGTTTACAAGTGACATATATTACTTTCATAAACGAGATTTATATGAGGATTTAATAGCAGGATACATTATTTATTAGTGATTGGTTTACAAATGACATATATTACTTTCATGTTGGAAACGAGAATTATATGACAATTTAGTTGCAGGATATAACATTTTTTCAATAAATATCCTTAGGGGATTAAAAGAGAAATTTTTGTGTAATATTTTGCTACATCATTCTTTCACTGTGATCAGTTGGGTGCCTTGTCATTGTCCATTAGCTCATTATAAAATAGGTGAAAAGTAAATCATGTATAAAACAGAGTTCAACATTTTTAGAGGTCAAGGACACTATATTAATATTAGGTTGCTAATTAATTAATGTTGAGAATTAAGTCTCGTATTGTTTATCTCATTGTTTTAGGAATTGTTTAAATACCTGTTGGTTACTCTTCTTATTGTCAATTGGTTTTGAGATGAAACCTTAACATGATGTCAGAGTCAAAACCCAACTTCTTTACGGTCGTCACGGGTCAAAAGATGCCTTTTAGTTATTGGTCAAAAGTAACATTTCGTCAAGTCTGACCGGCTTATGTGAAGGATGTTGAGAAATAAGTCACACACCTGTTGGACTACTCCTTTCATTGTCAATTGGTTTTGAGATTAAATATTAACTATTAATATTATCATCGTGAATGTAAATGTATTTGCAATATTGGAAGGAGTGAAACAGAAGGTAAAGTGAGAAAGAAAGGAAATGAACAAAAGAATGTTTGTTGAGTGGAAGAGAGTGGCTATGTGGATTTGCTTCAAAAGTTACCAAACATGATTACAACAAGGAACTTACATTTTACTCAAAGTTCATACATCAAAATTATAGTTGAGTGACTCTGACATTGTATATGTTATAGTAATTCACTTTAACACAACCATTCACATAATCTAAAGAGAGAAAGAAGACAGTTCTATTACAATGGCATGCATAGAGAGAGCATCCCCTGCTCTAAACCAAATCCTTCTCAAACTGTACAGGTAAGCAGTTCATACATCAAAATTAATTAATATCGGTTTTTTGTACTAACAATGATAATGCTCGGTATATGAGTAATAAGAAACTAATGAATATCGGTATTTAACCCTCACAATAAATGTCGTTCTCAGGATTTAGTTTTTCTGGGAATGTAGTAGAGTCTTATTCTAGTAGACCAATGTTTTATTCATATATAGACATGGTTTAAGTGTTTATATATATCCTTGATTGAAATCTTTTCTTTTCTTCATCTCAGTTTTGGTTAAGGAGTGAAAGAGTGCAAAAAAAAAAAGTTAATTAATGAGTAATTACATTATTAACAATAATTGCATTAATAGAATTAATATACGGAAATGTCAATTGGTATTTTAGCAATAATTTTAGTTTAATTTGTTAGATAAATAAATATGATGTAATTAATTTTTTATTTGACATACTCGTGCCCCTCTATTTCTATATTCCCCCTCTTTCCTTAAATTTATCTTCGTTTTTATGAGATTTATAGAAGTAAAATAAAAAGTTCTTAAAGTGAACACATGTTTACTATGTGCCATACTTATAAAACAATGGTAAGACAAATTACACAAAAATTTAAAACATGGTTAAAATAATAATAATAAGAAACTTATAGAATAAATAAGGTATGAAGGAAAAGTAGTAAAAAAAAACATAAGGAATGTATCTAATTGGATTTGTTTAAACGGATACAATTGGTTAATACCAAAAAAGTATTCATTACGCAAACCTTAGTTGCAAAATCAAATGTTTAAATGTAGGACTTGTAAGGCGTTACTTATTAACAACCACCCCACTTTAGGATTAATTTCATAATGATGCATGTAGGATATATATCATGTGAAAGTTAAAAACATAATGAATTTATTGTTAGTGTTTTTGTATTTCCTTTTTCAATCGTGACAATATGGTTTTAACCTAAGACATCATGTATGTCAATTATCCAAACCCTTACTACTAGCATCCTTTTGTTTTTAAGAAGATAATAAATCATCAAATGTTAAATTCAAAACTAATTAGAAGATGGCAAAATGAGATTATTAGATATAAACATATATATACATATACATAATAAAAATAGATTATTACAAGATAGTAAAACGAGCCATGTGAAACATAGCAATAGCAATTAATTTTTTTTTGAAAGCTTAGGCTTAGACTATTTAAAAGTATGACATGGTCTATTAACCTATTTAAAGGTTTGCTATGATAGATGGTCTTGAAATAGGTCAATATAACTATATTTTAATAGGCTAATGGATCTACCTTTAACAAGACTTATATAACCCTAAAAATTAAATTATATTTTGTACACATTTTTATATTAAAATTAAATATATAATATTACTTATATTTTAATATGAATATTATTTCGTAATATAATTAATTAAGTTGACATATTAGGTTTAGTAGGTTTTTTAGATGACCTAAAGTTTGTCATGTTAAGTTAAATAAGGTTTTTTAAAAAGTCCGAATCTTACCTGTTCACAAAAGAAATCTGACATGACCTAACCTATTATAGGTAAGATAATAGACCATTGATAGGCGATTTGACATGTTTCTACCGTTAGTAGCAATAAATGTAGATTACTGAAGATAATAAAATGTGATGATTATTATTATTTTTCATATGATTTCAAAGAGAGAGAATGAGCATAGTAGCAACAAGACCTCGAGTTAGGATCCTCTCCATTAATGGAGAGGCAAGTACATCCAAAATAAGAGAAAAAATGAAATTTGATTTGACACTTTTATCCTTAAGATATAATGGGATGACCTTTTTACCCCTGTGTGTAAGTACAAAAGTAATCACTTGCCACTCCATAATTGGAGATTATCATTCCCCATGAACCCTTACAACGAATTAGGATCCTCTACATTAATGGAGAGACAAGTTAATGAAGAAACAAATGCATGTTTTTCTTTTATTTTTTAATGACAAAAATGTAATTTTATGATAATTAAAATGATATATGTGTCATTGAAGTTTACATTTTTCTAAGCACTACCACATATCATGAGTTCATGAGAGTCACTCGGCCTACTCTGAGGGTGGGAAATGTATAGAATAAAGTTTGTCATTTTATCTTTCTCACCTTATGAAATTGTTTTGTTAGTTAAATAAAATCAAATTTATTTGCCGTTAAAAAAAAAAATCAAACTTCCGTGATTCTTATGTCTCAAAGTGTTTATGACATCTCATTTTAATGATTGAGGTATCATGGTGGAAAAAATGTTATTCTTAATTCTTTTTAATTTTTAATTTCGATTTCTCTTTTGGGCTAATATAATTTTCTAAACATATTAACTGAACTAAATAAATACGTACAAGGTCTCTTGCAGGATCTGATAAAACGAAGAAATAAAATTTATGAATAAAAAAAATAACATTTTGGGCTAATAATTAGCTGGATTGTATTCAACATTATACTACAACAAATTTATGAAGAAATAAATACATATGCTAGTTTAAATCATAAAAGATTAGGAAAAGTGTATAAAAATGTCATTCTATGATTTTGAAGAAGTCATGGTAAGTTAACCAAAGGTCTCTTGAGTTAAATACTAGATATAGAGTTTTATCATCCATAACTCTCCAGGTAAGAAAAGCAAGTCTCTACCCTGAAAAAATTGGTGGGTAATAAATTGAAACTTAAAATATCATTAACTGATTATGATGTTGCACTTGCATTTGAAGTTTTTAATTAACCAATAAATATACTTATGTAATACAACAAATAACATAATGAACTAGATCTTCTCTATTAATGAGACAAATACTTGTTTTTACTTTGTGTTTTTAATAACAAAAATGTTGTTTCATTATATATAAAAATATAAAAATGTCTTATTATTAAGATACATTATGTTAGAGTAAGGATCATGTCCGTTAATGGAGAGACAAGTACTACAAAAATAAATGAAAAAAGTTGTGTTTCAGAAGCCAGTTGATTAAGGGGTGAAACCGTCTTAAGTTGATGTCTCCAATCCTGTCACTCCTAATAATATAATGTCACATAATGTTCTATTTTTATTTCAGCAAGAGAAATAAAATGACACATAAGAATATACATTTTCAATAGTATACGTGATATTATACTATTAGGCGAGATATGATTAGGGACAACAACTTGGGACAAATGATATTCTTCCATTGCTTAACTAGTAATCCTCTTTACAAAAATTGTATCTGAAATGTTTGTCCATCTCATGACAGTGCTGACAAGCCTATGGAGATTGATCATCACTTGTATGAATTTGGATCAGTACAATATCATATTCTGGTAAATGCCTGAATTTCCATTGTTACTTATTATCCTTAGTCTTAGATTAAACTCTTTAAGTAGAATCAACATGTATTTTCCTAGAATTGCATACTCTAAGAATTGGACAATGAAGGTAACCAGAACTACATACAACCTTTAACAAAATATAACAATTTATAAATAGTTCTGTAAGCACTAATTACAAGTAAATAGTAATGCAAACATAATTTTATATTATCACATTGCATTAATTTATTTGTATTATTATGTTTCAGTCACAAGCCTCCAATCCACTAGTTGCATACTTGTCAATATCAGCATCATCTCTTTGCCATGGAGTCCTACAAAATGAACTTTCTTCTTACACAATTGAAATGGTAAAGAGACTATGTCCTGAAGTTGTGGAGATTGTTGAACCTTCCAGAGAAGGATATCAACTTACTCTTAGGCTTAATCTCAATCAGATTCCACTAGGCAAAGGTCTGTTACCCCTCAATTTCCCTTCTATGGTTCCTGTCCTTACATTCAAAACAATTATAGGTCACTTTTAAAGTAATACCTTTTTATTATTAATTAATATGCAATTCAATAATAACTTTTTTATACAAAAGAAAAAAAACTTATAATCCATTTATTTAAATTGTGGACCGCATTACCGGATACAGCTGCAATATTGCAGTTGTGGTGACTGCCGCAACCGCATCACACCAGAATTGCGGTGTGACTCCGAATCAGAATGATGTGACCGCATCGGGTCGCAAGACAATCGCATCAGGCCACATCGGATTCAAAAACAATGTTTTAATTAAAAAATAATTCACATCGCAACGACCGCAATCCGCATTGCAACGGCCGCAATGACCGCAATCGCAGTAACCGCAATTGTTACTGTAGTCGCAACTGCAATTTAAAACCAATGAATGGAAACAGTTACAAAGTTAACTAACTACCAACTAACTAGATATCTCATACTCTTGGGTGACAAAATAATACAAGGCAAAACCCACAAGGCAAGTGTTGGAAATGTTTGAAATATGTTATTAGATTAGTCCTACATCGCCTAGTATTGGAATAGAGTAGAGTAACTAATGTTATATATTGGACTCAGGTTCCTTGTTGTAATGTGCACTAGAATATAAGCACCAAATAGAAACACCCCATGGGCAGTTGGCCCCATGGGTGTGATAGGGTTTGTAATCCTTATTCTCTAATAATATCTTGGTAGCCGCTCAACGCTCCCGGGAACGTAGGCACAATTGGCCGAACCCCGTTACCAAATTCTTTGTTTCTTTTCTTCTATTTATTATATGCATTACTTGATTGCTTTGTGACCAACGCTGCGCAGCGATCGCTTCCGCTGCACCAACAATTGATATCAGAGCTAATTGGTAGATGACTCTTAACCCAAGTGCTAGATAATTACAAAAGAGGGTGAAGGCATGTTAGTTAGACAAGCTGCGTCAAAGGTACTATGCAAGGATAAAGGAGATGAGTTGAATGAGAAGAAAACATGGCAGAACTATGGTGTGGGCGATATATGTGTTGATCCATAATCCTAGAAGTCCATGTATTGGATTAGGATCAAGGTGGAGATAAGGACTCAAGGGTTGAGTAAAGCACAGAGGCGATGACTGACTTTGATGCATAGTATAACATGAGCATGACTTTGATGCAAGATGTAACACGGACATTGATAGAGATGCAGGGTGTGACATGAGTATTGGCTTGGATGCAAGGGTATGACACGGACATTGGTTAGCATTACGCAAGGTGTGCGTTGTGGTATACTCCTTTATGGTGGAGTATGATAGTTCTTTTGAACTATGATTGTCAGGCTAGACAATGGTGGTAGCGGCAGAGGCTTTCCAATGAAGCTCCAAGGTTCAGCTTGACTGAGTATTGAAGATGACGGTTGTTGGTGAACTTTTATGTAGAGGTTCCATATATCGAAAGACTTTCTAGCAATAAGTGGCTAGGCGGCGTGTTCCATTGGATGGCGGTACGGGAAGCTGCACTAAAAGTTTGGAGAGTTATGCTCTTGGTACCAACGTCAAGGATACTTAGTTTATGCTAAAAGGGAGCAATTAGTTAAAGAGAATTATGCATTGAGTAAGGTGAAGGCAGATATTCGCTAAGATGAAGAATCTTGTGTAGATTTCCTAAGGAGCGAGATATTCGTCTATTTCAATCAAGGGGGAGATTGTTGGAGATGCTTGAAATATGTTATTAGATTAGTCCCACATCGCCTAGTATTGGAATAGAGTAGAGTAACCAATGTTATATATTGGACTCAGGTCCTAAGGAGCGATATATTCGTCTATTTCAATCAAG
Source organism: Lupinus albus (assembly GCA_009771035.1). Taxonomy (NCBI): domain Eukaryota; kingdom Viridiplantae; phylum Streptophyta; class Magnoliopsida; order Fabales; family Fabaceae; genus Lupinus; species Lupinus albus. Next base: position 8,129,661 of record CM020022.1, on the reverse strand, counting down.
GTGGAGATTGTTGGAGATGCTTGAAATATATGTTATTAGATTAGTCACACATCCCCTAGTATTGGAATAGAGTAGAGTAACTAATGTTATATATTGGACTCAGGTCCCTTGTTGTAATGTGCACCAGATATAAGCACCAAATACAAACCCTATCACACCCATGGGCCCAACTGTCCATGGGGTATTTCTATTTGGTGCTTATATCTGGTGCACATTACAACAAGGGACCTGAGTCCAATATATAACATTGGTTACTCTACTCTATGCCAATATTAGGGGATGTGTGACTAATCTAATAACATATATTTCAAGCATCCCCAACACCAAGAAAGCAAGAACACATGCCTATTCTTGCAAGAAAAATGTGATATAGCAGTAGTTGTAGACATGATATTGAAGCAAATATGTAGGCATGGGCTTGCAACAATGTGCTTAGGAGTCAGACTTGTGTTTCTTCAATAGCCCCCTCAAGCTGGGGAGTGGACGTTGAAAATTCTTAGCTTGGATAACATATAATAGAATGGTATAGGGTCAAGAGGTTTTCTCAAGACATCTATATACTATTGTGAAGTTGGGATAAGCAATAGATGGAAGTGCCTATATTGATGTCTTCCCCTCACCACATGGTAATCTATATCAATATCTTAGTTCTTTCATGAAAAACATAATTATTAGCAATATAACAACCAAAAGTACTATCACAATATAAAAGAGCATGACATATAAAATGAATTTAAAATGAAGATCTTGCAACAATTTATTGCTTCTTGGATTTCCATAATATGAGTGAATCTTCCAAGAAAACACAAACACTGTCCTGGACATGACTTAATGTATCTAATACTCTAGCCAATGCATTGTAATGAGTTTGTGTTGAATCAGACATAAAATGACTTAGCTCTTGCACAACAACTAATGTTTGGCTTGATATTGGTGAGGTGCAATAGTCTCTTAACTACTCTTCTATGTAGAGTAGAATCAGAATAAGGATCACCATCCTTTTGGTGAAGCTTTGTTGTTTTAACCATGGAGTTGAGAGAGGTTTTTCTAAAAGAAAACCAATGAATTTGTTCAGAATCATCAGTACATCCTAATATCAAGCCATCGTGAAAGATGAGAAGAGTAGTGAATTTGGTTCCACTGCTCTTTGTAAAGAGAGACGGATCATGAGGACATTGCTTATAGTTCAAGGAGAAAAGAGTAAAAGATAGTTTGTTGTACCATTACATATTGGCTTGTTTAAGCCATATAATGTGGTTTATCGGCAATGACTCTAGGAGACAATTCCATATAAATCTCTTCATCAAGGTCCCCATGGAGAAAAATATTGTTTACATCAAACTGATGTAATTGTCAATTCTATGAGGATCCAATAGTAAGGAGGAGCCTCACTATGGTGAGTTTCACCACAAGGGTAAAGGTGTCAGTAATATTTCCCTTCAGTTTGGGTGTAACCTTTAGCAACGACCCTAGTCTTATATCTTTCTATACTCCATCAGAGTGATACTTGATTTTGTAGACCCACTTAGCGCCAATGGGAAACTTATTTTTAGGAAGATCAACAATGGACTAAGTTTCCTTCAATTCGAGGGTATTTAATTCATCATGTATTGCTTAAATCCAATGTTGGTACTTACTAGCTTGATGATAAGTTTTTGGTTCATTGTTAGTAGATATAGACAAAGTATACTTCAGTTGCTTGGGTGACAACTTGGCATAGGACAAGATAGAAGAAAGATGATTCTTAATACTCTTAGAGGTATTAGAAGAAGCAGTGTAATTAAGGTTACACTGAAATCTTGCAAATAAGATGTGGTAGAACTAGTTCTAGTAGACCTCCTAAGAGAAGTGTCATCATTAGAAGATGAAGGGGATAAGGATTGAGTGGGGATGGTGTTGGCTGGAAGAGACTCATAAGTTATGTTTGTTGGCACCAAGATGCTAGGAGAATCCTCTTAAGTTAGATCCCTAATATCAGAAGGAGTGGAATTGTATTGTAAAGATGTGAGATCATTATTCTCACAAAACTGATCAATGCTTGTATCGTTTTGAAACACAAACTCCTTGAAGTCCTTAGTATGATAAGGAAGAATATGTTCAAGAAAAATCATATTCCATGATAATAAGATTTCCCAGTTATGGAGATCAAGGTGGACAAATCCTTTTGTCCTAGGCTGAAATTCTAAGAAAATGCATTTCCTAACTCTAGGATCAAGTTTGGATTTATGGTTAGTTAGGCTAGAGGCAAAACATAGACTTCCAAACATCCTTAAGTCAAGTAACCTAGGTTTCTGATCATGTAAAAGCTCATAGGGAGTTCTATCTTGTAAGACAAGACTATGCAGCCTATTGATGAGATAGACGTAATGTTTTACACTATAGGACCAAAAACTCTTAGGCAAATTTAATTGAAGCAAAAGGGATCTAGTGACATTCAACGAATGTCTATGCCTTCTTTCAACTACAGAATTTTGCTGAGGAGTCTCAACAAAAGAGATTCGGTGGATGATTCCAAATGCTTGGTAAGAGGAGTGCATTAGGAATTCAACACCAATATTAGTTCTAATGACCTTAATGGTCTTGTGGAAATGAGTTTGGGTCATTTTCACAAAATTATGCACTAGCTGGTCGAAAAGGAGACTTAGTTTTATGCTCACTATTAGGAAAAGACAATTTAAACTGTTTTTTCATATGACACTAATAAGGGAAAAGTTTGCATACATTGTGTGAAACTAGATAAGAAAGACGGCCTAGCCTAAAGTGCCACAAGTCAAAGAAAAATATTATAGGTTCTTGAGTACTTATTGAATTCAAATTATGCAAGTTAAAACCCTCTAATTGAGACATGATCTTGAGAGCATATAGTCCATTGTAGACCTCAGCATGTCCAATCGTCCTCAAGGTAATCATATCATGGATAAGGCAATTGGAAATATTAAAGATCAATCTGCAATTAAGTGATGCAGCAAGTTTATGACAAGAAATGATATTGTATTTAAAATTTGACACAAGTAAGGCATTGTACATGATGAATTTCTTAGAAAGAATGATAGACATTGTACAGGAACTATACGAAATATCATTGAGAAAATCTATCATGGAGATCTTTCCAAGCCTCTGCAATATTATTAATCTAAAAGATCAATTTCTCAATTGAATCTTCAACATAGTGTTTATCTAGGACAAAACCATTATGTTACATCTCAACCATTATGCATATACAAAGCTAGATGAAGAAAGTCGAGTTAAAATTTAATCAATGAATCTTAAATTGTTCCTTGATTGTAATGCAAGGTTCATAGATTACCTTCGTTTAATCAATAAAACTCTTCTTGTAGATCATCTATTCGAAATATACCTCATTGAGAAAATCTATCATGGAGATTCCAAGCTTCTGCAACATTATTAATCTACAATATTAATTTCACAATTGATTCTTCACCCTAGTGTTGTATCCAGGACAAAACCATTATGTTACATCTCAACCATTCTGCATTTACAGACAAAGCTAGATGAAGAAAGTCGAGTTAAACTTTAATCAACGAATCTTAATTTGTTCATTGATTGCAATGCAAGGTTCATAGATTTTGACCAAGAATGATGAATCTTGTCATTTAAGAGAGGTGAGAGAAGAATGAGCGCATGGTTTTTACTCGAAAGTAGAAAATTAGGATTTGAGTGATTGATAATGAAATCATCATTGCTTTGATTCTCCATGGCTATGAAAAGAATGAGAATTGTTTGAGATTGAAGAACGTAAATTTAGAATTGACTAAAGAAAAAAATGGAAGACAAATTAGAACTTTCTATAATTTTGGTACAATCTTAGAAAACGAGAAAAGAAGGAAAATGAAATTCAATGTCAATTTATTCGTTTTAATTGACTGATACAAAAGGAGTCTATATATATATAACATTCCAAATAAAACTAACTATAATCAATTTTCACATGTGCTAGAATAGTTACAAAATGAATCCCTTGCTAGCTTGTTGCTTAAGATATTGATTTCATTGCTTTCTTGTTAGTGAACTTTGCCAATTCCATATAAGATTAACACATATATAATAGATTATACATGATGGATAATAAACTAAACATGGATTTTATAAGACAGAAGTGAAATCCTATAATATTAGTATGTATAAAATCACACTATACAACTTCTGGTATTCTGATTTGGAATACCCAAATATAATATAAAATATTAAATTACAAAAGATAATGATAGTTCAAAGGACATTTACCTGATAAAAATAAGGATTCATTAATATCATTTGGTTTTTAGAACATCAAAACTAACTAAAAAGACATTGTTTCTGAATATTAATGAATTCTCATTTTCATAAGTATTGTATGTCTCCTTCGGCGGATCTTGGGACTCCTTTTGTTAGCTTCGGGCTTTGATCTTTCTCTTATCTGGTGTGGCGTCCTGCTTCATCTTTAGGTGTCCTTATTGGTCTCTAAATGTCTTTTGAACTATCATCATCTTTTGTAGTTTAAAATGTTTTATCATAAATCTAACTAATTAAAGATTAAATATCCAATTTGATCCTTATAGATTTTTACTATTTTGATCCTCGAAAAACTAAAAAATACAAACTAATACTTAAATATCATGTCACAATAGTTTCCGTCATTGGTCATAAAAATTGTAAAAAAGACTAATTTAACCCACATTTGATATTTTTATGACCATTTTGAAATTTTCAATTTTCAAGGACTAAATTAGTACACATCTTTATGGGATCAAATAGGTATTCACTCTATATTAAATAAAACTAAAATAAAAATTCTTATCATTTTGCCAATGTATGGATTAGTAATGCAACTTGGACTTTTAATTTGATTGATGATGGACAACTCTTGTTTCAGACTATGTGAAAGTCATTCGGGATATTTCTACATTTCATTCAGTAATTCTGAGTTCACAGCTAAAAGAAATATTATGGAATGTCAATTCAGATGTTACAATGCAGGAGATGTACAAGCCCATCAAACTAGCCTACCATCCAAGAGAACCTTTCTTTATCATCATGCAGGTAATTCCTAGCAATAAGACCTTTGAATATAATCACCAAGATTGCCATATTATGGAATACTATGAAAATGTAACCTATTTCAAGTACATCACACACATAGGAAGGTCAACAATCATAACCTATATGAAACTAAAATATATATATTGTCAACAACTTTACTATTATTTACTGGTGAAGATTCTTTCCGGTACTTGAGAGGAAAATGCATGAAAAAATAAAAGAAAACATGATATGATTTGACAATTCTACCCTTTAAATATAATGTGATAATCCTTTTCCCTTGAATGTAAAAACAACATCATTGTCTTTCTGAACATAATTATTTCCCATTATTTACTAGGCTGTACCTTATTTTGGTTCTAACAAAAGTTGTGAATGCTGAACAATGCTGACATATTATCTTCAATAAATTATTTCAACTTATAACAACTTAATGATCTTCACAAAATCACAGTTTGAATAGTCAACAACTCATGAAAAGCTCTATTCCTTCCATACTTTAGTTGGATTTTAAAAGTCCATCCAAAATTTAGCTATGTTTTACAAAAAGAAGAAAAACTAAACAAGTAACCAAAAACAACTTATCTTATCGTTAAGGTTTCATCTTAAAATTATTTGACAATGAGAAAAGTAGCCTAACATGTATTTAAACAATTCTCAAAATAATGAGGTATGCGAATATGAGACTTACTTCTCAACATGCCCCTCTACATAAGTTTGCCGGACCAGCCGAAAAGTTACATTTGACCCATAACTAAATGGTATCTTTTGGCCCATGACAACTGGAAAGAAGTTGAACTTTGGTTTTGGTATGATGTTAAGGTTTCATCTCAAAACCAATTGGCAGTGAGAGCGACGATGTGAGACTTACTTCCCAGCACATATTCTAATGTGTTTTCACTATTTCACCAAATAATAATATTGCATACAGCCACAAAGAATCATAGCAGTATTTCCAATTCGTTTCAAAGAAAAGTCAGATGTGATTATTGCAACAGCTTTCTTTCAGGTTTGCATCTGAAAAATCACAACTAAGTAATTTATTTTCAACTCAATGTGTTATCATATGAATTAATTCATTTACGACAGGAGCTAGTTGATGTTGGAAGTTCAGATAAATGGGCCAAAGCACCACCTTGTACCTGGTCAGCCATTCCTCCGCCCGAGTTAAGAGGAGAAACTTTGGAGGATTTGAGTACCAATGGAGGGTTTGTCACTTTTGGTGTGGCTCTGAAGCCCCTTTTTATTTCTTCCCCTCCAAAACTCAACTCGTAAATAAAAATTCTTTACGAACTAGTTTTCATTAGGCATGATATGAGAAGGTTTGAGAGCAATAAAATATACCTATAAAATTTTTCTTTTTTATTCTTTTCCCTCTAAAATTCAACTCACAAACAGATCCAATAGTCTGTTTGTGAGTTGAGTTTTGAAGGAGAATGAAAATAAAGAGAAGACTGCAGAACTATCTCAGTCTGTATTTTATGTCTCCCAAGCCTTTCATTTCTCTCTCCTCCCCTTCAAATCTCAACTTGCCAAATATATGATTAGGAAATCAACAAACATTGCCTATTAATATGGATTCCCTTGCATATTTGAGTACAACTTTTTTATTTTATTTTTAATAGATATCTCTTCTCGCCATATTGAAGGCAAAAGGCTAGACAAGACTGTCTGGAATCTATTAAATTTCAATGCCTATGTTAGATACCATGTAAAGGTAATATCAATATTAATATTGCTTCTTAAAGATTACTTCTAATTGTAAATCACTATTTGAATTTGACATTTTTATTGCAGAGCACCAAAGGTTATATTCAAAGAAGGATGAGAAAACGTTTAGAAAATTTGGTTGAGGTACAGAAACACCTTAAAGTGCAACATTAAGTTCATTGTTAGGAAAAAACTTATGCTTTAGGAAGCATTAAATGACACCCACTCCATGCACAAATCTTAAGGGAACTAAGATTTTTTTCATTAATGGAGAGGCAAATACATGTTTTCCCTTTGTTTTTAATGGCAAAAAGTGTAATTTCATTTTAATCAAATGGACATATGCGTCATTGAAAGTTATATTTTTCATTAAGGAGTAGCTACAATACTTCATTTCCTATGCCAGAAACTATACTATTGGCTTTAGAAACAAACATCCACCATAAATGGTTAAACAGAGTAATAAGAAAGATTGATCACTTTATCTTTCATGCAGGTCCTGCACCAAACAAACTCAGAAGAAAATGGACAAACCAAACAACATCAAGGTCTGCTTTCTCCTAACACATTCAATATTGCTGACAATACCATTCACAGATTAAGGACAAAACTTGTTCCAGATATTTCCCTTAAAGCTTTATGCTAGTAAACTCCACATACACAAGTTATAATCATAGATATGGATGAAAGCAAATATAATGTGAGAAAATCAGAAATCTGCCTGACAGCTTTTTTTATCGGCAAATGTTAGTAGACTAGTATTTTGTTATGGGGCGAGACTCGAACCCTCAATCTCCTTTATTATATTCTTTAAACCCTTTCATCTTAACCATCAGACCACCTTATAACTCTATTCCTGGTAGCATGTTGATTGTTCATTTACAATTTCTTTTCAGCCACAGGATATCGGTATAAAAAGAAACAAGTAAGATCATCTAAATATAACATCCTGAAACAAAGATGGGGCAACTTTGGCAGAAAAATGAAGATGCATTTCAGGCTTAGAATTCATGGATTTGGACGATTTCGTCAAAGATGGTTGAGGTTCCCTAAATTTTCTTCAAAAGGATATACAAAGTTAGAATAGATCATTTGTTGTTTACTATTTCTCTATTATAATATATGGCTTTCAACTAAATGAACTGGATCTTGAATTACTTCACTACTATCTCAAGAGTCTAACTATAAGCTATCTCATTTTCTGCCACTTGATTGTAAACAATAGAGTATTCATTTTTCTTGACATCTACCAAATTTGTGATGGTAGTAATGTTTAGCATTATATAGATCAAAAGGTATAGCAAAATGATAGCTATCATAATGAAGTTTATTACAGAAATATTCCACAAAATATGGGGAAATCCCCTAAAGAGAGGTTCCACCAAAATGTTTGTTTGACTTGAGGGTTCAAATAGAAAAGTATATGAATGAAATGTGAAGTGCTACAACAGGTCTTTTACCTCACTTTTTTTATCTAAAATAATGCGATGGAATCTAAGAATTCTCACTACTAGGCAATTTTCCACATTCATTGCTTAATATAGTTTTACTAAAAAGCAAGGGTGCCTTCTATATTTTTATCCAAAACAAGTTTCTTAAAAACACCCACTTCCCAAATAAAGTTCTACTTTTCTTTGTATCCAAATTTTGATGCATCTAACAACATACACCAGGCCAAAACTTACTCGACAGAAGCAATACCATTGATATCTTCACCTAGGAAAATTCAGTAGACTGTCCCAATTTCTAAAATCAAAGTACCGGATACTATTGAGATATTTGGTTATTATTATTATTTCCTATAATTTAGGGATTTTACAGCTATAAATTAGATAAACAAATCAATTAGATTGATTTGTGATATATTTTGATTATAGGGTCTTCATTTATACTATATATATGTATCTGTATTCTTTTACTAGTAAATGAATAAGATATACATGCAAATTTGGTATCAGGGCCAAAACTTGTACCAACATGAACTCTGAAAATAATGAAGCATTGGGGACCAAGTCTGCTCCTATTATTATTCAATCTGAAGGTTCATTGTTCAATGCGGGAATAGTACTCAATGAGACAAATTATGATATTTGGTCTCAAATCATGGAGATGCATATTGCTGAGAAGGAAAACCTTTCACAAATTCGTAGAAAGTTAACACCACCGACTGAAAAAGATGATGGGTATGAGAAGTGGTATGCAGACAATCAGAAAATGAAGAGATGACCGTTGATGTCTATGTCCCCAAAAATTATGAAGCGATATATTCGCCTAACTACTGCTCTGGAAAACTCTTTCTAAAGCTTTTTACGATGGAGCAGATGAATTTCAGGTGTTTGCCTTGAACCAAAGTGTTTTCGCTGCAAAACAGAATAGAAGAACACTCTGTATATTATGGAGAATTAACTGAAATTTTTGGTGAATTAGATCATTGTGATAAGGTGATCATGGAGTATGCTAAAGATATTGAATCTTACCAAAAATCAATTCAGTGACAAAGGGTACATATTTTTCTTGCAAGATTAGATGGTGAATTCGAACAAATTCGTGGTGAAATTTTGAGAAAATATCCTACCCTTGAATTAGAAGAATGTTATGCACTGGTCCGTAGAGAATTTGTTCAACACAACGATGAAAGAGAGCCTGAAAATTCTAAAGCTTCCTCCATGGTGATTCGACGATCCAATCAAAATGGTCTTCTAAAAAACGACAAGACCAAACAAGGATCAACTATCCTAAGCCTACTGATGGTGCCAATAAATCTACCTACAAATGTACTCAATGCAATCAATCTGGCCATACCAAAAATCGTTGTTTTGAAAATGTTGGGTATCCAGACTGGTGGGATCACAGCCGAGACCCACGAAAGAAGAATTCCAAGAAGACCCCTAATGCTTCATTTGTTGAAACAAACACAGGGGATGATTCTACTGGACAAACTTCAACATTGGTAGCAGCTGTAGGTAATAGTGGTAAGGTTTTTAATATTTCTACACTTGTTTCTAATAGTGCATGGATTATTGATTATGGTGCTACCGATCATATGACATTTGATTCTAGGCAGGTCTTATCCCTTAAACCATCTTCACAAAAATTTGTTTCAAGTGCCAATGGTGCCTCAACCCCTGTTATTGGAGAATGATGTTTGCCCCTCGTTAATACTTTGAATTTAGATTATGTTTTAGTTGTTTCATCATTGGACTATAATCTTTTATCAGTTTCCCAAATTACCACTACCTTATTTTGTGTTGTAATTTTTTGACCTGAATTTTGTGTTTTTAAGGACATCCAAACAAGGTAGACGATTGATTGTGGTACTAGGCGTGGAAAGCTCTATTACTTGGACTTAGAGTCAAAGAGCTCAGACAAGTTGTGTCAAGCATTGATAGTGAATAATAACGAGGAGGAAGAATAAATTTGACATTTGGTTGTGGCATCAACATCTTGGACATGCCTCTTTTGGTTATATTAAGAAATTATTTCCTAGTTTATTTGTAAACTTTGATGTTTCTAGCTTCTGTTGTGATGTTTGTGAAGTTGCAAAAAGTCATTATACATCGTTTCCATTAATTTTGAATAAAAGTACTATTCCCTTTATGGTTATACATTCTGATGTTTGGGTCCATCTAAGGTCACAACCCTTGGTGAATCACGTTGGTTTGTTACTTTAATCGATGATTGTACTAGGATGACTTGGGTGTACTTGATGAAATCCTAAAGTGAAGTGTATTTTTTATTCAAAAAATTTCATAAAATGGTCTGCAATCAGTACAATGCACAGGTTCAGGTTCTTCGAAATGACAATGAAGTTGAATATTTGAGTTATGAATTTCATCAATATTTGGAAGCACATGAGATTGTTCATCAAACTACTTGTCCCAACACACCTCAACAAAATGGGGTGGCTGAGCATAAAAATCGTCATTTATTGGAGGTTGTCTGTGCTTTATTGATAGAAGCTCATATGCCATTATTCTATTAGGGAGAAGCACTTACATCTGCAACATACTTGATTAATTGGGTACCCTCTAGCACTATTGACTTTCAAACACCATCCCAAGCCCTTGTTGAAGCCATTGTTGCTCCTGTTGTTCCAAACTTATCTCCCCGTGTCTTTGGTTGTGTAGCTTTTGTACATCTCCATAAGCATTAGAGTAACAAGTTATCTCCTCGAGCATTGTGATGTGTTTTCATACGGTACGCAACTTATCAAAAGGGATATCGATGTTATCATCCTCTGAATCAAAAAATGTTTATTACATTAGATGTAGTTTTTCATGAAGACTCGATGTATTTTTCCTCTAAGCCTGAACTTCAGGGGGAGAATCAGGAAGAAGTTCTGACTCTAGACTATGATTTTCATGTATCCGTAGAAAGGGAAGTCACTAAAGAATGAGAACTCTTTGAATCTAGAGGGGAGCTCTCTGAATCTAGTATTGAATATGGTAATCTGAGTGAATCAAATATGAGTAGTACAACTTTGGATGAAGGTGGTTGATCGAGGTCGTACTCGATACAAATAATATAACAATAAAGTATAGTACTAGGAAGTGACTCCTAGGTCGTTTCCCAAAGATTATCTTTCACACAATGGTTCAAACACCTTACACGCACACACACAATGGGGGGTTATAGTGGTTGTTATGCTATGAAATTAAGCTAAAACAGAACACAAACAGAAAACATAATAGTAAAGAGGCTAAATCCCTTTGGTTTCCTTGTTCACAACTCAATCCTCGGTTTCAATATATCAAAATCAGATTCTCAGTGTTCCTTTGTTGAGAGTCGATTAACTAAGCGATTATCAACTCACAGTTAAATTGCTAAACCTCTAACTAAGCGAAATTGGCATAAGCAACAAACAGTTAACAATGTCACACGAATCAAAGCATCAATTTCAGGATTCTACACATTGAATTCCTAATCTGTTCATAACTCTAATGTTTAAGCTTCAAACTAAGCGAATTCAACATAAACATAGAGCATTTACAGATTCACATAAACTAAGCGATTATGTGCTAGAGAACTAATTAACTAAGCGAAAATCAGTTCACAAACCTAAAACAACACCATGGAATTAAGCAAACCATAACATGAAATAAGATAGAAGCTTTAACAACATAAAACCGAAATTGCATTAACAACAACATAGAAACCGAAAATGCATTAAGCACTAAACCTCAAGAGTGTGATACATTACCAAAGGAATTTAGCACTAAACTTCTAGGCTTCCATGGAGGAAGAAGTAAAACCGAATTTGGAGGAGGAAGAAGATGGAAAACGAAAACCTCAAAGAACCCCAAAAGGGAGAAAACGAAAATGTAATGTAAAGTTGTTTGTGAAAACGAAATTCTAAGCTTATTAAAGGGTAAAACCGAAATGGGCCCTAAACCTAAAACGAAATTAAAAATCCTATAACTAAATACAATCTTCACTTTAGCACACATCTTCCACTTGTAATGCCCAAAATGTCCTTGGTGCCAAATATGTCCTGAAAATGGAATTAGCTTTAATTAGGCTAAATAATCCCAAATTAACTCATTTTAGGAATAATAGTCCAATAAAGCCTAAAACACTAAACAATGCCAAATAAAGTCAATTAGACACCAATAATCATTAACAATGGTAAAATAAGGTTATTAATAGTGTGTAATATTTGACTCATCAGTGGTGATGAACATTCAGAATCTGCAACAATCTTGGCTTCATCTTTGTTTGAATTACTAGTACCACATGTAATTGATACGCCAAATCAATCACTTGCTGAGGATGTTCCTGATTTGGAGTCTGAACCATCTAGAAAACAACTACCACCACATTGCACTAGAGGTATCCCTAAACCCACACATGAACATGAACTTTCTAATAAAGTTAAATATCCAATGAGTTGTTATGTGTCTAACCATCACTTGTCAGAATCAAATCAATCTTTTGTAAGTCAATTATCTATTGCATCTATTCCTAACAGTGTGCAGGAAGACATAGCTGACCCAAATTGGAATGCTGCTATGAATGAGGAGATGAATTCATTGCTGAAAAATAAGACTTTGGAACTTATTGATTGTCCACTAGGAAAGAAATCAGTTGGATGCTGGTGGGTTTATACTGTGAAGTATCAAACAGATGGTACAATTGAACGCTTTAAAGCAAGATTGGTGGCAAAAAGATACACTCAAACCTATGGGATCGATTACACAGAGACTTTTGCACCTATAGCTAAAATCAACATAGTCTAAGTCTTGTTGTCTCTAGCAGCCAACTTGGATTGGCCACTACAACAGTTTGACGTATGCCTTTCTACATGGGGAGTTGTCTGAAGAAGTGTACATGGATCTCCCTCCAAGATGCATGATACCAGAACCCATAGTAAAAAGGTGTGCAAATTAAAGAAATCATTGTATGAGTTGAAACAATCTCCGAGAGCATGGTTTGGAAGATTTACAAAATATATGAAAGCATATGGGTACCGTCAGAGCAATGCAGACCACACTTTATTCTTAAAGAAACAACGTGGTAAGATCACTACACTTATTGTATATGTGGATGACATGGTGGTTACAAGAAATGATCATGTGGAAAGGATGGCTTTACAAAGTTACTTGTCCAAGGAATTTGAAATGAAAGACCTTGGTTCTTTGAAATTAGTCATTGGAAATGAAGTATATCGATCTAAGAAAGGAATTTTTCTCTCTCAAAGAAAATATACCTTAGACTTATTACAAGAAACTGACATGTCAACATGTCTACCAGCCGATACACCAATTGAAGAAGGGTTGAAGTTATATGTCGAGTCTAATCAGGTACCTATTAATAAAGGGAGATACCAAATACTAGTAGGGAGATTGATGTACTTAGCCCACACTAGGCCGGACCTTGCCTATGCATTGAGTATTGTTAGCCAATTTATGCATAATCCTAGAGAGTAACATATGAATGCAATTATGCGCATTTTGAGGTATTTGAAGTCTGCTCCTGGGAAAAGAATATTATTCACTAAAAATATAGATCATCAAAGCGTGGATGCATACACGGATGCTAATTGGGCTGGAGCGGTAGATGACAGACAGTCTATTTCATGTTATTTCACCTTTATAGGTGGTAACCTCGTTACATGGAGAAGTAAAAATCAGAATGTTGTTGCACATTCAAGTGCAGAGGCTGAATTTAGAGGTATGACACTTGAAGTATGTGAAACACTATGGCTAAGACTTCTCATGATGGATTTGGGCCACCCACCTAAGCAGCCAATTCGACTATATTGTGACAATAAAGCAGCGCGTGACATAGCTCATAATCCGGTCAAGATGATCATACAAAGCATGTAGAGATAGACAATTTTTTCATTAAGCGGAAGGTGAATGAGAAAATTGTGGAGCTTCCTAAAATTCGATCAGAATATCAGTTGACAAATATCCTTACTAAAGCAGTTTCAAGTCGAATGTTTTTAAAGTTTTTAGACATGTTCGACATGTGTGACATTTATGCACCAACTTGAGGGGGTGTTGAGATATTTGGTTATGATTATTTCCTATAATTTAGGGATTTTACAGCTGTAAATTAGATAAACAAATCAATTAGATTGATTTGTGATATAGTTTGATTATAGAGTCTTCCTTATACTATATATATGTATTTGTATTCTTTTACCACTAACTAAATAAGATATACATTCAAATTGATACTACTAATTGCCACCTTAAGATTGTTAATCATCAGAATCTCTAAAGCACGAATGTCTGAAACTCCTTCATGTGTCGGTGTCAGACACATATCTGACACAGATACGCTCCGATTCATCATGTGATACATATCCGTAGAGTATCCAAAAAAATTTAGCATATGTATCTGAAACATTTTCAACAAAAAAATAGGATAAATATGATATGTTTTAATCAAAGCATCCCAAAAATCAAGGAAAATACCAACTTATTTAAAGGCAAAGACTAATGGAGGACAATGATTTGAAATTTCCATTATACTTTCTACTTTGGATATTTTGATTTACATTTATAATTTTATAAAATTTTATATTTTTTTTTACTATTTTATACATGTATCCCCGAACATATCGTATCCTATATTTTAGAAAGGGTGCGTATCGGCGTATCGGATACATATCATATCCGACATACATATATGTGTCTGTGCTTCATAGACCAAAATACTAATGCCTTATCAGGTAACTGTGATGATGCATCATTTACCCTTGAAAACTAGCAAATAATATGTAACGTTAACTACTTCTCCTATCAATGGACAAATACATAGGACTTAGAGAAAACCTTTACTTGGGTCATTGTAAAAAATACAGGTCCTCAAAAGTGCCAATTGTTTATGCTTCTTTCACGTAAAAGGGAAAGGCCAATGACTGCATGTTTAACACAAACCCTCCTCCAGGTTATCAATTAACAAGCATGATTATGTACTAAAGTACAAGTATACAACCAGTTAATATGGTTGAACGATTAGAAATTCACAATTTCTAATTAAGGTGCGCATCATATATTTATACAATTATATCGGCTATTTATTTTCGGGGTATTAAAATAAGTGGTCTTATTACTGACAACTCTTTTGGCTTCTAAAATAAATTGATAATGGATATGGGCTTAATGAGTGGATACCCATAGTAGTTAACCCATAGGGAATAATGAGAACCCTATTAAGTTAACACATCAGGAAGGTTATGGTCCCTAATACACCAAATCAAACATAGTTTTCATCTCTCCCCATGAGATAGAAAACGAAGGTCCCAAGAGGAATTAAGGACTTGGTTGAGGAAGACCATCATACCAAAACCTCTCTACGAAGGCATACAAAGGAACAAATCTGAGAACATGGATTCAGGTATGACATTGATTGACTTGTATCATTGTTTTACATATTGTGTGAGAATCATAAGATTCAAGATTCTAGGATTGGTATTTCACCAATTAATAGAGAATTCTAACAAGTGGTATCAGAGCTCTAGGTTCTGAATTTTATGATTCTCCATTAAAAGTATTTTCCCCCAATTTTTATGAACCATAATTTTAAATTTGAGAAATTTCATGCTTCCCTACGTGCAACGACCCGAAATTCTACCCTGGAAAATTTTTCATTATTTAATCCAATTTCATGCATTTAACGCTAAATCATAATTACCAAGTAAATAAATTTATATAGAAGATCTCACTTCTCCTCACACCTATCTATGAACCCAAAAGTAACATACAAAATCCGATAGCAGAAAAACATAATTCATATTAGTATAACCTAGTAACCACCGCATACAATTAGCTATGGGTTTCCAAAACACCAATAGCTACATATATCCCGAGTTACTA
Source organism: Lupinus albus (assembly GCA_009771035.1). Classification (NCBI taxonomy): domain Eukaryota; kingdom Viridiplantae; phylum Streptophyta; class Magnoliopsida; order Fabales; family Fabaceae; genus Lupinus; species Lupinus albus. Next base: position 8,113,585 of record CM020022.1, on the reverse strand, counting down.
GTCTCCATGATCGATGTCAAGTACAAAAATAGTATTCATAGTACATTTAGTTACTTCAATTACAACCCAAGGTAGTTACAAAAGAATGAATAAAGAGACATCAAAATAAAAGTCCCTAATCTCCTATACAAAATCATCCGTCTCCGTTCACCTACCTGCAATGGGATTAACATTTACCATGTACAAACAACACAAAGGAATAAGTCATTAATTCAATAAAACTCAATGTAAGTTAATCCACATTTAATAAGTTTAAACAACGATATAAATTAAATCCACTTAAAACCATTTTCGTCATCTGTAATTCTGAAAAACCATGCTACATAACTCGAGCTAGAGTCGCTAACCCATTCTGGTCGGCTAAAATGTGTTTTATTTTCATTGGCACTCCACCAATACATAAACCATAAATTCACCCGTCATCACTACAAACATACCCATATATATTTGTAATGACTAAGTGATTTACCATTTATTACTTTGTTTCCGAGTTTTATTTCCATTGGCACTCCACCAATAAATAGGCAATAAATGCACCGACATCATTACAGCATAGCGTATATGCATGTAACTACAAAGTGACTTACAGTTTATTGTTTTATCCGAGTTTTATTTCCATTGGCACTCCACCAATACATAGTCAATAAATGCACCCGACATCATTACAACATATCGTATATGCTTGTAACTACAAAGTGACTTACAATTCATTGCTTTATTCCGAGTTTTATTTCCATTGGAACTCCACCAATACAAAAAATGATAAATACACCTGACTTCATTACAAACATATCCACATATGCTTATAACTACAAAGTGATTTACATTTCATGATTTCATTTCGAGTCTTATTTCCATTGGTACTCCCCCAATACATAAACCCGTAAATTCATTTCTCACCATTATCAATATACCCATATATGTTCATAATGACTAAGTGATTCACATTTTATTCATTATCCATAACAGAAAATCCACGCATTTTCCAACACAATGCATAAATTAAAGACATATCCTTACCTTGGTGAGTGTTGGGTTTGGTTTTTGGCGTCTTTGTAAGTTCCACCGGCACCACCTCCAAACTTAGGATCTTTCCACATTCCCACCACATAACACAATGTTAGTCATTCATTCCAAATAGCAAATAAATAACTTATATTGCATTATTCAACCATACAAGATATTTATCATATTTTCAATGGTTCTATACTATTTTTATTATGAGTTTTCAACCATCTAAAACATACATATCATCTCATATTTTAACATTATAAAGCAACTCGTCTTCTACCTTTAGCGTTTTACCCATTCTCTCTCTCTAACCACATTTTCTCTCTCTAAGGTTTTGGGGTTTCCATGAGTCAACCCACAAACCCTTTCCATTCTTGGAATACTAACTCAAAACCAAGAGTTTACAAGGTACAAGTGACATAAAACGAACCATAACTCGAAAGAGAGAGTTTCCATGGTTTTACCCACTTTGAGAAGAGATCCATAATACCAAAAATGGGTTCTCAAGAGAATAAGAGAGTTAGGATAGAGAGTTTTACCTCTTCTCAAGCTCTTGAACAAGAATCAAAGCTCCTAGACCTTGGGAATGCTTTCTTCTCTCACCTCTCTTCAATTCTTAACCTAAAAATGTGTTTGGGGTTTCCCTCATTTAATGTTCTCGTCGGGTTCTCGCTTAAGCGAGCTTTCTCTCGCTCAAGCGAGAAAATCCCGCCCATTTTAAAAAACTCAACTCTGACCCTCTCGCTCAAGCGAGAATCTCATAGTGTCAACAGCCCCAAAATGCCATTTCTCGCCCAGGCGAGACAACTCTCGCTCAGACGAGAATCCTCCAGTATAGCCCAGGATTTCACCCTCCCAGGTGAACCTCTCTCGCTCAAGCGAGGATTTCTCGCTCAAGCGAGGATCCGAGGACTGATACTATAATTTTAAAGACTTAAAATTTGGGGTGTTACAATCCTCCCCCTCTTGTATGAATTTTCGTCCCCGAAAATTAAACATACCTCGATTCAAACAAATGAGGGTAATCCTCCCTCATCTCTTGCTCAACTTCCCAAGTAACGTCCCCTTCGTCCACTTGGCTCCACAACACCTTTACCTAGGCAATCTCCTTGCCTCTCAATCTCTTTACACTGGTATCCATGATTCTCACAGGCAAAGTCGCAAAAGTCAAATTATCCTTGAACTCTATCCGATCAGACTCAACCACATGAGATGGATCTCCAACATAATTCCTCAACTAAGACACATGAAACACATTATGGAGATTGGACAACAACGGAGGTAAAGCAATACGATACGCTACCGGCCCAATTCTCTTCAATATCTGATACGGCCCAATAAATTGAGGAGTCAGCTTACGAGACTTCAACACTCTACCGATACCGGTAGTCGGAACAACTCCAATGAAAACATGATCTCCCTCGTTAAATTCAAGAGGTTTCCGTCTCTTATCATAATAGCTATTCTGTCGACTTTGGGCGATTCTCATATGTTCCCGGATTTTCTTGATCTTATCCGTCGTCTCCTGAACCATTTCGGGCCCCAATATCATGTTCTCCCCAGTTTCAAACCAACTCACTGGAGTTCGGCACTTCCTACCATACAACGCCTCATAAGGTGCCATCCCAATACTCGAATGGAAGCTATTGTTGTAGGTAAATTCGATCAACGGTAACATGCCATCCCAACTTCCTGGTTGTTCTAAGACACAGGCTCTTAAAAGGTCCTCCAATGACTGTATTGTCCTTTCTGATTGACCGTCCGTTTGTGGATGATAAGCTGAACTCAGCTTCAACTTAGTTCCCAAAGCGGTTTGCAAACTAGTCCAAAAGTTTGAAGTGAAACGGGAGTACCTATCCGACACAATGCTTGACAGTATTCCATGCAAGCGAATAGTTGAAAATTTATTTTTAGCATAACTTTTGTTCCGTATATCAGAATTGGACGTGTGACATATGCATTTGGGGTAGAAAAATATGTTCTATCCATTGTAACAACCAGAGAAAGCAGAATCAATTTTCGAGCTATAGTTTGTGACATGCAACTTGGCGGTGACAAGTGAATAGTTGAAAATCTATTTTTAGCATAACTTTGTTTTCGTATATCAGAATTGGACGTGCGACAAATGCATTTGGGGTAGAAAAATAAGTTCTATCCGTTGTGACAACCAAAAAAGTTGAATCACTTTCCGAGCTATAGATTGTGAGGTGCAACTTGGTGGTGACAAGTGAACAGTTGAAAATCTATCTCTGGCATAACTTTGTTGCCGTATATCAGAATTGGACGTGTGACATGCATTTGGGGTAGAAAAATAAATTCTATCCATTTTGACAACCAGAGAAAGCAGAATCACTTTTCGAGCTATAGTTTGTGATATGCAACTTGGCGGTGACAAGTGAATAGTTGAAAATCTATTTTTAGCATAACTTTGTTTTCGTATATCAGAATATGACGTGTGACAAATGCATTTGGGGTAGAAAAATAAGTTCTATCCATTGTGACAGCCAAAGAAAGCAAAATCACTTTCCGAGCTATAGATTGTGAGGAGCAACTTGGCGGTGACAAGTGAATAGTTGAAAATCTATTTTTAGCATAACTTTGTTTCCGTATATCATAATTGGACGTGTGACACATGCATTAGGGGTAGAAAAATATGTTCTATCCATTGTGACAACCAGAGAAAGAAGAATCACTTTCCGAGCTATAGATTGTGAGTTGCAACTTGGCGTAGACAAGTGATAAGTTGAAAATTTATTTTTAGCATAACTTTGTTACCATATATCTGAATTGGACCTGTGACATATGCATTTGGGGTAGATAAATATGTTCTATCCATTGTGACAACCAGAGATAGTAGAATCACTTTTCAAGCTATAGTTTGTGAGATGCAACTTGGCGGTGACAAGTGAATAGTTGAAAATCTATTTTTAGCATAACTTTGTTTCCGTATATCATAATTGGACGTGTGACACATGCATTTGGGGTAGAAAAATAAGTTCTATCCATTGTGACAACCAAAGAAAGTAGAATCACTTTCCGAGCTATAGATTGTGAGGTGCAACTTGGCGGTGACAAGTGAATAGTTGAAAATCTATTTTAAGCATAACTTTGTTTCCGTATATCATAATTGGACGTGTGACACATGCATTAGGGGTAGAAAAATATGTTCTATCCATTGTGACTACCTGAGAAAGCAGAATCACTTTCCGAGCTATAGATTGTGAGTTGCAACTTGCGTAGACAAGTGAATAGTTGAAAATTTATTTTTAGCATAACTTTTATTCCGTATATCAGAATTGGACGTGTGACATATGCATTTGGGGTAGAAAAATATGTTCTATCCATTGTGACAACCAGAGAAAGAAGAATCACTTTTCGAGCTATAGTTTGTGATATGCAACTTGGCGGTGACAAGTGAATAGTTGAAAATCTATTTTTAGTATAACTTTGTTTTCGTATATCAGAACTGGACGTGTGACATGCATTTGGGGTAGAAAAATAAATTCAATCCATTTTGACAACCAGAGAAAGCAGAATCACTTTTCGAGCTATAGTTTGTGATATGCAACTTGGCGGTGACAAGTGAATAGTTGAAAATCTATTTTTAGCATAACTTTGTTTTCGTATATCAGAATATGACGTGTGACAAATGCATTTGGGGTAGAAAAATAAGTTCTATCCATTGTGACAACCAAAGAAAGCAGAATCACTTTCCGAGCTATAGATTGTGAGGTGCAACTTGGCGGTGACAAGTGAATAGTTGAAAATCTATTTTTAGCATAACTTTGTTTCCGTATATCATAATTGGACGTGTGACACATGCATTAGGGGTAGAAAAATATGTTCTATCCATTGTGACAACCAGAGAAAGCAGAATCACTTTCCGAGCTATAGATTGTGAGTTGCAACTTGGCGTAGACAAGTGATAAGTTGAAAATTTATTTTTAGCATAACTTTGTTACCATATATCTGAATTGGACCTGTGATATATGCATTTGGGGTAGATAAATATGTTCTATCCATTGTGACAACCAGAGATAGTAGAATCACTTTTCGAGCTATAGTTTGTGAGATGCAACTTGGCGGTGACAAGTGAATAGTTGAAAATCTATTTTTTGCATAACTTTGTTTTCGTATATCAGAATTGGACGCGTGACAAATGCATTTGGGGTAGAAAAATATGTTCTATCCATTGTGACAACCAAAGAAAGTAGAATCACTTTCCGAGCTATAGATTGTGAGGTGCAACTTGGCGGTGACAAGTGAACAGTTGAAAATTTATCTCTAGCATAACTTTGTTGACGTATATCAGAATTGGACGTGTGACATGCATTTGGGGTAGAAAAATAAATTCTATCCATTTTGACAACCAGAGAAAGCAGAATCACTTTTCGAGCTATAGTTTGTGATATGCAACTTGGCGGTGACAAGTGAATAGTTGAAAATCTATTTTTAGCATAACTTTGTTTTCGTATATCAGAATATGACGTGTGACAAATGCATTTGGGGTTGAAAAATAAGTTCAATCCATTGTGACAACCAAAGAAAGCAGAATCACTTTCCTAGGTATAGATTGTGAGGTGCAACTTGGCGGTGACAAGTGAATAGTTGAAAATCTATTTTTAGCATAACTTTGTTTCCGTATATCATAATTGGACGTGTGACACATGCATTTGGGGTAGAAAAATAAGTTCTATCCATTGTGACAACCAAAGAAAGCAGAATCACTTTCCGAGCTATAGATTGTGAGGTGCAACTTGGCGGTGACAAGTGAATAGTTGAAAATCTATTTTAAGCATAACTTTGTTTCCGTATATCATAATTGGACGTGTGACACATGCATTAGGGGTAGAAAAATATGTTCTATCCATTGTGACTACCTGAGAAAGCAGAATCACTTTCCGAGCTATAGATTGTGAGTTGCAACTTGACGTAGACAAGTGAATAGTTGAAAATTTATTTTTTGCATAACTTTGTTTCCGTATATCTGAATTGGACGAGTGACATATGCATTTGGGGTAGAAAAATATGTTCTATCCATTGTGACAACAACAGAAAGTAGAATCACTTTCCGAGCTATAGTTTGTGATATGCAACTTGGCGGTGACAAGTGAATAGTTGAAAATCTATTTTTAGCATAACTTTGTTTCCGTTTATCAGAATTGGACGTATGACATTTGCATTTGGGGTAGAACAATATGTTCTATCCATTGTGACAACCAGAGAAAGCAGAACCACTTTCCGAGCTATAGTTTGTGAGATGCAACTTGGTGGTGACAAGTGAACAGTTAAAAATCTATTTTTAGCATAACTTTGTTTCCGTATATCCGAATTGGACGTGTGACATATGCATTTGGGATAAAAAAATATGTTCTATCCATTGTGACAACAACAGAAGGCATAATCAATTTCCGAGCTATTGTTTGTTAGACGCATCTTGGCGGTGACAAGTGAACAACTGAAAATATATTTTTAGCATAACTTTGTTTCCGTATATCTGAATTGGACGTGTGACATATGCATCCGGGGTATAAAAATAAATTCTATCCATTTTGACAACCAGAGAAAGCAGAATCACTTTTCGAGCTATAGTTTGTGATATGCAACTTGGCGGTGACAAGTGAATAGTTGAAAATCTATTTTTAGCATAACTTTGTTTCCGTTTATCAGAATTGGACGTATGACATTTGCATTTGGGGTAGAAAAATATGTTCTATCCATTGTGACAACTAGAGAAAGCAGAATCACTTTCTGAGCTATAGTTTGTGATATGCAACTTGGCGGTGACAAGTGAATAGTTAAAAATCTATTTTTTGCATAACTTTGTTTTCGTATATTTGAATTGGACGTGTGACATATGCATTTGGGGTACAAAAATAATTTCCATCTATTGTGACAACCACCGAAAGCAGAATCACTTTCCGAGCTATAGATTGTGAGGTGCAACTTGGCGGAGACAAGTGAATAGTTGAAAATTTATTTTTTGCATAACTTTGTTTCCGTATATCAGAATTGGACGTGTGACATATGCATTTGGGGTAGAAAAATTAGTTCTATCCGTTGAGACAACCACAGAAAGAAGAATCACTTTTCGAGCTATAGTTTGTGAGATGCAACTTGGCGGTGACAAGTGAACAATTGAAAATCTATTTTTAGCATAACTTTGTTTCCGTATATTTGAATTGGACGTGTGACATATGCATTTGGGGTGTAAAAATATATTATATCCATAGTGGCAACTAGAGAAATCAGAATCACTTTCCGAGCTATAGTTTGTGATAAGCAACTTGGCGGTGACAAATGAATAGTTGAAAATATATTTTAAACATAACTTTGTTTTCGTATATCAGAATTGGACGTGTGACATATGCATTTGGGGTATAAAAATAAGTTATATCCATTGTGACAACCACAGAAAGCATAATCACTTTCCGAGCTATAGATTGTGACGTGCAACTTGGCGGAGACAAGTCAATAGTTGAAAATTTAATTTTTGCATAACTTTGTTTCCGTAAATCTGAATTGGACGTGTGACATATGCATTAGGGGTAGAAAAATATGTTCTATCCATTGTGACAACGAGAGAAGGCAGAATCACTTTCCGAGCTATAGTTTGTGATATGCAACTTGGCGGTGACAAGTCAACAGTTGAAAATTTATTTTTAGCATAACTTTGTTTTCGTATATCAGAATTGGATATGTGAGGATTGAAAATTATGTTCTATCCACTGTGAAAATTTAATTTTTGCATAACTTTGATTTTGTATATCCGAATTTGACTTGTGACATATGCATTTGGGGTATAAAAATAAGTTCTATCCATTGTGACAACCACATAAAGCAGAATCACTTTCTGAACTATAGTTTGTGAGATGCAACTTGGCAGTGACAAGTGAATAGTTGAAAATCTATTTTTAGCATAACTTTGTTTGCGTATATCTGAATTGGACGTGTGACATATGCATTTGGGGTATAAAAATAAATTCTATCCATTGTGACAACCACAGAAAGCAGAATCACTTTGCGAGCTATAATTTGTGATATGCAACTTGGCAGTGACAAGTGAATAGTTGAAAATCTATTTTTAGCATAACTTTGTTTTCGTATATTAGAATTAGACGTGTGACAAATGCATTTGGGGTAGAAAAATAAATTCTATCAATTGTGACAACCAAAGAAAGCAGAATCACTTTCCGAGTTATAGATTGTGAGGTGCAACTTGGCGGAGACAAGTGAATAGTTGAAAATTTATTTTTAGCATAACTTTGTTTTCGTATATCAGAATTGGACGTGTGACAAATGCATTTGGGGTAGAAAAATAAGTTCTATCAATTGTGACAACCAAAGAAAGCAGAATCACTTTCCGAGCTATAGATTGTGAGGTGCAACTTGGCGGAGACAAGTGAACAGTTGGAAATTTATTTTTTGCATAACTTTGTTTACGTATATCTGAATTGGACGTGTGACATATGCATTTGGGGTAGAAAAATAAATTCTATCCATTGTGACAACCAGAGAATTCATAATCACTTTCCGAGCCATAGTTTGTGATATGCAACTTGGCGGAGACAAGTGAATAGTTGAAAATCTATTTTTAGCACAACTTTATTTTCGTATATCAGAATTGGACGTGTGACAAATGCATTTGGGGTAGAAAAATAAGTTCTATCCATTGTGACAACCAGAGAAAGAAGAATCAATTTCCGAGCTATAGATTGTGAGGTGCAACTTCACGGAGACAAGTGAACAACTGAAAATTTATTTTTTGCATAACTTTGTTTCCGTATATCTGAATTGGACGTGTGCCATATGCATTTGGGGTAGAAAAATAAATTCTATCCATTGTGACAACCAGAGAATTCATAATCACTTTCCGAGCCATAGTTTGTGATATGCAACTTGGCGGAGACAAGTGAATAGTTGAAAATCTATTTTTAGCACAACTTTATTTTCGTATATCAGAATTAGACGTGTGACAAATGCATTTGGGGTAGAAAAATAAGTTCTATCCATTGTGACAACCAGAGAAAGAAGAATCAATTTCCGAGCTATAGATTGTGAGGTGCAACTTCACGGAGACAAGTGAACAACTGAAAATTTATTTTTTGCATAACTTTGTTTCCGTATATCTGAATTGGACGTGTGCCATATGCATTTGGGGTAGAAAAATAAATTCTATCCATTGTGACAACCAGAGAATTCAGAATCACTTTCCGAGCCATAGTTTGTGATATGCAACTTGGCGGTGACATGTGAATAGTTGAAAATCTATTTTTAGCATAATTTTGTTTTCGTATATCAGAATTGGACGTATGACAAATGCATTTGGGGTAGAAAAATAAGTTCTATCCATTGTGACAATCAAAGAAAGTAGAATCAATTTCCGAACTATAGATTGTGAGGTGCATCTAGGCGGGGACAAGTGAACAATTGAAAATTTATTTTTTGCATAACTTTGTTTCCGTATATCTGAATTGGACGTGTGACATATGCATTTGGGGTATAAAAATATATTCTATCCATTGTGACAACCAGAGAATGCAGAATCACTTTCCGAGCTATAGTTTGTGATATGTAACTTGGTGGTGACAAGTGAAGAGTTGAAAATTTATTTTTTGCATAACTTTGTTTACGTATATCTGAATTGGACGTGTGACATATGCATTTGGGGTAAAAAATTAAGTTCTATCCATTGTGACAACCACAGAAAGCAGAATCACTTTCCGAGCTATAGTTTGTGATATGCAACTTGGCGGTGACAAGTGAATAGTTGAAAATCTATTTTTAGCATAACTTTGTTTTCGTATATCAGAATTGGACGTGTGACAAATGCATTTGGGGTAGAAAAATAAGTTCTATCCATTGTGACAACCAGAGAAAGAAGAATCAATTTCCGAGCTATAGATTGTGAGGTGCAACTTCACGGAGACAAGTGAACAACTGAAAATTTATTTTTTGCATAACTTTGTTTCCGTATATCAGAATTGGACGTGTGACATATGCAATTGGGTAGAAAAATATGTTCTATCCATTGTGACAACCAGAGAAAGCAGAATCACTTTCCGAGCTATAGTTTGTGAGGTGCAACTTTGCGGAGACAAGTGAATAGTTGAAAATTTATTTTTTGCATAACTTTGTTTCGTATATCAGAATTGGACGTGTGACATATGGCATTGGGGTAGAAAAATATGTTCTATCCATTGTGACAACCAGAGAAAGCAGAATCACTTTCCGAGCTATAGATTTGTGAGATGCAACTTGGCGGAGGACAATTGAACAGTTGAAAATTTATTTTTAGCATAACTTTTGTTTCCGTATATCAGAATTGGACGTGTGACATATGCATTTGGGTAAAAAAATATGTTCTATCCATTGTGACAACCAGAGAAAGCAGAATCACTTTCCGAGCTATAGTTTGTGAGATGCAACTTGGCGGTGACAAGTGAACAGTTGAAAATCTATTTTAGCATAACTTTTGTTTCGTATATCTGAATTGGACGTGTGACATATGCATTTGGGGTAGAAAAATAAATTCTATCCATTGTGACAACCAGAGAATGCAGAATCACTTTCCGAGCTATAGTTTGTGATATGCAACTTGGCGGTGACAAGTGAATAGTTGAAAATCTATTTTTAGCATAACTTTGTTTCGTATATCAGAATTGGACGTGTGACATATGCATTTGGGGTAGAAAAATAAGTTCTATCCATTGTGACAATCAAAGAAAGCAGAATCAATTTCCGAGCTATAGATTGTGAGGTGCAACTTGGCGGTGACAAGTGAATAGTTGAAAATCTATTTTTGGCATAACTTTGTTTCCGTATATCAGAATTGGACGTGTGACATATGCATTTGGGGTAGAAAAATATGTTCTATCCATTGTGACAACCATAGAAAGCAGAATCACTTTCCGAGCTATAGTTTGTGATATGCAACTTGGCGGTAGACAAGTGAATAGTTGAAAATCTATTTTCAGGATAACTTTGTTTCCGTATATCAGAATTGGACGTGTGACATATGCATTAGGGGTAGAAAAATAAATTCTATCCATTGTGACAACCAGAGAAAGCAGAATCACTTTCCGAGCTATAGTTTGTGATATGCAACTTGGCGGTGACAAGTGAATAGTTGAAAATCTATTTTTGCATAACTTTGTTTTCGTATATCAGAATTGGACGTGTGACATATGCATTTGGGGTAGAAAAATATGTTCTATCCATTGTGACAACCAGAGAAAGCATAATCACTTTCCGAGCTATAGTTTGTGAGATGCAACTTGGCGGTGACAAGTGAATAAGTTGAAAATCTATTTTTAGCATAACTTTGTTTCCGTATATCAGAATTGGACGTGTGACATATGCATTTGGGGTATAAAAATATATTCTTTCCATTGTGACAACCAGAGAAAGCAGAATCACTTTCCGAGCTATAGTTTGTGAGATGCAACTTGGCGGTGACAAGTGAATAGTTGAAAATCTATTTTTAGCATAACTTTGTTTCCGTATATCAGAATTGGACGTGTGACATATGCATTTGGGGTAGAAAAATAATTTCTATCCATTGTGACAACCAGAGAAAGCAGAATCACTTTCCGAGCTATAGTTTGTGATATGCAACTTTGGCGGTGACAAGTGAATAGTTGAAAATCTATTTTTAGCATAACTTTGTTTCCGTATATCAGAATTGGACGTGTGACATATGCATTTGGGGTAGAAAAATAATTTCTATCCATTGTGACAACCAAGAAAGCAGAATCACTTTCCGAGCTATAGATTGTGAGGTGCAACTTGGTGGTGACAAGTGAACAATTGAAAAATCTATTTTTAGCATAACTTTGTTTCCGTATATCTGAATTGGACGTGTGACATATGCATTTGGGGTAGAAAAAATAAGTTCTATCCATTGTGACAACCACAGAAAGCAGAATCACTTTCCTGAGCTATAGATTGTGAGTTGCAACTTGGCGGTAGACAAGTGAACAGTTGAAAATCTATTTTTAGCATAACTTTGTTTCCGTATATCAGAATTGGACGTGTGACATATGCATTCGGGGTAGAAAAATAACTTCTATCCATTGTGACAACCAGAGAAAGCAGAATCACTTTTTCGAGCTATAGTTTGTGATATGCAACTTTGCGGTGACAAGTGAATAGTTGAAAATATATTTTTAGCATAACTTTGTTCTCATATAGCAGAATTGGACGTGTGACAAATGCAATTGGCGTAGAAAAATAAGTTCTATCAATTGTGACAACCAAAGAAAGCAGAATCACATTCCGAGCTATAGATTGTGAGGTGCAACTTGGCGGTGACAAGTGAATAGTTAAAAATCTATTTTTGGCATAACTTTGTTTTCGTATAGCAGAATTGGACGTGTGACAAATGCATTTGGGGTAGAAAAATAAGTTCTATCCATTGTGACAACCAAAGAAAGCAGTATCACTTTCCGAGCTATAGATTGTGAGGTGCAACTTGGCGGTGACAAGTGAATAGTTAAAAATCTATTTTTGGCATAAATTTGTTTCCGTATATCATAATTAGACGTGTGACATATGCATTTGGGGTAGAAAAATATGTTCTATCCATTGTGACAACCAGAGAAAGCAGAATCACTTTCCAAGCTATAGTTTGTGATATGCAACTTGGCGGTGACAAGTGAATAGTTGAAAATCTATTTTTCGCATAACTTTGTTTCCATATATCCGAATTGGATGTGTGACGTATGCATTTGGGGTAGAAAAATATGTTTTATCTATTGTGACAACCACAGAAAGCAGAATCACTTTCAGAGCAATAGTTTGTGAGACGCAACTTGGCGGTGAACAAGTCAATTGTTGAAAATCTATTTTTAGCATAACTTTCTTTCCGTATATCAGAATTGGACGTGTGACATATGCATTTGGGGTAGAAAAATATGTTCTATCCATTGTGACAACCAGAGAGAGCAGAATCACTTTCGGAGCTATAGTTTGTGAGATGCAACTTGGCGGTGACAAGTGAAAAGTTGAAAATCTATTTTTAGCATAACTTTGTTTCGTATATCAGAATTGGACGTGTGACATATGCATTTGGGGTAGAAAAATATGTTCTATCCATTGTGACAACCAGAGAAAGCAGAATCACTTTCCGAGCTATAGATTGTGAGGTGCAACTTTGCGGAGACAAGTGAACAGTTGAAAATTTATTTTTTAGCATAACTTTGTTTTCCGTATATCAGAATTGGACGTGTGACATATGCATTTGGGGTAGAAAAATATGTTCTATCCATTGTGACAACCAGAGAAAGCAGAATCACTTTCCGAGCTATAGTTTGTGAGTTGCAACTTGGCGGTGACAAGTGAACAATTGAAAAATCTATTTTTAGCATAACTTTGTTTCCGTATATCTGAATTGGACGTGTGACATATGCATTTGGGTAGAAAAATATGTTCTATCCATTTTGACAACCAGAGAAAGCAGAATCACTTTCCGAGCTATAGATTTGTGAGAGTGCAACTTGGCGGTAGACAAGTGAACAAGTTGAAAATCTATTTTTAGCATAACTTTGTTTCCGTATATCAGAATTGGACGTGTGACATATGCATTTGGGGTATAAAATATGTTCTATCCATTGTGACAACCAGAGAAAGCAGAATCACTTTCCGAGCTATAGTTGTGAGATGCAACTTGGCGGTGACAAGTGAATAGTTGAAAATCTATTTTTAGCATAACTTTGTTTCGTATATCAGAATTGGACGTGTGACATATGCATTGGGGTAGAAAAATAAGTTCTATCCATTGTGACAACCAAAGAAAGCAGAATCACTTTCCGAGCTATAGATTGTGAGAGTGCAACTTGGCGGTGACAAGTGAAGAGTTGAAAATCTATTTTTAGCATAACTTTGTTTCCGTATATCAGAATTGGACGTGTGACATATGCATTTAGGGGTAGAAAAATATGTTCTATCCATTGTGACAACCACAGAAAGCAGAATCACTTTCCGAGCTATAGTTTGTGAGATGCAACTTGGCGGTGACAAGTGAACAGTTGAAAATCTATTTTTAGCATAACTTTGTTTCCGTATATGAGAATTGGACGTGTGACATATGCATTTGGGGGAGAAAAATATGTTCTATTCATTGTGACAACCAGAGAAAGCAGAATCACTTTCCAAGCTATAGTTTGTGATATGCAACTTGGCGGTGACAAGTGAATATTTGAAAATCTATTTCTAGGCATAACTTTGTTGCCGTATATCAGAATTGGACATATGACATATGCATTTGGGGTAGAAAAATAAATTCTATCCATTGTGACAACCAAAGAAAGCAGAATAACTTTCCGAGCAATAGTTTGTGATATGCAACTTGGCGGTGACAAGTGAATAGTTGAAAATCTATTTTTAGCATAACTTTGTTTCGTATAGCAGAATTGGACGTGTGACAAATGCATTTGGGGTAGAAAAATAAGTTCTATCCATTGTGACAAACAAAGAAAGCAGTATCACTTTCCGAGCTATAGATTGTGAGGTGCAACTTGGCGGTGACAAGTGAATAGTTAAAAATCTATTTTTGGCATAACTTTGATTTCGTATAGCAGAATTGGACGTGTGACAAATGCATTTGGGGTAGAAAAATAAGTTCTATCCATTGTGACAACCAAAGAAATCAGTATCACTTTCCGAACTATAGATTGTGAGGTGCAACTAGGCGGGGACAAGTGAACAATTGAAAATTTATTTTTTGCATAACTTTGTTTCCGTATATCTGAATTGGACGTGTGACATATGTATTTGGGGTATAAAAATATATTCTATCCATTGTGACAACCAGAGAGAGCAGAACCACTTTCCGAGCTATAGTTTGTGAGATGCAACTTGGCGGTGACAAGTGAAAAGTTGAAAATCTATTTTTAGCATAACTTTGTTTCTGTATATCTGAATGGGATGTGAGACATACGCATTTGGGGTATAAAGATATCTTCTATCCATTGTGACAACCAAAGAAAGCATAATCACTATCTGAGCTATATATTGTGAGGTGCAACTTGGCGGTGACAAGTGAACAGTTGAAAATCTATTTCTAGCATAACTTTGTTGCCGTATATCAGAATTGGACGTGTGACATATGCATTTGGGGTAGAAAAATAAATTCTATCCATTGTGACAACCAGAGAAAGCAGAATCACTTTCCGAGCTATAGTTTGTGATATGCAACTTGGCGGTGACAAGTGAATAGTTGAAAATCTATTTTTAGCATAACTTTGTTTTCGTATATCAGAATTGGAGGTGTGACAAATGCAATTGGGGTAGAAAAATAAGTTCTATCAATTGTGACAACCAAAGAAAGCAGAATCACATTCCGAGCTATAGATTGTGAAGTGCAACTTGGCGGAGACAAGTGAAGAGTTGAAAATTTATTTTCTGATTAACTTTGTTTCCGTATATCAGAATTGGACGTGTGACATCTGCATTTGGGGTAGAAAAATTAGTTCTATCCATTGTGACAACTACAGAAAGCAGAATCACTTTCCAAGTTATAAATTGTGAGCTGCAACTTGGCGGAGACAAGTGAATAGTTGAAAATTTATTTTTAGCATAACTTTTGTTCCGTATATGAGAATTGGACGTGTGACATATGCATTTGGGGTAGAAAAATATGTTCTATTCTTTGTGACAACCAGAGAAAGCAGAATCACTTTCCAAGCTATAGTTTGTGATATGCAACTTGGCGGTGACAAGTGAATAGTTGAAAATCTATTTCTAGGATAACTTTGTTGCCGTATTTCAGAATTGGACATATGACATATGCATTTGGGGTTGAAAAATAAATTCTATCCATTGTGACAAGCAGAGAAAGCAGAATCACTTTCCGAGCTATAGTTTGTGATATGCAACTTTGCGGTGACAAGTGAATAGTTGAAAATCTATTTTTAGCATAACTTTGTTTTCGTATATCAGAATTGGACGTGTGACAAATGCATTTGGGGTAGAAAAATAAGTTCTATCCATTGTGACAACCAAAGAAAGCAGAATCACATTCCGAGCTATAGATTGTGAGGTGCAACTTGGCGGTGACAAGTGAATAGTTAAAAATCTATTTTTGGCATAACTTTGTTTCGTATAGCAGAATTGGACGTGTGACATATGCATTTGGGGTAGAAAAATAAGTTCTATCCATTGTGACAACCAAAGAAAGCAGTATCACTTTCCGAGTTATAGATTGTGAGGTGCAACTTGGCGGTGACAAGTGAATAGTTAAAAATCTATTTTTGGCATAAATTTGTTTCCGTATATCATAATTAGACGTGTGACATATGCATTTGGGGTAGAAAAATATGTTCTATCCATTGTGACAACCAGAGAAAGCAGAATCACTTTCCAAGCTATAGTTTGTGATATGCAACTTGGCGGTGAAAAGTGAATAGTTGAAAATCTATTTTTCGCATAACTTTGTTTCCATATATCCGAATTGGATGTGTGACGTATGCATTTGGGGTAGAAAAATATGTTTTATCTATTGTGACAACCACAGAAAGCAGAATCACTTTCAGAGCTATAGTTTGTGAGACGCAACTTGGCGGTGACAAGTGAAATGTTGAAAATCTATTTTTAGCATAACTTTCATTCCGTATATCAGAATTGGACGTGTGACATTATGCATTTGGGGTAGAAAAATATGTTCTATCCATTGTGACAACCAGAGAGAGCAGAATCACTTTCCGAGCTATAGTTTGTGAGATGCAACTTGGCGGTGACAAGTGAAAAGTTAAAAATCTATTTTTAGCATAACTTTGTTTCTGTATATCTGAATTGGACGTGTGACATATGCATTTGCGGTATAAAAATATCTTCTATCCATTGTGACAACCAAAGAAAGCATAATCACTATCCGAGCTATAGATTTGTGAGGTGCAACTTGGCGGTGACAAGTGAATAGTTGAAAAATCTATTTTTAGGCATAACTTTGTTTCGTATAGCAGAATTGGACGTGTGACATATGCATTTGGGGTAGAAAAATAAGTTCTATCCATTGTGACAACCAAAGAATGCAGAATCACTTTCCGAGCTATAGATTGTGAGGTGCAACTTGGCGGTGACAAGTGAATAGTTGAAAATCTATTTTTAGCATAACTTTGTTTCCATATATCATAATTGGACTGTGTGACATATGCATTTGGGGTAGAAAAATATGTTCTATCCATTGTGACAACCAGAGAAAGCAGAATCACTTTCAGAGCTATAGTTTGTGAGATGCAACTTGGCGGTGACAAGTGAATAGTTGAAAATCTATTTTTAGCATAACTTTGTTTCCGTATATCAGAATTGGACGTGTGACATATGCATTTGGGGTAGAAAAATATGTTCTATCCATTGTGACAACCAGAGAGAGCAGAATCACTTTCCGAGCTATAAGTTTGTGAGATGCAACTTGGCGGTGACAAGTGAACAGTTGAAAATCTATTTTTAGCATAACTTTGTTTCTGTATATCTGAATTGGACGTGTAGACATATGCATTTGGGGTATAAAGATATCTTCTATCCATTGTGACAACCAAAGAAAGCATAATCACTATCCGAGCTATATATTGTGAGGTGCAACTAGGCGGTGACAAGTGAACAGTTGAAAATCTATTTCTAGCATAACTTTGTTGCCGTATATCAGAATTGGACGTGTGACATATGCATTTGGGGTAGAAAAATAAATTCTATCCATTGTGACAACCATAGAGAGTAGAATCGCTATTCGAGCTATAGTTTGTGATATGTAACTTGACAGTGATAAGTGAATAGTTGAAAATCTATTTTTAGCATAACTTTGTTTTTGTATATCAGAATTGGACGTGTGATAAATGCATTTGGGGTAGAAAAATAAGTTCTATCCATTGTAACAACCAAAAAAAGCAGTATCACTTTCCGAGCTATAGAATGTGAGGTGCAACTTGGCGGTGACAAGTGAATAGTTGAAAATCTATTTTTAGCATAACTTTGTTTCTGTATATCATAATTGGACGTGTGACATATGCATTTGGGGTAGAAAAATATATTCTGTCCATTGTGACAACTAGAGAAAGCAGAATCACTTTCCGAGCTATAGTTTGTGAGATGCAACTTGGTGGTGACAAGTGAATAGTTGAAAATCTATTTTTAGCATAACTTTGTTTTCGTATATGAGAATTGGACGTGTGACAAATGTATTTGGGGTAGAAAAATAAGTTCTATCCATTGTGACAACCAAAGAAAGCAGAATCGCTATACGAGCTAAAAATTGTGAGATGCAACTTGGTGGTGACAAGTGAACAATTGAAAATCTATTTTTAGCATAACTTTGTTTCCGTATATCTGAATTGGACGTGTGACATATGCATTTGGGGTAGAAAAATATGTTCTACCCATTTTGACTACCAGAGAAAGCATAATCACTTTCCGAGCTATAGTTTGTGATATGCAACTTGGCGGTGACAAGTGAAAGTTGAAAATCTATTTTTAGCATAACTTTGTTTCCGTATATCCGAATTGGACGTGTTTTATGCATTTGGGATAGAAAAATATGTTCTATCCATTGTGACAACCAGAGAAAGCAGAATCATTTTCCGAGCTATAGTTTGTGAGATGCAACATGGCAGTGACAAGTGAACAATTGAAAATCTATTTTTAGCATAACTTTCTTTTCGTATATCCAAATTGGACGTGTGACATATGCATTTGGGGTATAAAAATATCTTCTAACCATTGTGACAACCAGATAAATCTGAATCACTTTCCGAACTATAGTTTGTGAGATGCAACTTGGCGGTGACAAGTGAATAGTTGAAAATCTATTTTTAGCATAACTTTGTTTCCGTATATCCGAATTGGACGTGTGACATATGCATTTGGGGTATAAAAATATGTTCTATCCATTGTGACAACCAGAGAAAGCAGAATCATTTTCCGAGCTATAGTTTGTGAGATGCAACTTGGCGGTGACAAGTGAACAATTGAAAATCTATTTTTAGCATAACTTTCTTTTCGTATATCCAAATTGGACGTGTGACATATGCATATGGGGTATAAAAATATCTTCTAACCATTGTGACAACCAGATAAATCTAAATCACTTTCCGAACTATAGTTTGTGAGATGCAACTTGGCGGTGACAAGTGAACAGTTGAAAATCTATTTTTTGCATAACTTTGTTTCCGTATATCCGAATTGGACGTGTTTTATGCATTTGGGATAGAAAAATATGTTCTATCCATTGTGACAACCAGAGAAAGCAGAATTATTTTCCGAGCTATAGTGTGTGAGATGCAACATAGCGGTGACAAGTGAACAATTGAAAATCTATTTTTAGCATAACTTTCTTTTCGTATATCCAAATTGGACGTGTGACATATGCATTTGGGGTATAAAAATATCTTCTAACCATTGTGACAACTAGATAAATCTGAATCACTTTCCGAACTATAGTTTGTGAGATGCAACTTGGCGGTGACAAGTGAATAGTTGAAAATCTATTTTTAGCATAACTTTGTTTCCGTATATCCGAATTGGATGTGTGACATATGCATCTGGGGTATATAAATATGTTCTATCCATTGTGACAACCAGAGAAAGCAGAATCACTTTCTGAACTATAAATTGTGAGATGCATCTTGGCGGTGACAAGTGAACTATTGAAAATATATTTTTAGCATAACTTTTTTTTCCGTATATCCGAATTGGACGTTTGAATATGCATTTGGGGTACAAAAATAAATTCTATCCATGGTCACAACAAAAGAAAGCAGAATCACTTTCTGAGCTATAGTTTGTGATCTGCAACTTGGCGGTGACAAGTGAATAGTTGAAAATCTATTTTTAGCATAACTTCTGTTCCGTATATCAGAATAGGACGTGTGACTTATGCATTTGGGGTAGAAAAATATGTTCTATCCATTGTGACAACCAGAGAAAGCAGAACCACTTTCCGAGCTATAGTTTGTGAGATGCAACTTGGCGGTGACAAGTGAAAAGTTGAAATTCTATTTTTAGCATAACTTTGTTTCTGTATATCTGAATTGGACGTGAGACATATGCATTTGGGGTATAAAGATATCTTCTATCCATTATGACAACCAAAGAAAGCATAATCACTATCCGAGCTATATATTGTGAGGTGCAACTTGGCGGTGACAAGTGAATAGTTGAAAATATATTTCTAGCATAACTTTGTTGCCGTATATCAGAATTGGACGTGTGACATATGCATTTGGGGTAGAAAAATAAATTCTATCCATTGTGACAACCATAGAAAGCAGAATCGCAATTCGAGCTATAGTTTGTGATATGTAACTTGACGGTGATAAGTGAATAGTTGAAAATCTATTTTTAGCATAACTTTGTTTTTGTATATCAGAATTGGACGTGTGATAAATGCATTTGGGGTAGAAAAATAAGTTCTATCCATTGTGACAACCAAAGAAAGCAGAATCACTTTCCGAGCTATAGATTGTGAGGTGCAACTTGGCGGAGACAAGTGAATAGTTGAAAATTTATTTTTTGCATAACTTTGTTTACGTATATCTGAATTGGACGTGTGACATATGCATTAGGGGTAGAAAAATAAGTTCTATCCATTGTGACAACCACAGAAAGCAGAATCACTTTCCGAGCTATAGTTTGTGATATGCAACTTGGCGGTGACAAGTGAATAGTTGAAAATCTATTTTTAGCATAACTTTGTTTTCGTATATCAGAATTGGACGTGTGACAAATGCATTTGGGGTAGAAAAATAAGTTCTATCAATTGTGACAACCAAAGAAAGCAGAATCACTTTCCGAGCTATAGATTGTGAGGTGCAACTTGACGGATACAAGTGAACAGTTGAGAATTTATTTTTTGATTAACTTTGTTTCCGTATATCAGAATTGGACCTGGGACATATGCATTTGGGGTAGAAAAATAAGTTCTATCCATTGTGACAACCACAGAAAGCAGAATCACTTTCCGAAATATAGATTGTGAGTTGCAACTTGGCGTAGACAAGTGAATAGTTGAAAATTTATTTTTAGCATTACTTTTGTTCCGTATATCAGAATTGGACGTGTGACATTTGCATTGGGGTAGAAAAATATGTTCTATCCATTGTGACAACCAGAGAAAGCAGAATCACTTTTCGAGGTATAGTTTGTGATATGCATCTTGGCGTTGACAAGTGAATAGTTGAAAATCTATTTTTAGCATAACTTTGTTTTCGTATATGAGAATTGGACGTGTGACAAATGCATTTGGGGTAGAAAAATAAGTTCTATCCATTGTGACAACCAAAGAAAGCAGAATCGCTATACGAGCTAAAAATTGTGAGATGCAACTTGGTGGTGACAAGTGAACATTTGAAAATCTATTTTTAGCATAACTTTGTTTCCATATATCCGAATTGGACGTGTTTTATGCATTTGGGATAGAAAAATATGTTCTATCCATTGTGACAACCAGAGAAAGCAGAATCATTTTCCGAGCTATAGTTTGTGAGATGCAACATGGCAGTGACAAGTGAACAATTGAAAATCTATTTTTAGCATAACTTTCTTTTCGTATATCCAAATTGGACGTGTGACATATGCATTTGGGGTATAAAAATATCTTCTAACCATTGTGACAACAAGATAAATCTGAATCACTTTCCGAACTATAGTTTGTGAGATGCAACTCGGCGGTGACAAGTGAACAGTTGAAAATCTATTTTTAGCATAACTTTGTTTCCGTATATCCGAATTGGACGTGTTTTATGGCATTTGGGATAGAAAAATATGTTCTATCTATTGTGACAACCAGAGAAAGCAGAATCATTTTCCGAGCTATAGTTTGTGATATGCAACATAGCGGTGACAAGTGAACAATTGAAAATCTATTTTTAGCATAACTTTCTTTTCGTATATCCAAATTGGACGTGTGACATATGCATATGGGGTATAAAAATATCTTCTAACCATTGTGACAACCAGATAAATCTAAATCACTTTCCTAACTATAGTTTGTGAGATGCAACTTGGCGGTGACAAGTGAACAGTTGAAAATCTATTTTTAGCATAACTTTGTTTCCGTATATCCGAATTGGACGTGTTTTATGCATTTGGGATAGAAAAATATGTTCTATCCATTGTGACAACCAGAGAAAGCAGAATCATTTTCCGAGCTATAGTTTGTGTGATGCAACATAGCGGTGACAAGCGAACAATTGAAAATCTATTTTTTAGCCTAACTTTCTTTTCGTATATCCAAATTGGACGTGTGACATATGCATTTGCGGTATAAAAATATCTTCTAACCATTGTGACAACCAGATAAATCTGAATCACTTTCCGAACTATAGTTTGTGAGATGCAACTTGGCGGTGATAAGTGAATAGTTGAAAATCTATTTTTAGCATAACTTTGTTTCCGTATATCCGAATTGGATGTGTGACATATGCATTTGGGGTATAAAAATATGTTCTATCCATTGTGACAACCAGAGAAAGCAGAATCACTTTCTGAACTATAAATTGTGAGATGCATCTTGGCGGTGACAAGTGAACTATTGAAAATCTATTTTTAGCATAACTTTTTTTTCCGTATATCCGAATTTGACGTTTGAATATGCATTTGGGGTACAAAAATAAATTCTATCCATTGTCACAACCAAAGAAAGCAGAATCACTTTTTGAGCTATAGTTTGTGATCTGCAACTTGGCGGTGACAAGTGAACAGTTGAAAATCTATTTTTAGCATAACTTTTGTTCCGTATATCAGAATTGGACGTGTGACTTATGCATTTGGGGTAGAAAAATATGTTCTATCCATTATGACAACCTGAGAAAGCAGAACCACATTCCGAGCTATAGTTTGTGAGATGCAACTTGGCGGTGACAAGTGAAAAGTTGAAAATCTATTTTTAGCATAACTTTGTTTCTGTATATCTGAATTGGACGTGAGACATATGCATTTGGGGTATAAAGATATCTTCTATCCATTGTGACAACCAAAGAAAGCATAATCACTATCCGAGCTATATATTGTGAGGTGCAACTTGGCGGTGACAAGTGAACAGTTGAAAATCTATTTCTAGCATAACTTTGTGGCCGTATATCAGAATTGGACGTGTGACATATGCATTTGGGGTAGAAAAATAAATTCTATCCATTGTGACAACCATAGAAAGCAGAATCGCTATTCGAGCTATAGTTTGTGATATGTAACTTGACGGTGATAAGTGAATAGTTGAAAATCTATTTTTAGCATAACTTTGTTTTTGTATATCAGAATTGGACGTGTGATAAATGCATTTTGGGTAGAAAAATAAGTCCTATCCATTGTGACAACCAAAGAAAGCAGAATCACTTTCCGAGCTATAGATTGTGAGGTGCAACTTGGCGGAGACAAGTGAATAGTTGAAAATTTATTTTTTGCATAACTTTGTTTCCGTATATCTGAATTGGACGTGTGACATATGCATTTGGGGTAGAAAAATAAGTTCTATCCATTGTGACAACCACAGAAAGCAGAATCACTTTCCGAGCTATAGTTTGTGATATGCAACTTGGCGGTGAAAAGTGAATAGTTGAAAATCTATTTTTAGCATAACTTTGTTTTCGTATATCAGAATTGGACGTGTGACAATGCATTTGGGGTATAAAAATAGGTTCTATCAATTGTGACAACCAAAGAAATCAGAATCTCTTTCCGAGCTATAGATTGTGAGGTGCAACTTGACGGATACAAGTGAACAGTTGAGAATTTATTTTTTGATTAACTTTGTTTCCGTATATCAGAATCGGACCTGGGACATATGCATTTGGGGTAGAAAAATAAGTTCTATCCATTGTGACAACCACAGAAAGCAGAATCACTTTCCGAAATATAGATTGTGAGTTGCAACTTGGCGTAGACAAGTGAATAGTTGAAAATTTATTTTTAGCATTACTTTTGTTCCGTATATCAGAATTGGACGTGTGACATTTGCATTGGGGTAGAAAAATATGTTCTATCCATTGTGACAACCAGAGAAAGCAAAATCACTTTTCGAGCTATAGTTTGTGATATGCAACTTGGCGTTGACAAGTGAATAGTTGAAAATCTATTTTTAGCATAACTTTGTTTTCGTATATGAGAATTGGACGTGTGACAAATGCATTTGGGGTAGAAAAATAAGTTCTATCCATTGTGACAACCAAAGAAAGCAGAATCGCTATACGAGCTAAAAATTGTGAGATGCAACTTGGTGGTGACAAGTGAACAATTGAAAATCTATTTTTAGCATAACTTTGTTTCCGTATATCTGAATTGGACGTGTGACATATGCATTTGGGGTAAAAAAATATGTTCTACCCATTTTGACTACCAGAGAAAGCATAATCACTTTCCGAGCTATAGTTTGTGATATGCAACTTGGCGGTGACAAGTGAACAGTTGAAAATCTATTTTTAGCATAACTTTGTTTTCGTATATCCAAATTGGACGTGTTTTATGCATTTGGGATAGAAAAATATGTTCTATCCATTGTGACAACCAGAGAAAGCAGAATCATTTTCCGAGCTATAGTTTGTGAGATGCAACATGGCGGTGACAAGTGAACAATTGAAAATCTATTTTTAGCATAACTTTCTTTTCGTATATCCAAATTGGACGTGTGACATATGCATTTGGGGTATAAAAATATCTTCTAACCATTGTGACAACCAGATAAATCTGAATCACTTTCCGAACTATAGTTTGTGAGATGCAACATGGCGGTGACAAGTGAATAGTTGAAAATCTATTTTTAGCATAACTTTGTTTCCGTATATCCGAATTGGACGTGTGACATATGCATTTGGGGTATAAAAATATGTTCTATCCATTGTGACAACCAGAGAAAGCAGAATCATTTTCCGAGCTATAGTTTGTGAGATGCAACTTGGCGGTGACAAGTGAACAATTGAAAATCTATTTTTAGCATAACTTTCTTTTCGTATATCCAAATTGGACGTGTGACATATGCATTTGGGGTATAAAAATATCTTCTAACCATTGTGATAACCAGATAAATCTGAATCACTTTCCAAACTATAGTTTGTGAGATGCAACTTGGCGGTGACAAGTGAACAGTTGAAAATCTATTTTTAGCATAACTTTGTTTCCGTATATCGAATTGGACGTGTGACATATGCATTTGGGGTAGAAAAATATGTTCTATCCATTGTGACAACCAGAGAAAGCAGAATCACTTTCCGAGCTATAGTTTGTGAGATGCAACATTGGCGGTGACAGTGAACAGTTGAAAATCTATTTTTAGCATAACTTTGTTTCCGTATATCAGAATTGGACGTGTGACATATGCATTTGGGGTATAAAAATATCTTCTATCCATTGTGACAACCAGAGAAAGCAGAATCACTTTCCGAACTATAGTTTGTGAGATGCAACTTGGCGGTGACAAGTGAATAGTTGAAAATCTATTTTTAGCATAACTTTGTTTCCGTATATCCGAATTGGACGTGTGACATATGCATTTGGGGTATAAAAATATGTTCTATCCATTGTGACAACCAGAGAAAGCAGAATCACTTTCCGAAGCTATAGATTTGTGAGATGCAACTTGGCGGTGACAAGTGAAGCTAGTTGAAAATCTATTTTAGCATAACTTTGTTTACCGTATATCGAATTGGACGTTTGACATATGCATTTGGGGTATAAAAATAATTTCTATCCATTGTACAACCAGTAGAAAGCAGAATCACTTTCTGAGCTATAGTTTGTGAGATGCAACTTGGCGGTGACAAGTGAACAGTTGAAAATCTATTTTTAGCATAACTTTGTTTCCGTATATCAGAATTGGACGTGTGACATATGCATTTGGGGTAGAAAAATATGTTCTATCCATTGTGACAACCAGAGAAAGCAGAATCACTTTCCGAGCTATAGTTTGTGAGATGCAACTTGGCGGTGACAAGTGAACAGTTGAAAATCTATTTTAGCATAACTTTGTTTTCGTATATCTGAATTGGACGTGTGACATATGCATTTGGGGTAGAAAAATATCTTCTATCCATTGTGACAACCAAGAAAGCAGAATCACTTTCCGAGCTATATTGTGAGGTTGCAACTTGGCGGTGACAGTGAACAGTTGAAAATCTATTTCTAGCATAACTTGTTGCCGTATATCAAATTGGACGTGTGACATATGCATATTGGGGGTAGAAAAATAAATTCTATCCATTGTGACAACCATAGAGAGTAGAATCGCTCTTCGAGCTATAGTTTTGTGATATGTAACTTGACGGTGATAAGTGAATAGTTGAAAATCTATTTTTAGCATAACTTTGTTTTTGTATATCAGAATTGGACGTGTGATAAATGCATTTGGGGTAGAAAAATAAGTTCTATCCATTGTGACAACCAAAAAAAAGCAGTATCACTTTCCGAGCTATAGAATGTGAGGTGCAACTTGGCGGTGACAAGTGAATAGTTGAAAATCTATTTTTAGCATAACTTTGTTTCTGTATATCATAATTGGACGTGTGACATATGCATTTGGGGTAGAAAAATATATTCTGTCCATTGTGACAACCAGAGAAAGCAGAATCACTTTCTGAGCTATAGTTTGTGAGATGCAACTTGGCGGTGACAAGTGAATAGTTGAAAATCTATTTTTAGCATAACTTTGTTTCCGTATATCTGAATTGGACGTGTGACATATGCATTTGGGGTAGAAAAATATGTTCTATCCATTGTGACTACCAGAGAAAGCAGAATCACTTTCCGAGCTATAGTTTGTGATATGCAACTTGGCGGTGACAAGTGAACAGTTGAAAATCTATTTTTAGCATAACTTTGTTTCCGTATATCCGAATTGGACGTGTGACATATGCATTTGGGGTAGAAAAATATTTCTATCCATTGTGACAACACAGAAAGCAGAATCACTTTCCGAGCTATAGTTTGTGAGGTGCAACTTGGCGGTAGACAAGTGAACAGTTGAAAATTATTTTTAGCATAACTTTGTTTCCGTATATCTAGAATTGGACGTGTGACATATGCATTTGGGGTAGAAAAATAAGTTCTATCCATTGTGACAACCAAAGAAAGCAGTATCACTTTCCGAGCTATAGATTGTGAGGTGCAACTTGGCGGTGACAAGTAAATAGTTGAAAATCTATTTTTAGCATAATTTTTGTTTCGTATATCAGAATTGGACATGTGACAAATGCATTTGGGGTAGAAAAATAAGTTCTATCCATTGTGACAACCAAAGAAAGCAGAATCACTTTCCGATCTATTCTTTGTGATATGCAACTTGGCGGTGACAAGTGAACAGTTGAAAATTTATTTTTAGCATAACTTTTGTTCCGTATATCAGAATTGGACGTGTGACATAAGCATTTGGGGTAGAAAAATATGTTCTATCCATTGTGTCAACCAGAGAAAGCATAATCACGTTCCAAGCTATAGTTTGTGATATGCAACTTGGCGGTGACAAGTGAATAGTTGAAAATCTATTTTTAGCATAACTTTGTTTTCGTATATCAGAATTGTACATATGACAATTGCATTTGGGGTAGAAAAATAAGTTCTATCCATTGTGAGAACCAAAGAAAGCAGAATCACTTTCCGAGCTATAGATTGTGAGGTGCAACTTGGCGGTGACAAGTGAACAGTTGAAAATCTATTTCTAGCATAACTTTGTTGCCGTATATCAGAATTGGACGTGTGACAAATGCATTTGGGGTAGAAAAATAAGTTTTATCCATTGTGACAACCAAAGAAAGCAGTATCACTTTCCGAATTATAGATTGTGAGGTGCAACTTGACGGTGACAAGTGAATAGTTGAATATCTATTTTTAGCATAACTCTGTTTTCGTATATCATAATTGGACGTGTGACATATGCATTTGGGGTAGAAAAATAATTTCTATCCATTGTGACAACCAGAGAAAGCAGAATCACTTTCCGAGCTATAGTTTCTGAGATGCAACTTGGCGGTGACAAGTGAACAGTTGAAAATCTATTTTTAGCATAACTTTGTTTCCGTATATCAGAATTGGACGTGTGACATATGCATTTGGGGTATAAAAATATCTTATATCCATTGTGTCAACCAGATAAAGCAGAATCACTTTATGAACTATAGTTTGCGAGATGCATCTTGGCGGTGACAAGTGAACTATTGAAAATCTATTTTTAGCATAACTTTTGTTCCGTATATCAGAATTGGACGTGTGACATATGCATTTGGGGTAGAAAAATAAGTTCTATCCATTGTGACAACCACAGATAACAGAATCACTTTCCGAGCTATAGTTTGTGATATGCAACTTGGCGGTGACAAGTGAATAGTTGAAAAATAAGTTCTATCTATTGTGATAACCACTGAAAGCAGATTCACTTTCAGAGCTATAAATTGTGAGGTGCAACTTGGCGGAGAGAAGTGAACAGTTGAAAATTTATTTTTTGCATAAATTTGTTTCCGTATATCTGAATTGAACGTGTAACATTTGCATTTGTGGTAGAAAAATATGTTTTATCCAATGTGACTACCAGAGAAAGCAGAATCTCCTTCCGAGCTATAGTTTGTGAGATGCAACTTGGCGGTGACAAGTGAATAGTTGAAAATCTATTTTTAGCATAACTTTGTTTCCGTATATCGGAATTGGACGTGTGACATATGCATTTGGGGTAGAAAAATATGTTCTATCCATTGTGACAACCAGAGAAAGCAGAATCACTTTCCGAGCTATAGTTTGTGAGATGCAACTTGGCGGTGACAAGTGAAATAGTTGAAAATCTATTTTTTTAGCATAACTTTGTTTCCGTATATCAGAATTGGACGTGTGACATATGCATTTGGGGTAGAAAATATAGTTCTATCCATTGTGACAACCAGAGAAGCAGAATCACTTTCGAGCTATAGATTGTGAGGTGCAACTTGGCGGAGACAAGTGAACAAGTTGAAAATTTATTTTAGCATAACTTTGTTTCCGTATATCAGAATTGGACGTGTGACATATGCATTTGGGGTAGAAAAATAATGTTCTATCCATTGTGACACCAGAGAAAGCAGAATCACTTTCCGAGCTATAATTTGTGAGATGCAACTTGGTGGTGACAAGTGAACAATTAAAAATCTATTTTTAGCATAACTTTGTTTCCGTATATCTGAATTGGACCTGTGACATATGCATTTGGGGTAGGAAAATATGTTCTATCCATTGTGACAAACAGAGAAAGAAGAATCATTTTTCGAGCTATAGTTTGTGAGATGCAACTTTGCGGTGACAAATGAATAGTTGAAAATTTATTTCTAGCATAAATTGGTGTCGTATATCAGAATTGGACGTGTGACATATGCATTTGGGGTAGAAAAATAAATTCTATCCATTGTGAAAACCAAAGAAAGAAGGATCAATTTCCGAGCAATAGATTGTGATGTGCAACTTGGCGGAGACAAGTGAATAGTTGAAAATTTATTTTTTGCATAACTTTGTTTCCGTTTATCAGAATTAGACGTATGACATATGCATTTGGGGTAGAAAATTATGTTCTATCCACTGTGACAACCAGAGAAAGCAGAATCACTTTCCGAGCTATAGATGTGTGAGGTGCAACTTGGCGGTGACAAGTGAACAGCTTGAAAATTATTTTTAGCATAACTTTGTTTCCAGTATATCAGAATTGGACGTGTGACATATGCATTGGGGTATAAAAATATGTTCTATCCATTGTGACAACAAGAGAAAGCAGAATCACTTTCCGAGCTATAGTTTGTGAGATGCAACTTGGCGGTGACAAGTGAATAATTGAAAATCTATTTTTAGCATAACTTTGTTTCCCGTATATCTGAATTGGACGTGTGACATATGCATTTGGGGTAGAAAAATAGTTCTATCCATTGTGACAACCACAGAAAGCAGAATCACTTTCCGAGCTATAGATTGTGAGGTGCAACTTGGCGGAGACAAGTGAAAAGTTGAAAATTTATTTTTAGCATAACTTTGTTTCCGTATATCAGAATTGGACGTGTGACATATGCATTTGGGGTAGAAAAATATGTTCTATCCATTGTGACAACCAGGGAAAGCAGAATCACTTTCCGAGCTATAGTTTGTGAGATGCAACTTGGCGGTGACAAGTGAACAGTTGAAAATCTATTTTTAGCATAACTTTGTTCCGTATATCAGAATTGGACGTGTGACATATGAATTTGGGGTAGAAAAATAAGTTCTATCCATTGTGACAACCATAAGAAAGCAGAATCACTTTCCGAGCTATAGTTTGTGAGATGCAACTTGGCGGTGACAAGTGTATAGTTGAAAATCTATTTTTAGCATAACTTTGTTTCCGTATATCCGAATTGGACGTGTGACATATGCATTTGGGTAGAAAATAATGTTCTATCCATTGTGACAACCAGATAGCATAATCACTTCCGAGCTATAGTTTGTGAGGTGCAACTTGGCGGAGACAAGTGAATATTTGAAAATTATTTTAGCATAACTTTGTTCCGTATATCAGAATTGGACGTGTGACATATGCATTTGGGGTAGAAAAATATTTCTATCCATTGTGACAACCAGAGAAAGCAGAATCACTTTCCGAGCTATAGTTTGTGAGATGCAACTTGGCGGTGACAAGTGAATAGTTGAAAATCTATTTTTAGCATAACTTTGTTTCCGTATATCTGAATTGGACGTGTGACATATGCATTTGGGGTAGAAAAATAAGTTCTATCCATTGTGACAACCAGAGAAAGCAGAATCACTTTCCGAGCTATAGTTTGTGAGATGCAACTTGGCGGTGACAAGTGAACAGTTGAAAATCTATTTTTAGCATAACTTTGTTTCCGTATATCAGAATTGGACGTGTGACATATGCATTTGGGGTAGAAAAATAATTTCTATCCATTGTGACAACCAGAGAAAGCAGAATCACTTTCCGAGCTATAGTTTGTGAGATGCAACTTGGCGGTGACAAGTGAACAGTTGAAAATCTATTTTTAGCATAACTTTGTTTCCGTATATCTGAATTGGACGTGTGACATATGCATTTGGGGTAGAAAAATAAGTTCTATCCATTGTGACAATCAAAGAAAGCAAAATCACTTTCCGAGCTATAGATTGTGAGGTGCAACTTGGCGGAGACAAGAGAATAGTTGAAAATTATTTTTAGCATAACTTTTGTTTCCGTATATCAGAATTGGACGTGTGACATATGCATTTGGGGTAGAAAAATATGTTCTATCCATTGTGACAACCAGAGAAAGCATAATCATTTTCCGAGCTATAGTTTGTGAGATGCAACTTGGCTGTGACAAATGAACAATTGAAAATCAATTTTTAGCATAACTTTTTTGCGTATATCCGAATTGGACGTGTGACTATATGCATTTGGGATAGAAAAATAAATTCTATCCATTGTGACAACCAGAGAATGCAGAATCACTTCCGAGCTATAGTTTGTGATATGCAACTTGGCGGTGACAAGTGAATAGTTGAAAATCTATTTTTAGCATAACATTATTTTCGTATATCATAATTGGACGTGTGACAAATGCATTTGGGGTAGAAAAATAAGTTCTATCCATTGTGACATCCAAAGAAAGAAGAATCACTTTCCGAGCAATAGATCGTAAGGTGCAACTTGGCGGAGACAAGTGAACAGTTGAAAATTTATTTTTTGCATAACTTTGTTTCCGTATATCAGAATTGGACGTATGACATATGCATTTGGGGTAGAAAATTATATTCTATCCATTGTGACAACTAGAGAAAGCAGAATCACTTTCCGAGCTATAATTTGTGAGATGCAACTTGGTGGTGACAAGTGAACATTTGAAAATCTATTTTTAGCATAACTTTTGTTCCGTATATCAGAATTGGACGTGTGACATATGCATTTGGGGTAGAAAAATAAGTTCTATCCATTGTGACAACCACAGAAAGCAGAATCACTGTCCGAGCTATAGATTGTGAGGTGGAACTTAGCGGAGACAAGTGAACAGTTGAAAATTTATTTTTTGCATAACTTTTGTTCTGTATATCAGAATTGGACGTGTGACATATGCATTTGGGGTAGAAAAATATGTTCTATCCCTTGTAACAACCACAGAAAGCAATATCACTTTCTGAGCTATAGATTGTGAGGTGCAACTTGGCAGTGACAAGTGAATAGTTGAAAATCTATTTTTAGCATAACTTTGTTTCCGTATATCTGAATTGGACCTTTCACATATGCATTTGGGGTAGGAAAATATGTTCTATCCATTGTGACAAACCCGAGAAAGCAGAATCACTTTACGAGCTATAGTTTGTGATATGCAACTTGGCGGTGACAAATGAACAATTGAAAATTTATTTTTTGCATAACTTTTGTTCCGTATATCAGAATTGGACGTGTGATGTATGCATTTGGGGTAGAAAAATAAGTTCTATCCATTGTGACAACCACAGAAAGCAGAATCACTATCCGAGCTATAGATTGTGAGGTGCAACTTGGCGGAGACAAGTGAACAGTTGAAAATTTATTTTTAGCATAACTTTTGTTCCATATATCAGAATTGGACGTGTGACATATGCATTTGGGGTAGAAAAATATGTTCTATCCATTGTGACAACCAGAGAAAGCAGAATCACTTTCCGAGCTATAATTTGTGAGATGCAACTTGGTGGTGACAAGTGAACAATTAAAAATCTATTTTTAGCATAACTTTGTTTCCGTATATCTGAATTGGACCTGTGACATATGCATTTGGGGTAGGAAAATATGTTCTATCCATTGTGACAAACAGAGAAAGAAGAATCATTTTCCGAGCTATAGTTTGTGAGATGCAACTTGGCGGTGACAAATGAATAGTTGAAAATTTATTTCTAGCATAAATTTGGTGTCGTTTATCAGAATTGGACGTGTGACATATGCATTTGGGGTAGAAAAATAAATTCTATCCATTGTGCAAACCAAAGAAAGAATGATCAATTTCCGAGCAATAGATTGTGAGGTGCAACTTGGCGGAGACAAGTGAACAGTTGAAAATTTATTTTTTGCATAACTTTGTTTCCGTTTATCAGAATTGGACGTATGACATATGCATTTGGGGTAGAAAAATATGTTCTATCCATTGTGACAACCAGAGAAAGCAGAATCACTTTCCGAGCTATAATTTGTGAGATGCAACTTAGTGGTCACAAGTGAATAGTTAAAAATCTATTTTTAGCATAACTTTGTTTCCGTATATCTGAATTGGACCTATGACATATGCATTTGGGGTAGAAAAATAAATTCTATCCACTATGACAACCAGAGAAAGCAGAATCACTTTACGAGCTATAGTTTGTGATATGCAATTTGGCGGTGATGTATGAATAGTTGAAAATCTATTTAAGCATAACTGTTTCCGTATATCAGAATTGGACGTGTGACAAATGCATTTGGGGTAGAAAAAAAAGTTCTATCCATTGTGACAACAAAAGAAAGCAGAATCACTTTCCGAGCAATAGATTGTGAGGTGCAACTTGGCGGTGACAAGTGAACAGTTGAAAATCTATTTTTTGCATAACTTTGTTTCCGTATATCAGAATTGGAAGTGTGACATATGCATTTGGGGTAGGAAAATATGTTCTATCCAATGTGACAACCAGAGAAAGCATAATCACTTTCCGAGCTATAGTTTGTGAGAAGCAACTTGGTGGTGACAAGTGAATAGTTGAAAATCTATTTTTTGCATATTTTTGTATCCGTATATCCGAATTGGACATGTGACATATGCATTTGGGATATAAAAATATGTTCTATCCATTGTGACAACAACAGAAAGCAGAATCACAATCCGAGCTGTAGTTTGTGAGGTGCAACTTGGCGGTGACAAGTGAATAGTTGAAAATCTATTTTTAGCATAACTTTGTATCCATATATCCGAATTGGACGTGTGACATATGCATTTGGGATAGAAAAATATGTTCTATCCATTGTGACAACAACAGATAGCATAATCACATTCCGAGCAATAGTTTGTGAGGTGCAACTTGGCAGAGACAAGTTAACATTTGAAAATTTATTTTTAGCATAACTTTTGTTCTGTATATCAGATTTGGACGTGTGACATATGCATTTGGGGTATAAAAATAAGTTCTATCCATTGTGACATCCAAAGAAAGCAGAATCACTTTCCGAGCTATAGATCGTGAGGTGCAACTTGGCGGAGACAAGTGAACAGTTGAAAATTTATTTTTTGCATAACTTTGTTTCCGTATATCTGAATTGGATGTGTGACATATGCATTTGGGGTAGAAAAAGAAGTTCTATCCATTGTGACAACCACAGAAAGCAGAATCACATTCCGAGCTATAGATTGTGAGGTGCAACTTGGCGTAGACAAGTGAACTGTTGGAAATTTATTTTTAGAATAACTTTTGTTCCGTATATCAGAATTGGACGTGTGCCATATGCGTTTGGGGTATAAAAATATCTTCTTCCCATTGTGATACCCAGAGAAAGCAGAATCACTTTCCGAGCAATAGTTTGTGAGACGCAACTTGGCGGTGACAAGTGTACAGCTGAAAATATATTTTTAGCATAACTTTGTTTCCGTATGTCTGAATTGGACGTGTGAAATATGCATTTGGGGTAGAAAAATAAGTTCTATCCATTGTGACAACCACAGAAAGCAAAATCACTTTCCGAGCTATAGATTGTGAGGTGCAACTTGGCGGAGACAAGAGAATAGTTGAAAATTTATTTTTAGCATAACTTTTGTTTCGTATATCAGAATTGGACGTGTGACATATGCATGTGGGGTAGAAAAATATGTTCTATCCATTGTGACAACCAGAGAAAGCATAATCATTTTCCGAGCTATAGTTTGTGAGATGCAACTTGGCTGTGACAAATGAACAATTGAAAATCAATTTTTAGCATAACTTTGTTTGCGTATATCCGAATTGGACGTGTGATATATGCATTTGGGGTAGAAAAATAAATTCTATCCATTGTGACAACCAGAGAATGCAGAATCACTTCCGAGTTATAGGTTGTGATATGCAACTTGGCGGTGACAAGTGAATAGTTGAAAATCTATTTTTAGCATAACTTTGTTTTTGTATATCATAATTGGACGTGTGACAAATGCATTTGGGGTAGAAAAATAAGTTCTATCCATTATGACATCTAAATAAAGCAGAATCACTTTCAGAGCTATAGATCGTGTGGTGCAACTTGGCGGAGACAAGTGAACAGATGAAAATTCATTTTTTGCATAACTTTGTTTCCGTATATCAAAATTGGACGTATGACATATGCATTTGGGGTAGAAAATTATGTTCTATCCATTGTGACAATTAGAGAAAGCAGAATCACTTTCCGAGCTATAATTTGTGAGATGCAACTTGGTGGTGACAAGTGAACATTTGAAAATCTATTTAGCATAACTTTTGTTCCGTATATCTGAATTGGACCTGTGACATATGCATTTGGGGTAGAAAAAAACTGTTCTATCCATTGTGACAACCAGAGAGAGAAGAATCATTTTCCGAGCTATAGTTTGTGAGATGCAACTTGGCGGTGACAAGTGAATAGTTGAAAATTTATTTTTTGCATAACTTTGTCTCCGTATATCTGAATTGGATGTGTGACATATGCATTTGGGGTAGAAAAAGAAGTTCTATCCATTGTGACATCCACAGAAAGCAGAATCACTTTACGAGCTATAGTTTGTGAGGTGCAACTTGGCGGAAACAAGTGAACTGTTGGAAATTTATTTTTAGAATAACTTTTGTTCCGTATATCAGAATTGGACGTGTGACATATGCATTTGGGGTATAAAAATATCTTCTATCCATTGTGATACCCAGATAAAGCAGAATCACTTTCCGAGCAATAGTTTGTGAGACGCAACTTGGCGGTGACAAGTGTACAGCTGAAAATATATTTTTAGCATAACTTTGTTTCCGTATGTCTGAATTGGACGTGTGAAATATGCATTTGGTAGAAAAATAAGTTCTATCCATTGTGACAACCACAGAAAGCAAAATCACTTTCCGAGCTATAGATTGTGAGGTGCAACTTGGCAGAGACAAGAGAATAGTTGAAAATCTATTTTTAGCATAACTTTGTTCCGTATATCAGAATTGGACGTGTGACATATGCATTTGGGGTAGAAAAATATGTTCTATCCATTGTGACAACCAGAGAAAGCAGAATCACTTTCCGAGCTATAGTTTGTGAGATGCAACTTGGCTGTGACAAGTGAATAGTTGAAAATCTATTTTTAGCATAACTTTGTTTCCGTATATCTAGAATTGGACGTGTGACATATGCATTTGGGGTAGAAAAATAAGTTCTATCCATTGTGACAACCACAGAAAGCAAATCACTTTCCGAGCTATAGTTTGTGAGAGTGCAACTTGGCGGTGACAAGTGAACAGTTGAAAATCTATTTTTAGCATAACTTTGTTTCCGTATATCAGAATTGGACGTGTGACATATGCATTTGGGGTAGAAAATAAGTTCTATCCATTGTGACAACCAGAGAAAGCAGAATCACTTTCCGAGCTATAGTTTGTGATATGCAACTTGGCGGTGACAAGTGAATAGTTGAAAATCTATTTTTAGCATAACTTTGTTTTCGTATATCATAATTGGACGTGTGACAAATGCATTTGGGGTAGAAAAATAAGTTCTATCCATTGTGACAACAAAAGAAAGCAGAATCACTTTCCGAGCTATAGATTGTGAGGTTCAACTTGGCGGTGACAAGTGAACAGTTGAAAATCTATTTTTTGCATAACTTTGTTTCCGTATATCAGAATTGGATGTGTGACATATGCATTTCGGGTAGGAAAATATGTTCTATCCATTGTGACAACCAGAGAAAGCAGAATCACTTTCCGAGCAATAGTTTGTGAGATGCAACTTGGTGGTGACAAGTGAATAGTTGAAAATCTATTTTTAGCATAACTTTGTTTCCGTATATCTGAATTGGACGTGTGACATATGCATGTGGGGTAGAAAAATATGTTCTATCCATTTTGACTACAAGAGAAAGCAGAATCACTTTCTAAGCTATAGTTTGTGATATGCAACTTGGCTCTGACAAGTGAATAGTTGAAAATCTATTTTTACCATAACTTTGTTTTCGTATATCAGAATTGGACGTGTGACAAATGCATTTGGGGTAGAAAAATAAGTTCTATCCATTGTGACAACCAAAGAAAGCAGAATCACATTCCGAGCTATAGATTGTGAGGTGCAACTTGGCGGAGACAAGTGAACAATTGAAAATTTATTTTTTGCATAACTTTGTTTCCGTATATCTGAATTGGACGTGTGACATATGCATTTGGGGTAGAAAAATAAGTTCTATCCATTGTGACAACCACAGAAAGCAGAATCACTTTCCGAGCTATAGATTGTGAGTTGCAACTTGGCGGAGACAAGTGAAAAGTTGAAAATGTATTTTTAGCATAACTTTTGTTCCGTATATCAGAATTGGACGTGTGACAAATGCATTTGGGCTAGAAAAATAAGTTCTATCCATTGTGACAACAAAGAAAGCAGAATCACTTTCCGAGCTATAGATTGTGAGGTGCAACTTGGCGGTGACAAGTGAATAGTTGAAAATCTATTTTTTGCATAACTTTGTTTCCGTATATCAGAATTGGATGTGTGACATATGCATTTGGGGTAGGAAAATATGTTCTATCCATTGTGACAACCAGAGAAAGCAGAATCACTTTCCGAGCTATAGTTTGTGAGATGCAACTTGGTGGTGACAAGTGAACAGTTGAAAATCTATTTTTAGCATAACTTTGTATCCGTATATCCGAATTGGACGTGTGACATATGCATTTGGGATAGAAAAATATGTTCTATCCATTGTGACAACAACAGAAAGCAGAATCACATTCCGAGCTGTAGTTTGTGAGGTGCAACTTGGCGGAGACAAGTGAACAGTTGAAAATTTATTTTTAGCATAACTTTTGTTCCGTATATCAGAATTGGACGTGTGACATATGCATTTGGGGTAGAAAAATATGTTCTATCCATTTTGACAACCAGAGAAAGCAGAATCACTTTTCTAGCTATAGTTTGTGAGAAGCAACTTGGCGGAGACAAGTGAATAGTTGAAAATTTATTTTTTGCATAAATTTGTTTCCATATATCAGAATTCAACGTGTACATATGCATTTGGGGTATAAAAATATGTTCTATCCATTGTGACAACCAGAGAATGCAGAATCACTTTCAGACCAATAGTTTGTCATATGCAACTTGACGGTCAGAAATAAATAGTTGAAATTTTATTTTTAGCATAACTTTGTTTCCGTATATCATAATTGGACGTGTGACATATGCATTTGGGGTAGAAAAATATGCTCTATCCATTGTGACAACCAGAGAAAGAAGAATCACTTTCTGAACTATAGTTTGTGAGATGCAACTTGGCGGTGACAAGTGAATTGTTGAAAATATATTATTAGCATAACTTTGTGTCCGTATATCTGAATTGGATGTGTGACATATGCATTTGGGGTAGAAAAATAAGTTCTATCCTTTGTGATAACCACAGAAAGCAGAATCACTTTCCGAACTATAGTTTGTGAGATGCAACTTGGCGGTGACAAGTGAATAGTTGAAAATCTATTTTTAGCATAACTTTGTTTTCGTATATCTGAATTGGACGTGTGACATATGCATTTGGGGTAGAAAAATATTTTCTATCTATTGTGACTACCACAGAAAGCAGAATCACTTTCCGAGCTTTAGATTGTGAGGTGCAACTTGGCGGAGACAAGTAAAAAGTTGAAAAATTATTTTCAGCATAACTTCTTTTCCGTATATGAGAATTGGATGTGTCACATATGCATTTGGGGTAGAAAAATATGTTCTATCCATTGTGACAACCAGAGAAAGCAGAATCACTATCCGCGCTATAGTTTGTGAGATGCAACTTGGCAGAGACAAGTGAATAGTTGAAAATTTATTTTTTGCATAAATTTGTTTCCGTATATCATAATTGAACGTGTAACATATGAATTTGGGGTATAAAAATATGTTCTATCCATTTTGACAACCTGAGAAAGCAGAATCTCCTTCCGAGCTATAGTTTGTGAGATGCAACTTGGTGGTGATAAGTGAACAATTGAAAATCTATTTTTAGCATAACTTTGTTTCCGTATATCTGAATTGGACGTATGACATATGCATTTGGGGTATAAAAATATGCTCTATCCATTGTGACAACCAGAGAAACCAGAATCACTTTCCGAGCTATAGTTTGTGATATGCAACTTGGCGGTGACAAGTGAATAGTTGAAAATTTATTTTTAGCATAACTTTGTTTCCGTATATCAGAATAGGACGTGTGACATATGCATTTGGGGTATAATAATATCTTCTATCCATTGTGATAACCAGAGAAAGCAGAATTGTAACACCCCGAATTTAAGTCTTTAAAATTTTAGTATCATTCCTGGAAGTCTCGCTTGAGCGAGAGATTCTCGCCTGAGCGAGAAAGGATCACCTGGGAGGGTGAAATCCTGGACTATACTGGAGGATTCTCGCCCGAGGGAGAGTTGTCTTGCCTGGGTGAGAAATGACAATTTTGGGCTGTTAACACAGTGTAATCGATTACATGGTCCTTGTAATCGATTACATGCTAATATCTGATCAAACATGTGTAATTTTTCATGATATAATCGATTACATGGTCCCTGTAATCGATTACATGCTGATATATGATCAGACATGTGTAATTTTTCATGATGTAATCGATTACACTGTACTAGTAATCGATTACATCGTATTAAAAGTATCAGATATGTGCATCTGACATAGTGTAATCGATTACACACTTATGGTAATCGATTACACTCGTCGCTGTGACTATAAAAGTGAAAAAAGGGGACCTAGAAACCCTAATCTTCATTTTCTTTCTCCCCATTTCTCTCCCAACGGTGGTTCCACCAAAATGGACCATTTTTTCCTCCACTAAGCCTCAAAACTCATCAAAACCTTCCTCTTGCTTCATGGTGACACATTTGGAAAAGCTTGGAGGTGAAAAAACAACAATGGAGGTTGGAGGAGATGAAGGGAGATGTGGCTCTTTTGCGGAGCAACGGAGCTTACGCAACCTAAGGTGAGGGAGAAGACCATGGTGGTCTTAGAGTATTTCATTAAAGTCATCATCTCCGATTTCCCTCAAGAATCGGAGCATATTAACGGATAGAAACTCATTTGAGTGTTTGTGGTCCATGTGAGAGTCTATATTTTACATGAGGATGTATTAGCCATAAAAGTGGAGATATATGTGTGGGAAAACCGTTTATTTGAGTAAAACGCTATATGCTCATTTATGGTAATACACCGTCATTAAAGATGGTTCTAACGTTAATGTGTATATGATGAACAATATGTTATGCGTGGTTTGTTTATGATAATGGTTATGTTGTGTGATAATGATGGTGTGTGAGATATTTATGGTCATAAGCATAAATGAGTATGTTGCAAGTGGTTGATTGTTATAAACATGTATGGGTAGATTGTACCAATGAATGTGCGATGAGTTGTGAATGTGTTAAAATGGATATGAGTATGTTTATCAAAATGAGTATGTTGTGAGTGGTTGATTGTTATAAACATGTATGAGTGTGTTGTAACAATGAATGCGTGATGAGTTGTGAATGTGTTAAAATGGATAAAGGTATGTTTGTGACAATGAAGGTGTTGTATGTTATTTATGGTGATAAAATAATGAGATGCCTTGTGTTGACTGTGTATGACATGGATGTGAGTGTAATGTGGAAACTCGACCTGCTCGATGTGGTATGGATGGTAACTCGACCTGCCCGATGTGGTATGGATGGTAACTCGACCTGCCCGATGTGGTATGGATGGTAACTCGACCTGCCCGATGTGGTATGGATGGTAACTCGACCTGCCCGATGTGGTATGGATGGTAACTCGACCTGCCCGATGTGGTATGGATGGTAACTCGACCTGCCCTATGTGGTATGGATGGTAACTCGACCTGCCAGATGTGGTATGGATGGTAACTCGACCTGCCCGATGTGGTATGGATGGTAACTCGACCTGCCCGATGTGGTATGGATGGTAACTCGACCTGCCCGATGTGGTATGGATGGTAACTCGACCTGCCCTATGTGGTATGGATGGTAACTCGACCTGCCCGATGTGGTATGGGAAATGAAATCGATGAATACGATTGAGTGTGAATACGAACTATGAGAAGTGAGTATGTCACCAAGTGAGTCATATGCATGCTATAGGATATATAGTATGAGATATATATATTCTATAGGGTGAATATGAGTGATAACAGGGATGGCGTTACGAATGAAAGTAATATACATGCTATAGGAATATAATATGGGATATAGGTCCTATTGGGTGAATATGAATGATGAGAAATGAGTATATTTGGACGAATAAGATATGCACACTATAGAATACATATAGTATGGGATGTATGTGTACTATAGGGTGAATATGGATAATATATGATAAATAAATATGCACACTATAGAACACATATAGTATGGGATGTATGTGTACTATAGGGTGAATATGGATATTATGTGTTGATTGATATAAGCTT
This sequence comes from Lupinus albus, assembly GCA_009771035.1. Lineage (NCBI taxonomy): Eukaryota > Viridiplantae > Streptophyta > Magnoliopsida > Fabales > Fabaceae > Lupinus > Lupinus albus. The sequence continues at coordinate 8,072,009 of CM020022.1, read as the reverse complement.
ATCATGATTGATGTTAGATGTGTGTGGTTTTTAATACTTTAAAGTTATTACTCCATGTAAATCCACGCTACGGTCGCCGTAGTTGGTTCTTACTCCCTCTGTCTTTCCTTGTATGTGTTGTATATTTGGGTTCAGGTTGTGGAGGTAGCGCATTGGACGCTTGCGGAGAATAGTACATGATAGAGTAGTGGATAATATGTAATTGATATGTTATATGATAAATATTTGTAATATGAAGAACATGTTAAAGTGGATTCATGTATAAACAACTTTCTTGTAAGTGTATAATGAAGTGGATCTAATGTTTGTATTTAAGGTACCTTTGAGAATGGGTAATTGTATAAAGGATGTATTTGAACGGAAGTGTAATGACATGCTTTTGAAATGAACGGTGTTTGGAATATTTCCGCCTTGTAAATTTATAATCAATCAAGTTTCCAAACTGTTCGAGTAATGTCTTTCAAAAGTAATCACTGCACTTTCACGAATAAGGATTTTTAAAAGAGAATTTTCGAGTTATGAAAATCGGGTCCTTACAAGAATCACTTTCCAAGCTATAGTTTGTAAGACGCAACTTGGCGGTGACAAGCGAACAGCTGAAAATATATTTTTGGCATAACTTTGTTTCCGTATATCTGAATTGGACGTGTGACATATGCGTTTGGGGTAGAAAAATAAGTTCTATCCATTGTGACAACCACAGAAAGCAGAATCACCTTCCGAGCTATAGATTGTGAGGTGCAACTTGGCGGAGACAAGTGAACAATTGAAAATTTATATTTAGCATAACTTTTGTTCCGTATATCAGAATTGGACGTGTGACATATGCCTTTGGGGTAGAAAAATATGGTCTATCCATTGTGACAACCAGAGAATGCAGAATCACTTTCTGAGCTATAATTTGTGATATGCAAGTTGGTGGTGACAAGTGAATAGTTGAAAATCTATTTTTAGCATAACTTTGTTTCCGTATATCTGAATTGGACGTGTGACATATGCATTTGGGGTAGAAAAATAAGTTCTATCCTTTGTGACAACCACAGAAAGCAGAATCACTTTCCGAGCTATAGATTGTGAGGTGCAACTTGGCGGAGACAAGTGAATAGTTGAAAAATTATTTTTTGCATAACTTTGTTTCCGTATATGAGAATTGGACGTGTCACATATGCATTTGGGGTAGAAAAATATGTTTTATCCATTGTGACAACCAGAGAAAGCAAAATCACTTTCCGAGCTATAGTTTGTGAAATGCAACTTGGCAGAGACAAGTGAATAGTTGAAAATTTATTTTTTGCATAAATTTGTTTCCGTATATCAGAATTGAACGTGTAACATATGCATTTGGGGTAGAAAAATATGTTCTATCCATTTTGACAACCAGAGAAAGCAGAATCTCCTTCCGAGCTATAGTTTGTGAGATGCAACTTGGTGGTGACAAGTGAACAATTGAAAATCTATTTTTAGCATAACTTTGTTTTCCGTATATCAGAATTGGACGTGTGACATATGCATTTGGGGTAGAAAAAATATGTTCTATCCATTGTGACAACCAGAGAAAGCAGAATCACTTTCCGAGCTATAGTTTGTGAGATGCAACTTGGCGGGTGACAAGTGATCAGTTGAAAATCTATTTTTAGCATAACTTTGTTTCCGTATATCAGAATTGGACGTGTGACATATGCATTTGGGGTATAAAAATATCTTCTATCCATTGTGATAACCAGAGAAAGCAGAATCACTTTCCGAGCTATAGTTTGTGAGACGCAACTTGGGCGGTGACAAGTGAACAGCTTGAAAATCTATTTTTAGCATAACTTTGTTTCCGTATATCGAATTGGACGTGTGACATATGCATTTGGGGTATAAAAATATATTCTATCCATTGTGACAACCACAGAAAGCAGAATCACTTTCCGAAGCTATAGTTTGTGAGATGCAACTTGGCGGTGACAAGTGAATAAGTTGAAAATCTATTTTTAGCATAACTTTGTTTCGGTATATCAGAATTGGACGTGTGACATATACATTTGGGGTAGAAAAATAAATTCTATCCATTGTGACATCCACAGAAAGCAGAATCACTTTCCGAGCTATAGTTTGTGAGGTGCAACTTGGCGGTGACAAGTGAACAGTTGAAAATCTATTTGTAGCATAACTTTGTTTCCGTATATCAGAATTGGACGTGTGACATATGCATTTGGGGTAGAAAAAATATAGTTCTATCCATTGTGACAACCAGAGAAAGCAGAATCACTTTCCGAGCTATAGTTTGTGAGACGCAACTTGGCGGTGACTAGTGAACAGCAGAAAATGTATTTTTAGCATAACTTTGTTTCCGTATATCTGAATTGGACGTGTGACATATGCATTTGGGGTAGAAAAATAAGTTCTATCCATTGTGACAACCACAGAAAGCAAGAATCACTTTCCGAACTATAGTTTGTGAGATGCAACTTGGCGGTGACAAGTGAATAGTTGAAAATCTATTTGTAGCATAACTTTGTTTCCGATTATCAGAACTGGACGTGTGACATATGCATTTGGGGTAAAAAATTATATTCTATCCATTGTGACAACCAGAGAAAGCAGAATCACTTTCCGAAGCTATAGTTTGTGAGATGCAACTTGTCGGTGACAAGTGAACAATTGAAAATCTATTTTTAGCATAACTTTGTTTCGGTATATCAGAATTGGACGTGTGACATATACATTTGGGGTAGGAAAATAAGTTCTATCCATTGTGACAACCACAGAAATCAGAATCACTTTCCTAGCTATAGATTGTGAGGTGCAACTTGGCGTAGACAAGTGATCAGTTGAATATTTATTTTTAGCATAACTTTTGTTCCGTATATCTGAATTGGACGTGTGACATATGCATTAGGGGGGGAAATATGTTCTATCCGTTGTGACAACCAGAGAAAGTAGAATCACTTTCCGAGCTATAGTTTGTGATACGCAACTTGGCGGTGACAAGTGAACAGTTGAAAATCTATTTTTAGCATAACTTTGTTTCCGTATATCTGAATTGGACGTGTGACATATGCATTTGGGGTAGAAAAATATGTTCTATCCATTGTGACAACCAGAGAAAGCAGAATCACTTTCCGAGCTATAGTTGTGAGATGCAACTTGGCGGTGACAAGTGAAAAGTTGAAAATCTATTTTTAGCATAACTTTGTTTCCGTATATCTGAATTGGACGTGTGACATATGCATTTAGGGTAGAAAAATATGTTCTATCCATTGTGACTAACCAGAGAAAGCAGAATCACTTTCCGAAGCTATAGTTTGTGAGATGCAACTTGGCGGTGACAAGTGAATAGTTGAAAATCTATTTTAGCATAACTTTGTTTCCGTATATCAGGAATTGGACGTGTGACATATGCATTTGGGGTAGAAAAATATGTTCTATCCATTGTGACAACCAGAGAAAGCAGAATCACTTCCGAGCTATAGTTTGTGAGATGCAACTTGGCGGTGACAAGTGAATAGTTGAAAATCTATTTTTAGCATAACTTTGTTTCCGTATATCAGAATTGGACGTGTGACATATGCATTTGGGGTAGAAAAATATTTCTATCCATTGTGACAACCAGAGAAAGCAGAATCACTTTCCGAGCTATAGTTTGTGAGATGCAACTTGGCGGTGACAAGTGAATAGTTGAAAATCTATTTTTAGCATAACTTTGTTTCCGTATATCAGAATTGGACGTGTGACATATGCATTTGGGGTAGAAAAATAAGTTCTATCCATTGTGACAACCAGAGAAAGCAGAATCACTTTCCGAGCTATAGTTTGTGAGATGCAACTTGGCGGTGACAAGTGAATAGTTGAAAATCTATTTTTAGCATAACTTTGTTTCCGTATATCTGAATTGGACGTGTGACATATGCATTTGGGGTAGAAAAAAAGTTCTATCCATTGTTACAACCAGAGAAAGCAGAATCACTTTCCGAGCTATAGTTTGTGAGATGCAACTTGGCGGTGACAAGTGAACAAGTTGAAAATCTATTTTTAGCATAACTTTGTTTCCGTATATCAGAATTGGACGTGTGACATATGCATTTGGGGTAGAAAAATAATTCTATCCATTGTGACAACCACAGAAAGCAGAATCACTTTCCGAGCTATAGTTTGTGAGATGCAACTTGGCGGTGACAAGTGAACAGTTGAAAATCTATTTTTAGCATAACTTTGTTTCCGTATATCAGAATTGGACGTGTGACATATGCATTTGGGGTAGAAAAATATGTTCTATCCATTGTGACAACCAGAGAAAGCAGAATCACTTTCCGAGCTATAGTTTGTGAGATGCAACTTGGCGGTGACAAGTGAACAGTTGAAAATATATTTTTAGCATAACTTTGTTTCCGTATATCAGAATTGGACGTGTGACATATGCATTTGGGGTAGAAAAATATAGTTCTATCCATTGTGACAACCAGAGAAAGCAGAATCACTTTCCGAACTATAGTTTGTGAGATGCAACTTGGCGGTGACAAGTGAACAGTTGAAAATCTATTTTTAGCATAACTTTGTTTCGTATATCTAGAATTGGACGTGTGACATATGCATTTGGGGTAGAAAAATAAGTTCTATCCATTGTGACAACCACAGAAAGCAGAATCACTTTCCGAGCTATAGTTTGTGAGATGCAACTTGGCGGTGACAAGTGAATAGTTGAAAATCTATTTTAGCATAACTTTGTTTCCGTATATCTGAATTGGACGTGTGACATATGCATTTGGGGTAGAAAAATAAGTTCTATCCATTGTGACAACCAGAGAAAGCAGAATCACTTTCGAAGCTATAGTTTGTGAGATGCAACTTGGCGGTGACAAGTGAACAGTTGAAAATCTATTTTTAGCATAACTTTGTTTCCGTATATCAGAATTGGACGTGTGACATATGCATTTGGGGTAGAAAATATAGTTCTATCCATTGTGACAACTAGAGAAAGCAGAATCACTTTCCGAAGCTATAGTTTGTGAGATGCAACTTGGCGGTGACAAGTGAACAGTTGAAAATCTATTTTTAGCATAACTTTGTTTCCGTATATCAGAATTGGACGTGTGACATATGCATTTGGGGTAGAAAAATAGTTCTATCCATTGTGACAACCAGAGAAAGCAGAATCACTTTCCGAGCTATAGATTGTGAGGATGCAACTTGGCGGTGACAAGTGAATAGTTGAAAATCTATTTTTAGCATAACTTTGTTTCCGTATATCTGAATTGGACGTGTGACATATGCATTTGGGGTAGAAAAATAAGTTCTATCCATTGTGACAACCACAGAAAGCAGAATCACTTTCCGAGCTATAGATTGTGAGGTGCAACTTGGCGGTGACAAGTGAATAGTTGAAAATCTATTTTAGCATAACTTTGTTCCGTATATCAGAATTGGACGTGTGACATATGCATTTGGGGTAGAAAAATATATTCTATCCATTGTGACAACCAGAGAAAGCAGAATCACTTTCCGAGCTATAGTTTGTGAGATGCAACTTGGCGGTGACAAGTGAACAGTTGAAAATCTATTTTTAGCATACTTTGTTTCAGTATATCAGAATTTGGACGTGTGACATATGCATTTGGGGTAGAAAAATAATTTCTATCCATTGTGACAACCAAGAAAGCAGAATCACTTTCTGAGCTATAGTTTGTGAGATGCCACTTGCGGTGACAAGTGAAGAGTTGAAAATCTATTTTAGCATAACTTTGTTTCCGTATATCCGAATTGGACGTGTGACATATGAATTTGGGGTAGAAAAATAAGTTCTATCCATTGTGACAACCATAGAAGCAGAATCACTTTCCGAGCGTATAGATTGTGGAAGTGCAACTTTGCGGAGACAAGTGAATAGTTGAAAATATATTTTTGCATAACTTTAGTTTCCGTATATCAGAATTGGACGTGTGACATATGCAGTTTGGGTAGTAAAATAAGGTTCTATCCAATTGTGACTACCACAGAAAGCAGAATCACTTTCCGAGCTATAGTTTGTGAGATGCAACTTGGCGGTGACAAGTGAACAGTTGAAAATCTATTTTTAGCATAACTTTGTTTCCGTATATCTGAATTGGACGTGTGACATATGCATTTGGGGTAGAAAAATAAGTTCTATCCATTGTGACAACCATAGAAAGCAGAATCACTTTCCGAGCTATAGTTTGTGAGATGCAACTTGGCGGTGACAAGTGAATAGTTGAAAATCTATTTTAGCATAACTTTGTTTCCGTATATCAGAATTGGACGTGTGACATATGCATTTGGGGTAGAAAAATAAGTTCTATCCATTGTGACAACCAGAGAAAGCAGAATCACTTTCCGAGCTATAGTTTGTGAGATGCAACTTGGCGGTAGACAAGTGAACAGTTGAAAATCTATTTTTAGCATAACTTTGTTTCCGTATATCAGAATTGGACGTGTGACATATGCATTTGGGGTAGAAAAATAAGTTCTATCCATTGTGACAACCACAGAAAGCAGAATCACTTTCCGAGCTATAGATTGTGAGGTGCAACTTGGCGGTAACAAGTGAACAGTTGAAAATCTATTTTTAGCATAATTTGTCTCCGTATATCTGAATTGGACGTGTGACATATGCATTTGGGGTAAAAAAAATATATTCTATCCATTGTGATAACCAGAGAAAGCAGATTCACTTTCCGAGCTATTGTTTGTGAGATGCAACTTGCGGTGACAAGTGAACAGTTGAAAATCTATTTTTAGCCTAACTTTGTTTCTGTATATCTGAATTGGACGTATGACATATGCATTTGGGGTAGAATAATAAGTTCATTCCTTTTTGACAACCACGGAAAGCAGAATCACTTTCCGAGCTATAGATTGTGAGGTGCAACTTGGCGGAGACAAGTATTTAGTTGAAAATTTATTTTAGCATAACATTTGTTCCGTATATCAAAATTGGACGTGTGACATATGCATTTGGGGTAGAAAAATATGTTCTATCCATATTGACAACCATAGAAAGCAGAATCACTTTCCGAGCTATAGATTGTGAGATGCAACTTGGCGGAGACAAGTGAACTAGTTGAAAATCTATTTTTTAGCATAACTTTGGTTTCCGTATATCTGAATTGGACGTGTGACATATGCATTTGGGTAGAAAAATAATGTTCTATCCATTGTGACAATCCAGAGAAAGCAGAATCACTTTCCGAGCTATAGATTGTGAGCATGCAACTTGGCGTGAACAGTGAATAGTTGAAAATCTATTTTTAGCATAACTTTGTTTCCGTTATATCTGAATTGGAAGTGTGACATATGCATTTGGGGTAGAAAAATATGTTCCTATCCATTTTGACAACCATTAGAAAGCTAGAATCATTTCGGAGCTATAGATTGTGAGGTGCAACTTGGCGGAGACAAGTGAACTAGTTGAAAATCTATTTTTAGCATAACTTTGTTTCCGTATATCAGAATTGGACGTGTGACATATGCATTTGGGGTAGAAAAATAAGTTCTATCCATTGTGATAACAAGAGAAAGCAGAATCACTTTCCGAGCTATAGTTTGTGAGATGCAACTTGGCGGTGACAAGTGAAGAGTTGAAAATCTATTTTTAGCATAACTTTGTTTCTGTATATCAGAATTGGACGTGTGACATATGCATTTGGGGTAGAAAAATATGTTCTATCCATTGTGACAACCAGAGAAAGGTAGAATCACTTTCCGAGCTATAGATTTGTGAGATGCAACTTGGCGGTGACAAGTGAACAGTTGAAAAATCTATTTTTAGCATAACTTTGTTTCCGTATATCAGAATTGGACGTGTGACATATGCATTTGGGTAAAAAATATATTCTATCCATTGTGACAACCAGAGAAAAGAAGAATCACTTTCCGAGCTATAGTTTGTGAGATGCAACTTGGCGGTGACAAGTGAACAGTTGAAAATCTATTTTTAGCATAACTTTGTTTCTGTATATCTGAATTGGACGTGTGACATATGCATTTGGGGTAGAAAAATAAGTTCTATCCATTGTGACAACCAGAGAAAGCAGAATCACTTTCCGAGCTATAGATTGTGAGTTGCAACTTGGCGGAGACAAGTAAACAGTTGAAAATTTATTTTTTGCATAACTTTGTTTCCGTATATCAAAATTGGACGTGTGACATATGCATTTGGGGTAGAAAAATAAGTTCTATCCATATTGACAACCAGAGAAAGCAGAATCACTTTCCGAACTATAGTTTGTGAGATGCAACTTGGCGGTAACAAGTGAACAGTTGAAAATCTATTTTTAGCATAATTTGTTTCTGTATATCTGAATTGGACGTGTGACATATGCATTTGGGGTAAAAAGATATATTCTATCCATTGTGATAACCAGAGAAAGCAGATTCACTTTCCGAGCTATTGTTTGTGAGATGCAACTTGCGGTGACAAGTGAACAGTTGAAAATCTATTTTTAGCCTAACTTTGTTTCTGTATATCTGAATAGGACGTATGACATATGCATTTGGGGTAGAATAATAAGTTCTATCCTTTTTGACAACCATGGAAAGCAGAATCACTTTCCGAGCTATAGATTGTGAGGTGCAACTTGGCGGAGACAAGTGAATAGTTGAAAATTTATTTTTAACATAACATTTGTTCGGTATATCAGAATTGGACGTGTGACATATGCATTTGGGGTAGAAAATTATGTTCTATCCATATTGACAACCAGAGAAAGCAGAATCACTTTCCGAACTATAGTTTGTGAGATGCAACTTGGCGGTAACAAGTGAACAGTTGAAAATCTATTTTTAGCATAACTTTGTTTCCGTATATCAATATTGGACGTGTGACATATGCATTTGGGGGAGAAAAATATGTTCTATCCATTGTGACAACCATAAAACGCAGAATCATTTTCCGAACTATAGTTTTTGAGATGCAACATGGTGGAGACAAGTGAACAGTTGAAAATTTATTTTTAGCATAACTATGTTTCCGTATATCGGAATTGGACGTGTGACATATGAATTTGGGGTATAAAAATATCTTCTATCCATTGTGACAACCAGAGAAAGCAGAATCACTTTCCGAGCTATAGTTTGTGATACACAACTTGGCGGTGACAAGTGAACAGCTAAATATATATTTTTATTATAACTTTGTTGCCGTATATCTGAATTGGACGTGTAACATATGCATTTGGGGTATAAAAATAAGTTTTATCCATTGTGACAATAACAGAAAGCAGAATCACTTTCCGAGCTATAGATTGTGAGGTGCAACTTGGCGGAGACAAGTGAATATTTGAAAATTTATTTTTAGCATAACTTTTGTATCATATATCAGAATTGGACGTGTGACATATGCATTTAGGGTAGAAAAATATGTTCTACACATTGTGTCAACCAGAGAAAGCAGAATAACTTTCCGATCTATAGTTTGTGAGATGCAACTTAGCAGTGACAACTAAAAATCTATTTTTAGCATAATTTGTTTCCGTATATCTGAATTGGACGTGTGACATATGCATTTGGGGTATAAAATAAGTTCTATCCATTTGACAACCACAGAAAGCCGAATCACTTTTCGATCTATAGATTGTGAGGTGCAACTTGGCGGAGACAAGTGAACAGTTTAAAATTTATTTTTAGCATAACTTTTGTTCCGTATATCAGAATTAGACGTGTGACATATGCATTTGGGGTAAAAAATATATTCTATCCATTGTGATAACCAGAGAAAGCAGAATCACTTTCCGAGCTATAGTTTGTGAGATGCAACTTGGCGGTGACAAGTGAATAGTTGAAAATCCATTTTTAGCCTAACTTTGTTTTTGTATATACGAATTGGACGTGTGACATATGCATTTGGGGTAGAAAAATATGTTCTATCCATTGTGACAACCAGAGAAAGCTGAATAACTTTCCGAGCTATAGTTTGTGATATGCAACTTGGCGGTGACAAGTGAACAGTTGAAAATTAATTTTTCCATAAATTTGTTTCTGTATATCAGAATTGGATGTGTGACATATTCATTTGGGGTATAAAAATATGTTCTATCCATTGTGACAACCAGAGAAAACAGAATCACTTTCCGAACAATAGTTTGTGAGATGCAACTTGGCGGTGACAAGTGAACAGTTGAAAATCGTTTTTTTAGCATAACTTTGTCTCTGTATATCTGAATTAGACGTATGACATTTGCATTTGGGGTAGAAAAATAAGTTCTATCCTTTGTGACAACCACGGAAAGCAGAATCACTTTCCGAGCTATAGATTGTGAGGTGCAACTTGGCGGAGACAAGTGAATAGTTGAAAATTTATTTTTAGCATAACATTTGTTCGGTATATCAGAATTGGACGTGTGACATATGCATTTGGGGTAGAAAAATATGTTCTATCCATATTGACAACCAGAGAAAGCAGAATCACTTTCCGAACTATAGTTTGTGAGATGCAACTTGGCGGTAACAAGTGAACAGTTGAAAATCTATTTTTAGCATAACTTTGTTTTCGTATATCCGAATTGGACGTGTGACATATGCATTTGGGGTAGAAAAATAAGTTCTATCCATTGTGACAACCAGAGAAAGCAGAATCACTTTCCGAGCTATAGTTTGTGAGATGCAACTTGGCGGTGACAAGTGAATAGTTGAAAATCTATTTTTAGCATAACTTTGTTTCCGTATATCATGAATTGGACGTGTGACATATGCATTTGGGGTAGAAAAATATGTTCTATCCATTGTGACAACCAGAGAAAGCAGAATCACTTTCCGAGCTATAGTTTGTGAGACGCAACTTGGCGGTGACAAGTGAACAGTTGAAAATCTATTTTTAGCATAACTTTGTTTCCGTATATCGAATTGGACGTGTGACATATGCATTTGGGGTAGAAAATATAGTTCTATCCATTGTGACAACCAGAGAAAGCAGAATCACTTTCCGAGCTATAGTTTGTGAGATGCAACTTGGCGGTGACAAGTGAACAGTTGAAAATCTATTTTTAGCATAACTTTTGTTTCCGTATATCTGAATTGGACGTGTGACATATGCATTTGGGGTAGAAAAATAAGTTCTATCCATTGTGACAACCACAGAAAGCAGAATCACTTTCCGAGCTATAGTTTGTGAGATGCAACTTGGCGGTGACAAGTGAATAGTTGAAAATCTATTTTTAGCATAACTTTGTTTCCGTATATCTGAATTGGACGTGTGACATATGCATTTGGGGTAGAAAAATATAGTTCTATCCATTGTGACAACCATAGAAAGCAGAATCACTTTCCGAGCTATAGTTGTGAGATGCAACTTGGCGGTGACAAGTGAACAGTTGAAAATCTATTTTTAGCATAACTTTGTTTCCGTATATCAGAATTGGACGTGTGACATATGCATTTGGGGTAGAAAAATATGTTCTATCCATTGTGACAACCAGAGAAAGCAGAATCACTTTCCGAGCTATAGTTTGTGAGATGCAACTTGGCGGTGACAAGTGAACAGTTGAAAATCTATTTTTAGCATAACTTTGTTTCCGTATATCAGAATTGGACGTGTGACATATGCATTTGGGGTAGAAAAATATGTTCTATCCATTGTGACAACCAGAGAAAGCAGAATCACTTTCCGAGCTATAGATTGTGAGATGCAACTTGGCGGTAGACAAGTGAAATAGTTGAAAATCTATTTTTAGCATAACTTTGTTCCGTATATCAGAATTGGACGTGTGACATATGCATTTGGGTAGAAAAATATGTTCTATCCATTGTGACAACCATAGAAAGCAGAATCACTTTCCGAGCTATAGTTTGTGAGATGCAACTTGGCGGTGACAAGTGAACATTTGAAAATCTATTTTTAGCATAACTTTGTTTCCGTATATCATGAATTGGACGTGTGACATATGCATTTGGGGTAGAAAAATAAGTTCTATCCATTGTGACAACCAGAGAAAGCAGAATCACTTTCCGAGCTATAGTTTGTGAGGTGCAACTTGGCGGTGACAAGTGAAAAGTTGAAAATTATTTTTAGCATAACTTTGTTTCCGTATATCAGAATTGGACGTGTGACATATGCATTTGGGGTAGAAAAATATGTTCTATCCATTGTGACAACCAGAGAAAAGCAGAATCACTTTCCGAGCTATAGTTTGTGAGATGCAACTTGGAGGTGACAAGTGAACAGTTGAAAATTTATTTTTAGCATAACTTTTGTTTCCGTATATCAGAATTGGACGTGTGACATATGCATTTGGGTAGAAAAATATGTTCTATCCATTGTGACAACCAGAGAAAGCAAATCATTTCCGAGCTATAGTTTTGAGTGCAACTTGGCGGTGACAAGTGAACAGTTGAAAATATATTTTTAGCATAACTTTGTTTTCCGGATATCTGAATTGAACGTGTGAACATATGCATTTGGGGGTAGAAAATATGTTCTATCCATTGTGACAAACCTAGAAAGCAGAATCTCCTTTCCAGCTATAGATTGTGAGGTGCAACTTGGCGGAGACAAGTGAATAGTTGAAAATATATTTTTAGCATAACTTTGTTTCCGTATATCAGAATTGGACGTGTGACATATGCATTTGGGGTAGAAAAATATGTTCTATCCATTGTGACAACCAGAGAAAGCAGAATCACTTTCCGAGCTATAGTTTGTGAGATGCAACTTGGCGGTGACAAGTGAACAGTTGAAAATCTATTTTAGCATAACTTTGTTTCCGTATATCTGAATTGGACGTGTGACATATGCATTTGGGGTAGAAAAATATGTTCTATCCATTGTGACAACCATAGAAAGCAGAATCACTTTCCGAGCTATAGTTGTGAGATGCAACTTGGCGGTGACAAGTGAACAGTTGAAAATCTATTTTTAGCATAACTTTGTTTCCGTATATCTGAATTGGACGTGTGACATATGCATTTGGGGTAGAAAAATATGTTCTATCCATTGTGACAACCAGAGAAAGCAGAATCACTTTCCGAGCTATAGTTTGTGAGATGCAACTTGCGGTAACAAGTGAACAGTTGAAAATCTATTTTTAGCCTAACTTTGTTTTTGTATATCCGAATTGGACATGTGACATATGCATTTGGGGTAGAAAATATATTCTGTCCATTGTGATAACCAGAGAAAGTTGAATAACTTTCCGAGCTATAGTTTGTGATATGCAACTTGGCGGTGACAAGTGAACAGTTGAAAATATATTTTTAGCATAACTTTGTTACTTGGCGGTGATAAGTGAATAGTTGAAAATCTATTTTTAGCTTAATTTTCCGTATATCTGAATTGGACGTGTGACATATGCATTTGGGGTAGAAAAATAAGTTCAATCCATTGTGACTACCAAAAAAAGCAGAATCACTTTCCGAGCTATAGATTGTGAGGTGCAACTTGGCGGAGACAAGTGAACAGTTGAAAATTTATTTTTTGCTTAAATTTGTTTCCATATATCATAATTGAACGTGTAACATATGCATTTGGGGTAGAAAAATATGTTCAATCCATTGTGACAACCAGAGAAATAAGAATCTCTTTCCGAGCTATAGTTTGTCAGATGCAACTTGGCGGTGACAAGTGAACAATTCAAAATCCATTTTCAGCATAACTTTGTTTCCGTATATCAGAATTGGACGTGTGACATATGCATTAGGGGTAGAAAAATATGTTCTATCCATTGTGATAACCATAGAAAGAAGAATCACTTTCCAAGCTATAGTTTGTGAGACGCAACTTTGCGGTGACAAGTGAACAGCTGAAAATATATTTTTAGCATAACTTTATACGAAATTGGACGTGTAAAGAACCAGAGAAATCAGAATCTCTTTCCGAGCTATAGATTATGAGGTGCAACTTGGCGGAGACAAGGGAACAATTCAAAATCCATTTTTAGCATAACTTTGTTTCCGTATATCAGAATTGGACGTGTGACATATGCATTAGTGGTTGAAAAATATGTTCTATCCATTGTGACAACCAGAGAAAGCAGAATCACTTTCCGAGCTATAGTTTGTGAGATGCAACTTGGCGGTGACAAGTGAACAGTTGAAATCTATTTTTAGCATAACTTTGTTTCCGTATATCAGAATTGGACGTGTGACATATGCATTTGGGGTATAAAAATAAGTTCTATCCATTGTGACTAACCACAGAGAAGCAGAATCACTTTCTGAGCTATAGGTTGTGAGATGCAAACTTGGCGGTGACAAGTGAACATGTTGAAAATCTATTTTAGCATAACTTTGTTTCCGTATATCAGAATTGGACGTGTGACATATGCATTTGGGGTAGAAAAATAAGTTCTATCCATTGTGACAACCATAGAAAGCAGAATCACTTTCCGAGCTATAGATTGTGAGGTGCAACTTGGCGGATGACAAGTGAACTAGTTGAAAATCTATTTTTAGCATAACTTTGTTTCCGTATATCAGAATTGGACGTGTGACATATGCATTTGGGGTATAAAAATAATTTCTATCCATTGTGACAACCAGAGAAAGCAGAATCACTTTCCGAGCTATAGTTGTGATATGCAACTTGGCGGTAGACAAGGAACAGTTGAAAATCTATTTTTAGCATAACTTTGTTTCCGTATATCAGAATTGGACGTGTGACATATGCATTTGGGGTAGAAAAATAAGTTCTATCCATTGTGACAACACAGAAAAGCAGAATCACTTTCGAGCTATAGTTTGTGAGATGCAACTTGGCGGTGACAAGTGAATGTTGAAAATCTATTTTTAGCATAACTTTGTTTCCGTATATCTGAATTGGACGTGTGACATATGCATTTGGGGTAGAAAAATATGTTCTATCCATTGTGACAACCAGAGAAGCAGAATCACTTTCCGAGCTATAGTTTGTGAGATGCAACTTGGCGGTGACAAGTGAACAGTTGAAAATTATTTTTAGCATAACTTTGTTTCCGTATATCAGAATTGGACGTGTGACATATGCATTTGGGGTAGAAAAATATGTTCTATCCATTGTGACAACCAGAGAAAGCAGAATCACTTTCCGAGCTATAGTTTGTGAGATGCAACTTGGCGTGACAAGTGAATAGTTGAAAATCTATTTTAGCATAACTTTGTTTCCGTATATCAGAATTGGACGTGTGACATATGCATTTGGGGTAGAAAAATAATTCTATCCATTGTGACAACCAGAGAAAGCAGAATCACTTTCCGAGCTATAGTTGTGAGATGCAACTTGGCGGAGACAAGTGAATAGTTGAAAATCTATTTTAGCATAACTTTGTTTCCGTATATCTAGAATTGGACGTTGACATATGCATTTGGGGTAGAAAAATAATTTCTATCCATTGTGACAACCATTAGAAAGCAGAATCACTTTCCGAGCTATAGATTGTGAGGATGCAACTTGGCGGTGACAAGTGAACTAGTTGAAAATCTATTTTTAGCATAACTTTGTTTCCGTATATCTGAATTGGACGTGGACATATGCATTTGGGGTAGAAAAATAAGTTCTATCCATTGTGACAACCAGAGAAAGCAGAATCACTTTCCGAGCAATAGTTTGTGATATGCAACTTGGCCGGTGACAAGTGAACAATTGAAAATCTATTTTTGCATAACTTTGTTTCCGTATATCTGAATTGGACGTGTGACATATGCATTTGGTGTAGAAAAAATAGTTCTATCCATTGTGACAACCACAGAGAAAGCAGAATCACTTTCCGAGCTATAGATTGTGAGGTGCAACTTGGCGGAGACAAGTGAACAAGTTGAAAATTTATTTTTAGCATAACTTTTGTTCCGTATATCAGAATTGGACGTGTGACATATGCATTTGGGGTATAAAAATATCTTCTATCCATTGTGATAACCAGAGAAAGCAGAATCACTTTCCGAGCTATAGTTTGTGAGACGCAACTTGGCGATGACAATGAACAATTGAAAATCTATTTTTAGCAGTAACTTTGTTTCCATATATCGAATTGGACGTGTGACATATGCATTTGGGGTAAAAATATATTATATCCATTGTAACATCCAGAGAATGCAGAATCACTTTCCGAGCTATAGTTTGTGATATGCAACTTGGCTGTGACAAGTGAATAGTTGAAAATCTATTTTTTGCATAACTTTGTTTCCGTATATCAGAATTGGACGTGTGAGATATGCATTTGTGGTAGAAAAATATGTTCTATCCATTGTGACAACCAGAGAAAGCAGAATCTCTTTCCGAGCTATAGTTTGTGAGATGCAACTTGGCGGTGACAAGTGAACAATTCAAAATATATTCTTAGCATAACTTTGTTTCCGTATATCTGAATTGGACGTGTGACATATGAATTTGGGGTATAAAAATATGTTCTATCTATTGTGACAACCAGAGAAAGCAGAATCTCTTTCTGAGCTATAGTTTGTGAGATGCAACTTGGCGGTGACAAGTGAACAATTCAAAATCTATTTTTAGCATAACTTTGTTTCCGTATATCTGAATTGGACGTGTGACATATGCATTTGGGGTAGGAAAATATGTTTTATCCATTGTGACAACCAGAGAAAGCAGAATCTCTTTCAGAGCTATAGTTTGTGAGATACAACTTGGCGGTAACAAGTGAACAATTCAAAATCTATTTTTAGCATAACTTTTTTTCCGTATATCTGAATTGGACGTGTTACATATGAATTTGGGGTAGAAAAATATGGTCTATCCATTGTGACAGCCATAATAAGCAGAATCTCTTTCCGAGCTATAGTTTGTGAGATGCAACTTGCCGGTGACAAGTGAACGATTCAAAATCTATTTTTAGCATAACTTTGTTTCCGTATATCTGAATTGGACGTGTGACATATGCATTTGGGGTAGAAAAATATGTTCTATCCATAGTGACAACCAGAGAAAGCAGAATCACTTTCCGAGCTAATAGTTTGTGATATGCAACTTGCCGGTGACAAGTGAACAAATCAAAATCTATTTTTGGCATAAATTTGTTTCCGTATATCTGAATTGGACGTGTGACATATGCATTTGGTGTAGAGAAACAAGTTCTATTCATTGTGACAACCACAGAAAACAGAATCACTTTCCGAGCTATAGATTGTGAGGTGCAACTTGGCGGAGACAAGTGAACAATTTAAAATTTATTTCTAGCATAACTTTTGTTCCGTATATCAGAATTGGACGTGTGACATATGCATTTGCGGTATAAAAATATCTTCTATCCATTGTGATAACCAGAGAAAGCAGAATGACTTTCCGAACTATAGTTTGTGAGACGCAACTTGGCGATGACAAATGAACAATTGAAAATCTATTTTTAGCGTAACTTTGTTTCCATATATCCGAATTGGAAGTGTGACATATGCATTTTGGGTGTAAAAATATATTATATCCATTGTAACATCCAGAGAATGCAGAATCACTTTCCGAGCTATAGTTTGTGATATGCAACTTGGCTGTGACAAGTGAATAGTGTAAAATCTATTTTTCATAACTTTGTTTCCGTATATCAGAATTGGACGTGTGACATATGCATTTGAGGTAGAAAAATATGTTCTATCCATTGTGACAACCAGAGAAAGCAGAATCTCTTTCCGAGCTATAGTTTGTGAGATGCAACTTGGCGGTGACAAGTGAACAATTCAAAATATATTTTTAGCATAACTTTGTTTCCGTATATCTGAATTGGACGTGTGACATATGAATTTGGGGTATAAAAATATGTTCTATCCATTGTGACAACCAGAGAAAGCAGAATCTCTTTCTGAGCTATAGTTTGTGAGATGCAACTTGGCGGTGACAAGTGAACAATTCAAAATCTATTTTTAGCATAACTTTGTTTCCGTATATCTGAATTGGACGTGTGACATATGCATTTGGGGTAGAAAAATATGTTCTATCCATTGTGACAACCAGAGAAAGCAGAATAACTTTCCGAGCAATAGTTTGTGATATGCAACTTGCCGGTGACAAGTGAACAAATCAAAATCTATTTTTGGCATAACTTTGTTTCCGTATATCTGAATTGGACGTGTGACATATGCATTTGGGGTAAAAAAATATGTTCTATCCATTGTGACAACCAGAGAAAGTAGAATCACTTTCCGAGCTATAGATTGTGAGGTGCAACTTTGCGGAGACAAGTGAACAGTTGAAAATTTATTTTTTGTTTAAATTTGTTTCCATATATCAGAATTGAATGTGTAACATATGCATTTGGGGTAGAAAAATATGTTCAATCCATTGTGACACCCAGAGAAATCAGAATCTCTTTCCGAGCTATAGTTTGTGAGATGCAACTTGGCGGTGACAAGTGAACAATTCAAAATCTATTTTAGCATAACTTTGTTTCCGTATATCAGAATTGGACGTGTGACATATGCATTTGGGGTATTAAATATTTTCTATCCATTCTGATAACCAGTGAAAGAAGAATCACTTTCCAAGCTATAGTTTGTGTGACGCAACTTGGCGGTGACAAGTGAACAGCTGAAAATATATTTTTTGCATAACTTTATACGGAATTGGACGTGTGACATATGCATTTGGTGTAGAGAAACAAGTTCTATTCATTGTGACAACCACAGAAAACAGAATCACTTTCCGAGCTATAGATTGTGAGGTGCAACTTGGCGGAGACAAGTGAACAATTTAAAATTTATTTTTGCATAACTTTTGTTCCGTATATCAGAATTGGACGTGTGACATATGCATTTGCGGTATAAAAATATCTTCTATCCATTGTGATAACCAGAGAAAGCAGAATGACTTTCCGAACTATAGTTTGTGAGACACAACTTGGCGATGACAAATGAACAGTTGAAAATCTATTTTTAGCGTAACTTTGTTTCCATATATCCGAATTGGAAGTGTGACATATGCATTTTGGGTGTAAAAATATATTATATCCATTGTAACATCCAGAGAATGCAGAATCACTTTCCGAGCTATAGTTTGTGATATGCAACTTGGCGGTGACAAGTGAATAGTTGAAAATCTATTTTTTGCATAACTTTGTTTCCGTATATCAGAATTGGACGTGTGACATATGCATTTGTGGTAGAAAAATATGTTCTATCCATTGTGACAACCAGAGAAAGCAGATTCTCTTTCCGAGCTATAGTTTGTGAGATGCAACTTGGCGGTGACAAGTGAACAATTCAAAATATATTTTTTGCATAACTTTGTTTCCGTATATCTGAATTGGACGTGTGACATATGCATTTGGGGTATAAAAATATGTTCTATCCATTGTGACAACCAGAGAAAGCAGAATCTCTTTCTGAGCTATAGTTTGTGAGATGCAACTTGGCGGTGACAAGTGAACAATTCAAAATCTATTTTTAGCATAACTTTGTTTCCGTATATCTGAATTGGACGTGTGACATATGCATTTGGGGTAGGAAAATATGTTCTATCCATTGTGACAACCAGAGAAAGCAGAATCACTTTCCGAGCTATAGTTTGTGATATGCAACTTGGCGGTGACAAGTGAACAGTTGAAAATTTATTTTTAGCATAACTTTGTTTCCGTATATCAGAATTGGACGTGTGACATATGCATTTGGGGAATAGAAATATCTTCTATCCATTGTGATAACCAGAGAAAGAAGAATCACTTTCCAAGCTATAGTTTGTGAGACGCAACTTGGCGGTGACAAGTGAACAGCTGAAAATATATTTTTAGCATAACTTTGTTTCCGTATATCTGAATTAGACGTGTGACATATGCATTTGGGGTAGAAAAATAAGTTCTATCCATTGTGACAGCCACAGAAAGTGGAATCACTTTTCGAGCTATAGATTGTGAGGTGAAACTTGGCGGAGACAGGGGAAGAGTTGAAAATTTATTTTTAGCATAAATTTTGTTCCGTATATCAGAATTGGACGTGTTACATATGCATTTGGGGTAGAAAAATATGTTCTATCCATTGTGACAACCACAGAAAGCAGAATCACTTTCCGAAATATAGTTTGTGAGATGCAACTTGGCGGTGACAAGTGAACAGTTGAAAATCAATTTTTAGCATAACTTTGTTTCCGTGTATCAGAATTGGACGTGTGACATTTGCATTTTGGGTAGAAAAATAAGTTCTATCCATTGTGACTACCACAGAAAACAAAATTACGTTCCGAACTATAGTTTGTGAGATGTAACTTGGCGGTTACAAGTGAACATTTGAAAATCTATTTTTAGCATAACTTTGTTTTCGTATATCCGAATTGGACGTGCGAGTTATGCATTTGGGGTATAAAAATATATTCTTTCCATTGTGACAACCAGAGAAAGCAGAATCACTTTCAGAACTATAGTTTGTGAGATGCAACTTGGCGGTGACAAGTGAACAATTGAAAACATATTTTTAGCATAACTTTGTTTCCATATATA
Organism: Lupinus albus; assembly: GCA_009771035.1. Lineage (NCBI taxonomy): Eukaryota > Viridiplantae > Streptophyta > Magnoliopsida > Fabales > Fabaceae > Lupinus > Lupinus albus. Next base: position 8,051,676 of record CM020022.1, on the reverse strand, counting down.
TGTATTGGACGTGTGACATATGCATTTGGGGTAGAAAAATATGTTCTATCCATTGTGACAACCAGGGAAAGAAGAATCACTTTCCGAGCTATAGTTTGTGATATGCAACTTGGCGGTGACAAGTGAATAGTTGAAAATCTATTTTTAGCATAACTTTGTTTTCCTATATCTGAATTGGACGTGTGACATATGCATTTGGGGTATAAAAATATTTTCTATCCATTGTGATAACCAGAGAAAGCAGAATCACTTTCCAAGCGATAATTTGTGAGACGCAACTTGGCGGTGACAAGTGAACAGCTGAAAATATATTTTTAGCATAACTTTGTTTCCGTATATCTGAATTGGACGTGTGACATATGCATTTGGGGTAGAAAAACAAGTTCTATTCATTGTGACAACCACAGAAAACAGAATCACTTTCCGAGCTATAGATTGTGAGGTGCAACTTGGCGGAGACAAGTGAACAGTTTAAAATTTATTTTTAGCATAACTTTTGTTCTGTATATCAGAATTGGACGTGTGACATATGCATTTGGGGTATAAAAATATCTTCTATCCATTGTGATAGCCAGAGAAAGCAGAATCACTTTCCGAACTATAGTTTGTGAGACGCAACTTGGCGGTGACAAATGAACAATTGAAAATCTATTTTTAGCGTAACTTTGTTTCCGTATATCCGAATTGGACGTGTGACATATGCATTTGGGGTGTAAAAATATATAATATCCATTGTGACAACCAGAGAAAGCAGAATCACTTTCCGAGCTATAGTTTGTGATATGCAACTTGGCGGTGACAAGTGAATAGTTGAAAATCTATTTTTTGCATAACTTTGTTTCCGTATATCAGAATTGGACGTGTGACATATGCATTTGGGGTAGAAAAATATGTTCCATCCATTGTGACAACCAGAGAAAGCAGAATCACTTTCCGAGCTATAGTTTGTGAGATGCAACTTGGCGGTGACAAGTGAATAGTTGAAAATCTATTTTTAGCATAACTTTGTTTTTGTATATCCGAATTGGACGTGTGACATATGCATTTGGGGTAGAAAAATATGTTCTATCCATTGTGACAACCATATAAAGCATTGGAAGATGATCTGGCTCCTTGACCGAGGCTGGGTTTTGATGAAGACAAATGCACATTACCAAAAGAAAGAAAAAAAGCTATTGAAAGATCAAAGACTTATACAACTTGAAGTATATTTTATTTTTTTAAGAGTCTTAGTCTTTTAGTAGCATATATTTCAAACTCATAAGAAATCACAATGCCTTTAGAATAAAGATCTTAATCTAGGTTAATATAAGAGTTCCTAAGAAAAACCAAGATATTTTTGAAAAGTTGGAAAAAGGCAAAAATAATTAGGGTAAACGATTACCCTGTAGTAGTAATCGATTACCACTTACTGTTGAAGGTTAAATCCAAAATTTAATTACAGTAATCGATTACCAGGGGAAGTAATCGATTACCATAACTCTCGGCATTTCTGGGAAATGAAATTTCAACTAGGGTAATCGATTACCCTATGGATGTAATCGATTACCACTAGCCGTTGAGCAACTTTGGATTTGAAATTTCAACTGAGGTAATCGATTACCTCATATTGGTATTAGATTACCACAAGCAAAAATCGTTACTATCAGTTGTTTTTCAACTGGTAATCGATTACCACAGGATAAGTAATCGATTACCACGTACTGTTACTGCGAAAATCTGATTTCTAAATTGAACCATTGTGTTCCAACTTGGTTCAACTTTTCCCAAACGACTTATACCTTTTGAAAGTGATTCTAAACACATTTTGGAACTCTATATAAACCTTGTAGGATCTCAGAATTAGCATATAACTTTTATACTCAAAAATCCAAGTTCTTGAAACAAATTTCTGAGTTTTTTATTCAAGAACACTTTGAAGTTTTTCAGAAAAACTTTCATATTCTTTGGAATTCTGAAAACTTCATAAGGCATTAAGATACATTGTGAGTTTGTCATTAAGCCATTTATTATCTTCATACTTGTACTCAAGTAATCACCATAGGGTTTGGTGAGGCATTGTAAAACAAGGATAGTGGTGTACTATCTTGTTGAAGTGAGTGAGTGATACAACTTTGGTGGAGTCTAGGTGTGACTTTGCTTGTAAGTTAAACTCATTCAATAGTGGAAATCTCTTGTGGTTTTCAAGAGGACTGGACGTGCCTTCGGTGGTAGAAGGTGAACCAGTATAATTTTCTGGTGTGATTTTTCTCATCCTTACACTTTTTATTTTATGCACTTCTTCTTCTTCAACTAAACTTTCTTCCGCTACAACTCTGTTAATTTGGTCTTAAGTAAAAAAAGCTGAAAAGTTCCTAGCGATTTTTAAAACAACTAATTCACCCCCCCCCCCCCTCTTAGTTGGCCATCTATTACTCCCAAGCAGAATCACTTTCCGAGCTATAGATTGTGAGGTGCAACTTGGCGGAGACAAGTGAAAAGTTGAAAATTTATTTTTTACATAACTTTGTTTCTGTATATCATATTTGGACGTGTGACATATGAATTTGGGGTAGAAAAATATGTTCTATCCATTGTGACAACCAGAGAAAGCAGAATCACTTTCCGAGCTATAGTTTGTGATATGCAACTTGGCGGTGACAAGTGAACAGTTGAAAATTTATTTTTAGCATAACTTTGTTTCCGTATATCAGAATTGGACGTGTGACATATGCATTTGGGGTATAAAAATATTTTCTATCCATTGTGATAACCAGAGAAAGCAGAATCACTTTCCAAGCAATAGTTTTTGAGACACAACTTGGCGGTGACAAGAGATCGGCTAAAAATACATTTTTAGCATAACTTTGTTTTCGTATATCTGAATTGGATGTGTGACAAATGCATTTGGGGTAGAAAAACAAGTTCTATTCATTGTGACAACCACAGAAAACAGAATCACTTTCCGAGCTATATATTGTGAGGTGCAACTTGGCGGAGACAAGTGAACAGTATAAAATTTATTTTTAGCATAACTTTTGGTCCGTATATCAAAATTGGACGTGTGACATATGCATTTGGGGTATAAAAATATCTTCTATCCATTGTGACAACCACAGAAAGCAGAATCACTTTCCGAGCTATAGTTTTTGATATGCAACTTGACGGTGACAAGTGAATAGTTGAAAATCTATTTTTTGCATAACTTTGTTTCCGTATATCCGAATTGGACGTGTGACATATGCATTTAGGGTATAAAAATATATGATATCCATTGTGACAACCAGAGAAAGCAGAATCACTTTCCGAGCTATAGTTTGTGATATGCAACTTGGCGGTGACAAGTGAACAGTTGAAAATTTATTTTTAGCATAACTTTGTTTCCGTATATCAGAATTGGACGTGTGACATATGCATTGGGGAAGAAAAATATGTTCTATCCATTGTGACAACCAAAGAAAGCAGAATCACTTTCCGAGCTATAGTTTGTGAGATGCAAGTTGGCGGTGACAAGTGAATAGTTGAAAATCTATTTTTAGCATAACTTTGTTTTCGTATATCTGAGTAGGACGTGTGACATATTTATTTGGGGTAGAAAAATATGTTCTATCCATTGTGACAACCAGAGAAAACAGAATCACTTTCCGAGCTATAGTTTGTGATATGCAACTTGGCGGTGACAAGTGAACAGTTGAAAATTTATTTTTAGCATAACTTTGTTTCCGTATATCAGAATTGGACGTGTGACATATGCATTTGGGGTATAAAAATATATTCTATCCATTGTGACAACCAGAGAAAGCGCCGAGCTATAGTTTGTGAGATGCAACTTGCCGGTGACAAGTGAATAGTTGAAAATCTATTTTTTGCATAACTTTGTTTCCGTATATCCGAATTGGACGTGTGACATATGCATTTGGGGTATAAAAATATATTATATCCATTGTGATAACCAGAGAAAGCAGAATCACTTTCCGAGCTATAGTTTGTGATATGCAACTTGGCGGTGACAAGTGAATTGTTGAAAATCTATTTTTTGCATAACTTTGTTTCCTTATATAAGAATTGGACGTGTGACATATGAATTGGGGAAGAAAAATATGTTCTATCCATTGTGACAACCAGAGAAAGCAGAATCACTTTCCGAGCAATAGTTTGTGAGATGCAAGTTGGCGGTGACAAGTGAATAGTTGAAAATGTATTTTTAGCATAACTTTGTTTTCGTATATCTGAGTAGGACGTGTGACATATGCATTTGGGGTAGAAAAATATGTTCTATCCATTGTGACAACCATAGAAAGCAGAATCACTTTCCGAGCTATAGTTTGTGATATGCAACTTGGCGGTGACAAGTGAATAGTTGAAAATTTATTTTTAGCATAACTTTGTTTCCGTATATCAGAAATGGACGTGTGACATATGCATTTGGGGTATAAAAATATCTTCCATCCATTGTGATAACCAGAGAAAGCAGAATCACTTTGCAATCTATAGTTTTTGAGACGCAACTTGGGGATGACAACTAAACAACTGAAAATATATTTTTAGCATAACTTTGTTTCCGTATATCTGAATTGGACGTGTGACATTTGCATTTGGGGTAGAAAAATAAGTTCTATTCATTGTGACAACCACAGAAAGCCGAATCACTTTCCGAGCTATAGGTTGTGATGTGCAACTTGGCGATGACAAGTGAACAACTGAAAATCTATTTTTAGCATAACTTTGTTTCCGTATATCTGAATTGGACGTGTGACATATGCATTTGGGGTATAAAAATAAGTTCTATCCATTGTGACAACCACAGAAAGCAGAATCACTTTCCGAGCTATAGATTGTGAGACGCAACTTGGCGATGACAAATGAACAGCTGAATATATATTTTTAGCATAACTTTGTTTCCGTATATCTGAATTGGACGTGTGACATATGCCTTTGGGGTATAAAAATATATTGTTTCTATTATGACAACCAGAGAAAGCAGAATCACTTTCAGAGCTATAGGTTGTGCTGTGCAACTTGGCGATCACAAGTGAACAACTGAAAATCTATTTTTAGCATAACTTTATTTCCGTATATCTGAATTGGACGTGTGACATATGCATTTGGGGTAGAAAAATATGTTCTATCCATTGTGACAAATAGAGAAAGCAGAATCACTTTCCGAGCTATAGTTTGTGAGATGCAACTTGGCCGTGACAAGTGAGTAGTTGAAAATCTATTTTTAGCATAACTTTGTTTTTGTATATCCGAATTGGACGTGTGACATATGATTTAGGGTATAAAAATATGTTCTATCCATTGTGACAACCAGAGAAAATAGAACCACTTTCCGAACAATAGTTTGTGAGATGCTACTTGGCGGTGACAAGAGAACAGTTGAAAATCTATTTTTAGCATAACTTTGTTTTCGTATATCTGAATTGGACGTGTGACATATGCATTTGGGGTAGAAAAATAAGTTCTATTAATTGTGACAACCACAGAAAGCAGAATCACTTTCCGAGCTATAGATTGTGAGGTGCAACTTGGCGGAGACAAGTGAAAAGTTGAAAATTTATTTTTTGCATAACTTTGTTTTCGTATATCAGATTTGGACGTGTGACATATGCATTTGGGGTAGAAAAATATGTTCTATCCATTGTGACAACTAGAGAAAGTAGAATCACTTTCCGAGCTATAGTTTGTGATATGCAACTTGGCGGTGACAAGTGAACAGTTGAAAATCTATTTTTAGCATAACTTTGTTTCCGTATATCTGAATTGGACGTGTGACATATGCATTTGGGGTAGAAAAATAAGTTCTATCCTTTGTGACAACCACAGAAAGCAGAATCACTTTCCGAGCTATAGATTGTGAGGTGCAACTTGGCGGAGACAAGTGAACAGTCGAAAATTTATTTTTCACATAACTTTTGTTTCGTATATCATAATTGGACGTGTGACATATGCATTTGGGGTAGAAAAATATGTTCTATCCAATGTGACAGCCAGAGAAAGCACAATCACTTTCCGAGCTATAGTTTGTGATATGCAACTTGGTGGTGACAAATGAATAGTTGAAAATCTATTTTTAGCATAACTTTGTTTTCGTATATCTGAATTGGACGTGTGACATATGCATTTGGGGTAGAAAAATAAGTTCTATCCATTGTGACAACCCTAGAAAGTGGAATCACTTTCCGAGCTATAGATTGTGAGGTGCAAATTGGCGGAGACAGGTGAACAGTTGAAAATTTATTTTTTGCATAACTTTGTTTCCGTATATCTGAATTGGACGTGTGACATATGCATTTGGGGTAGAAAAATAAGTTCTATCCTTTGTGACAAAGACAGAAAGCAGCATCACTTTCCGAGCTATAGATTGTGAGGTGCAACTTGGCGGAGACAAGTGAATAGTCGAAAATTTATTTTTTACATAACTTTTGTTCCGTATATCAGAATTGGACATGTGACATATGCATTTGGGGTATAAAAATATATTCTATCCATTGTGATAACCAGAGAAAGCAGAATCACTTTCCGAGCTATAGTTTATGAGACGCAACTTGGCGGTGACAAGTGAACACCTGAAAATATATTTTTAGCATAACTTTGTTTCCGTATATCTGAATTGGACGTGTAACATATGCATTTGGGGTAGAAAAATATGTTCTCTCCAATGTGACAACCACAGAAAGCAGAATCACTTAATGAGCTATAGATTGTGAGGTGCAACTTGGCGGAGACAAGTGAACAGTTGAAAATTTATTTTTAGCATAACTTTTGTTCCGTATATCAGAATTGGACGTGTGACATATGCATTTGGGGTAGAAAAATATGTTCTATCCATTGTGACAACCATGGAAAGCAGAATCTCTTTCCGAGCTATAGTTTGTGAGATTCAACTTAGGGGTGACAAGTGAAAATCTATCCATTGTGACAGTCAGATAAAGCAGAATCTCCTTCCGAGCTATAGTTTGTGATATGCAACTTGGCGGTGACAAGTGAACAATTGAAAATCTATTTTTAGCATAACTTTGTTCCGTAAATCAGAACTGGACGTGTAACATATGCATTGGGAGTAGAAAAATATGTTCTACCCATTGTGACAACCACAGAAAGCAGAATCACTTTCCGAGCTATAGATTGTGAGGTGCAACTTGGCGGAGACAAGTGAACAGTTGAAAATTTATTTTTAGCATAACTTTTGTTCCGTATATCAGAATTGGTTGTGTGACATATGAATTTGGGGTAGAAAAATATGTTCTATCCATTGTGACAACCAGAGAAAGCAGAATCACTTTACGAGCTATAGTTTGTGATATGCAACTTGACGGTGACAAATGAATAGTTGAAAATTTATTTTTAACATAACTTTTGTTCCGTATATCAGAATTGGACGTGTGACATATGCATTTGGGGTATAAAAATATCTTCAATCCATTGTGATAACCAGAGATAGCAGAATCACTTTCCGAGCTATAATTTGTGAGTCGCAACTTGGCGGTGACAAGTGAACAGCTGAAAATATATTTTTAGTGTAACTTTGTTTCAGTATATCTGAATTCGACGTGTGACATATTCATTTGTGGTAGAAAAATAAGTTCTATCCATTGTGACAACCACAGAAAGCAGAACCACCTTCCGAGCTATAGAGTGTGTGGTGCAATTTGGCGGAGACAAGTGAATTGTTGAAAATTTATTTTTAGCATAACTTTTGTTCCGTATATCAGAATTGGACGAGTGACATATGCATTTGGGGTAGAAAAATATGTTCTTTCCATTGCAACAACCAGAGAAAGCAGAATCACATTCCGAGCTATAGTTTGTGACACACAACTTGGCGGTGACAAGTGAACTGTTGGAAATATATTTTTAGCGTAACTTTGTTTCCGTATATCTGAATTGGACGTGTGACATATGCATTTGGATTAGAATAATAAGTTCTATCCATTGTGACAACCACAGAAAGCAGAATCACCTTCCGAGCTATAGATTGTGTGGTGCAACTTGGCGGAGACAAGTGAATAGTTGAAAATTAATTTTCAGCATAATTTTTTTCCATATATCAAAATTGGACGTGTGACATATGCATTTGGGGTAAAAAACTATGTTCTATCAATTGTGTTAACCAAAGAAAGCAGAATCACTTTCTGAGCTATAGTTTGTTAAATGCAACTTGGTGGTGACAAGTGAATAGTTGAAAATCTATTTTTAGCATAACTTTGTTTTCGTATATCTGAATTGGACGTGTGAGATATGCATTTGGGGTATAAAAATATGTTCTATCCATTGTGATAACTACAAAAAGCAGAATCACATTCTGAGCTATAGATTGTGAGGTGCAACTTGGCGGAGACAAGTGAACAGTTCCAAATTTATTTTTAGCATAACTTTTGTTCTGTATATCTGAATTGGACATGTGACATATGCATTTGGGGTAGAAAAATATGTTCTATCCATTGTGACAACCATTGAAAGCAGAATCACTTTCTGAGCTATAGTTTGTGATATGCAACTTCGCGGTGACAAGTGAATAGTTGAAAATCTATTTTTAGCATAACTTTGTTTTCGTATATCTGAATTGGACGTGTGACATATGCATTTGGGGTAGAAAAATAAGTTCTATCCATTGTGACAACCATAGAATGCAGAATCACTTTCCGAGCTATAGATTGTGAGGTGCAACTTGGCGGTGACAAGTGAATAGTAGAAAATTTATTTTTAGCATAACTTTTGTTCTGTATATCAGAATTGGACGTATGACATATGCATTTGGGGTATAAAAATATCTTCTATCCATTGTGATAACTAGAGAAAGCTGAATCACTTTCCGAGCTATAGTTTGTGATATGCAACTTGGCGGTGACAAGTGAATAGTTGAAAATCTATTTTTAGCATAACTTTGTTTTCGTATATCTGAATTGGACGTGTGACATATGCATTTGGGGTATAAAAATACGTTCTATCCATTGTGACAACCACAGATAGCAGAATCACCTTCCGAGCTATAGATTGTGTGATGCAACTTGGCGGAGACAAGTGAACAGTTGAAAATTTATTTTTAGCATATTTTTGTTCCGTATATCAGAATTGGACGTGTGACATATGCATTTGGGGTGGAAAAATATGTTTTATCCATTGTGACCACCAGAGTAAGCAGAATCACTTTCCGAACTATAGTTTGTGAGATGCAACTTGACGGTGACAAGTGAATAGTTGAAAATCTATTTTTAGCATAACTTTGTTTTCGTATATCAGAATTGGACGTGTGACATATGCATTTGGGGTTGAAAACTATGTTCTATCCATTGTGACAACCATAGAAAGCAGAATCACATTCTGAGCTATAGATTGTGAGGTGCAACTTGGTGGAGACAATTGAATAGTTGAAAATCTATTTTTAGCATTACTTTGTTTTCGTATATCTGAATTGGACGTGTGACATATGCATTTGTGGTAGAAAAATAAGTTTTATCCATTGTGATAACCGAAGAAAGCAGAATCACTTTCCGAGCTATAGTTTGTGATATGCAACTTGGCGGTGACAAGTGAATAGTTGAAAATCTATTTTTAGCATTACTTTGTTTTCGTATATCTGAATTGGACGTATGACATATGCATTTGCGGTATAAAAATATCTTCTATCCATTGTAATCAATAGAGAAAGCTGAATCACTTTCCGATCTTTAGTTTGTGAGACGCAACTTGGCGGTGAAAAGTGAACAGCTGAAAATATATTTTTAGCATAACTTTGTTTCCGTATATCTGAATTGGACGTGTGACATATGCATTTGGGGTGGAAAAATATGTTTTATCCATTGTGACAACCAAAGTAAGCAGAATCACTTTCCGAACTATAGTTTGTGAGATGCAACTTGGCGGTGACAAGTGAATAGTTGAAAATCTATTTTTAGCTAAGCTTTGTTTTCGTATATCTGAATTGGATGTGTGACATATGCATTTGGGGTATAAAAATATCTTCTATCCATTGTGACAACCAGATAAGGCAGAATCACTTTCTAAGCTATTGTTTGTGAGACGCAACTTGGCCGTGACAAGTGAACAACTGAAAATATATTTTTAGCATAACTTAGTTTCCGTATATCTAAATTGGACGTGTGACATATGCATTTGTGGTATAAAAATAAGTTCTATCCATTGTGACAACCACAGAAAGCAGAATCACCTTCCGAGCTATAGATTGTGTGATGCAACTTGGCGGAGACAAGTGAATAGTTGAAAATTTTTTTTAGCATATTTTTGTTCCGTATATCAGAATTGGACGTGTGACATATGCATTTGGGGTATAAAAATATCTTCTATCCATTGTGATAACCAGAGATAGCAGAATCACTTTCCGAGCTATAGTTTGTGAGACACAACTTGGCGGTGACAAGTGAATAGTTGAAAATCTATTTTTAGCATAACTTTGTTTCCGTATATCAGAATTGGACGTGTGACATATGCATTTGGGGTAGGAAAATAAGTTCTATCCATTGTGACAACCACAGAAATCAGAATCACTTTCCGAGCTATAGATTGTGAGGTGCAACTTGGCGTAGACAAGTGATCAGTTGAATATTTATTTTATTATAACTTTTGTTCCGTATATCAGAATTGGACGTGTGACATATGCATTTGGGGTATAAAAATATCTTCTATCCATTGTGATAACCATAGATAGCAGAATCACTTTCCGAACTATAGTTTGTGAAACGCAACTTGGTGGTGACAAGTGAACAGTTGGAAAAATATTTTTAGCGTAACTTTGTTTCCGTATATCTGAATTGGACGTGTGACATATGCATTTGGAGTAGAAAAATAAGTTCTATCCATTGTGACAACCACAGAAAGCAGAATCACCTTCTGAGCTATAGATTGTGTGGTGCAACTTGGCGGAGACAAGTGAACAGTTGAAAATCTATTTTTAGCATTACTTTGTTTTCGTATATCTGAATTGGACGTGTGACATATGCATTTGTGGTATAAAAATACGTTCTATCCATTGTGACAACCACAGAAAGCAGAATCACCTTCCGAGCTATAGATTGTGTGATGGAACTTGGCGGAGACAAGTGAACTGTTGAAAATTTATTTTTAGCATAACTTTGTTTCCGTATATCAGAATTGGACGTGTGACATATGCATTTGGGGTATAAAAATATCTTCTATCCATTGTGAAAACCAGATAAGGCAGAATCACTTTCTAAGCTATTGTTTGTGAGACGCAACTTGGCCGTGACAAGTGAACAACTGAAAATATATTTTTAGCATAACTTTGTTTTCGTATATCTAAATTGGACGTGTGACATATGCATTTGGGGTATAAAAATATGTTCAATCCATTGTGACAACCACAGAAAGCAGAATCACCTTCCGAGCTATAGATTGTGTGAGGCAACTTGGCGGAGACAAGTGAATAGTTGAAAATTTATTTTTAGCATATTTTTGTTCCGTATATCTGAATTGGACGTGTGACATATGCATTTTGGGTGGAAAAATATGTTTTATCCATTGTGACAACCAGAGTAAGCAGAATCACATTCTGAGCTATAGATTGTGAGGTGCAACTTGGCTGAGACAATTGAACAGTTGAAAATTTATTTTTAGCATAACTTTTGTTCTGTATATCAGAATTGGACGTGTGACATATGCATTTGGGTAGAAAAATATGTTCTATCCATTGTGACAACCATAGAAAGCCGAATCACTTTCCGAGCTATAGTTTGTGATATGCAACTTGGCGGTGACAAGTGAATAGTTGAAAATCTATTTTTAGCATAACTTTGTTTTCGTATATCAGAATTGGACGTATGACATATGCATTTGGGGTATAAAAATATCTTCTTTCCATTGTGATCACTAGAGAAAGCTGAATCACTTTCCGAGCTATAGTTTGTGATATGCAACTTGGCGGTGACAAGTGAATAGTTGAAAATCTATTTTTAGCATAACTTTGTTTCCATATATCTGAATTGGACGTGTGACATATGCATTTGGGGTAGAAAAATAAGTTCTATCCATTGTGACATCCACAGAAAGCAGAATCACCTTCCGAGGTATAGATTGTGTGATGCAACTTGGCGGAGACAAGTGAACAGTTGAAAATTTATTTTTAGCATATTTTTGTTCCGTATATCAGAATTGGACGTGTGACATATGCATTTGGGGTGGAAAATATGTTCTATCCATTGTGACAACCAGAGTAAGCAGAATCACTTTCCGAACTATAGTTTGTGAGATGCAACTTGGCGGTGACAAGTGAATAGTTGAAAATCTATTTTTAGCATTACTTTGTTTTCTTATATCTAAATTGGACGTGTGACATATGCATTTGGGGTAGAAAACTATGTTCTATCCATTGTGATAACCAAAGAAAGCAAAATCACTTTCCGAGCTATAGTTTGTGATATGCAACTTGGCGGTGATAAGTGAATAGTTGAAAATCTATTTTTAGCATAACTTTGTTTTCGTATATCTGAATTGGACGTGTGACATATGCATTTGGGGTAGAAAACTATGTTCTATCCATTGTGACAACCATAGAAAGCAGAATCAAATTCTGAGCTATAGATTGTGAGGTGCAACTTGGCGGAGACAAGTGAATCGTTGAAAATCTATTTTTAGCATTACTTTGTTTTCGTATATCTGAATTGGACGTGTGACATATGCATTTGGGGTAGAAAAATAAGTTCTATCCATTGTGATAACCAAAGAAAACAGAATCACTTTCCGAGCTATAGTTTGTGATATGCAACTTGGCGGTGACAAGTGAATAGTTGAAAATCTATTTTTAGAATTACTTTGTTTTCGTATATCTGAATTGGACGTATGACATATGCATTTGCGGTATAAAAATATCTTCTATCCATTGTAATCACTAGAAAAAGCTGAATCACTTTCCGAGCTATAGTTTGTGAGACGCAACTTGGCGGTGACAAGTGAACAGCTGAAAATATATTTTTAGCATAACTTTGTTTCCATATATCTGAATTGGACGTGTGACATATGCATTTGGGGTAGAAAAATAAGTTCTATCCATTGTGACAACCACAGAAAGCAGAATCACCTTCCGAACTATATATTGTGTGATGCAACTTGGCGGAGACAAGTGAACAGTTGAAAATTTATTTTTAGCATATTTTTGTTCAGTATATCAGAATTGGACGTGTGACATATGCATTTGGGGTGGAAAAATATGTTTTATCCATTGTGACAACCAGAGTAAGCAGAATCACTTTCCGAACTATAGTTTGTGAGATGCAACTTGGCGGTGACAAGTATATAGTTGAAAATTTATTTTTAGCATAACTTTGTTTTCGTATATCAGAATTGGACGTGTGACATATGCATTTGGGGTAGAAAACTATGTTTTACCCATTGTGATAACCAAAGAAAGCAAAATCACTTTCTGAGCTATAGTTTGTGATATGCAACTTGGCGGTGATAAGTGAATAGTTGAACATCTATTTTTAGCATAACTTTGTTTTCGTATATCTGAAGTGGACGTGTGAGATATGCATTTCGGGTATATAAATAAGTTCTATCCATTGTGACAACTACAAAAAGCAGAATCACATTCTGAGCTATAGATTGTGAGGTGTAACTTGGCGGAGACAAGTGAATAGTTGAAAATTTATTTTTAGCATAACTTTTGTTCCGTATATCAAAATTTGATGTGTGACATATGCATTTGGGGTAGAAAAGTAAGTTCTATCCATTGTGACAACCAGAGAAAGTAGAATCACTTTCCGAGCTATAGTTTGTGATATGCAACTTGGCGGTGACAAGTGAATAGTTGAAAATTTATTTTTAGCATAATTTTTGTTCCGTATATCAGAATTGGACGTGTGAAATATGCATTTGGGGTAGAAAACTATGTTCTATCCATTGTGATAACCAAAGAAAGCATAATAACTTTCAGAGCTATAGTTTGTGATATGCAACTTCGCGGTGACAAGTGAATAGTTGAAAATCTAATTTTAGCATTACTTTGTTTTCGTATATCTGAATTGGACGTGTGACATATGCATTTGGGGTAGAAAAATAAGTTCTATCCATTGTGACAACCACAGAAAGCAGAATCACTTTCCGAGCTATAGATTGTGATGTGCAACTTGGCGGAGACAAGTGAATAGTTGAAAATTTATTTTTAGCATAACTTTTGTTCCGTATATCAAAATTGGATGTGTGACATATGCATTTGGGGTAGAAAAGTAAGTTCTATCCATTGTGACAACCAGAGAAAGCAGAATCACTTTTCGAGCTATAGTTTGTATTATGCAACTTGGCGATGACAAGTGAATAGTTGAAAATTTATTTTTAGCATAACTTTTGTTCCGTATATCAGAATTGGACGTATGACATATGCATTTGGGGTATAAAAATATCTTCTATCCATTGTGATCACTAGAGAAAGCTGAATCACTTTCCGAACTATAGTTTGTGAGACGCAACTTGGCGGTGACAAGTGAATAGGTGAAAATATATTTTTAGAATAACTTTTGTTCCGTATATCAGAATTGGACGTATGACATATGCATTTGGGGTAGAAAAATATGTTCTATCCATTGTGACCACCAGAGAAAGCAGAATCACTTTCCGAGCTATAGTTTGTAATATGCAACTTTTCGGTGACAAGTGAACAGTTGAAAATTTATTTTTTGCATAACTTTTGTGTCGTATATCAGAATTGGACGTGTGACATATGCATTTGGGGTAGAAAAATATGTTCTATCCATTGTGACAACTACAGAAAGCGGAATCACTTTCCGAGCTATAGTTTGTGATATGCAACTTGGCGGTGACAAGTGAATAGTTGAAAATTTATTTTTAGCATAACTTTGATTCCGTATTTCAGAATTGGACGTATGACATATGAATTTGGGGTATAAAAATATATTCTATTCATTGTGATGACTAGAGAAAGCTGATTCACTTTCCGAGCTATAGTTTGTGAGACGCAACTTGGCGGTGACAAGTGAACAGCTGAAAATAAATTTTTAGCATAACTTTGTTTCCGTATATCTGAATTGGACGTGTGACATATGCATTTGGGGTAGAAAAATAAGTTCTATCCATTGTAACAACCACAGAATGCAGAATCAACTTCCGAGCTATAGATTGTGATGTGCAACTTGGCGGAGACAAGTGAACAGTTGAAAATTTATTTTTAGCATAACTTTTGTTCCGTATATCAGAATTGGACGAGTGACATATGCATTTGGGGTAGAAAAATATGTTTTATCCATTGTGATAACCAAAGAAAGAAGAATCAATTTCCGAACTATAGTTTGTGAGATGCAACTTGGCGGTGACAAGTGAATAGTTGAAAATCTATTTTTTGCAAAGCTTTGTTTTCGTAAATCTGAATTGGATGTGTGACATATGCATTTGTGGTAGAAAAATAAGTTCTATCCATTGTGACAACCACAGAAAGCAGAATCACTTTCCGAGCTATAGATTGTGAGGTGCAACTTGGCGAACACATGTGAACAGTTGAAAATTTATTTATAGCATAAATTTTGTTCCGTATATCAGAATTGGACGTGTGACATATGCATTTGGGGTATAAAAATATCTTCTATCCATTGTGATAACCAGAGATAGCAGAATCACTTTCCGAGCTATAGTTTGTGAGACGTAACTTGGCGGTGACAAGTGAACAGTTGGAAAAATATTTTCAGCGTAACTTTGTTTCCGTATATCTGAATTGGACGTGTGACATATGCATTTGGAGTAGAAAAATAAGTTATATCCATTGTGACAACCACAGAAAGCAGAATCATTTTCCGAACTGTAGTTTGTGATATGCAACTTGGTGGTGACAAGTGAATAGTTGAAAATGTATTTTTAGCATAACTTTGTTTCCGTATATCAGAATTGGACGTGTGAAATATGCATTTGGGGTTGAAAACTAAGTTCTATCCATTGTGACAACCACAGAAAGCAGAATCACTTTCCGAGCTAAAGATTGTGAGGTGCAACTTGACGGAGACAAGTGAATAGTTGAAAATTTATTTTTAGCATAACTTTTGTTCCGTATATCAAAATTGGATGTGTGACATATGCATTTGGGGTATAAAAGTAAGTTCTATCCATTGTGACAACCAGAGAAAGCAGAATAACTTTTCGAGCTATAGTTTGTGATATGCAACTTTGCGATGATAAGTGAATAGTTGAAAATTTATTTTTAGCATAACTTTTGTTCCGTATATCAGAATTGGACGTATGACATATGCATTTTGGGTATAAAAATATCTTCTATCCATTGTGATCACTAGAGAAAGCTGAATCACTTTCCGAGCTATAGTTTGTGAGACGCAACTTGGCGGTGACAAGTAAATAGGTGAAAATATATTTTTAGAATAACTTTTGTTCCGTATATCAGAATTGGACGTGTGACATATGCATTTGGGGAGGAAAAATATGTTCTATCCATTGTGACCACCAGAAAAAGCAGAATCACTTTCCGAGCTATAGTTTGTGATATGCAACTTGGCGGTGACAAGTGAATAATTGAAAATTTATTTTTAGCATAACTTTTGTGTCGTATATCAGAATTGGACGTGTGACATATGCATTTGGGGTAGAAAAATATGTTCTATCCATTGTGACAACTACAGAAAGCGGAATCACTTTCCGAGCTATAGTTTGTGATATGCAACTTGGCGGTGACAAGTTAATAGTTGAAAATTTATTTTTAGCATATCTTTGTTTCCGTATTTCAGAATTGGACGTATGACATATGAATTTGGGGTATATAAATATCTTCTATCCATTGTGATAACCAGAGATAGCAGAATCACTTTCCGAGCTATAGTTTGTGAGACGCAACTTGGCGGAGACAAGTGAACAGTTGAAAATTTATTTTTAGCATAACTTTTGTTCCGTATATCAGAATTGGACTTGTGACATATGCATTTGGGGTATAAAAGTATCTTCTATCCATTGTGATAACCAGATAAATCATAATCACTTTCCGAGCTGTAGTTTGTGAGCTGAAAATATATTTTTAGCATAACCTTGTTTCCGTATATCTGAATTGGACGTGTGACATATGCATTTTGGGTAGAAAAATATGCTCTATCCATTGTGACAACCAGCGAAAGCAGAATCACTTTCCGACCTATAGTTTGTGATATGCAACTGGACGGTGAGAAGTAAACAGTTGAAAATTTATTTTTAGCATAACTTTGTTTCTGTATATCAGAATTGGACGTGTGACATATGCATTTGGGGAAGAAAAATATGCTCTATCCATTGTGATAACCAGATAAAGCAGAATCACTTTCCGAGCTATAGTTTGTGATAAGCAACTTGGCGGTGACAACTGAATAGTTGAAAATTTATTTTTAGCATAACTTTGTTTCCGTATTTCAGAATTGGACGTGTGGCATTTGCATTTGGGGTAGAAAAATAAGTTCTATCTATCGTGACCACCAAAGAAAGCAGATTCACTTTCTGAGCTATAAATTGTGAGGTGCAACTTGCCGGTGACAAGTGAATAGTTGAATATCTATTTTTAGCATAACTTTGTTTCTGTATATTTGAATTGGACGTGTGACATATGCATTTGGGGTAGAAAAATAAGTTCTATCCATTGTGACAACCACAGAAAGCAGAATCACCTTCCGAGCTATAGTTTGTGATATGCAACTTTGCGGTGACGAGTGAACAATTGAAGATCTATTTTTAGCATAACTTTGTTTCTGTATATCTGAATTGGACGTCTGACATATGAGTTTGGGGTAGAAATATATGTTCTATCCATTGTGACAACCAGAGAAAGCAGAATCTCCTTCCGAGCTATAGTTTGTGATATGCAACTTGGCGGTGACAAGTGAACAATTGAAAATCTATTTTTAGCATAACTTTGTTTCCGTATATCTGAATTGGACGTGTGACATATGCGTTTGGGGTATAAAAATAAGCTCTATCCATTGTGACAACCAGAGAAAGAAGAATCACTTTCCGAGCGATAGATTGTGATATGCAACTTGTTGGTGACAAGTGAACAGTTGAAAATTTATTTTTATTATAACTTTTGTCCCGTATATCAGAATTGGACGTGTGACATATGAATTTGGGGTATTAAAATATCTTCTATCCATTATGATAACTAGATAAAGCAGAATCACTTTCCGAGCTATAGTTTGTGAGACGCAACTTGGCGGTGACAAGTGAACAACTGAAAATATATTTTTAGCATAACTTTGTTTCCGTATATCTGAATTGGACGTGTGACATATGCATTTGGGGTAGAAAAATATGTTCTATCCATTGTGACAACCAGAGAAAGCAGAATCACTTTCCTAGCTATAGTTTGTAAGACGCAACTTGTCGGTGACAATTGAACAGCTAAAAATCTATTTTTAGCATAACTTTGTTTCCGTATATCTGAATTGCACGTGTGACATATGAACTTGGCGGAGACAAGTGAATAGTTGAAAATTTATATTTTGCATAAATTTGTTTCCGTATATCAGAATTGAACGTGTAACATATGCATTTGGGGTAGAAAAATATGTTCTATCCATTTTGACAACCATAGAAAGCAGAATCTCCTTCCGAGCTATAGTTTGTGAGATGCACCTTGGTGGTGACAAGTGAACAATTGAACATCTATTTTTAGCATAACTTTGTTTCCGTATATCTGAATTGGACGTGTGACATATGCATTTGGGGTCTAAAATTATATTCTATCCATTGTGTTAACCAGATAAAGCAGAATCACTTTCCGAGCTATAGTTTGTGAGGTGCAACTTGGCGGTGACAAGTGAATAGTTGAAAATTTATTTTTAGCATAACTTTTGTTCCGTATATCAGAATTGGACGTGTGACATATGCATTTGGGGTATAAAAATATGTTCTATCCATTGTGACAACCAGAGAAAGTAGAATCACTTTCCGAGCTATAGTTTGTGATATGCAACTTGGCGGTGACAAGTGAACAGTTGAAAATCTATTTTTAGCATAACTTTGTTTCCGTATATCCGAATTGGACGTGTGACATATGCGTTTGGGGTATAAAAATAAGTTCTATCCATTGTGACAAACACAGAAAGCATAATCACTTTCCGAGCGATAGATTGTGAGGTGCAACTTGGCGGAGACAAGTGAACAGTTGAAAATTTATTTTTTGCATAAATTTGTTTCCGTATATCAGAATTGAACGTGTAACATATGCATTTGTGGTAGAAAAATAAGTTATATGCATTGTGACAACCAGAGAAAGCAGAATCTCCTTCCGAACTATAGTTTGTGAGATGCAACTTGGCGGTGACAAGTGAACAATTGAAAATCTAATTTTAGCATAACTTTGTTTTCGTATATCTGAATTGGACGTGTGACATATGCATTTGGGGTAGAAAAATAAGTTCTATCCATTGTGACAACCAGAGAAAGCAGAATCACTTTCCGAGCTATAGTTTGTGATATGCAACTTGGCGGTGACAAGTGAACAACTGAAAATATATTTTTAGCATAACTTTGTTTCTGTATATCTGAATTGGTCGTGTGACATATGCATTTAGGGTAGAAAAATAAGTTCTATTCATTGGGAATGCACAGAAAGTAGAATCACCTTCCGAGCTATAGATTGTGAGGTGCAACTTGGCTGAGACAAATGAACAGTTGAAAATCTATTTTTGGAATAACTTTGTTTCCGTATATCTGAATTGGACGTGTGACATATGCGTTGGGGGTAGAAAAATTAGTTTTATCCATTGTGACAACCATAGAAAGCAGAATCACTTTCCGAGCGATAGATTGTGAGGTGCAACTTGGCGGAGACAAGTGAACAGTTGAAAATTTATTTTTTGCATAAATTTGTTTCCGTATATCAGAATTGAACGTGTAACTTATGCATTTGGGGTAGAAAAATAAGTTATATCCATTGTGACAACCAGAGAAAGCAGAATCTCCTTCCGAGCTATAGTTTGTGAGATGCAACTTGGCGGTGACAAGTGAACAATTGAAAATCTATTTTTAGCATAACTTCGTTTCCGTATATCTAAATTGGACGTTGTTATACCGAATTTTTCTACTTTATTATAAAACTCTGCTAGTTAAAGAGAGTGTTTATGAGTGGAAGTAATGAACAAAGTATTTGAATAGAAGTAGAAGATAATTGTAAAATCTAAAAAGTTAAGGAAGAGAAGGTCACACCAAGATGTATACTGGTTCACCTTCAATCTGAAGGCTACGTCCAGTCCTTCTTGTTACCAAGAAGATTTTTCCACTATTGCAAGAACCAAATATACACCTTCTTCGTCTTCTTCCAAGACTACTCACCTATTCCACTAGGCACTAGGCTAACACCGTTCTTCACAATATACTGCACTTCACCACTCTTGGTGAAATGTTTACAAGACACTAACTTGTATTCTTAAGATGGTTTTTACAAGGCTTTTTAATAAGTGACTTTGTGAGTATGAAAGTTGTATTTAGAATTGTGTTGAAAAACAAGTCAAAGAACACCTATTTATAGTGTTTAATTCGTGCACATGAACCAGTATGAGTTTGTGAAAAGTTATGAACTACAACAGTTCATTCAAAACAGAACCAATATACTGTTCTGGTATGTGTAATCGATTACCATATGTTGTAATCGATTACACCAGTTAAAAATTTCAAAAAAAAACTCAACGGATTGATGTAATCGATTACCAAACATTGTGTAATCGATTACAATGTGAAAAAATGCACGTATCTGATGCTTTTAATATGTTGTAATCGATTACGAGTGTAGTGTAATCGATTACATCATGTAAAAATTTAAAATAAAAAACTCAACGGATTTATGTAATCGATTACCAAACATGGTGTAATCGATTACAATGTGAAAAACGTACATATCTGATACTTTTAATATGTTGTAATCGATTACGAGTATGGTGTAATCGATTAAATCATAGAAAATGCACAGGTCTGATGAGATTATCAACCTGTAATCTATTACCAGAGTAGTGTAATCGATTACACTGTTTAAAAACATAACACTTATGCTTTAGTGCAAATGATCTTGGTTTTATGCATGAGTTTTTCAGAATTTAGCCTTTATCGTATAGTTAAGAGATTTTAAGATTAAGTATCATTTTACCTAAAAGAATTAGACTACACATATGAGCTTCTTTGACTTTTGATATGCTAGTCTTCTTTTTGCATTTGATGACATAGTGAGCATCATCAAAACCTTAGCCATAGGTTAGGAAAGATCACCATCTTCACAGACGTGTGACATATGCATTTGGGGTAGAAAAATATGCTCTATCCATTGTGACAACCAGCGAAAGCAGAATCACTTTCCAACCTATAGTTTGTGATATGCAACTTGGCGTAGACAAGTGAATAGTTGAAAAATTATTTTTTGCATAACTTTGTTTCCGTATATCAGAATTGGACGTGTGACATACGCATTTGGGGTAGAAAAATATGTTCTATCCATTGTGACAACCAGAGAGAGCAGAATCATTTTCCGAGCTATAGTTTGTGATATGCAACTTGGCGGAGACAAGTGAATAGTTGAAAATTTATTTTTTGCATAAATTTGTTTCCGTATATCAGAATTGAACATGTAACATGTGCATTTGGGGTATAAAAATATGTTCTATCCATTTTGACAACCAGAGAAAGCAGAATCTCCTTCTGAGCTATAGTTTGTGAGATGCAACTTGGCGGTGACAAGTGAACAATTGAAAATCTATTTTTAGCATAACTTTGTTTCTGTATATCAGAATTGAACGTGTGACATATGCATTTGGGGTATAAAAATATCTTCTATCCATTGTGATAACCAGATAAAGCAGAATCACTTTCAGAGCTATAGTTTGTGATATGCAACTTGGCAGTGACAAGTAAACAATTGAAAATTTATTTTTAGCATAACTTTTGTTCCATATATCAGAATTGGACGTATGACATATGCATTTGGGGTATAAAAATATGTTCTATCCATTGTGACAACCAGAGAAAGCAGAATCACTTTCCGAGCTATAGTTTGTGATATGCAAGTGAATAGTTGACAATTTATTTTTAGCATAACTTTGTTTCCGTATATCAGAATTGGACGTGTGACATATGCATTTGGGGTATAAAAATATCTTTTATCCACTGTGATAACCAGAGAAATCAAAATCACTTTCTAAGCTATAGTTTGTGAGACGCAACTTGGCGGTGACAAGTGAACAACTGAAAATATATTTTTAACATAACTTTGTTTCTGTATATCTGAATTGGACGTGTGACATATGCATTGGTGGTATAAAAATATCTTCTATCCATTGTGATAACCAGATAAAGCAGAATCACTTTCCGAGCTATAGTCTGTGATATGCAACTTGGCGGTGACAAGTGAACAATTGAAAATTTATTTTTAGCATAACTTTTGTTCCGTATATCAGAATTGGACGTATGACATATGCATTTGGGGTATAAAAATATGCTCTATTCATTGTGACAACCAGAGAAAGCAGAATTACTTTCCGAGCTATAGTTTGTGATATGCAACTTGGCGGTGACAAGTGAATAGTTGAAAATTTATTTTTAGCATAACTTTGTTTCCGTATATCTGAATTGGACGTGTGACATATGCATTTGGGGTATAAAAATATCTTCTATCCATTGTGATAACCACAAAATCACTTTCCAAACTATAGTTTGTAAGACGCAACTTGGCGGTGAAAAGTGAACAGCTGAAAATATATTTTAAGCATAACTTTGTTTCTGTATATCTGAATTGGACGTCTGATATATGCATTAGGGGTAGAAAAATAAGTTCTATCCATTGTGACAACCAAAGAAAGCAGAATCACCGTCTGAGCTATAAATTGTGAGGTGCAACTTGGCGGATACAAGTGAACAGTTGAAAATTTATTTTTAGCATAACTTTTGTCCCGTATATTAGAATTGGACGTGTGACATATGCATTTGTGGTATAAAAATATGTTCTATCCATTGCGACAACCAGAGAAACCAGAATCACTTTCCGAACTATAGTTTGTGATATGCAACTTGGCGGTGACAACTGAATAGTTGAAAATTTATTTTTAGCATAACTTTTGTTCCGTACATCAGAATTGGACGTATGACATATGCATTTGGGGTATAAAAATAAGTTCTATCCATTGTGACAACCAGAGAAAGCATAATCACTTTCCAAGCTATAGTTTGTGATATGCAAATGAATAGTTGCGAATTTATTTTTAGCATAATTTTGTTTCCGTATATCAGAATTGGACGTGTGACATATGCATTTGGGGTATAAAAATATCTTCTATCCATTGTGATAACCAGAGAAAGCAAAATCACTTTCCAAGCTATAGTTTGTGAGACGCAACTTGGCGGTGACAAGTGAATAGCTGAAAATATATTTTTAGCATAACTTTGTTTCCGTATATCTGAATTGGACGTGTGACATATGCATTTGGGGTAGAAAAATAAGTTCTATCCATTGTGACAACCACAGAAAGCAGAATCACTTTCCGAGCTATAGATTGTAAGGTGCAACTTGGCGGAGACAAGTGAACAGTTGAAAATTTATTTTTAGCATAAATTTTGTTCCATATATCAGAATTGGACGTGTGACATATGCATTTGGGGTAGAAAAATATGTTCTATACATTGTGACAACCAGAGGAAGCATAATCACTTTCCGAGCTATAGTTTGTGATATGCAACTTGGCGGTGACAAGTGAATAGTTGAAAATCTATTTTTAGCATAACTTTATTTCCGTATATCTGAATTGGATGTGTAACATATGCGTTTGGGGTAGAAAAATAAGTTCTATCCATTGTGACAACCACAGAAAGCAGAATCACTTTTCGAGATTTAGATTGTGAGGTGCAACTTGGCGGAGAAAAGTGAATAGTTGAAAAATTATTTTTTGCATAACTTTGTATCCGTATATCAAAATTGGACGTGTGACATACACATTTGGGGTAGAAAAGTATGTTCTATCCATTGTGACAACCACAGAAAGCAGAATCACTTTCTGATCTATATGAGGTGCAACTTGGCGAAGACAAACAGTTGAAAATATATTTTTAGGATAACTTTTGTTTCGTATACCAGAATTGGACGGGTGACATATGAATTTGAGGTAGAAAAATTTGTTTTATCCATTGTGACAACCAGAGAAAGCAGAATCACTTTCCGAACTATAGTTTGTGAGGTGCAACTTGGCGGAGACTAGTGATTAGTTGAAAAATTATTTTTTGCATAACTTTGTATGCGGATATCAAAATTGGACGTGTGACATACGCATTTGGGGTAGAAAAGTATGTTCATTCCATTGTGACAACCACAGAAAGAAGAATCACTTTTCGAGTTATAGTTTGTGAGATGCAACTTGGCGGAGACATGTGAACAGTGGAAAATATATTTTTAGCATAACTTTGTTTCCGTATATCAGAATTGAACGTGTAACATGCATTTGGGGTAGAAAAATATGTTCTATCCATGTTGACAACTAGAGAAAGCAGAATATCCATCCGAGCTATAGTTTGTGAGATGCAACTTGGCGGAGACAAGTGAACAGTTAAATATTTATTTTTAGCATAACTTGTGTCCCGTATATCAGAATTGGACGTATGACATATGCATTTTGGGTAGAAAAATAAGTTCTATCCATTGTGACAACAAGAGAAAGCAGAATCACTTTGCGAGCTATAGTTTGTGAGACGTAACTTAGCGGTGACAAGTGAATAGTTGAAAATCTATTTTTAGCATAACTTTGTTCCGTATATCAGAATTGGACGTGTGACATATGCATTTGTGGTAGAAAAATAAGTTCTATCCATTGTGTCGACCACAGAAAGTAGAATCACCTTTCGAGTTATAGATTGTTAGGTGCAACTTGTCGGAGACAAGTGAACATATGCATTTTGGGTAGAAAATATGTTCTATCCATTGTGACAACCAGATAAAGCAGAATCACTTTCCGAGCTATAGTTTGTGAGATGCAACTTGGTGGTGACAAGTGAACAGTTGAAAATCTATTTTTGGAATAAATTTGTTTCCGTAGATCTGAATTGGACGTGTGACATATGCATTTGGGATAGAAAAATACGTTCTATCCGTTGTGACTACCAGAGAAATCAGAATCACTTTCCGAGCTATAGTTTGTGATATGCAACTTGGCGGTGACAAGTGAACAGTTGAAAATTTATTTTTAGCATAACTTTGTTTCCTTATATCAGAATTGGAAGTTTACAATATGCATTTGGGGTATAAAAATATCTTCTATCCATTGTGATAACCAGATAAAGCAAAATCACTTTTCGAGCTATAGTTTGTGAGATGCAACTTGGCGGTGACAAGTGAATAGATGAAAATCTATTTTTAGCACAACTTTGTTTCCGTGTATCGGAATTGGACGTGTGACATATGCTTTTGGGGTAGAAAAATAAGTTCTATCCATTGTGACAACCACAGAAAGCAGAATGACTTTCCGAGCTATAGTTTGTAAGGTGCAACTTGGCGGAGACAAGTGAACAGTTGAAAATTTATTTTTAGCTTAACTTTTGTTCCGTATATCAGAATTGGACGTGTGACATATGCATTTGTGGTAGAAAAATAAATTCTATCCATTGTGACAACCAGAGAAAGCAGAATCACTTTTCGAGCTATAGTTTGTGAGATGCAACTTGGAGTTGGCAAGTGAATAGATGAAAATCTATTTTTTGCATAACTTTGTTTCCGTTTATCGGAATTGGACGTGTGACATATGCTTCTGGGGTAGAAAAATAAGTTCTATCCATTGTGACACCCACAGGAAGCAGAATTACTTTCCGAGCTATAGTTTGTGAGATGCAACTTGGCGGTGACAAGTGAACAATTGAATATATATTTTTAGCATAACTTTGTTTCCGTATATCCGAATTGGACGTGTGACATATGCATATGGGGTAGAAAAATAAGTTCTATCCATTGTGACAGCCAAAGAAAGCAGAATCACTTTCACAGCTATAGATTGTGAGGTGCAACTTAGCGGAGATAAGTGAACAGTTGAATTTTTTTTTTTTGCATAACTTTGTTTCCGTATATCCGAATTGGACGTGTGACATATGCATTTGGTGTAGAAAAATATTTTCTATCCATTGTGACAACCAAAGTATGCAGAATCACTTTCCGATCTATAGTTTGTGAGATGCAACTTGGCGTAGACAAGTGAATAGATGAAAATCTATTTTTTGCATAACTTTGTTTCCGTATATCTGAATTGGACGTGTGACATATGCATTTGGGGTATAAAAATATGTTGTATCCATTGTGACAACAAGAGAAAGCATAATCAATTTCCGAGCTATAGTTTGTATGATGCAACTTGGCGGAGACAAGTGAACAATTGAATATCTATTTTTAGCATAACTTTGTTTCCGTATATCCGAATTGGACGTGTGACATATGCTTTTGGGGTAGAAAAATAAGTTCTACCCATTGTGACACCCACAGAAAGCAGAATGACTTTCCGAGCTATAGTTTGTGAGATGCAACTTGGCGGTGACAAGTGAACAATTGAATATCTATTTTTAGCATAACTTTGTTTCCGTATATCCGAATTGGACCTGTGACATATGCATATGGGGTAGAAAAATAAGTTCTATCCATTGTGACAGCAAAAGAAAGCAAAATCACTTTCCGAGCTATAGATTGTGAGGTGCAACTTAGCGGAGATAAGTGAACAGTTGAAAATTTATTTTTTGCATAACTTTGTTTCCGTATATCAGAGTTGGACGTGTGACATATGCATTTGGGGTAAAAAAATAAATTCTATCCTTTGTGACATCCAGAGAAAGCAGAATCATATGTCGAGCTATAGTTTGTGACTTGCAACTTGGTGGTGACAAGTGAACAGTTGAAAATCTATTTTTAGCATAACTTTATTTCCGTTTATCAGAATTGGACGTGTGACATATGTATTTGTGGTAGAAAAATAAATTCTATCCATTGTGACAACCAGAGAAAGCAGAATCACTTTCCGAGCTATAGTTTGTGAGATGCAACTTGGCGTTGGCAAGTGAATAGATGAAAATCTATTTTTTGCATAACTTTGTTTCCGTTTATCAGAATTGGACGTGTGACATATGCTTTTGGGGTAGAAAAATAAGTTCTATCCATTGTGACACCCACAGTAAGCAGAATGACTTTCCGAGCTATAGTTTGTGAGATGCAACTTGGCGGTGACAAGTGAACAATTGAATATCTATTTTTAGCATAACTTTGTTTCCGTATATCCGAATTGGACGTGTGACATATGCTTATGGGGTAGAAAAATAAGTTCTATCCATTGTGACAGCCAAAGAAAGCAGAATCACTTTCCGAGCTATAGATTGTGAGGTGCAACTTAGCGGAGATAAGTGAACAGTTGAAATTTTTTTTTTGCATAACTTTGTTTCCGTATATCCGAATTGGACGTGTGACATATGCATTTGGGGTAGAAAAATATTTTCTATCCATTGTGACAACCAAAGTATGCAAAATCACTTTCCGATGTATATTTTTTGTGAGATGCAACGTGGCGTTGACAAGTGAATAGATGAAAATCTATTTTTTGCATAACTTTGTTTCCGTATATCTGAATTGGACGTGTGACATATGCATTTGGGGTATAAAAATATGTTGTATCCATTGTGACAACAAGAGAAAGCATAATCAATTTCCGAGCTATAGTTTGTGAGATGCAACTTGGCGGTGACAAGTGAACAATTGAATATCTGTTTTTAGCATAACTTTGTTTCCGTATCCGAATTGGACGTGTGACATATGCATATGGGGTAGAGAAATAAGTTCTATCCATTGTGACAACCACAGAAAGCAGAATGACTTTCCGGGCCATAGTTTGTGAGGTGCAACTTGGCGGAGACAAGTGAACAGTTGAAAATTTATTTTTAGCATAACTTTGTTTCCGTATATCAGAATTGGACGTGTGAAATATGCATTTGGGTAGAAAAATAAGTTCTATCCATTGTGACAACCAGAGAAAGCAGAATCATATGTCGAGCTATAGTTTGTGACTTGCAACTTGGTGGTGACAAGTGAATAGTTGAAAATCAGAATTGGACGTGTGAAATATGCATTTGGGTAGAAAAATAAGTTCTATCCATTGTGACAACTACAGAATGCAGAATCACTTTCCGAGCTATAGTTTGTGAGATGCAACTTGGCGTTGGCAAGTGAATAGATGAAAATCTATTTTTTGCATAACTTTGTTTCCGTTTATCAGAATTGGACGTGTGACATATGCTTTTGGGGTAGAAAAATAAGTTCTATCCATTGTGACACCCACAGAAAGCAGAATGACTTTCCGAGCTATAGTTTGTGAGATGCAACTTGGCGGTGACAAGTGAACAATTGAATATCTATTTTTAGCATAACTTTGTTTCCGTATATCCGAATTGGACGTGTGACATATGCATATGTGGTTGAAAAATAAGTTCTATCCATTGTGACAACTAGAGAAGGCATAATCATTTTCCGAGCTATAGTTTTTTAGATGCAACTTGGCGGTGACAAGTGAACAATTGAATATCTATTGTTAGCATAACTTTGTTTCCGTATATCCGAATTGGACCTGTGACATATGCATATGAGGTAGAAAAATAAGTTCTATCCATTGTGACAGCAAAAGAAAGCAGAATCACTTTCCGAGCTATAGATTGTGAGGTGCAACTTAGCAGAGATAAGTGAACAGTTGAAAATTTATTTTTTGCATAACTTTGTTTCCGTATATCAGAGTTGGACGTGTGACATATGCATTTGGGGTAAAAAAATAAATTCTATCCATTGTGACAACCAGAGAAAGCAGAATCATATGTCGAGCTATAGTTTGTGACTTGCAACTTGGTGGTGACAAGTGAACAGTTGAAAATCTATTTTTAGCATAACTTTATTTCCGTTTATCAGAATTGGACGTGTGACATATGTATTTGTGGTAGAAAAATAAATTCTATCCATTGTGACAACCAGAGAAAGCAGAATCACTTTCCGAGCTATAGCTTGTGAGATGCAACTTGGCGTTGGCAAGTGAATAGATGAAAATCTATTTTTTGCATAACTTTGTTTCCGTTTATCGGAATTGGACGTGTGACATATGCATATGGGGTAGAAAAATAAGTTCTATCCATTGTGACAGCAAAAGAAAGCAGAATCACTTTCAGAGCTATATATTGTGAGGTGCAACTTGGCGGTGACAAGTGAACAGTTGAAAATTTATTTTTAGCATAACTTTGTTTCCTTATATCAGAATTGGAAGTTTACAATATGCATTTGGGGTATAAAAATATCTTCTATCCATTGTGACAACCAAAGTAAGCAGAATCACTTTCCGATCTATATTTTTTGTGAGATGCAACTTGGCGATGACAAGTGAATATCTATTTTTAGCATAACTTTGTTTCCGTATATCCGAATTGGATGTGTGACATATGCATTTGGGGTAGAAAAATAAATTCTATCCATTGTGACAACCAGGGAAAGCAGAATCATATTCCGAGCTATAGTTTGTGACTTGAAACTTGGTGGTGACAAGTGAACAGTTGAAAATTTATTTTTAGCATAACTTTGTTTCCGTATATCAGAATTGGACGTGTGAAATATGCATTTCGGTAGAAAAATAAGTTCTATCCATTGTGACAACCAGAGAAAGTAGAATCATATGTCGAGCTATAGTTTGTGACTTGCAACTTGGTGGTGACAAGTGAAAAGTTGAAAATCTATATTTAGCATAACTTTGTTTCCGTTTATCAGAATTGGACGTGGGACATATGTATTTGTGGTAGAAAAATAAATTCTATCCATTGTGACAACCAGAGAAAGCAGAATCACTTTCCGAGCTATAGTTTGTGAGATGCAACTTGGCGTTGGCAAGTGAATAGATGAAAATCTATTTTTTGCATAACTTTGTTTCCATTTATCAGAATTGGACGTGTGACATATGCTTTTGGGGTAGAAAAATAAGTTCTATCCATTGTGACACCCACAGAAAGCAGAATGACTTTCCGAGCTATAGTTTGTGAGATGCAACTTGGCGGTGACAAGTGAACAATTGAATATCTATTTTTAGCATAACTTTGTTTCCGTATATCCGAATTGGACGTGTGACATATGCATATGGGGTAGAAAAATAAGTTCTATCCATTGTGACAACCACAGAAAGCATAATGACTTTTCGGGCCATAGTTTGTGAGGTGCAACTTGGCGGAGACAAGTGAACAGTTGAAAATTTATTTTTAGCATAACTTTGTTTCCGTATATCAGAATTGGACGTGTGAAATATGCATTTCGGTAGAAAAATAAGTTCTATCCATTGTGACAACCAGAGAAAGTAGAATCATATGTCGAGCTATAGTTTGTGACTTGCAACTTGGTGGTGACAAGTGAAAAGTTGAAAATCTATATTTAGCATAACTTTGTTTCCGTTTATCAGAATTGGACGTGGGACATATGTATTTGTGGTAGAAAAATAAATTCTATCCATTGTGACAACCAGAGAAAGCAGAATCACTTTCCGAGCTATAGTTTGTGAGATGCAACTTGGCGTTGGCAAGTGAATAGATGAAAATCTATTTTTTGCATAACTTTGTTTCCATTTATCAGAATTGGACGTGTGACATATGCTTTTGGGGTAGAAAAATAAGTTCTATCCATTGTGACACCCACAGAAAGCAGAATGACTTTCCGAGCTATAGTTTGTGAGATGCAACTTGGCGGTGACAAGTGAACAATTGAATATCTATTTTTAGCATAACTTTGTTTCCGTATATCCGAATTGGACGTGTGACATATGCATATGGGGTAGAAAAATAAGTTCTATCCATTGTGACAACCACAGAAAGCAGAATGACTTTTCGGGCCATAGTTTGTGAGGTGCAACTTGGCGGAGACAAGTGAACAGTTGAAAATTTATTTTTAGCATAACTTTGTTTCCGTATATCAGAATTGGACGTGTGAAATATGCATTTTGGTAGAAAAATAAGTTCTATCCATTGTGACAACCAGAGAAAGCAGAATCATATGTCGAGCTATAGTTTGTGACTTGCAACTAGGTGGTGACAAGTGAATAGTTGAAAATCTATTTTTAGCATAACTTTGTTTTCGTTTATCAGAATTGGACGTGTGACATATGTATTTGTGGTAGAAAAATAAATTCTATCAATTGTGACAACCAGAGAAAGCAGAATCACTTTCCGAGCTATAGTTTGTGAGATGCAACTTGGCGTTGGCAAGTGAATAGATGAAAATCTATTTTTTGCATAACTTTGTTTCCGTTTATCAAAATTGGACGTGTGACATATGCTTTTGGGGTAGAAAAATTAGTTCTATCCATTTTGACACCCACAGAAAGCAGAATGACTTTCTGAGCTATAGTTTGTGAGATGCAACTTGGCGGTGACAAGTGAACAATTGAATATCTATTTTTAGCATAACTTTGTTTCCGTGTATCGGAATTGGACGTGTGACATATGCTTTTGGGGTAGAAAAATAAGTTCTATCCATTGTGACAACCGCAGAAAGCAGAATGACTTTCCGAGCTATAGTTTGTAAGGTGCAACTTGGCGGAGACAAGTGAACAGTTGAAAATTTATTTTTACATAACTTTGTTTCCGTATATCAGAATTGGACGTGTGAAATATGCATTTGGGTAGAAAAATAAGTTCTATCCATTGTGACAACTACAAAATGCAGAATCACTTTCCGAGCTATAGATTGTGAGGTGCAACTTGGCGGAGACAAGTGAATAGTTGAAAATTTATTTTTAGCTTAACTTTTGTTCCGTATATCAGAATTGGACGTGTGACATATGCATTTGTGGTAGAAAAATAAATTCTATCCATTGTGACAACCAGAGAAAGCAGAATGCCTTTCCGAGCTATAGTTTGTAAGGTGCAACTTGGCGGAGACAAGTGAACAGTTGAAAATTTATTTTTAGCATAACTTTGTTTCCGTATATCAGAATTGGACGTGTGAAATATGCATTTGGGTAGAAAAATAAGTTCTATCCATTGTGACAACTACAGAAAGCAGAATCACTTTCCGAGCTATAGATTGTGAGGTGCAACTTGGCGGAGACAAGTGAATAGTTGAAAATTTATTTTTAGCTTAACTTTTGTTCCGTATATCAGAATTGGACGTGTGACATATGCATTTGTGGTAGAAAAATAAATTCTATCCATTGTGACAACCAGAGAAAGCAGAATCACTTTGCGAGCTATAGTTTGTGAGATGCAACTTGGCGTTGGCAAGTGAATAGATGAAAATCTATTTTTTGCATAACTTTGTTTCCGTTTATCGGAATTGGACGTGTGACATATGCTTTTGGGGTAGAAAAATAAGTTCTATCCATTGTGACACCCACAGGAAGCAAAATTACTTTCCGAGCTATAGTTTGTGAGATGCAACTTGGCGGTGACAAGTGAACAATTGAATATCTATTTTTAGCATAACTTTGTTTCCGTATATCCGAATTGGACGTGTGACATATGCATATGGGGTAGAAAAATAAGTTCTATCCATTGTGACAGCCAAAGAAAGCAGAATCACTTTCAGAGCTATAGATTGTGAGGTGCAACTTAGGCGGAGATAAGTGAACAGTTGAATTTTTTTTTTTTTGCATAACTTTGTTTCCGTATATCCGAATTGGACGTGTGACATATGCATTTGGGGTAGAAAAATATTTTCTATCCATTGTGACAACCAAAGTAAGCAGAATCACTTTCCGATATATATTTTTTGTGAGATGCAACTTGGCGTTGACAAGTGAATAGATGAAAATCTATTTTTTGCATAACTTTGTTTCCGTATATCTGAATTGGACGTGTGACATATGCATTTGGGGTATAAAAATATGTTGTATCCATTGTGACAACAAGAGAAAGCATAATCAATTTCCGAGCTATAGTTTGTGAGATGCAACTTGGCGGTGACAAGTGAACAATTGAATATCTATTTTTAGCATAACTTTGTTTCCGTATATCCGAATTGGACGTGTGACATATGCATATGGGGTAGAAAAATAAGTTCTATCCATTGTGATAGCCAAAGAAAGCAGAATCACTTTCCGAGCTATAGATTGTGAGGTGCAACTTAGCGGAGATAAGTGAACAGTTGAAAATTTATTTTTTGCATAACTTTGTTTCCGTATATCAGAATTGGACGTGTGACATATGCATTTGGGGTTGAAAAATAAATTCTATCCATTGTGACAACCAGAGAAAGCAGAATCATATGTCGAGCTATAGTTTGTGACTTCCAACTTGGTGGTGATAAGTGAATAGTTGAAAATCTATTTTTAGCATAACTTTGTTTCCGTTTATCAGAATTGGACGTGTGACATATGTATTTGTGGTAGAAAAATAAATTCTATCTATTGTGACAACCAGAGAAAGCAGAATCACTTTCCGAGCTATAGTTTGTGAGATGCAACTTGGCGTTGGCAAGTGAATAGATGAAAATCTATTTTTTGCATAACTTTGTTTCCGTTTATCAGAATTGGACGTGTGACATATGCTTTTGGGGTAGAAAAATAAGTTCTATCCATTGTGACACCCACAGTAAGCAGAATGACTTTCCGAGCTATAGTTTGTGAGAAGCAACTTGGTGGTGACAAGTGAACAATTGAATATCTATTTTTAGCATAACTTTGTTTCCGTATATCCGAATTGGACGTGTGACATATGCATATGGGGTAGAAAAATAAGTTCTATCCATTGTGACAGCCAAAGAAAGCAGAATCACTTTCCGAGCTATAGATTGTGAGGTGCAACTTAGCGGAGATAAGTGAATAGTTGAAAATTTATTTTTTGCATAACTTTGTTTCCGTATATCAGAATTGGACGTGTGACATATGCATTTTGGGTAGAAAAATAAATTCTATCCATTGTGACAACCAGAGAAAGCAGAATCGTATGTCGAGCTATAGTTTGTGACTTGCAACTTGGTGGTGACAAGTGAACAGTAGAAAATCTATTTTTAGCATAACTTTGTTTCCGTTTATCAGAATTGGACGTGTGACATATGCATTTGTGGTAGAAAAATAAATTCTATCCATTGTGACAACCAGAGAAAGCAGAATCACTTTCCGAGCTATAGTTTGTGAGATGCAACTTGGCGTTGGCAAGTGAATAGATGAAAATCTATTTTTTGCATAACTTTGTTTCCGTTTATCGGAATTGAACGTGTGACATATGCTTTTGGGGTAGAAAAATAAGTTCTATCCATTGTGACACCCACAGTAAGCAGAATGACTTTCCGAGCTATAGTTTGTGAGATGCAACTTGGCGGTGACAAGTGAACAATTGAATATCTATTTTTAGCATAACTTTGTTTCCGTATATCCGAATTGGACGTGTGACATATGCAAATGGGGTAAAAAAATAAGTTCTATCCATTGTGACAGCCAAAGAAAGCAGAATCACTTTCAGAGCTATAGATTGTGAGGTGCAACTTAGCGGAGATAAGTGAACAGTTGAAATTTTGTTTTTTGCATAACTTTGTTTCCGTATATCCGAATTGGACGTGTGACATATGCATTTGGGGTAGAAAAATATTTTCTATCCATTGTGACAACCAAAGTAAGCAGAATCACTTTCCGATATATATTTTTTGTGAGATGCAACTTGGCGTTGACAAGTGAATAGATGAAAATCTATTTTTTGCATAACTTTGTTTCCGTATATCTGAATTGGACGTGTGACATATGCATTTGGGGTATAAAAATATGTTGTATCCATTGTGACAACAAGAGAAAGCATAATCAATTTCCGAGCTATAGTTTGTGAGATGCAACTTGGCGGTGACAAGTGAACAATTGAATATCTATTTTTAGCATAACTTTGTTTCCGTATATCCGAATTGGACGTGTGACATATGCATATGGGGTTGAAAAATAAGTTCTATCCATTGTGACAACTAGAGAAGGCATAATCATTTTCCGAGCTATAGATTGTGAGGTGCAACTTAGCGGAGATAAGTGAACAGTTGAAAATTTATTTTTTGCATAACTTTGTTTCCGTATATCAGAATTGGACGTGTGACATATGCATTTGGGGTTGAAAAATAAATTCTATCCATTGTGACAACCAGAGAAAGCAGAATCATATGTCGAGCTATAGTTTGTGACTTGCAACTTGCTGGTGATAAGTGAATAGTTGAAAATCTATTTTTTGCATAACTTTGTTTCCGTATATCCGAATTGGACGTGTGACATATGCATTTGGGGTAGAAAAATATTTTCTATCCATTGTGACAACCAAAGTAAGCAGAATCACTTTCCGATATATATTTTTTGTGAGATGCAACTTGGCGTTGACAAGTGAATAGATGAAAATCTATTTTTTGCATAACTTTGTTTCCGTATATCTGAATTGGACGTGTGACATATGCATTTGGGGTATAAAAATATGTTGTATCCATTGTGACAACAAGAGAAAGCATAATCAATTTCCGAGCTATAGTTTGTGAGATGCAACTTGGCGGTGACAAGTGAACAATTGAATATCTATTTTTAGCATAACTTTGTTTCCGTATATCCGAATTGGACGTGTGACATATGCATATGGGGTAGAAAAATAAGTTCTATCCATTGTGACAGCCAAAGAAAGCAGAATCACTTTCCGAGCTATAGATTGTGAGGTGCAACTTAGCGGAGATAAGTGAATAGTTGAAAATTTATTTTTTGCATAACTTTGTTTCCGTATATCAGAATTGGACGTGTGACATATGCATTTTGGGTAGAAAAATAAATTCTATCCATTGTGACAACCAGAGAAAGCAGAATCGTATGTCGAGCTATAGTTTGTGACTTGCAACTTGGTGGTGACAAGTGAACAGTAGAAAATCTATTTTAAGCATAACTTTGTTTCCGTTTATCAGAATTGGACGTGTGACATATGTATTTGTGGTAGAAAAATAAATTCTATCCATTGTGACAACCAGAGAAAGCAGAATCACTTTCCGAGCTATAGTTTGTGAGAAGCAACTTGGCGTTGGCAAGTGAATAGATGAAAATCTATTTTTTGCATAACTTTGTTTCCGTTTATCGGAATTGGACGTGTGACATATGCTTTTGGGGTAGAAAAATAAGTTCTATCCATTGTGACACCCACAGGAAGCAGAATTACTTTCCGAGCTATAGTTTGTGAGATGCAACTTGGCGGTGACAAGTGAACAATTGAATATCTATTTTTAGCATAACTTTGTTTCCGTATATCCCAATTGGACGTGTGACATATGCAAATGGGGTAGAAAAATAAGTTCTATCCATTGTGACAGCCAAAGAAAGCAGAATCACTTTAAGAGCTATAGATTGTGAGGTGCAACTTAGCGGAGATAAGTGAACAGTTGAAATTTTGTTTTTTGCATAACTTTGTTTCCGTATATCCGAATTGGACGTGTGACATATGCATTTGGGGTAGAAAAATATTTTCTATCCATTGTGACAACCAAAGTAAGCAGAATCACTTTCCGATCTATAGTTTGTGAGATGCAACTTGGCGTTGACAAGTGAATAGATGAAAATCTATTTTTTGCATAACTTTGTTTCCGTATATCTGAATTGGACGTGTGACATATGCATTTGGGGTATAAAAATATGTTGTATCCATTGTGACAACAAGAGAAAGCATAATCAATTTCCGAGCTATAGTTTGTGAGATGCAACTTGGCGGTGACAAGTGAACAATTGAATATCTATTTTTAGCATAACTTTGTTTCCGTATATTCGAATTGGACGTGTGACATATGCATATGGGGTAGAAAAATAAGTTCTATCCATTGTGACAGCCAAAGAAAGCAGAATCACTTTCCGAGCTATAGATTGTGAGGTGCAACTTAGCGAAGATAAGTGAACAATTGAAAATTTATTTTTTGCATAACTTTGTTTCCGTATATCAGAATTGGACGTGTGATATATGCATTTGGGGTAGAAAAATAAATTCTATCCATTGTGACAACCAGAGAAAGCAGAATCATATGTCGAGCTATAGTTTGTGACTTGCAACTTGCTGGTGATAAGTGAATAGTTGAAAATCTATTTTTAGCATAACTTTGTTTCCGTTTATCAGAATTGGACGTGTGACATATGCATTTTGGGTAGAAAAATAAATTCTATCCATTGTGACAACCAGAGAAAGCAGAATCATATGTCGAGCTATAGTTTGTGACTTGCAACTTGCTGGTGATAAGTGAACAGTAGAAAATCTATTTTTAGCATAACTTTGTTTCCGTTTATCAGAATTGGACGTGTGACATATGTATTTGTGGTAGAAAAATAAATTCTATCCATTGTGACAACCAGAGAAAGCAGAATCACTTCCCGAGCAATAGTTTGTGAGATGCAACTTGGCGTTGGCAAGTGAATAGATGAAAATCTATTTTTTGCATAACTTTGTTTCCGTTTATCGGAATTGGACGTGTGACATATGCTTTTGGGGTAGAAAAATAAGTTCTATCCATTGTGTCACCCACAGGAAGCAGAATTACTTTCCGAGCTATAGTTTGTGAGATGCAACTTGGCGGTGACAAGTGAACAATTGAATATCTATTTTTAGCATAACTTTGTTTCCGTATATCCGAATTGGACGTGTGACATATGCAAATGGGGTAGAAAAATAAGTTCTATCCATTGTGACAGCCAAAGAAAGCAGAATCACTTTCAGAGCTATAGATTGTGAGGTGCAACTTAGCGGAGATAAGTGAACAGTTGAAATTTTGTTTTTTGCATAACTTTGTTTCTGTATATCCGAATTGGACGTGTGACATATGCATTTGGGGTAGAAAAATATTTTCTATCCATTGTGACAACCAAAGTAAGCAGAATCACTTTCCGATCTATAGTTTGTGAGACGCAACTTGGCGTTGACAAGTGAATAGATGAAAATCTATTTTTTGCATAACTTTGTTTCCGTATATCTGAATTGGACGTGTGACATATGCATTTGGGGTATAAAAATATGTTGTATCCATTGTGACAACAAGAGAAAGCATAATCAATTTCCAAGCTATAGTTTGTGAGATGCAACTTGGCGGTGACAAGTGAACAATTGAATATCTATTTTTAGCATAACTTTGTTTCCGTATATTCGAATTGGACGTGTGACATATGCATATGGGGTAGAAAAATAAGTTCTATCCATTGTGACAGCCAAAGAAAGCAGAATCACTTTCCGAGCTATAGATTGTGAGGTGCAACTTAGCGGAGATAAGTGAACAATTGAAAATTTATTTTTTGCATAACTTTGTTTCCGTATATCAGAATTGGACGTGTGATATATGCATTTGGGGTAGAAAAATAAATTCTATCCATTGTGACAACCAGAGAAAGCAGAATCATATGTCGAGCTATAGTTTGTGACTTGCAACTTGCTGGTGATAAGTGAATAGTTGAAAATCTATTTTTAGCATAACTTTGTTTCCGTTTATCAGAATTGGACGTGTGACATATGTATTTGTGGTAGAAAAATAAATTCTATCCATTGTGACAACCAGAGAAAGCAGAATCACTTTCCGAGCTATAGTTTGTGAGATGCAACTTGGCGTTGGCAAGTGAATAGATGAAAATCTATTTTTTGCATAACTTTGTTTCCGTTTATCAGAATTGGACGTGTGACATATGCTTTTGGGGTAGAAAAATAAGTTCTATCCATTGTGACACCCACAGTAAGCAGAATGACTTTCCGAGCTATAGTTTGTGAGATGCAACTTGGCGGTGACAAGTGAACAATTGAATATCTATTTTTAGCATAACTTTGTTTCCGTATATCCGAATTGGACGTGTGACATATGCATATGGGGTAGAAAAATAAGTTCTATCCATTGTGACAGCCAAAGAAAGCAGAATCACTTTCCGAGCTATAGATTGTGAGGTGCAACTTAGCGGAGATAAGTGAATAGTTGAAAATTTATTTTTTGCATAACTTTGTTTCCGTATATCAGAATTGGACGTGTGACATATGCATTTTGGGTAGAAAAATAAATTCTATCCATTGTGACAACCAGAGAAAGCAGAATCGTATGTCGAGCTATAGTTTGTGACTTGCAACTTGGTGGTGACAAGTGAACAGTAGAAAATCTATTTTTAGCATAACTTTGTTTCCGTTTATCAGAATTGGACGTGTGACATATGTATTTGTGGTAGAAAAATAAATTCTATCCATTGTGACAACCAGAGAAAGCAGAATCGCTTTCCGAGCTATAGTTTGTGAGATGCAACTTGGCGTTGGCAAGTGAATAGATGAAAATCTATTTTTTGCATAACTTTGTTTCCGTTTATCGGAATTGGACGTGTGACATATGCTTTTGGGGTAGAAAAATAAGTTCTATCCATTGTGACACCCACAGGAAGCAGAATTACTTTCCGAGCTATAGTTTGTGAGATGCAACTTGGCGGTGACAAGTGAACAATTGAATATCTATTTTTAGCATAACTTTGTTTCCGTATATCCGAATTGGACGTGTGACATATGCAAATGGGGTAGAAAAATAAGTTCTATCCATTGTGACAGCCAAAGAAAGCAGAATCACTTTCAGAGCTATAGATTGTGAGGTGCAACTT
Source organism: Lupinus albus (assembly GCA_009771035.1). Classification (NCBI taxonomy): domain Eukaryota; kingdom Viridiplantae; phylum Streptophyta; class Magnoliopsida; order Fabales; family Fabaceae; genus Lupinus; species Lupinus albus. The sequence continues at coordinate 8,012,161 of CM020022.1, read as the reverse complement.
AGCGGAGATAAGTGAACAGTTGAAATTTTGTTTTTTGCATAACTTTGTTTCCGTATATCCGAATTGGACGTGTGACATATGCATTTGGGGTAGAAAAATATTTTCTATCCATTGTGACAACCAAAGTAAGCAGAATCACTTTCCGATCTATAGTTTGTGAGATGCAACTTGGCGTTGACAAGTGAATAGATGAAAATCTATTTTTTGCATAACTTTGTTTCCGTATATCTGAATTGGACGTGTGACATATGCATTTGGGGTATAAAAATATGTTGTATCCATTGTGACAACAAGAGAAAGCATAATCAATTTCCGAGCTATAGTTTGTGAGATGCAACTTGGCGGTGACAAGTGAACAATTGAATATCTATTTTTAGCATAACTTTGTTTCCGTATATTCGAATTGGACGTGTGACATATGCATATGGGGTAGAAAAATAAGTTCTATCCATTGTGACAGCCAAAGAAAGCAGAATCACTTTCCGAGCTATAGATTGTGAGGTGCAACTTAGCGGAGATAAGTGAACAATTGAAAATTTATTTTTTGCATAACTTTGTTTCCGTATATCAGAATTGGACGTGTGATATATGCATTTGGGGTAGAAAAATAAATTCTATCCATTGTGACAACCAGAGAAAGCAGAATCATATGTCGAGCTATAGTTTGTGACTTGCAACTTGCTGGTGATAAGTGAATAGTTGAAAATCTATTTTTAGCATAACTTTGTTTCCGTTTATCAGAATTGGACGTGTGACATATGTATTTGTGGTAGAAAAATAAATTCTATCCATTGTGACAACCAGAGAAAGCAGAATCACTTTCCGAGCTATAGTTTGTGAGATGCAACTTGGCGTTGGCAAGTGAATAGATGAAAATCTATTTTCTGCAAAACTTTGTTTCCGTTTATCAGAATTGGACGTGTGACATATGCTTTTGGGGTAGAAAAATAAGTTCTATCCATTGTGACACCCACAGTAAGCAGAATGACTTTCCGAGCTATAGTTTGTGAGATGCAACTTGGCGGTGACAAGTGAACAATTGAATATCTATTTTTAGCATAACTTTGTTTCCGTATATCCGAATTGGACGTGTGACATATGCATATGGGGTAGAAAAATAAGTTCTATCCATTGTGACAGCCAAAGAAAGCAGAATCACTTTCCGAGCTATAGATTGTGAGGTGCAACTTAGCGGAGATAAGTGAATAGTTGAAAATTTATTTTTTGCATAACTTTGTTTCCGTATATCAGAATTGGACGTGTGACATATGCATTTTGGGTAGAAAAATAAATTCTATCCATTGTGACAACCAGAGAAAGCAGAATCGTATGTCGAGCTATAGTTTGTGACTTGCAACTTGGTGGTGACAAGTGAACAGTAGAAAATCTATTTTTAGCATAACTTTGTTTCCGTTTATCAGAATTGGACGTGTGACATATGTATTTGTGGTAGAAAAATAAATTCTATCCATTGTGACAACCAGAGAAAGCAGAATCACTTTCCGAGCTATAGTTTGTGAGATGCAACTTGGCGTTGGCAAGTGAATAGATGAAAATCTATTTTTTGCATAACTTTGTTTCCGTTTATCGGAATTGGACGTGTGACATATGCTTTTGGGGTAGAAAAATAAGTTCTATCCATTGTGACACCCACAGGAAGCAGAATTACTTTCCGAGCTATAGTTTGTGAGATGCAACTTGGCGGTGACAAGTGAACAATTGAATATCTATTTTTAGCATAACTTTGTTTCCGTATATCCGAATTGGACGTGTGACATATGCAAATGGGGTATAAAAATAAGTTCTATCCATTGTGACAGCCAAAGAAAGCAGAATCACTTTCAGAGCTATAGATTGTGAGGTGCAACTTAGCGGAGATAAGTGAACAGTTGAAATTTTGTTTTTTGCATAACTTTGTTTCCGTATATCCGAATTGGACGTGTGACATATGCATTTGGGGTAGAAAAATATTTTCTATCCATTGTGACAACCAAAGTAAGCAGAATCACTTTCCGATCTATAGTTTGTGAGATGCAACTTGGCGTTGACAAGTGAATAGATGAAAATCTATTTTTTGCATAACTTTGTTTCCGTATATCTGAATTGGACGTGTGACATATGCATTTGGGGTATAAAAATATGTTGTATCCATTGTGACAACAAGAGAAAGCATAATCATTTTCCGAGCTATAGTTTGTGAGATGCAACTTGGCGGTGACAAGTGAACAATTGAATATCTATTTTTAGCGTAACTTTGTTTCCGTATATCCGAATTGGACGTGTGACATATGCATATGGGGTAGAAAAATAAGTTCTATCCATTGTGACAGCCGAAGAAAGAAGAATCACTTTCCGAGCTATAGATTGTGAGGTGCAACTTGGCGGAGATAAGTGAATAGTTGAAAATTTATTTTTTGCATAACTTTGTTTCCGTATATCAGAATTGGACGTGTGATATATGCATTTGGGGTAGAAAAATAAATTCTATCCATTGTGACAACCAGAGAAAGCAGAATCATATGTCGAGCTATAGTTTGTGACTTGCAACTTGCTGGTGATAAGTGAATAGTTGAAAATCTATTTTTAGCATAACTTTGTTTCCGTTTATCAGAATTGGACGTGTGAAATATGTATTTGTGGTAGAAAAATAAATTCTATCCATTGTGACAACCAGAGAAAGCAGAATCACTTTCCGAGCTATAGTTTGTGAGATGCAACTTGGCGTTGGCAAGTGAATAGATGAAAATCTATTTTTTGCATAACTTTGTTTCCGTTTATCAGAATTGGACGTGTGACATATGCTTTTGGGGTAGAAAAATAAGTTCTATCCATTGTGACACCCACAGTAAGCAGAATGACTTTCCGAGCTATAGTTTGTGACTTGCAACTTGGTGGTGACAAGTGAACAGTTGAAAATCTATTTTTAGCATAACTTTGTTTCCGTTTATCAGAATTGGACGTGTGACATATGTATTTGTGGTAGAAAATTAAATTCTATCCATTGTGACCACCAGAGAAAGCAGAATCACTTTCCGAGCTATAGTTTGTGAGATGCAACTTGGCGTTGGCAAGTGAATAGATGAAAATCTATTTTTTGCATAACTTTGTTTCCGTATATCTGAATTTGACGAGTAACATATGCATTTGGGGTATAAAAATATGTTGTATCCATTGTGACAACAAGAGAAAGCAAAATCAATTTCCGAGCTATAGTTTGTGAGATGCAACTTGGGGGTGACAAGTGAACAATTGAATATCTATTTTTAGCATAACTTTGTTTCCGTATATCCGAATTGGACGTGTGACATATGCATATGGGGTAGAAAAATAAGTTCTATCCATTGTGACACCCACAGAAAGCAGAATGACTTTCCGAGCTATAGTTTGTGAGATGCAACTTGGCGGTGACAAGTGAACAGTTGAAAATCTATTTTTAGAATAAATTTGTTTCCGTATATCTGAATTGGACGTGTGACATATGCATTTGGGGTAGAAAAATACTTTCTATCCGTTGTGACTACCAGAGAAATCAGAATCAATTTCCGAGCTATAGTTTGTGATATGCAACTTGGCGGTGACAAGTGAATAGTTGAAAATTTATTTTTAGCATAACTTTGTTTCCGTAAATCAGAATTGGAAGTTTGACATATGCATTTGGGGTATAAAAATATCTTCTATCCATTGTGATAACCAGATAAAGCCAAATCACTTTCCAAGCTATAGTTTGTGAGATGCAACTTGGCGGTGACATGTGAATATCTATTTTTAGCATAACTTTGTTTCCGTATATCCGAATTGGAAGTGTGACATATGCATTTGGGGTAGAAAAATATGTTCTATCCATTGTGACATCAACAGAAAGCAGAATCACTTTCCGAGATATAGTTTGTGATATGCAACTTGGCGGTGACAAGTGAATAGTTGAAAATTTATTTTTAGCATAACTTTGTTTCCGTATATCAGAATTGGACGTGTGACATATGCATTTGGGGTATAAAAATATCTTCTATCCAGTGTGATAACCAGAGAAAGCCGAATCACTTTCCGAGCTATAGATTGTGAGTGCAACTTGGCGGAGACAAGTGAATAGTTGAAAATTTATTTTTAGCATAACTTTTGTTCCGTATATCATAATTGGACGTGTGACATATGCATTTGTGGTAGAAAAATATGTTGTATCCATTGTGACAACAAGAGAAAGCATAATCATTTTCCGAGCTATAGTTTGTGAGATGCAACTTGGCGGTGACAAGTGAACAATTGAATATCTATTTTTAGCATAACTTTGTTTCCGTATATCCGAATTGGACGTGTGACATATGTATTTGTGGTAGAAAAATAAATTCTATCCATTGTGACAACCAGAGAAAGCAGAATCACTTTCCGAGCTATAGTTTGTGAGATGCAACTTGGCGTTGGCAATTGAATAGATGAAAATCTATTTTTTGCATAACTTTGTTTCCGTGTATCGGAATTGGACGTGTGACATATGCTTTTGGGGTAGAAAAATAAGTTCTATCCATTGTGACACCCACAGAAAGCAGAATCACTTTCGGAGATATAGATTGTGAGGTGCAACTTAGCGGAGATAAGTGAACAGTTGAAAATTTATTTTTTGCATAACTTTGTTTCCGTATATCAGAATTGGACGTGTGACATATGCATTTGGGGTAGAAAAATAAATTCTATCCATTGTGACAACCAGAGAAAGCAGAATCATATGTCGAGCTATAGTTTGTGACTTGCAACTTGGTGGTGACAAGTGAACAGTTGAAAATCTATTTTTAGCATAACTTTGTTTCCGTTTATCAAAATTGGACGTGTGACATATGTATTTGTGGTAGAAAAATAAATTTTATCCATTGTGACAACCAGAGAAAGCAGAATCACTTTCCGAGCTATAGTTTGTGAGATGCAATTTGGTGGTGACAAGTGAATAGTTGAAAATCTATTTTTAGAATAAATTTGTTTCCGTATATCTGAATTGGACGTGTGACATATGCATTTGGGGTAGAAAAATATGTTCTATCCATTGTGACTACCAGAGAAATTAGAATCACTTTCCGAGCTATAGTTTGTGATATGCAACTTGGCGGTGACAAGTGAACAGTTGAAAATTTATTTTTAGCATAACTTTGTTTCCGTATATCAGAATTGGACGTGTGACATATGAATTTGGGGTGGAAAAATATGTTCTATCCATTGTGATAACCAGATAAAGCCAAATCACTTTCCAACTACAGTATGTGAGATGCAACTTGGCGGTGACATGTGAATATCTATTTTTAGCATAACTTTGTTTCCGTATATCAGAATTGGACGTGTGACATATGCATTTGGGGTATTAAAATATCTTCTATCCATTGTGACAGCTAGAGAATGCAGAATCACTTACCGAGCTATAGTTTATAAGATGCAACTTGGCGGTGACAAGTGAATAGTTAAAAATCTATTTTTAGCCTAACTTTGTATCCGTATATCTGAATTGGACATGTGACATATGAATTTGGGGTAGAAAAATATGTTCAATCCATTGTGACAACCAGAGAAAGCAGAATCACTTTCCGAGCTATAGTTTGTGATATGCAACTTGGCGGTGACAAGTGAATAGTTAAAAATTTATTTTTAGCATAACTTTGTTTCCGTATATCAGAATTGGACGTGTGACATATGCATTTGGGGTATAAAAATATCTTCTATCCACTGTGATAACCAGAGAAAGCAGAATCACTTTCCGAGCTATAGATTGTGAGTGCAACTTGGCGGAGACAAGTGAATAGTTGAAAATTTATTTTTAGCATAACTTTTGTTCCGTATATCATAATTGGACGTGTGACATATGCATTTGTGGTAGAAAAATATGTTGTATCCATTATGACAACAAGAGAAAGCATAATCATTTTCCGAGATATAGTTTGTGAGATGCAACTTGGCGGTGACAAGTGAACAAATGAATATCTATTTTTAGCATAACTTTGTTTCCGTATATCCGAATTGGACGTGTGACATATGTATTTGTGGTAGAAAAATAAATTCAATCCATTGTGACAACCAGAGAAAGCAGAATCACTTTCCGAGCTATAGTTTGTGAGATGCAACTTGGCGTTGGCAAGTGAATAGATAAAAATCTATTTTTTGCATAACTTTGTTTCCGTTTATCGGAATTGGACGTGTGACATATGCTTTTGGGGAAGAAAAATAAGTTCTATCCATTGTGACACCCACAGAAAGCAGAATTACTTTCGGAGCTATAGATTGTGAGGTGCAACTTAGCGGAGATAAGTGAACAGTTGAAAATCTATTTTTGGAACAAATTTGTTTCCGTATATATGAATTGGACGTGTGACATATGCATTTGGGGTAGAAAAATATGTTCTATCCATTGTGACAACAACAGAAAGCAGAAGCACTTTCTGAGTTGTAGTTTGTGAGGTGCAACTTGGCGGTGACAAGTGAACAGTTAAAAATCTATTTTTAGCATAACTTTGTTTCCGTATATCTGAATTGGACGTGTGACATATGCATTTGGGGTAGAAAAATATATTCAATCCATTGTGACAACCAGAGAAAGCAGAATCACTTTCCGAGCTATAGTTTGTGATATGCAACTTGGCGGTGACAAGTGAATAGTTGAAAATTTATTTTTAGCATAACTTTGTTTCCGTATAATAGAATTGGATGTGTGACATATGCATTTGGGGTATAAAAATATCTTCTATCCACTGTGATAACTAGAGAAAGCAGAATCACTTTCCGAGCTATAGTTTGTGATATGCAACTTGGTAGTGACAAGTGAATAGTTGAAAATTTATTTTTAGCATAACCTTGTTTCCGTATATCTGAATTGGACGTGTGACATATGCATTTGGGGTATAAAAATATCTTCTATCCACTGTGAGAACCAGAGAAAGCAGAATCACTTTCCGAGCTATAGTTTGCGAGACAAAACTTGGCGGTGACAAGTGAACAATTGAAAATCTATTTTTAGCATAACTTTGTTTCCGTATATCTGAATTGGACGTGTGACATATGCATTTGGGGTATAAAAATATCTTCTATCCACTGTGAGAACCAGAGAAAGATGAATCACTTTCCGAGCTTTAGTTTGTGAGACGCAACTTGGCGGTGACAAGTGAACAGCTAAAAATATATTTTTAACATAACTTTGTTTCCTTATATCTGAATTTGACGTGTGACATATGCATTTGGGGTAGAAAAATAAGTTTTATCCATTGTGGCAACCAGAGATAGCAGAATCACTTTCCGAGCATTAGATTGTAAGGTGCAACATGGCGGAGACAAGTGAACAGTTGAAATTTATTTTTAGCATAACTTTTGTTCCGTATATCGGAATTGGACGTGTGACATATGCATTTGGGGTAGAAAAATATGTTCTATCCATTGTGACAACCAGAGAAAGCAGAATCACTTTCCGAGCTATAGTTTGTGAGATGCAACTTGGCGGTGACAAGTGAACAGTTGAAAATCTATTTTTAGTATAACTTTGTTTCCGTATATCTGAATTGGACGTGTGACATATGCATTTGGGGTAGAAAAATATGTTCTATCAATTGTGACTACCAGAGAAAGCAGAATCACTTTCCGAGCTATAGTTTGTGATATGCAACTTGGCGGTGACAAGTGAATAGTTGAAAATTTATTTTTAGCATAACTTTGTTTCCGTATATCAAAATTGGACGTGTGACATATGCATTTGGGGTATAAAAATATCTTCTATCCACTGTGAGAACCAGAGAAAGCAGAATCACTTTCCGAGCTATAGTTTGTGAGACAAAACTTGGTTGTGACAAGTGAACAATTGAAAATCTAATTTTAGCATAACTTTGTTTCCGTATATCAGAATTGGACGTGTGACACATGCATTTGGGGTATAAAAATATCTTCTATCCACTGTGAGATCCAGAGAAAGTAGAATCACTTTCCGAGCTATAGTTTGAGAGACGCAACTTGGCGGTGACAAGTGAACAGTTGAAAATCTATTTTTAGCATAACTTTGTTTCCGTATATCAGAATTGGATGTGTAACATATGCATTTGGGGTAGAAAAATAAGTTCTATCCATTGTGGCAACCCTAGAAAGCAGAATAACTTTCCGACTTATAGATTGTGAGGTGCAATTTTGCGGAGACAACTGAAAAGTTGAAAATCTATTTTTAGCATAACATTGTTTCCGTATATCCGAATTGGACGTGTGACATATGCATTTGGGGTATAAAAATATGTTGTATCCATTGTGACAATAAGAGAAAGCATAATCAATTTCCGAGCTATAGTTTGTGAGATGCAACTTGGCGGTGACAAGTGAACAATTGAATATCTATTTCTAGCATAACTTTGTATCCGTATATCAGAATTGGACGTGTGACATATGCATTTGGGGTATAAAAATAAGTTCATTCCATTGTGACAACCCCAGAAAGCAGAATAAGTTTCCGAGTAATAGATTGTGAGGTGCAATTTTGCGGAGACAACTAAAAAGTTGAAAATCTATTTTTAGCATAACAATGTTTCCTTATATCCGAATTGGACGTGTGACATATGCATTTGGGGTAGAAAAATATGTTATTTCCATGGTGACAACCAGAGAAAGCAGAATCACTTTCCGAGCTATAGTTTGTGAGATGCAACTTGGCGGTGACAAGTGAACAGCTGAAAATCTATTTTTAGCATAACTTTGTTTCCGTATATCTGAATTGGACGTGTGACATATGCATTTGGGGTAGAAAAATAAGTTCTATCCATTGTGACCACCAGAGATAGCAGAATCACTTTCGGAGCTATAGATTGTGAGGTGCAACTTGGCGGAGACAAGTGAACAGTTGAAAATTTATTTTTTGCATAACTTTTGTTCCGAATATCAGAATTGGACGTGTGACATATGCATTTGGGGTAGAAAAATATGTTCTATCCATTGTGACAACCAGAGAAAGCTTAATCACTTTCCAAACTATAGCTTGTGAGATGCAACTTGGCGGTGACAAGTGAACCGTTGAAAATCTATTTTTTGCATAAATTTGTTTCCGTATATCTGAATTGGACGTGTGACATATGCATTTGGGGTTGAAATATAAGTTCTATCCATTGTGACAACCAGAGATAGCAGAATCACTTTCCGAGCTATAGATTGTGAGGTGCAAATTGGCGGAGACAAGTGAATAGTTGAAAATTTATTTTTAGCATAACTTTTGTTCCATATATCAGAATTGGACGTGAGACATATGCATTTGGGGAAGAAAAATATGTTGTATCCATTGTGACAACCAGAGAAAGCATAATCACTTTCCGAACTATAGTTTGTGAGATGCAACTTGGCGGTGACAAGTGAACCGTTGAAAATCTATTTTTAGCATAACTTTGTTTCCGTATATCTGAATTGGACGTGTGACATATGCATTTGGGGTAGAAAAATATCTTCTATCCTTTGTGACAACCAAAGATAGAAGAATCACATTCCGACCTACAGTTTGTGAGATGCAACTTGGCGGTGACAAGTGAACAGTTGAAAATCTATATTTAGCATAACTTTGTTTCCGTATATCAGAATTGGACGTGTGACGTATGCATTTAGGGTATAAAAATATCTTCTATCCACTGTGAGAACCAGAGAAAGCATAATCACTTTCCGAACTATAGTTTGTGAGATGAAACTTGGCGGTGACAAGTGAACCGTTGAAAATCTACTTTTAGCATAACTTTGTTTATGTATATCTGAATTGGACGTGTGACATATGCATTTGGGGTAGAAAAATAAGTTCTTTCTATTGTGACAACCAGAGATAGCAGAATCACTTTCCGAGCTATAGATTGTGAGGTGCAACTTGGCGGAGACAAGTGAATACTTGAAAATTTATTTTTTGCATAACTTTTGTTCCGTATATCAGAATTAGACGTGTGACATATGCATTTGGGGTAGAAAAATATCTTCTATCCACTGTGAGAACCTGAGAAAGCAGAATCACTTTCCGAGCTATAGTTTGTGAGACGCAACTTGGCGGTGACAAGTGAACAGCTGAAAATATATTTTTAGCATAATTTTGTTTCCGTACATCTGAATTTGACGTGTGACATATGCATTTGGGGTAGAAAAATAAGTTCTATCCATTGTGACCACCAGAGATAGCAGAATCACTTTCCGAGCTATAGATTGTGAGGTGCAACTTGGCGGAGACAAGTGAATAGTTGAAAATTTATTTTTTGCATAAATTTTGTTCCGTATATCAGAATTAGACGTGTGACAAATGCATTTGGGGTAGAAAAATATCTTCTATCCACTGTGAGAACCAGAGAAAGCAGAATCACTTTCCGAGCTATAGTTTGTGAGATGCAACTTGGCGGTGACAAGTGAACAGCTGAAAATATATTTTTAGCATAATTTTGTTTCCGTACATCTGAATTTGACGTGTGACATATGCATTTGGGGTAGAAAAATAAGTTCTATCCATTGTGACCACCAGAGATAGCAGAATCACTTTCCGAGCTATAGATTGTGAGGTTCAACTTGGCGGAGACAAGTGAATAGTTGAAAATTTATTTTTTGCATAACTTTTGTTCCGTATATCAGAATTAGACGTGTGACATATGCATTTGGGGTAGAAAAATATTTTCTATCCACTGTGAGAACCAGAGAAAGCAGAATCACTTTCCGAGCTATAGTTTGTGAGACGCAACTTGGCGGTGACAAGTGAACAACTGAAAATATATTTTTAGCATAATTTTGTTTTCGTACATCTGAATTTGACGTGTGACATATGCATTTGGGGTAGAAAAATAAGTTCTATCCATTGTGACCACCAGAGATAGCAGAATCACTTTCCGAGCTATAGATTGTGAGGTGCAACTTGGCGGAGACAAGTGAATAGTTGAAAATTTATTTTTTGCATAACTTTTGTTCCGTATATCAGAATTAGACGTGTGACATATGCATTTGGGGTAGAAAAATATCTTCTATCCACTGTGAGAACCAGAGAAAGCAGAATTACTTTCCGAGCTATAGTTTGTGAGACGCAACTTGGCGGTGACAAGTGAACAACTGAAAATATATTTTTAGCATAATTTTGTTTCCGTACATCTGAATTTGACGTGTGACATATGCATTTGGGGTAGAAAAATAAGTTCTATCCATTGTGATGACCAGAGATAGCAGAATCACTTTCCGAGCTATAGATTGTGAGATAAGTTCTATCCATTGTGACAACCACAGAAAACAGAATCACTTTCGGAGCTATAGATTGTGAGGTGTGACTTTCGGAGCTATAGATTTTGTTTCCGTATATCACAATTGGACGTGTGACATATGCATTTGGGGTATAAATATATATTCTTTCCATTGTGACAACCAAAGAAAGCATAATCATTTTCCGAGCTATAGTTTGTGAGACGCAACTTGGCGGTGACAAGTGAACAATTGAAAATCTCTTTTTAGCATAACTTTGTTTCCGTATATGAGAATTGGACGTGTGACATATGCATGCGGGGTAGAAAAATATATTCTATCCATTGTGACAACCAGAGAAAGCAGAATCACTTTTCGAGCTATAGTTTGTGATATGCAACTTGGCGGTGACAAGTGAGTAGTTGAAAATCTATTTTTAGAATAACTTTGTTTTCGTATATCTGAATTGGACGTGTGACATATGCATTTGGGGTAGAAAAATAAGATCTATCCATTGTGACAACCACAGAAAGCAGAATCACTTTCCAAGCTATAGATTGTGAGGTGCAACTTGGCGGAGACAAGTGAACAGTTGAAAATTTATTTTTTGCATAACTTTGTTTCCGTATATCAGAATTGGACGTGTGACATAAGCATTTGGGGTATAAATATATATTCTTTCCATTGTGACAACCAAAGAAAGCATAATCATTTTCCGAGCTATAGTTTGTGAGACGCAACTTGGCGGTGACAAGTGAACAATTGAAAATCTCTTTTTAGCATAACTTTGTTTCCGTATATCAGAATTGGACGTGTGACATATGCATGCGGGGTAGAAAAATATATTCTATCCATTGTGACAACCAGAGAAAGCAGAATCACTTTTCGAGCTATAGTTTGTGATATGCAACTTGGCGGTGACAAGTGAGTAGTTGAAAATCTATTTTTAGAATAACTTTGTTTTCGTATATCTGAATTGGACGTGTGACATATGCATTTGGGGTAGAAAAATAAGATCTATCCATTGTGACAACCACAGAAAGCAGAATCACTTTCCAAGCTATAGATTGTGAGGTGCAACTTGGCGGAGACAAGTGAACAGTTGAAAATTTATTTTTTGCATAACTTTGTTTCCGTATATCAGAATTGGACGTGTGACATAAGCATTTAGGGTAAAAAAATATTTTCTATCCATTGTGACAACCAATGAAAGCAGAATCATTTTATGAGCTATAGTTTGTGATATGTAACTTGGCGGTCACAAGTGAACAGTTGAAAATTTATTTTTAGCATTACTTTGTTTCCGTATATCAGAATTGGACGTGTGACTTCTGCATTTGGGGTAGAAAAATATGTTCTATCCATTTTGACAACCAGAGAAAGCAGAATCACTTTCCGAGCTATAGTTTGTGATATGCAACTTGGCGGTGACAAATGAAGAGTTGAAAATATATTTTTAGCATAACTTTGTTTTCGTATTTCTGAATGGGACGTGTGACATATGCATTTGGGGTAGAAAAATATGTTCTATCCATTTTGACAACCAGAGAAAGCAGAATCACTTTCCGAGCTATAGTTTGTGATATGCAACTTGGCGGTGACAAGTGAACAGTTGAAAATTAATTTTTAGCATTACTTTGTTTCCGTATATCAGAATTGGACGTGTGACTTCTGCATTTGGGGTAGAAAAATATGTTCTATCCATTTTGACAACCAGAGAAAGCAGAATCACTTTCCGAGCTATAGTTTGTGATATGCAACTTGGCGATGACAAATGAAGAGTTGAAAATTTATTTTTTGCATAACTTTGTTTCCGTATATTAGAATTGGACGTGTGACATATGAATTTGGGGTAGAAAAATATGTTCTATCCATTGAGACAACCAGAGAAAGCAGAATAATTTCCGAGCTACAGTTTGTGAGATGCAACTTGGCGGTTACAAGTGAACACTTGAAAATCTATTTTTAGCATAACTTTGTTTCCGTATATCACAATTGGACGTGTGACATATGCATTTGGGGTATAAATATATATTCTTTCCATTGTGACAACCAAAGAAAGCATAATCATTTTCCGAGCTATAGTTTGTGAGACGCAACTTGGCGGTGACAAGTGAACAATTGAAAATCTCTTTTTAGCATAACTTTGTTTCCGTATATCCGAATTGGACGTGTGACACTTGCATTTGGGGTAGAAAAATATGTTCTATCCATTGTGACAACCAGAGAAAGCAGAATCATTTTCCGAGCTATAGTTGTGAGATGCAACTTGGCGGTGACAAGTGAACAGTTGAAAATCTATTTTTAGCATAACTTTGTTTCCGTATATCCGAATTGGACGTTTGACATATGCATTTGGGGTAAGAAAATCAGTTCTATCCATTGTGACAACTAGAGAAAGCATAATCACTTTTCGAGCTATAGTTTGTGATATGCAACTTGGCGGTGACAAGTGAATAGTTGAAAATTAATTTCTAGCATAACTTTGTTTTCGTATATCTGAATTGGACGTGTGACATATACATTTGGGGTAGAAAAATAAGTTCTATCCTCTATGAGAACCAGAGAAAGCATAATCACTTACCGAGCTATAGTTTGTGAGATGCAACTTGGCGGTGATAAGTGAAAAGTTGAAAAATCTATTTTTAGCATAACTTTCTTTCTGTATATCTGAATTGGACGTGTGACATATGCATTTGGGGTAGAAAAATAAGTTCTATCCATTGTGACAACCACAAAAAGCAGAATCACTTTCCGAGCTATAGATTGTGAGGTGCATCTTTGCGGAGAAAAGTGAAAAATTGAAAATTTATTTTTTGCATAACTTTGTTTCCGTATATCATAATTGGACGTGTGACTTATGCATTTGGGGTGGAAAAATATGTTCTATCCATTGTGACAACCACAGAAAGCAGAATCACTTTCCGAGCTATAGTTTGTAAGATGCAACTTGGCGGTGACAAGTGAACAATTGGAAATCTATTTTTAGCATAACATTGTTGCCGTATATCAGAATTGGACGTGTGACATATGCATTTGGGGTAGAAAAATAAATTCTATCCATTGTGACAACCAGAGAAAGCAGAATCACTTTCCGAGCTATAGTTTGTGATATGCAACTTGGCGGTGACAAGTGAAGAGTTGAAAATCTATTTTTAGCATAACTTTGTTTTCGTATATCTGAATTGGACGTGTGACAATTGCATTTGGGGTGGAAAAATAAGTTCTATCCATTGTGACAACCACAGAAAGCAGAATCACTTTCCGAGCTATAGATTGTGAGGTGCAACTTGGCGGAGACAAGTGAATAGTTGAAAATTTATTTTTTGCATAACTTTGTTTCAGTATATTAGAATTTGACGTGTGACATATGCATTTGGGGTAGAAAAAATTGTTCTATAAATTGTGACAACCAGAGAAAGCAAAATCACTTTCCGAGCTTTAGTTTGTGAGATGCAACTTGACGGTGACAAGTGAAAAGTTGAAAATCCATTTTTAGCATAACTTTGTTTCCGTATATCACAATTGGACGTGTGACATATGCATTTGGGGTAGAAAAATATGTTCTATCCATTGTGACAACCAGAGAAAGCAGAATCATTTTCCGAGCTATACTTTGTGAGATGCAACTTAGCGGTGACAAGTGAACAATTGAAAATCTATTTTTAGCATAACTTTGTTTCCGTATATCCGAATTGGACGTGTGACATATGCATTTGGGGTAAAAAAATTAGTTCTCTCCATTGTGACAACCATGAAAAGCAGAATCACTTTCCAAGCTATAGATTGTGAGGTGCAACTTGGCAGAGACAAGTGAACAATTGAAAATCTATTTTTAGCATAACTTTTTTTCCGTATATCTGAATTGGACGTGTGACATATGCATTTTCGGAAGAAAAATATGTTCTATCCATTGTGACAACCAGAGAAAGAAGAATCACTTTCTGAGCTATAGTTTGTGATATGCAACTTGGTAGTGACAAGTGAACAGTTGAAATTTTATTTTTAGCATAACTTTGTTTCCGTATATCATAATTGGACGTGTGACATATGCATTCGGGGTAGAAAAATATCTTCTATCCATTGTGACAACCAGAGAAAGCAGAATCACTTTCCGAGCTATAGTTTGTGAGATGCAACTTGGCGGTGACAAGTGAATAGTTGAAAATCTACTTTTAGCATAACTTTGTTTCCGTATATCTGAATTAGACGTGTGACATATGCATTTGGGGTAGAAAAATATGTTCTATCCATTGTGACAACCACAGAAAGCAGAGTCACTTTCCGAGCTGTAGATTGTGAGGTGCAACTTGGCGGACACAAGTGAACAGTTGAAAATTTATTTTTAGCATAACTTTTGTTCCGTATATCAGAATTGGACGTGTGACATATGCATTTGGGGTAGAAAAATATGTTCTATCAATTGTGACAACCAGAGAAAGCAGAATCAATTTTCAAACTATAGTTTGTGAGATGCAACTTGGCAGTGACAAGTGAATAGTTGAAAATTTATTTTTAGCATAACTTTGTTTCCGTATATCAGAATTGGACGTGTGACATATGCATCTGGGGTAGAAAAATATATTCTATCCATTGTGACAACCAGAGGAAGCAGAATCACTTTTCGAGCTATAGTTTGTGAGACACCTCTTGGCGGTGAGCTGTGAACAGTTGAAAATATATTTTTAGCATAACTTTCTTTCCGTATATCTGAATTGGACGTGTGACATATGCATTTGGGGTAGAAAAATAAGTTCAATCCATTGTGACAACCCCAGAAAGCAGAATCACTTTCCGAGCTATAGAATGTGAGATGCAACTTGGCGGTGACAAGTGAATAGTTGAAAATCTATTTTTAGCATAACTTTGTTTCCGTATATCTGAATTGGACGTTTGACATATGCATTTGGGGTATAAAAATATGTTCTATCCATTGTGACAACCACAGAAAGCAGAATCACTTTCCAAGCTATAGTTTGTGAGATGTAACTTGGCGGAGACAAGTAAATAGTTAAAAATCTATTTTTAGCATAACATTGTTTCTGTATATCAGAATTGGACGTGTGACATATGCATTCGGGGTAGAAAAACATCTTCTATCCATTGTGACAACCAGAGAAAGAAGAATCACTTTCCGAGCTATAGTTTGGGAGATGCAACTTGGCAGTGACAAGTGAATAGTTGAAAATCTATTTTTAGCGTAACTTTGTTTCCGTATATCTGAATTGGACGTGTGACTTATGCATTTAGGGTAGAAAAATAAGTTCTATCCATTGTGACAACCAGAGAAAGCAGAATCAGTTTCCGAGCTATAGTTTGTGAGTTGCAACTTGGCGGTGACTAGTGAATAGTTGAAAATCTATTTTTAGCGTAACTTTGTTTCCGTATATCCGAATTGGACGTGTGACATATGCATTTGGGGTAGAAAAATATGTTCTATCCATTGTGATATGGAATTTGGCGGTGACAAGTGAATAGTTGAAAATCTATTTTTAGATAACTTTGTTTTCGTATATCTGAATTGGACGTGTGACATATGCATTTGGGGTAGAAAAATTAGTTCGATCCATTGTGACAACACCATAAAGCAGAATCACTTTCCGAGCTATAGAATGTGAAATGCAACTTGGCGGTGACAAGTGAATAGTTGAAAATCTATTTTTAGCATAACTTTGTTTCCGTATATCTGAATTGGACGTTTGACATATGCATTTGGGGTATAAAAATATGTTCTATCCATTGTGACAACCACAGAAAGCAGAATCACTTTCCAAGCTATAGTTTGTGAGATGTAACTTGGCGGAGACAAGTAAATAGTTAAAAATCTATTTTTAGCATAACATTGTTTCTGTATATCAGAATTGGACGTGTGACATATGCATTCGGGGTAGAAAAACATCTTCTATCAATTGTGACAACCAGAGAAAGAAGAATCACTTTCCGAGCTATAGTTTGGGAGATGCAACTTGGCAGTGACAAGTGAATAGTTGAAAATCTATTTTTAGCGTAACTTTGTTTCCGTATATCTGAATTGGACGTGTGACATATGCATTTGGGGTAGAAAAATAAGTTCTATCCATTGTGACAACCAGAGAAAGCAGAATCAGTTTCCGAGCTATAGTTTGTGAGTTGCAACTTGGCGGTGACTAGTGAATAGTTGAAAATCTATTTTTAGCGTAACTTTGTTTCCGTATATCCGAATTGGACGTGTGACATATGCATTTGGGGTAGAAAAATATGTTCTATCCATTGTGACAACAAAAGATAGCAGAATCACTTTTCCAGCTGTAGTTTGTGAGGTTGAACTTGGCGGAGACAAGTGAAGAGTTAAAAATTTATTTTTAGCATAACCTTGTCTCCGTATTTCAGAATTGGACGTGTGACATATGGATTTGGGTATAAAAATATCTTCTATCCTTTGTGACAACCAGAGAAAACATAATCACTTTCCGTGCTATAGCTTGTGAGATGCAACTTGGTGGTGACAATTGAATCGTTGAAAATCTATTTTTAGCTTAACTTTGTTTCCGTATATCCGAATTGGACGTGTGACATATGCATTTGAGGTAGAAAAATATGTTCTATCCATTGTGACAACAAAAGAATGCAGAATCACTTTCCGAGCTGTAGTTTGTGAGGTTGAACTTGGCGGAGACAAGTGAGTAGTTGAAAATTTATTTTTAGCATAACTTTGTCTCCGTATATCAGAATTGGACGTGTGACATAATGCATTTGGGTATAAAAATATCTTCTATCCATTGTGACAACTAGAGAAAGCAGAATCACTTTCCGTGCTATAGTTTGTGAGATGCAACTTGGCGGTGACTAGTGAACAGTTGAAAATCTATTT
Organism: Lupinus albus; assembly: GCA_009771035.1. Taxonomy (NCBI): domain Eukaryota; kingdom Viridiplantae; phylum Streptophyta; class Magnoliopsida; order Fabales; family Fabaceae; genus Lupinus; species Lupinus albus. Next base: position 7,994,139 of record CM020022.1, on the reverse strand, counting down.
TTAGCATAACTTTGTTTCCGTATATCTGAATTGGACGTGTGACATATGCATTTGGGGTAGAAAAATAAGTTCTATCCATTGTGACAACCACAGAAAGCAGAATCTAATTCCAAGCAATAGTTTATGAGACGCAACTAGGCGTTGACAAGTGAACCGTTGAAAATCTATTTTTAGCATAACTTTGTTTCCGTAAATTCGAATTGGACGTGTGACATATGCATTAGGGGATAAAAAAAAATCTATCCATTGTGACAACCAGAAAAAGCAGAATCATATTCAGAGCTATAGTTTGTGACTTGCAACTTGGTGGTGACAAGTGAATCGTTGAAAATCTATTTTTAGCATAATTTTTTTCCGTATATCAGAATTGGACGTGTGACATATGGAGTTGTTGTAGAAAAATAAATTCTATCCATTTTGACAACCAGAGAAAGCAGAATCACTTTCCTAGCTATAGTTTGTTAGATTCAACTTGGCGATGACAAGTGAATAGTTGAAAATCTATTTTTAGCAGAACTTTGTTTCCGTATATCGGAATTGGACGTGCGACATATGCATTTGGGGTAGAAAAATAAGTTCTTTCCATTGTGACTACTAGAGAAAGTAGAATCA